>CM066034.1:363135745-364335745 GCA_033557465.1 Ichthyophis bannanicus
CCTCGGTCCAACTCCCTGGCACCCAGTCAAAGAAATCAATCAGATTTGTCCTGACAAGACCTGCCTCTGGTGAATCCATGCTGCCTCGGATCCTGTAATCCGCTGGACTCCAGAAACCTCACTATTTTCTCTTTCAGCACGCGTTTCCAATAATTTACTCACCACCGCGGTTAAAACTAACCGCCCCGTAGTTGTCCCCACATCCTTACTTCCGCGATTTTGTGTAAAGGCACCACATGAACCTCTCTCCAGCCTTTGGCACCACTCCCGACTCCAACTAGGCAGTGAAAAGTCAGACCATGGAGCTGCAAGTGACCCCGTGCCCCAGTTCCCTCAGTATTCTCCTCGGGTGTATCCCATCCGATCCCCATCGCTTTGTCTACTTTAAGTTGATAAGAGTTTTTCTCACGAACACAGTCCTTTTGAAAATTGTTCAAGATGTCCTTTGCTTCTGTTCCTATTTGTGGTGTTTTCTGAGGTCCTGCTCCTGGTTCTTCATCTGTGAACACAGAAACAAAAATATTTATTAAGCAATTCCGCTTTAATCCTTATCAGCTTCTACATATTCCTCCCCTGCACCCTTAAGTCTGACAGTACCACTCTTGCCCTTCCCTCTTCTCACTAATATATCTCGAAAATGTCTTCGCCCCCCCTTTGATGGCATTGGCTATGTCCTCCTCCTTTTGACTCTTTGCCTTCTTGACTACTTTGTCTTAGCTTCTCTAAGTTTTTCCCAAATACAGATGCCTGTCCTTCCTCCTCTCCTGTGATCTCTTGTATTTCCTGAAAGGCCTCCCTCTTTTTTTCTGTCACTTTTTTCTGCTACTTCTTTCGAAAACCATAGCGGTCGTCTTTTCCTTTTACCTTTATTTACCATTTTAAAACACAAAGGTTGGTTGCCCTTAAAATCTCCCCTTTCAGTTTTTCCCACTGTTTTTCTACTTCCCTCCAGCTGTTCCCAGCCAACTAACAGACTCCCCTGAGGTATTGGCCCATCTTCGCAAAGTATTAGGTCTTGCTTCCAAAGTCTAAGATCCTCGCCGTGGATAATTCTAACAGCCCTAAGTCCTAATACTGAACCACACCAGCTGGTGATCACTGGACTGCAAAATGATCTCCCACTACAATCAGAAACACTTTCACCATTGGTAAGCACCAAGTCCAGTAAAAATGGCCCCTTCACAGGTGGGGTCTGTTACCAATCTGCCTGAATAGTTCTCCACCTGTAGAGAATCCAGGATCTCCTTACTTCTAGATTATACTTGCAGCAGGAATGTGCCACTCAAACAATCTGGCATATTGAACATCTCCTATCAGTAGCACTCTCCCCCTTTCCTAGCAATTCTGCACCTGTCTTCAAGTGAACTCTCTGTCCTACCTCTTCCTCTTGTGAGGGAGGTCTGTATATCACACCAATGTAAATAGATTTCTCTTTCCCTCTTTCCTAGTTTAACCCACAGTGCCTCCCCTCTCCCCTTGACCGAGGGAGGCAGCCGCGACCAAAAATAAATAGAAAAAAAAAAAAATTTTCTGTTTAGACAGGAATTTACTTCTTGTCAGCTCCCGCAGAAAATGACGAACTGAGGAGGGAGAGACGGGAAAAGGCAAGAAAGCAGCTACGCAGGCACAGTGGGATACACCCCTAAAACGCTTTCCTATTGGATGCTGTTGAGCGTTCCCATATGGGCTTTGTCGGTACCGACAATCACCCATATCTGAAACCTACATTCCTTCTTGTTCCTGGATCATCACAGGCTGCCGGAGGCATCTTCTGGGAGTGTCTGCTGGATCCGCCATGGTTCCCATGTCACTTGCTGTAGGAAGGAGGCCTGATGCATGCACATAGTGGACTTTGTCCGTCCCCCTCTCCGAGGAACTCGTGCTGTGCTGATATTTGGTATGGCCTATTGCAGCATAGACTTTCTCATCCTGCTGGATCTGTGCAGCACTGATAAATACTACATGCTCGAAGAAGCTGCCAGTGCAGGCACCGTGCTTTCCCCACAGCACAGTCTGGGAAACATTGGCTCAGCAGAGGAGCTCTTCTCCCCCAGCACAGGCACCACTCCAGACCACTCCACAGTCCTCTGACAGCAACTCCACCCTAGCTTTTCTGAACTAATGCACGCCAATCAACTCCAGCCCAGCTACACACAGGTTGCCGCTAGGGGCAACAAATCCTCTCACAGCATCTCACTTCCAGCATCAACAAAGTGGCACAGCGTACCAAACAAGGCATCCTGTCCTTTCTGTCTATGCTTCTCACATCTTAGCAACTACACGCTTCTAGGCCAGATGACATCCACAGCACCATCATATCCTACAGGACTTCTAAATAAATACATCGCTTGATGTCACACCAGTGTCTGTATGACCAGGCCACTCGAAGGAGCCACAACAAGAGGTGAGAGACCCAGGGTAAAAGCTGTGTAGGTGTATGGGTGGCCCGTGAGAGAGACACCCACCAGGTGACGGCTTTGGGAAGGCTGTGAGTGAGAAAGCGAGAGACCTTGGGTGATGAGTGGTTTGGTGGGTAGGGGGTGCGTATTGGTAGAGATGCTGGTAATGGGTGTGGGTAGGCTGTGTGAGAGAAAATGGTGAAGACTGTAGGAGGGATGTGTGAGGAGAGAGATGCTGTTATGACAATTTGTGAGATGTGGCATGGGAGATTTTTTGTTTTTTTGCTTCAATGCATACGATGCTATTGTTAATAAACATCCCCCATCTAAGCTGTAACGCGAATAAGTTTCCTTACTATTGTCAAAGCCATGTTCACCCAAGTCATTGTAACGTTCTGTAGGCTCCAATATTTGAAAAGCATTTACGCAGTGTTACATCCCAGTAAACCGTGGTCTTAAATCGGGAATATTCAACGCCACCTACCCGGTTATGTGCCACTGAATCTCCCCTTCGACTCCCCTATTTGTCCCAATGCTATCTGGTTAGCATTGAAGCGTGTCGGGGGTTTTCCAGGTCGGAGCGGAGGCGGCCGACAACGGCGATAACTGGGCAGCAGTGATCCATGCATACTGTCCGGTTAGCCGCAATTTGCTCCAAAAAGAGAGCTAACTAGACAGCATGCAATATTCCTGCTGCCTGGTTCCTTAATATGGGGCTTTCCAGCATGTTCGTCAATCCCTGGATATTCAAAGGCAATAGCCACATATTACCTCAAGCATTGAATATTTGGGGTACAGGGTTGTCAGGCAGGTCTATGCATCGTAATGGTGCATAGCTTCCCATAAGAATATTGGTCCCTTAATGTTCATCCGTGTTCCCCCGTACCCTATAAGTTCATTGTAACCCAGAAAGATTTAATGTTCATTGTAAACGCGTTATTGACTCCATTGAAACGCCGTATTAAAAGAAATGTTAATTAAATAAATGGGTGATACGTGAAGGAAAAAAGGAAGTTGCCCTTAGAAGTAACTATAAAGGTCGAGCAAATATGCTGTTGCAAACTTATTCATTAGGGTTTTTGGGAGGGGGTGGAAAAGAAGGGTTGCTGTCTTCTGTTGCACTGTGTACTGGCATATTAAGGACCTGATTTATTAAGCTGCTTTCCCCAAAGTAAATGGGAAAACAGTAAGGCAAGGTACTTAAAACGGCGCGTGATAAAACTTTTGGGAGGTGGATTGGGGGTGGGGGGTACTGTGGAAGAGGTTTCTGTGGCCGTGTCTCTAAATTTCTAAGTTGGCTTCTAGATTTCGCAAGAAAATTTGTGCAAGGCACTGCTTTTTACGACCCCTCTTGCAATATTGGTTTTCAATCTTTGTTCCCGTATTTATTAGAATGATTTGCTGCTAGATCTTGATGGCAACATCTTACAGGCAATTCAAATAAGCGCTACAAAACATTATTTTAATAAGGACATTTTATTCGTGAGGTGGAAAATAGTTTTTGCAAGTCTGAGGCTGGTGGCAGCTAGGCTGGCCTATAGCATCTAGACTCTTCTTTCCATACCCTACTCTTTCTTATCTGTTTGATTATTGTTATTTATTTTATCTACTGTGATGTATTTTATTTGTCCTTTACTGTTGATATGGAATTGGACAGAGGTATTTTATTACATGGTTATTTTTATTTTGCGTTGTGTAAACTGCTTAAACCACTTGGAGGTTGATTCTGGTTCCCGCACGTCTGCCCGCATTGGACAGGCAAAAGGCCGAACATGTGGGAGATGGACCTGACTTCTGCCACCATTGGGACCCGGAGTTACCCACAATGGCAGAATTGGGGACATAGAAAATTTAGGTGCTTCCCTTATGCTGATGAGATCGGCATATGGGGAAGCTGCCCTTACTTGACACCAAGAACACCACTGCTGGAGCAGACGGGAGCAGTGGCATCCTAGGCGCCATGGCAACAAGCCCTCTATCTGATGGCTCGGAATGCCATAGGCTAAGTCTGCTCCTGCAGACCTGTGATCCAATGCCAATTCTGGAGGCCACTATGGCCTGGAGTGTGGCTGTAGAGGCACAGCATGGCCAGATGCCTGTGTTGTGAGGGAGTGTGACCGCCTGCGCTGTAGGGGGCACCGCGGGACTTATTCCACCTTCCGGGGTGGATGGAATAAGCCGGGCATGCAGCTGAGTGACGGGGGATGTACAGGGGCTTGAATGGATGCAATAGGCCCTCTAAATTCTGATAGCTAGCCACTATTCTCTGCTCCACCGTACGTTCAGCCCCCTCCTGCCCGTCCCAGCGCTCCCCGGCACATAACTCTGTGTATGTGCCGGGGAGTGCTTTGGATCGGAATCGTGCTGCTGGGCCGAGGAGGGTTGGATGTGTAACCTCGCTATTCGTTTTTTCAGGAATGCCAGCCTTTGATGGGTAGTATGGCAAATCAAAAATCTTTAAACATTTGAAAATCCATAGTAACCAAATTGAGAATGGCTATAAAAGGCGTCTGCAACTTTGTTAGTGGCAGAAATTATTTGGACTTGGAAGCCCCTGTCAGTTTGAACTCTCCTTGTGAAATAATTTTATTCTTTAATTAAGGTGACTGGCAAATCCTGACCCATACACAGCGGTGAAGCCATGTTTCTTCCACGATTTCCTGATGAGCTAGCTAGGAGTGGAATGTCAGGAGCCGGGGGACTTGGACCAAACCATCTGTCACTGAAACCGTAGTGGCACCCCGAAAGGTAGGAGACATTTTGAAATCTCTAAAGGTGAGAGACTACCTATAGTTATTCTGTTGGTGAAGCTTACCCCTTTGGCTGGCCTGTTTTACTGTCAGAATTGCCAGACATACTTCTAGGTAAGAGAAAATATAGAAATAAAATAGTGTACAAAACAGGAGTGAGGTGTAGGAATAAGATAAACCCTTCATCAGGGGTGTAGCCTCAAATATTAAAACATACATAAGTCATAAATCAAACACCATATAAACACATTTATAAATATAAATCAACATATATATATAAATATTAACATATATAAAAGCAAAATTAAAAAATAGAATGGTATGCGTTTGATGGCTTTGAGGTCACTTTATCTGGCTGGACTTACTCAATTGTGTAAATTTTTGGGGAGAAGCTTGTGGTTAAGTTGGACTCCCTGAAGGAGGAGTTGAGGGCCCACGAGGGTTTTATTAATGATGCTAAGGGGAAAATTCAAAGTCTAGAGGGCCTGAAACACGACTATAATTTGTTATTGAAAAATAAGGTGGAGAGGTTGGAAAATTCTCTAAAGTTATGGAATCTTAGGTTTGTCAATTTTCCTTATTGTAGTAGGATCTCCGCTCAGGAGATGTTAAAAGAGTTATTTGATAAATGTTTTACATTTTGAGGGGACTAGATTCCCAGCTATATTAAATGCTTATTATGTTACTTCTTCTATAAAGAATATTTGGGAGGTTCTCCTCTCCAGATATCAGAGGGTGATGTAACTACTCTCCAGGAGGCATCTCTTGAGGAGACTACCAATAGGGAAACCATGGTGGCCTCTTTTCAGACTATCCATGATAGGCGAGAGAGTTTTCTTTTACCTTCTTTAAAGAGCTTTTGACTCCTTCCATGGTCGTTAGGGTGTGTGTATATAGTAATAGTTGACCCTGTAAATAGTTACCCCGGTTATCCTATGTTTTTTTCCCTGTTCTATGTAAAAACTCAATGTTGCTTGTATGCATAGTAGTATGTTTTGTTCGATGTACACCGCGCTGATTGTAATAGCGCGGTATAGAAGAAATGTTAAATAAATAAATAAATAAGATATATCTGTGAGGACTCAATTAGTTCGGAAGGGGTTTCTGCAACTGAAGCAAAGGGCCGTACAGTTGGGCATGACCTTTTTTCTAAAGTATCCACGGAAATGTCTGGTGAAATTTATGGAGCAAGATTATATATTTTTGAACTTTCACAACTGTTAGCTTTGATTCAGGCTTAGGAGCAGGATATAAATGATAGTGCTAGTTGATTGTTTCACTTTGCCTTAGATACCTGCTGGAAGTGTTTTTGGGGTAAATTGTATTTGCTGCGAATTGGTGTGAAAAAATCCTGTTACTTCTCATTTGAATGTTGTAGGTTTATTTTGTATGCTTTCTGCTTGACCCTCCCATATTGTATGGGCTTAGCCCAATCATGAGGATGCTTTAGGTTGTTGTGCATGTGGAGCATTGTACTGTGTTTGTTTTGTATTATACTCTTAAATCTCAATAAAAAATATAAATTAAAAAAAGAAAAATAATAGGGACGATTCTGTGCCATGAATAGCGGGATGGGATGTCCATCCCCTGCTATTCATGCCTTCCCCCGCCACCTCTAACCTCCCTGACAGTTGTGCGGGGAAGGGGCGGCTCGGGGGCAGAGTCTGGGCGGTTGCCAGTCCTGGACGTACAGGACTGATGCTAATGTCAGCCCTGTACATCCAGGGCTAGCGACTTGTGCGGGGAAGTTATTCCACCTCCGAAGTGCCCCACAAGATCAGAATCATGATCCCCTCTGTACGTCCGGACGTACAGAGGAGATCTACGTCTGGGACGGAATAAGCCTGATGATGTATATTGTAGATGAAAACCATAAATATGATATATAGTATAAAACATGTTGATAAGATCATTAAAGCCAAGGTAGTAGAAGCATTTATAAAAGAATAATAAGAATGATAAAAGTCAATAATAATCACATACATAAAATTGAACTAGGTCAAAAATCAATATATGCTTTGCCATACTAAAAGGTGAAGTACCAAGTGACCCAAACTGGAATAATAATAATTTTATAAATGCTTCATGTTGGTCTATATTTGTAATGACTTAATATCAAATATTACTAGTAAGTATTTTGTGTGATTCCCTGGAGTGAGGACAAAGTGGTAAGCATTTGTGTTGTATCTTTAATGTAAGATTTGCTTGGTTGGCCAATGGATTTAAAATTTGGTCAACAAAAGTAGACAATTGTTCCAAGATTGATCTATTACCAGCCACAGTAGGGCGATCTGGAGGAGAGGTTAAATTCTTGCGGCTCTTTGGTCCAGTGTATAAAATAGGAATCAGGGGAGTTTGTTTGACTAAAATAATCCCTTTCTTTCAAAGTAATCTCCAGGAACAAGCAGGAATGTAGTCTTCACATATGGGTATCATCGGCACCATCGGAGCCTGCGCGGGAACGCTCCCTAGCGTCCAACAGGAAAGCTTTTGGGAGCATCCCACAGCGCCTGTGTGCTGCCTTCCCGCCTTTCCAACTGTCCCTCTCCAGTTCTTTGTTTTCCGCGGAGCCGACAGGTCACATACCCTGTCACCGAAGAAAAATTTTGTCTTTAATCTTTGCTTTTGTGGTCGCATCTGCCTTTCCTCGACTCCATACCGGTCCCACCGGTTCTTTCTTTTTTTCAGCTCGGGAAATGCTGAGGTGTTTTACTTTAGAAACTTTTTTTCCTTGGTGCTAGGCGCCATTTTTGGGCAGTAGGCCCAATTTTTTCCTTAAAAATGGAAAAACCTACTTCAAGTTTTAAGAAATGTTCTAAATGTGGCGCGGTACCATTTCCGTCACCGACACCCATGATTGGTGTCTCAAATGTTTAGGTCCTGACCACTCTATTTCAGAGTGCCTCTCCTATGGAATGATGTCAAAAAGGGGCTGGCAGAACCCAGCTGATAAACTTAGCACCCTTTTTTCCCTCAGACGCGGCATCTGTTACATCGACGTCCTCCAGGTCTTCATCTTCCTCCCATGGATCTCAGGTAACTAAACATAAATCTAGCCGGTCCTCAAAGGGTAGATCTCCTTCTAAGTATCGAGATGCCCCTGGGGTTGCCCTTGAGGAATTTTCACCGGCAAAACTGCCCTGGCGGGAGGCTTTCGGCTTCCAAAGCACTAATGGGTTCCAGGATGTTCTCGAGGCCTCAACCTCGGCAGAACTACTGGCGCCATGCTCTGGAATTGCGTCCACTTCTACCAGTACCGACACCCAAGCATCAGCAGCGTCGATAGACGAGAGATTCCTTGCTATTGAACGCAGTCTGGCGGCTCTTCTCATGGCTTCGGTACCGTTTGATACCACTTCAGACACCTCAACTGATACCGGTACCAGAACCGGTACCGACTGCATTAACATCGGCGGGTATGCCACCCATACCGAGTCATGTGTCAGTCTCCGGCATCGACAGATCGGTACCGGAACAAACCGATACCGACTTTGATCGATACCGGTAACGTGCTTTGCACGATTACTGGGATCGGAGGTATTTTGAATCCTCTGATGAGTCTGAAGACTCCGAAGACTCTGCCAATACAAGAGTACTTTTCCCCGAGGATTCCTCTTCTCCTCAGCGCAGAATGTCTCCACCAGAGGATATGTCATTTCAGGACTTTATCCGTGATGTGGCCCGAGGCTTTTCCATCACAGTAGCTCCTGAAAAGAGCCTAGGACAAAGGAGTTGGAAATTCTCCAATACTCTAAGGCTCCCAAAGAGGGCAGCTACTCTGCCTTTTCATGAGATCTTGCATAATCTTATGCTAAGGATGTGGGAAACACCTTTAACCACATCTCCTCATTCTCGAAGACTCGATACCATGTATCGAGTTCCACCTTGTCCTGGCTTTCAAAAATCTCCATTACCACACCATTCAATGGTGGTGGAATCAGCCATGAGAAGGATGAAAAGTGCGAATAGACATGCATCCAATCCTCCAGGTCATGAATGTAGGACTCTCGATGCCTTTGGACGTCGATGCTTCCAAGCTTCCATGCTCTCAGCTAGGATCAGTTCCTATATCTTGTATATCGGAATGTTCCTTAAAGAGGTCACAGGAGACTTGGAGCTTATGAGCCCCCTCCTTCCTGATGATAAAAGGCAAGACTATCTTACTCTACTCAAACATGCTCAGGATGTTTCCAAGTTTGTAAATTGTGCAGCCTTTGACTGTTTTGAGTGCATAAGCAGAACCTCTGCTATTGCCATTGGTGTACGTCGGATTGCCTGGCTTCAGGCATCTGACTTGGAAATTTGGGTACAGGATAAATTAGGAAACATTCCTTGCACAGGAGAAAATCTCTTTGGCATGAATTGGCAGGAGAAGGCTAATGAGATAGATTTTTTTTATTTTTTATTTATTTAGCTGTATTTCTATCCCGCTTTTCACCGGGTCAAAGCGGTGTAACATAAAGGGGAGGGTGGACAATAATCAACTTCTGGGGTTGGGGCCATCACCAGGTGGCTAACATTAATGATTATAACAGATATTTGGGACACAGACATAGGCTGTGTGATACAGTCTCTTTAGAACATATGTTTACGGGGATGAAATGGGGGGGGCGGTCAGGGGTAGTTAGTGGTGGGTGTTTGTTTCTGATCCAAGGTATTCTTGGAATAGGTTGGTTTTTAGTTGTTTCCTGAATTATAAGGGGTCTCCGTTGCTTCTGATGTGACTTGGTAGAGAGTTACAGAGGGTTGGTGCATATAGTTCGAAGGCTCTGTTGCAGGCCCTTTGATTGCATTTGGTTCGTTTGTGGGGGATGGTGAGGGAGTTGCTGGTGGTTTGTCTGGTTGTTCTGTTGTGGGCTGGCCGGGGCAGTAGTGTGCGGAGCTGGGAAGTCTGAGTTTGGTAGAGAGCTTTGTGGGTAAGTAGGGTGGCTTTGTATTTGATTCTTGCTTCTAGGGGGAGTATGTGTAGCTCCCTCAGGACTGGGGTGATTCTGTCTCGTTTTCTTGCTTTCTGGATAATCCTTGCTGTGGTATTTAAGGCAGTTCGAAGTGGGTTGGTGTGGGTGGCTGGAAGTCCATGGTACATTATATTGCAGTAGTCCAGGTGGGGGAGTGTCATGGCTTGCATCACTGTTCGGAAGTCCTGTGGTTCAAGGAGAGGTCTGAGTCGCTGTACTGTTCTAGCTTTGTGGAATATTGTTCCGGTGGTTTTTTTGATTTGTTGCTGGAGTGTGAGTGCTTGGTCTAGGATGATTCCTAGATATCTTATGTGCGGTTGTATTTGTATTTGCGTGGTTCCAATGTTGAAGTGTGAAGGTGGTGGGAAATCCGGGTCCTTTGTTACTATGAGGACTTCAGTTTTCTTTATGTTGATGGATAGGAGGTTGTTTTGTAGCCAGCTGGATACTTCTGTGAAGCATTCTGATAAGTGTTTATTTGTTGGGTTTGTGGTTGTGATTGGGGCATAGAGCATTATGTCATCCTCATAAATGTGATAGTTAATGTTGTGGGCGCGTATGATTGAGCAGAGTGGTTGCAGGTATATGTTGAAGAGCATGGCAGATAGTGTGGATCCTTGGGGTACTCCCTGGTGTTGTTGGAAGGGGGGTGAGGTTGATATGTTTGTGCGGATCAGTTGTTGTCTGTTGGTTAGGTAGGAGTGGAACCACTGGAGTACGGTATCTTTGATGCCAATTTCTTGTAGTCTGTGTATGAGGATGTTGTGGGAGATGGTGTCAAAGGCTGCTGATATGTCTAGGAAGATCATGGCGTATCCAGAGTGTTTGGCTTGAGTTCCTATGATGAGGGTGTTCATTAGTGATGTCATGAGGGTCTCGACTCCGTGGAGCGGACGGAAGCCATGTTGTTGTGGGTCCAGTATGTTGTTGGTATCTAAATGTTCTTGGAGCTGTTGCTGGACTATCTTCTCAATGATTTTGGCGGTAAACGGGAGACTTGCTATAGGTCTGTAGGAGACGGGGTCGAGGGGATCCAGGTTGTGTTTTTTTAGGGTTGGTCGGATGATTGAAGTTTTGAGGAGGTCTGGCATGCATCCTTGGCTGAGGGATTCATTAATGATGTGGGTTAATGGTGTGCTCAGGTCTTCTTTGGTTTTCTTTATCAATTCTGTAGGGCAGGGGTCTAGTGGAGAGGTGGTGGTATTCAGGCGGGAGATGGTGGATGATATTTCCTCTTTTGTGATTGGTTCAAATGTGCTCCAGTCTCTGTTTGTGGTGGTGGGGTGGTTTGTTATTGTTGTCTCTGGGTTCAATTGTGGATTTTGTGGTTGTTGAAGCTACTTGTATTGTTGCGCTAGTAATTCTGGTGGGATGTTTGGTAGTTGGTCGGAGTTGTTGGGCGTTTTTGTCAGTTTTTTGACAATCTCAAAGAGTTCTCGTGGTTTGTTTATTGATGTGTTTATGATCTTCGAATGGAAGGCCTTTTTTGCTTTGTCTGTTTCTGCGTGGTATGCATCTAGTTCGCACATGTAGTTTGCTTTGTCTTTTTCTTTCTTGGTTTTTCTCCATTTTCTTTCGGCTCTTCTGAGTTTGGTCTTTAGTTTCCGGAGGTTGGGGGTGAACCATCGGGCTTTTGTGTAGGTGTGTCTGGTTTTGGTCTTATTTGTTGTTGCGCTGGATGCAGAGGAGATTGTGGTGTTGCAGTTGTGGATTAGGTCATCAATATTGTTGGAGTTTGTTTGAAGTTTAGGTAGAGTTTGTGCTAAAAAATCTTCTTTGTTGAAGGTTTTAAATCTTCTTGTATGTTGCTTGTTCTCCTTGCTGTTCGTCTGGTGGTAGGAGTGGGATATGCTGAAGAGGTGGTGGTCTGACCATGGCACATGTGTGATTTCTGGCTTCTTGTATGAGCTGGTGGTTAGGGAATTTAGGAATATGAGGTCCAATGTATTTCCTTTTTTGTGCGTTGGTTCTTGTATGATTTGTGTTAGGTTCATTGCTTCCATGGCGTTGATGAAGGTTTCTGCTTGCTTGTCCTGGAGTGATGGGAGGTTGAAGTCTCCTTGGATTATTTGTTCTTTTGTGGAGATGGTGCTCTCAGATATGTGCTGTAGTATCCTTGGTAGGTCGGTGCTTGGGGTGGGTGTTCGGTAGACTAGGCATAGTGAGAAGTGTTTATTGGTGAGGGTGAGTATGTCTGCTTCATTGGTCGTTTCTGATGCATGGTTCCTGAGGTGGAGGTTGTTTTTTGCTACGATGGCTACTCCTCCTCCTTTGGTTTGTGTTCGGGAGCAGTGTTGGGGGCTGTATCCTTTTGGTGTGTGTTGGTTCATGAGCACCGTGTCAGTGTCTGTTAGCCAGGTTTCTGTTATGCATAGGATGTCCATTTTTTGGGTTGTTATTAGGTCTTGGAGCATGTGGTATTTGTTCCTGACTGAGCGAGCATTTATTAATGAAATGGAGAGTGGGCTGCTGTTTGGGGGGTTGGGGATGTGGATTGGTGTGTGTGGTATGTGGGTGTTGTCCCTTGTGTGTGTGGGGGGGGGGGGGTTGTGGATGTTTGCGGTTTGGATGGTTGAGGTGTTTGGCCAGGGTGGGTTGGTGAGTGTGAATGTGGGGGATGCTGACAATATCACTTTGGATAGATTGTCCAAATCTACAGCCGATCCTGCAAGGAAAAAATCCTCAATAAGAAAAAGAAGTTTTATCCTTCCTATACCCAACAGGGACACCGTCCAGGTCAGACTGCCCAAAAGGGACAACAGCAACAACCTAGACAACAACAAAAAAAGCCAAAAGCTGCAAATCTTCAGCCAGCTCAGCAGGCTCAGCCTCCTCAGGGGCTTTGACGCCTTTCTAGAGAACTTTGCCTTCCTGCCCCTGAACGGTCCAGAGCCCTCGACCATCTCAGGCAGGTTATGTAATTTTGCCCACAGATGGTTCCAAATAACAGCAGAAAATTGGACTCTGTCCATTGTACAAAAGGGGTACAAGCTTCATTTTCAGAGCATGCCCCCTCCTACAATTGTAAGACAGTTCAATTCTCAGACCTCTCTCAACAATCTCTTAGGTCAAGAAGTCACAATGCTCCTTGCTCAAGGAGCAATAGAGGAAGTACCCATTCCCCATCAGGGTACAGGGTTCTACTCCCCCTATTTCCTTATTTCAAAGAAAACAGGAGGACACAGACCCATTTTAGACCTCAGAGAATTGAACAAATATTCCGAGAGAAATTCAAAATGGTCTCTCTAGGAACTCTGCTTCCATACCTTCAAAGTCAGGATTGGCTTTGTTCTCTAGATCTCAAGGATGCGTATACTCATATTCTCATCCATCCAAATCACAGGAAATTCCTCCGATTCCTGTTTCAAGGAAAGCACTACCAGTACAAGGTTCTTCCCTTTGGCCTGGCTTCTGCGCCAAGAGTGTTCACAAAATGCATGGCTGTGGTAGCAGCATTTCTCCGCACTCTGGGATTATTCGTCTTCCCTTACTTAGACAACTGGCTCATTCGAGCCCCTACAGTGCCAGAAGCCAGCTCTGCTCCGTTTCGCACAATGCGAATCCTTCAGTATTTGGGACTGGTCATAAACTTCCCAAAATCCAATCTTGCTCCCACTCAGTCCCTAGAGTTCATAGGAGCTCATCTGGATACCAGACAGACAAGGGCTTTCCTTCCGCAGCCCCACTGTCTTCGCATAGTACAACTAGCTTCCCAAACAGTGCTCAAACCTTGTCTCACTGCTCGGGAAATGCTACAATTGGTAGGCCACATGGCATCCACCGTGCATGTGGTTCCTTATGCTTGCATATACGAGCAGCCCAGTGGACTTTATCCACTCAGTGGACACAGGCTTCAGGCTGCCTGTCGGACAAAATAACAAACTCAAGCCATCTTATTTCGTCCCTCCAATGGTGGCAATCACTCAGAAACCTTCTGGTGGGGTCTCCTTTCCAGCAACCCCTATCCAAAGCCACCCTAACAACAGATGCATCACAGGTGGGATGGAGAGCCCAACTGCACGATCTCTCTACCCAGGGTACCTGGACTCCACAGGAGGCCTGTCTTCACATCAACCTTCTTTGCTCTTCAAGTATTTCACGTGCAGCTCAGCTACAAGACAGTCCTAATTCAAACGGACAATCAGGTAGCCATGTTCTATGTGAACAAGCAGGGCAGAACAGGCCCTCTGTCGCCTTGCAGCGAAGCTTTGCGACTATGGGCCTTCACCAGAGAGCATCAGATTCATCTCCTTGCGGTGTATCTTCCAGGCATTCAAAACTCTTGGGCAGACAAACTCAGTCGAGTACTGCTTTCACACGAATGGTCTCTCCATGCAGACCAGGTTGCCCAAATATTTCAGATTTGGGGAACCCCGGACATAGACTTCTTTGCAAGTCCTCTGAATGCCACCCATTCCCCTCATCCCCAAAACCCTATTCAAGCTTCAGAGAGACAGAGGTCATATGATCCTCATAGCTCCACGTTGGCCAAGGCAAACGCGGTACCCTCTGCTCCTACATCTCTCTCAAGCTCCGCCTCTGGAGTTGGGATCCACTCCAGATCTTCTCTCCCAAGATGACGGGATGTTCTGGCATCCGAATCCCCAGTCTCTGCATTTCAGGGCCTGGTTGCTGAAAGCCTTTAGGATCTTAACCTTTCCCAACAGGTAAAGGATATCCTTCATGCTTCTAGGAAACCCTCCACAAGATGCTCGTATGTCTTTAAGTGGAAAAGGTTTATCATATGGTGTTCGCAGAAGGGTCTTAACCCTCTTGCGATACCTCTGGAATCGATATTGGAGTATCTCCTTCATTTGTCAAATGCGGGTCTCAAGACAAATTCAGTAAGAGTCCATCTTAGTGCTATTGCAGCTTCTTACAAGCCTCTAAGTGTACAACCTATTTCCTCTTATCCTCTCATAGCGAGATTTATGAGAGGCCTTCTTTTAACAAAGCCTCCCTTTAAGCCACCACTGGTGGCATGGGACTTAAATCTGGTGCTTGGGCAGCTCATGAAACCGCCCTTTGAACCATTAGCCACTACATTTTTGAAATTCCTTTCCTGGAAAGTCATCTTCCTCATTGCAATCACATCAGCACGTCGCATCAGTGAATTGCAAGCGTTAGTGGCTGATCCTTCTTATATAAGGTTCCACCATGATAAGGTAGTTCTTAGGACTCATCCACACTTTATGCCAAAGGTGGTTTCGCCTTTCCATTTAAACCAAGCGGTTTACCTTTCTGTATTCTTTCCAAGGCCTCATGCCTCCAGTGCAGAAAGGAACCTTCATACCTTGGACTGTAAAAGAGCTTTGGCCTTTTATTTGCAAAGGACACAGCAACATAGAAAATCCTCAACTCTTTGTTGCTTTTCATCCTAGTCATTTGGGACTTCCAGTTTCCAAAAGAACTCTATCTAACTAGATTGCTCAGTGCATATCCATTGCCTATCAGAGTAAGAACCTTCCTCTTGAAGGCCATGTCACAGCTCACAATGTGAGAGCCATGGCAGCCTCAATGGCTCATCTTCACTCTGTGTCTATCGATGACATCTGTCGAGCAGCTACTTGGGCTTTGGTACATACCTTCTGTCATGAGGCTGGAGCTAGAGAAGAAACAGCCTTAAAAAAAACTCCTGATTTTCATGGAACTCAGAAAAGGCAGAGAGCGCAGTTCCAGTGCAGCTCAGCCAAAGGGCGCATGAACAATTATACAGTACCTGAAGCAACGTGCTTTCACCTGTCCTCAAACTCACAACGTGCAAACCAGAAATCCCTTTATAAGGGAAATCAGATGAGCAGAGACAGAGTAACAGGAAGTGTACCAAGGAGAACAACAGGAAGAGTACCAGCGAGGGTACCAGAAAGGGTAATAGGAGAAGGAAGGAGAAGAACGGACACAGACGGAGGCAAGACTCAGTCCTGGGGAAGTGCCAAGGGCAAGGTCAGAAGGACCGGCAGCACAAGCACTGAGAGAAGCCTGGAACAGGAAAATTCCAGCTGCAGCCAACTCAAGGAGGCAGAAGCCAAAAGAGGTGTACTCCATGGGATAAAGCCCAGAGAAGCAGCTTGCCTGTTGAAAGAATTTCTCCAACTCCAAGTAAGTCTCCTACGCTAAACCAGAAGGGCCCAAGGAAAGGAGATTCCTTTGGCATTGATCCTCTTACCCTGAAACATAGAGAGTGGAAATCCACGTCTGGCTTTCCTAGCAGCCCTGGTTATGGAGCAGTGCACAAGACAGCTTGTCAGCATGAAAAGCTACGTCGTAAGCTGAATCCTGGGTGTGGCACTCCACTGAAGCTAAGGTATGAAAAGCCTTTCATTCTAAAGGAAACTTTAAATGAGGAAAATCTTATGCAAGTAGATAAACCTCAGTATAATAGAAGAAATAAAGCTAACTATTTAAAACCACTTCCTAAAAGTATAGTAAGGAAATTGTATGAGAAACCAAGGAACCTCTGTGAGGAGTTGAGAGACACTGAAGACATTCTTAGCATTGAAGAGGGTAGTGATCCAGAATCAATGGACTTTGATTATGAATCCAGTGCTCCCATTCCTCAGAGTGAACCAATGGAATGTAACTTTTGCTCAAGAAGTAGTTTGCTTGCCATGCTAATTGTATAGCGAAGAACTAAGTCTGATATTGTTTTCTATTGTTTTGGAAAAACCCTCAACCCAGCTAAACAGTTAATTGTAAAGCCTACAACCTTTAACTGTTTAGGCAATGGTGGAACCTTTTTGTTTGAGGAAAGCATTACCTCCACTTTATGTTGGTGTCCCATTGAACCTAGAGCATTGACCGGGGAAATAAAGCCTTATTTACCCTACACTTGGCATAGTTATTCTTTATAAGGAGTTCTGCACTACAAGGACCACAATCCTTTTGGTCCTTCAGCTTAAACACTCCTTAACACAAATTAAATGTCACCGGACGCCCTTATTTTACTGCGCCAGTAGGGGCGCCTGGCGACACTTCACAGTCCACTACTGCTTAGACAAGGACTCCCGCTGGGATGCCTTGTTTGGCCAGGCTGTTCTTCAACACCTTTTTCAGACTTAATCAACTCCTACCCACCGTCCCTGGTAGGATGCCAGAGATTCATGGGGGGGAAGTATGGCCCTTTCACAAGAGCTAACAACTTCCTGGGGCCATCTCCCTGGCATCTGCAGCTAGGGAGTCCCCATATGTGAAGACTACATTCCTGCTTGTTCCTGGAGATAGCGTAGTTACTCACCTGTAACAGGTGATCTCTGGGAACAGCAGGAATTTAGTCTTCACAACCCGCCCACCTCCCCTAGGAGTTGTATCTCTCTCTCTCTTTTGTCTCAGCTTTAAACTCAACTGCAGAGGGACAGTTGGAAAGGCGGGAAGGCAGCACGCAGGCTCTGTGGGATGCTCCCAAAAGCTTTCCTATTGGACGCTGGGGAGCATTCCTGCGCAGGCTCTGTTGGTGCCGACGATACCCATATGTGAAGACTAAATTCCTGCTGTTCTCGGAGATCACCTGTTACAGTTGAGTAACTATGCTATATATCCCTGCGCAAAATCTCTTTTCACTAATTCCATTATTTGTAAATATATATCTTGAGTGGTATCAATTTGCAAGGACGGTAATATTTCGAATCTCCCAATTGATTTTCAGTCTCATTATCATATATTATTCCTTTGATTGTACCATCACAGCCCCTCCTTTATCCACGAGCTACTATATCTTTATTCACTATTAATTTCAGGACATATTCCACCTAATGTATAGGAATTTCTTTTCCAATAATCGTACTTCTTGTAAAACCAATTGTTCATAAGCCATAATCAAAGGATTTTGAAAACCTAATGCTATCCATTTTGATGGCAGACTTACATATGAAGAATCTTTTGGAAAAGGATGAGAGGACACATATAATTTAATCACTAATTTTCGAAAGAAGCTATATACGGCCACCCTCGAATCAAAAATGCGATGTTTAACTGTGGGTACAAAAGACAAGCCTAAGTTTAATATCACCTTTTGTTCAGGGGGCAGAACCACTGAGGACAGGTTTATGATTGCTGATCTTTTGCTCGGGCTTAGGTGATGGAACCTCGCCAGTTGTTGCCATAATCGGACTGTCTTGGCCGATGGCCCCTGAACCTGCCTCTCCCTCACCCTCTGCCTCGCCATTTGCGCTGATCTAAAAAATCATCACCATATTCTTTCTGTAATTCTTCCCCACTTGAGTCATTATCCTCGGAGATCTAATCGTGATATTCTTTCCTTAAAGACTTATCATTTTTATTCATCCACAGAAAATAGATTTTGCATCATAATATGTGGAGTGGAGGAGTGGCCTAGTGGTTGGGGCAAGGTACTTCAGGCCGGAAGGTCGGGGGTTCAAATCCCACTAGAGGACAGCAACCTTGGGCCGGAAGGACTGGGGTTTCTAGTCCCACAGGTGCTCCTTGTGGTCTTGGGCAAGCCACTTAACCCTCCATAGCCCATGTTCCCTGTAAAATAGTTATCTCCAAGTTATAATGCCCTGTTTAATGTAATTTCAGTTTGTTCAATGTAAACCGCACTGATGCAGAATAGCACAGTATATAAGAGAATGTAAATAAAATAAATAAATAAATAATCAGCTTGATCACGTCAAAGGTTTTTAAATTTAGAGACTCTGATGGATTCTTCATATTTATTAATTTGATCACCCAAGTCTTTTATTTTATTAGCAAAGTCCTCTTCAACAAGACCCTCTCTTAACTCATGTATTTATGGCTATCGATACCTCTGCCTCCATTGTCGAAAGAGATTCCATCATCAGATCCAAGGCGCATTTCATCAAAATGCCATTCCATTTAGTTAAAAAAAAAAGAATTCATCATCATTAAACAGCTTAGGTTCCTTCAATACTCTCAAACCTTTGGGGAAGGTACCCATCCGAATATACTGTGACAATGATGAACAATGTAATTGCTTTCTAGTTTGTTTTTTGTATAAATCCAATAACTGTGTCTATTTTTCACCAAGAGTCATGGTATCAGTAGGGCCTAAATCAGATATAATATTCAAAATTCTAGACATCTGGTCATCAGTGTATGCATATATATTGTCCTATTTTGAAGTTGCCATTTATGATCCTCCAAAATAATCAACTGTATCTTAAATTGGATCTGTGCCAAGTATCAATTTCACAATAGTGACAATCACTAACAGCACACTTAAATTGCTCTATTAGAGTTATAGTATATGTAGTATCCCTCTCCCACACCATTCAAGAATGTAAATTTGCTATACCCCCACACTATGTCAAGAATGTAAATACTAATCTCCAGGAACAAGCAGGAATATATTCTTCACATATGGGTATCGTCGGCACCAATGGAGCCCGCGCGGGAACGCTCCCCAGCGTCCAATAGGATCGCTTTTGGGAGCATCCCACAGCGCATGCATGTGCTGCCTTCCCGCCTCTGTACCTCTCTCACTTCAGTTCTTTGTTTTCCGCGGAGCCAACAGGACGTGTACCCTGTCACTGCAGAAAATCTCCTTTTATTCTTTGTTTTTTGTGGTCACGTCTGCTTTCATTCGACACCTAACGGTACCACCGGTTCTTTGTCTTCTTTCTTTCTTAAAAAAAAAAGAAAACTTGTATTTCTTCAGGGGTCTTTCCCCTGTTTCTGGTGCTAGGCGCCATTTTGGGCATTAGGCCCACTTTTCTTCAAGCATGGAGAAAGCAGCTAGTGGTTTCAAAAAATACTCCAAAGTGTGGCAGTACCATTTCCATCACTGACACCCATGATTGGTGTCTAAAATGTTTATGTCCTGAACATTGTCCAACGGAGTGTCTCTCCTGCACAAGGATGACCAAAAGGAGCCTGCAGAATAGAGCTGAAAAACTTGGTACCCTTTTTGCCGTGGATACGATGTCACTTGCATCGACATCTTCCAGGGCTTCATCTTCCTCTCATGGATCTCATGTAACTAAACTTAAGTCTTCTAAGACTGGCTGGTCCTCGAAGGGTAAATCTCCTTCAAAGTATCGAGATGCCATTGGTGTTGCCCTCAAGGATAGTTCACCCGCAAAACAGCCCTGGCGGGAGTCTTCGGGCTCCAAAGCATTGATGGGGCTCCAGGATGTTCCAGAGGCTTCCACCTCTGCAGAACTACTGGTGCCATGTTCTGGGGTCGTAGCCGCTTCCACCGGTATGGACATCAGGCATCGGCAGGAGCGATGGACAAGAGAATCCTCGCTATAGAACGCAGTCTAATGTCCCTCTTAGCAGCTTCGGTACCGCTAAGACCGCTACAGATGGTTCAACAGGTATCGGTACCGACATCAGTACCGGTACTAACAGTACCTGCTTCGACAGGACTGCTTCCTCCCATGCCGAGCCTTGAGTCTATCTCGGTTATCGGGATCAGGAACCGAGACATTTCGGTACCGACTTCGAGCGGTACCGATACCATGCGTTACAGGAGCACCCGGTACAAACTGCCTTTGAGTCTTCCTATTCCGATGACTCTAACGATTCTACCGGTACCAGAGCGAACCTTCTAGAGGATTCAACTCCTTCTCCCCTGTAAAATAGTTATCTCCAAGTTATAATGCCCTGTTCAATGTAATTTCAGTTTGTTCAGTGTAAACCGCACTGATGCAGAATAGCGCGGTATATAAGAGAATATAAATAAATAAATAACGCAGGATGTCATCTCCAGAAGATATGTCCTTCCAGGATTTCAGGTACACAAGGAGGAGCAGGCCTCCTGCAAACAGTACCAAGGAACACAAAGAGCAGGAGACGTTGGATGAACTGATGAGTCTTTTAATAGTAAGGACCCCAACGCGTTTCGGCAACGCCTTCTTCAGGGGAATTGTCACTTAAACAACCAATAAAAACAAAATAAAATTAATAATGCAAACATTTAAAAACAGTTAAAACCAAATGGCATTATATGAGATAATACAGGTAAACATGTAACAACTAGTATTGTATATGAGTAACCTAAAATAAATAAATAAATAAATTAGTTAAATACAAAACACAGACAAACGCAGGGCTGAGAAAGCGGAACACAAGCGTGCTAACATATAGAATACTGTGACCATGAACAGGACAAAATGTCAGTCCTGTTCATGGTCACAGTATTCTATATGTCACCTAAACAAGCACAAAAGAACACTTTTAGGGAGAAGGTAAGAAATAGATCTAGGTCTCCATCAATTACTCCAGATGTCGAAAGACACACTAAAAGAACACGGCACCATTCACGTGACCAAATTAATCCATCTGCTTCTTTATTTTCGACTGAACGTTGTCCATCGAAAGAAAAGAATTATGTTAAAAAACGGGATTTTCAAATGGACAGACTATGGGAAAAAGGCAAAAGAAATCTTTCCCCAAGGTCCCCACAACGTCGTCCATACAGACCCAAGGACTCACCGAGCAGACAATATCCACAACGAGTGAGAACACACAGCCAGGGTCTAATGGCCAAGAGACATCTCGATTGGGACCTCTAAATGTAGTGATTAATCTTTCAAAACATCTTTTAACAGAAGTAGAATTGGAAGTCCTTAATAAAGGGCTTTCCTTTGTCCCTACTAAGGCTCATGATAGGTTCGCTGCACACATTGAGCTTTATAAATTCTTTCACAAGTTAAAAATTATTGATTACTTTGACCAACATCAGTCTGATACTGCTGATCCCTCTATAGTAAAAAGACCTTCCACGTGGATTCCACCTTCTAAACCGAATGTTATGATCTCTGCATATGAGAATGTAGTCCTAAATAAAATTGACAAGTTATATAAAACAAACAAGAAGAATACCTTTCATAATCTTACTGGCTCTCAAAATCAGCCCTTCAGGGTTTATTGTCCAATTCAAATATTATCATTAAGCCAGCTGATAAGGGTGGAGCTATAGTTGTGCAGGATAAGGATGCTTATGTGACAGAGGTCCTTAGACAATTAAATGACACAGAATATTATCAAAAAATTTTGATGATCCCACTGATAATTTGCGAAAAAAAGTTGATACATTGCTTTACATTGGCAAGGAAGCGGGTTATCTCACTTCTAAAGAGATTATGTTTCTCACCGTTCCTTTTCCTATTATACCCACCATTTACATGCTCCCCAAAATTCACAAATCCTTACATAACCCTCCTGGGCGACCTATAGTGTCTGCAATTGGTTCACTGTTTGAACCCTTGTCTAAATTTCTGGACATATATTTGAGACCCTTTGTCACTGAAGCACCCTCATATGTAAGGGACTCTACTCACATAATACAGATTTTACACGATTTTCAAGGTTCCCATGATCAAGTGATCTTGGCTACCTTTGACATTAGGTCGCTATATACAAATATTCCTCAACTTGCTGCATTGGAGGTGTTAGCAAATACCCTCATTAAAAGGCCAAAACCAATAAGAACGCCCACTTTCTTTCTCACTCATTTGCATCTTTGGCCATGACCGAGAATTATTTTTGTTTCAGAGGTATCTTCTATAAGCAGATTAAAGGGGTTGCAATGGGGTCTCCTATGGCTCCTGATGTGGCGAACTTGTATGTCACTGAATTTGAAACTAAATTCTTGACATTTCACCCATATCAATCTAACGTGCTCCTCTGGAAGCGTTACATTGACAATGTTCTTCTTATATGGAATGGGACAGTTACATCATTGCAATCTTTCCATGCATGGCTCAACACACTGGACTCGAATTTACAATTTGAGGGAAATTACAGTACAGAAGAAATTCCCTACTTGGATATTTTAATTAAAAAGTCTAACACAGGCTTTTCCACCACCTTATATCGCAAACCTACGGACCAGAACACACTTCTCAAGTATGACAGCTTCCATAATCCATCTCTCAAGAAGAATCTTCCAATCAGTCAATTTTTAAGGATCAAAAGATTATGTACAGACGTTGCTGATTTTGAAGAACATGCCAAAGATATGAAAAATAGGTTTCTGCAGCGCGGTTACCCTATATCATGTATTCAAAAAGCTTACCATAGAGCACGCGCCACTGACCGTTCCACTCTTTTAGGCAAGACAACACGTATTTCTACGGATAAAATTGTCTGTGCTTTGACTTTTTCTATGCACTCTAAAGCCATTGTTGACATTCTCAAACAAGAGTGGCACCTTCTCACCACCATACCATCCTTTGCCACCAAACGCCTTATGATTGCCTACAAACGCAATTCGAATTTGACTAATCTTCTCGTTCCTTCCGCCCTCACGGTCTCCAGACCGTCTCCCACAGTTAAGGGCCACTATAGCTGTGGCAAGTGTTCAGTGTGCACACATGTTATCACAGTAAAGAAGGATTTCATTCATGTGCCTACAGGTCACAGACTCTTCCTAAATAATTATTCGAATTGTAAAACCACCAATGTTATTTACTTGGTTCAATGTCCTTGTAATAAATTATATATAGGTAAAACCTTAAGACAAGTTCGTACTCGCATAATTGAGCACAGAAGCAATATCCAAAGAAAGCAGCCAGATAAACCGTTAGTATCTCACTGGTTAGAAAATAATCAAAGTATCAGTGACATTAAGTTTGCAGTTATTAAAACAGTCGTTCCGCATTGGAGAGGTGGCAATATTGATAATACTCCAAGTTTGAACAACGTTTTATTTATGAGTTCAACACTTTAGAACCACATGGTCTAAATCAGGAAGCAGATCTAACAGTCTTTCTGAGATAGTTCTTCTGTACATAAAGAATTAATAGGTTATGGGTGTAGATATCTCCATGCACATACAGCACTTTATCCTTGCTCTTATGTATATATTTTTATTCATACCACAAATATCACAATGCATTTTGCCTTGCTGATTCTTTAGTCTGTTATGTGTTTTTACTGTCTAGTTTGTAAGATTCCTCCTTGCATACCGAGTCTGCAGTGTCTGTCATCCACTGTGTGCATTTAGACTCCTCCCCTAGGCTCGGGTTACCTCAGATTTGGCACGAAAATCGGCGTTTTTAAGTCTGTCTGTTGTGGATTACCCCTTTCACTTGCTCTCAATGCACTCTGTGCAGGACATATTCCTACGATTTTAAACCCATACGGATCGCTCCCAGAACAGCATACCTGTCTATTCATTTGTTTCGTGAGTTACAATTGCGGTTCTCTAACAATATACATTACACGTTGTCTCTTATATTCAGTACATTTCATTGTGCTCTTACCGATTTACACCATGTATCATATGTTTAATAAGTTCCCTTTATATCTTATTTGAACTCTTCTCTGCAACAGTGACAGAAGATCATTGGCTTTTTAAGTCACTGCTTTTTCAACTAAATATACACAGCAACCAGTGTCCTAGGTGAGTTCCTTGACGTTTTGGTTTCATCAGCACTCGGTTATACTTTCATTTTCAAATGTAACTGTTCATGATACACTAAGGCATGTACTACAGTTTTCCTTTGTTATAGCATATTTATTTGTCTTCTGCCTAGTAGGCTACATTACACTCTTTGTGTCTCTGTTTCCCGACATTTGCGCTGACTGCCTGATCACTTTCTTAAATCGGCTTTGTGGCACGATTGCATTTTAACTTTAAGGTTTGCTACAGCCAGTCTTTTATTCATTCAAAAATTTTTTCACTCATTGTGCAACATGTTCAATACATTTCCTTACCTATAATCTAGTTTTTGTCTCTCCAATCAGACTCATTACACAAGCATTTTTAATTACATTAGTTGGTTTTCAAATATCTCTAATCATGGTTCTTTTATATCATTTTTTACACCATGAAGGCATTTTAAAGTGTTATGTAAATAATTTTATGAATATTTATTCCTTTTTGTATTACCGATCCAATCCTGCATGCTTGATTGATTGTTTTGGTCTTGTGAGTAATGCTATATCAATGTGTTTTTGGATATATTACACCTCTATGGCCTCAACCCCGTTGTGACTTTTTCTCGTCTTTTTTGCCACTGTAGCACGACCCAACAGCACATTGTAGATAATGAGCCTTTTTTAATGTCATACCATTGCACATTTTTCAATTTTTCGTTTTATTGCTCAACTGCAGTTTCTCCATTGTGGTTTTATATGGTCATCCAAATAGCACTATCTACTATGTAGCCCCATTTTCTCTAGATAACGTTTATAAATTTTATTTACATGATGGTATACCATGTCAGTCATCTCATCATTTTTTGATTTCTGATCTTCCTTTCCTTAACATCTTTCCACTTTGTTTAAGTTTTATCATCAAGTATGTTATCATTATTATTAATTTTTTGTATATCAGTAAGTATTCAGTTTTTAAATTCATATTAGGCAGCATATATTATTTATTATATAATTTGTATTAATTACTTTGTATGTTTCCTCTTTTTATTGTACATATTGGTTATTTTAATTCATTACATACACAAGGTTGACATTTGTTAGGTTCTCAGCTATATTTTCCAATGTATAATAACTTTTTTATGCTTTACAGTTTATTGACTGACAATTTGTCCTGTTCATGGTCACAGTATTCTATATGTTAGCACGCTTGTGTTCCACTTTCTCAGCCCTGCGTTTGTCTGTGTTTTGTATTTAACTAATTTATTTATTTATTTATTTATTTTAGGTTACTCATATACAATACTAGTTGTTACATGTTTACCTGTATTATCTCATATCATGCCATTTGGTTTTAACTGTTTTTAAATGTTTGCATTATTAATTTTATTTTGTTTTTATTGGTTGTTTAAGTGACAATTCCCCTGAAGAAGGCGTTGCCGAAACGCGTTGGGGTCCTTACTATTAAAAGACTCATCAGTTCATCCAACGTCTCCTGCTCTTTGTGTTCCTTCCAGGATTTCATACATGATTTAGCAAAGGGTCTTGCAATCACTGTGATTCCAGAAAAGGAACCTAGGGCGGAAGAATTAAGAATTCTACAATACCCTATGGATCCCAAGGAAGCATCTATGCTTACCATTCAGAAGATCTTACATGATCTGATGTTGAAAATGTGGGAAACTACTTTAACGATATCTTCACATTCCCAACACCTTAGGCCTAAAATTTTCCTCTACCACGGAAAAACCTGCTTCGGGTTTCAAAAAGTGCACCAAGTGTGGCGGTACCATCTCCTTCACCGACACCCATGAGTGGTGTCTTAAATGTTTAGGTCCTGACCACTCCATCTCGGAGTGTATGGCTTGTGCCATGATGTCCAAGAGGGGTCGACAAAACCGAGCTGCTAAGCTCAGCACCATTTTTCCCTCCGATGCAGCTTCTGTGGCATCGACGTCTTCCAGGGCTTCGTCTTCCTCCCATGGATCTCAGGTAACTAAACATAAGTCTGGCCGGTCCTACATAAGAACATAAGATATGCCATACTGGGTCAGACCAAGGTCCATCAAGCCCAGTATTCTGTTTCCAACAGTGGCCAATCTAGGTCATACGTACCTAGCAGTTTCCCCAAGGGACACAGGTTCCACAATGCTTGTATTGGTTCAAGCATTGATATCCTGGGTCCCCCCTTAATAATGGTTTATGGACCTTTCCTCCAGGAACTTGTCCAAACCTTTTTTAAACCCAGCTACACTAACAGCCTTTACTACATCCTCCGGTAACAAATTCCAGAGTTTGATTACACGTTGAGTGAAAAAATATTTTCTTTTTATTAGTCTTAAATAGTTTACCCTGTAGCTTCATTGCATGTCCCCTAGTCTTTCTATATTCTGATAAGGTAAACAATCGATCTACGTTTACCCGTTCCACTCCGTTCATTAATTTATAGACTTCTATCATATCTCCCCTCAGCCGTCTCTTTTCCAGGTTAAAGAGCCCCAACCTTTTTAGCCTTTCTTCATAGGAGTAGCCTTCCATCCCCTTTACCATTTTGGTGGCTCTTCTCTGAACCTTTTCTAAAATCGCTATATCCTTTTTAAGATACGGCGACCAGAATTGCACACAATATTCAAGGTGCGGTCTCACCATGGAACGATATAGAGGCATTATAATATCTTTTGTTTTATTTTCCATTCCTTTCCTTATCATACCTAGCATTCTATTTGCTCTCTTGGCCGCCGCTGCACACTGGGCCGAGGGTTTTAACATGGTATCCACAAGGACGCCTAAATCTTTTTCTTGGGTGGTGGTTCCTAATGTGGAACCTTGCATCGTGTAACCATAGTTTGGGTTGTTCTTCCCTAGGTGCATAACCTTGCACTTCTCCACATTAAATTTCATCTGCCATTTTGATGCCCAGTCTTCCAATTTATCAAGATCCTCTTGCAATTTTCCACAATCCTCCTGGGTTTTAACAACTTTAAATAGTTTTGTGTCATCAGCAAATTTGATAACCTCACTCGTTATTCCACTTTCCAGGTCATTTATGAATATGTCAAAAAGCAGCGGACCCAGCACAGATCCCTGGGGTACACCACTATTCACCTTTCTCCATTGGGAAAATTGGCCATTTAGCCCTACCCTCTGCTTTCTATCTTTTAACCAGTTCCTGATCCACAGTAGTACACTGCCTCCTATCCCATGACTCTTTAGTTTTGCCAAAAGTCTCTCATGAGGGACCTTGTCAAAGGCTTTCTGAAAGTCCAGATACACAATATCAACCGACTCACCTTTGTCCACCTGTTTATTCACTCCTTCAAAAAAACATAACAGATTAGTAAGACAAGATCTTCCTTGTCTAAAGCCATGTTGGCTGTCTCCCATTAGGTCATGACTATCTATATGCTGAGTAATTTTATTCTTTATGATGATTTCTACCATTTTTCCCGGTACTGATGTCAGGCTCACCGGTCTGTAGTTTCCCGGATCACCCCTCGAACCCTTTTTAAAAATTGGTGTTACATTGGCGATCCTCCAATCCTCAGGTATTAGAGATGATTTTAATGATAGTTCACAGATTACTGATAGCAGGTCTGCAATCTCAAATTTCAGTTCTTTCAACACCCTTGGATGTATACCATCCGGCCCAGGTGATTTGCTACTCTTCAATTTATCTAATAGTTGTAAGACATCTTCCCGATGTATCGATATTTCCTTCAATTCTTCCACACCTTTAAATAAGACCGAAGCAAAGAATTCATTCAGTCTCTCCGCTATCGCCTTGTCGCCTCTTAGTGCTCCTTTAACCCCTTTATCATCTAATGGACCAACTGACTCTCTCACGGGTTTTTTGCTACGAATGTACTTGAAAAGGTCTTTATTTCGCATTTTTGCTTCCGCAGCAAGCTTCTTCTCAAATTCTCTCTTTGCCTGCCTTATCAATGCCTTGCATTTGACTTGCCAGTGCTTGTGCTGTTTCCAGGTTTCATCATTTGGCTCTTTTTTCCATTTCTTGAAAGATGCTTTTTTGGCAACAACAGCCTCTCTGACCTCAGCTTTAAACCATGCTGGCAATTTTTTAGACTTCCTTCCACTTTTCTTAAAGCGTGGAATACAGCTGGTCTGGGCTTCCAAGATAGTATTTTTCAACAACACCCAAGCTTGATGTACGTCTTTAACCTTTGCAACTGCTCCTTTTAGTTTTTTCTTAACTGTTTTCCTCATTCTATCATAGTCTCCCTTTCGAAAGTTAAAGGGTAGTACTGTGGATTTCCTTACTATCCCTCCTCCACTAATTAAATCAAAGGCGATCATGCTATGATCACTATTGCCAAGTGGCCCCAACACCCTTATCTCTTGCACTACATCTGGTGTTCCACTAAGGACTAGGTCTAATATTGCTTCCCCTCTGGTCGGTTCATGAACCAGCTGCTCCAAGAAGCAGTCATTTATTTCATCTAGGAACTTTATCTCCCTAGCATGTCCTGTTGTGACACTGACCCAGTCGATGCCGGGGTAATTGAAATCACCCATTATTATTACTGCACTGTAACTTTTGCTAGCTTCCTTGATTTCTTTGAGCATTTCATCATCCATTTGTTCATTCTGGCCAGGCGGACGATAGTACACCCCCACTGCCATCGCCTTCCCCTTTTTACATGGAATTTCAATCCATAGAGATTCTACAGCAAATTTTGTTTCTTGCAAAACTTTAATCCTTTCTGATTCAATGCCCTCTCTAACATAGAGCGCAACCCCTCCACCAATTTGATCAGCTCTATCATTTCGATATAGTTTGTACCCAGGTATCACAGTGTCCCACTGGTTGTCCTCCTTCCACCATGTCTCTGATATTCCAATCATATCTAACCTCTCGTTTAGTGCTATATATTCTAACTCTCCCATCTTGTTTTGTAGACTTCTAGCATTTGCATACAAGCATTTTAGAGACTGTATTTTATTCATATTAATTTGGCTATTGGTAGACATGGGTAATTTGGGATCTTTAAGTTCTGTCTGCTCCATACTCGAGGGCATTTGGGCTACTTTACTCTTTTTTGGAACCTCTCTGCTTTTTGTAGTATCCTTCAAGGATACATTCTTCCGAACCATGCGCTCTTGGGCGACTGTCGGCTTTCCCCTATTATCTAGTTTAAAAGCTGCTCTATCTCCTTTTTAAAGGTTAATGCCAGCAGCCTGGTTCCATCCCGGTTAAGGTGAAGCCCATCCCTTCGGAAGAGCCCCTCCTTTCCCCAGAATGTTCCCCAGTTCCTAACAAATCCGAACCCCTCATCTCTGCACCATTGTCTCATCCACGCATTGAGACTCCGGAGCTCTGCCTGCCTATTGGGTCCTGCGCGTGGAACGGGAAGCATTTCGGAGAACGCTACCCTGGAAGTTCTGGATTTCAACTTCCTACCTAAAAGCCTAAATTTAGCTTCCAGAACCTCCCTACCACATTTTCCTATGTCATTGGTACCAACATGTACCAAGACAGCAGACTCCTCCCCAGCACTATCTAAGACCTTATCTAGGTGGCGTGTGAGGTCCGCTACCTTCGCACCAGGCAGGCATGTTACCAGGCGATCCTCACGTCCACCAGCCACCCAGCTATCTACATGCCTAATGATCGAATCACCAACTATAACTGCTGTCCTAACCCTTCCCGCATGGGCACTTGGCCCTGGAGAAACCTCCTCGGTGCGAGAGGGGTTTACATCACCTGGAGGACAGGTCCTAGTTACAGGATCACTTCCTGCCACACCAGGGTGATGCTCTCCTGTCACGTGACCTCTCTCCTCCATGGCAACAGGGATGCTGCCAGACTGGAGGTGGGACTTCAGGACTATATCCCTGTAGGTCTCGTCTATGTACCTCTCTGTCTGTCTTATGTTTTCCAAGTCTGCTACTCTAGCCTCTAGAGAACGGACTCGTTCCCTGAGAGCAGAGAGCTCCTTGCACCTAGTGCACACGTAAGACCTCTCACCAGCTGGGAGAAAATCATACATGTGACACTCAATGCAAAAGACTGGAAAGCCCACATCCCGCTGCTGGACTGCTGTCTGCATCTTAGTTTTAAGTTTGTGTTTAGATCTTTAAGTTCTATATGTACTAAAGGGTGCAATGGATATTTATACCACTAAAACTGTACCTAAGAAGTTTAATATACCTTGTTCACCTGAAGCTTAATTAATCTCAGGTCCTTGGTGTATGACTGATTTGGGTAATGAGCTTCACCTGAGAGCACCTCCTGTCTTTTAAGTTGTGCAAGTACCTATAAAGCTGTGATTTTCCCAGGGGAGGGTGGGTGGGATATAACACTTATTAAAAAAGGGCTGCTACACAGTACCTTGTCCTGTGCTGCTGAGGAAAACTATATTCTGATTTGATTTAAATTATAGCTCTTTGCTGCTACTAGGCTCTAACCTATTATGAAATTTAAACTACAAGCTCTCTGCTGGATTCTAAATTTAACCAGAAAGCTCTCTTCTGTGTTTTAATTTGAAACTAAAAGTACTTTGCTGATGCTAGGCCCTGAGTGACTATGAAATTTAAACTACAGCTGTCTACTGGGTATGAAAGGTAACCAGAAAGTTCTCTTCTGTGTTTTTAAATTGAATCTTAAACTGTTGCTACTAGGCCCTGACTGATTTAACAAAAAAAAATAGTGGGTTCACAGATTAATTAGCTTTAAAAGAAAAAAAAATTCCTTTCAGAAAAATTCCCAGAAGTATATACTCACAATTTCAGATTTCTCTCCAGAAGTAACAGCCCCCCTTTCCAGTCCTTCAAGACAGGGTCACAGAGCTCTGGTTGAGCTATTTATGCTTGTGCTGATGATGTAAGCAGTGACCTACTTCCTGGGTAATTAACAGTCCTTGCTTGGATAGAAGGAGTCTTTCAAAATGGCCTTTTGAACTGCCAGCTGGTGTTAACACCTATTGAAAAAGCTTCACAGGTTGCTTGCCCACTAGGTAGAAGGCCTCTTTGTAAAGGTCTCTAGAAGACTTTATATGCTGCTCAAGGAGAATTGACCTTGTTTTGCCTCTTGTGCTAAGCTATATTCTGATTTGATTTAAATTACAGCTCTTTGCTGCTACTAGGCTCTAACCTATTATGAAATTTAAACTACAAGCTCTCTGCTGGATTCTAAATTTAACCAGAAAGCTCTCTTCTGTGTTTTAATTTGAAACTAAAAGTACTTTGCTGATGCTAGGCCCTGAGTGACTATGAAATTTAAACTACAGCTGTCTACTGGGTATGAAAGGTAACCAGAAAGTTCTCTTCTGTGTTTTTAAATTGAATCTTAAACTGTTGCTACTAGGCCCTGACTGATTTAACAAAAAAAAATAGTGGGTTCACAGATTAATTAGCTTTAAAAGAAAAAAAAAAATTCCTTTCAGAAAAATTCCCAGAAGTATATACTCACAATTTCAGATTTCTCTCCAGAAGTAACAGCCCCCCTTTCCAGTCCTTCAAGACAGGGTCACAGAGCTCTGGTTGAGCTATTTATGCTTGTGCTGATGATGTAAGCAGTGACCTACTTCCTGGGTAATTAACAGTCCTTGCTTGGATAGAAGGAGTCTTTCAAAATGGCCTTTTGAACTGCCAGCTGGTGTTAACACCTATTGAAAAAGCTTCACAGGTTGCTTGCCCACTAGGTAGAAGGCCTCTTTGTAAAGGTCTCTAGAAGACTTTATATGCTGCTCAAGGAGAATTGACCTTGTTTTGCCTCTTGTGCTAAGCTATATTCTGATTTGATTTAAATTACAGCTCTTTGCTGCTACTAGGCTCTAACCTATTATGAAATTTAAACTACAAGCTCTCTGCTGGATTCTAAATTTAACCAGAAAGCTCTCTTCTGTGTTTTAATTTGAAACTAAAAGTACTTTGCTGATGCTAGGCCCTGAGTGACTATGAAATTTAAACTACAGCTGTCTACTGGGTATGAAAGGTAACCAGAAAGTTCTCTTCTGTGTTTTTAAATTGAATCTTAAACTGTTGCTACTAGGCCCTGACTGATTTAACAAAAAAAAATAGTGGGTTCACAGATTAATTAGCTTTAAAAGAAAAAAAAAAATTCCTTTCAGAAAAATTCCCAGAAGTATATACTCACAATTTCAGATTTCTCTCCAGAAGTAACAGCCCCCCTTTCCAGTCCTTCAAGACAGGGTCACAGAGCTCTGGTTGAGCTATTTATGCTTGTGCTGATGATGTAAGCAGTGACCTACTTCCTGGGTAATTAACAGTCCTTGCTTGGATAGAAGGAGTCTTTCAAAATGGCCTTTTGAACTGCCAGCTGGTGTTAACACCTATTGAAAAAGCTTCACAGGTTGCTTGCCCACTAGGTAGAAGGCCTCTTTGTAAAGGTCTCTAGAAGACTTTATATGCTGCTCAAGGAGAATTGACCTTGTTTTGCCTCTTGTGCTAAGCTATATTCTGATTTGATTTAAATTACAGCTCTTTGCTGCTACTAGGCTCTAACCTATTATGAAATTTAAACTACAAGCTCTCTGCTGGATTCTAAATTTAACCAGAAAGCTCTCTTCTGTGTTTTAATTTGAAACTAAAAGTACTTTGCTGATGCTAGGCCCTGAGTGACTATGAAATTTAAACTACAGCTGTCTACTGGGTATGAAAGGTAACCAGAAAGTTCTCTTCTGTGTTTTTAAATTGAATCTTAAACTGTTGCTACTAGGCCCTGACTGATTTAACAAAAAAAAATAGTGGGTTCACAGATTAATTAGCTTTAAAAGAAAAAAAATTCCTTTCAGAAAAATTCCCAGAAGTATATACTCACAATTTCAGATTTCTCTCCAGAAGTAACAGCCCCCCTTTCCAGTCCTTCAAGACAGGGTCACAGAGCTCTGGTTGAGCTATTTATGCTTGTGCTGATGATGTAAGCAGTGACCTACTTCCTGGGTAATTAACAGTCCTTGCTTGGATAGAAGGAGTCTTTCAAAATGGCCTTTTGAACTGCCAGCTGGTGTTAACACCTATTGAAAAAGCTTCACAGGTTGCTTGCCCACTAGGTAGAAGGCCTCTTTGTAAAGGTCTCTAGAAGACTTTATATGCTGCTCAAGGAGAATTGACCTTGTTTTGCCTCTTGTGCTAAGCTATATTCTGATTTGATTTAAATTACAGCTCTTTGCTGCTACTAGGCTCTAACCTATTATGAAATTTAAACTACAAGCTCTCTGCTGGATTCTAAATTTAACCAGAAAGCTCTCTTCTGTGTTTTAATTTGAAACTAAAAGTACTTTGCTGATGCTAGGCCCTGAGTGACTATGAAATTTAAACTACAGCTGTCTACTGGGTATGAAAGGTAACCAGAAAGTTCTCTTCTGTGTTTTTAAATTGAATCTTAAACTGTTGCTACTAGGCCCTGACTGATTTAACAAAAAAAATAGTGGGTTCACAGATTAATTAGCTTTAAAAGAAAAAAAATTCCTTTCAGAAAAATTCCCAGAAGTATATACTCACAATTTCAGATTTCTCTCCAGAAGTAACAGCCCCCCTTTCCAGTCCTTCAGGTAGATCTCCTTCTAAGCATCGAGATGCCTCTGGTGTTGCCCTTGAGGGTTCTGTACTGGCAAAATTGCCCCGGCGGGAGGATTCGGCTTCCAAAGCATTATCGGGGCTCCAGGATGTTCTCGAGGCCTCAACCTCGGCAGAACTACTGGTGCCATGCTCTGGGGTACCGGCTGCTTTCTCCGGTACCGACACCCAGGCATTGGCAGCGTTGATAGACCAGAGGTTCCTGGCTATTGAACGCAGTCTGGCGGCTCTCCTTGCGGCATCGACACCCTCTGAACCGCGTCAGACACTTCAACCGGTACCGGCATTGGCTCTGGCACTGGTACCGGTACCGACAGCATCGACATCGGTGTCTGCTTTGCCGGCACCCAGTCATGCTATGCCTTCCGGTACCAATACACCGGTACCAATTCCCCCTGGTACCGACTTCGGTAGGTACGGGTATCGTGCTCTACAGTAGCATCCAGACAGAAGGTACTTTGAATCCTCGGAGGAGTCTGAGGATTCTGACGATTCTGTCGGTACCGGAATACTTCTCCCGGAGGAGCCTTCCTCTCCTAAACGTAGGATGTCTCCTCCAGAAGATTTTATCAGGGAGGTGGCTCGAGGTCTTTCCATTACTGTGGCTCCCGAAACAGAGCGCAGAGCAAAGGAGTTGGAGATTCTTCAATATCCCAAAGCTCCTAAGGAGGCAGCTACTTTGCCTATCCATGAGATCTTACATGATCTCATGCTAAGAATGTGGGAAGCATCTCTTACCACCTCTCCTCACTCTCGTAGACTGAATACCATGTATTGAGTCCCTCCTTGTCCTGGTTTCCAGAAGACTCAGCTTCCTCACCACTCTATTGTAGTGGAATCAGCTATGAGAAGGATGAGGAGTGCAAAGAGGCATGCCTCTAATCCTCCAGGACGTGAGTGTAGAACCTTGGATGCCTTTGGACGTCGTACTTTCCAGGCTTCCATGATTTCTGCCAGGATCAGTTCCTATATTTTATATATGGGAATGTTCCTTAAAGAAGTCACAGGAGATTTAGAGGTTCTAAGCCCTCTTCTTCCTGAAGATAAGAGGCAGGATTTTCTCACTCTGGTTAAACATGCCCAGGATGTTTCTAAATTTGTCAATTGTGCAGCTTTTGACTGTTTTGAGTGCATAAGCAGAACCTCTGCCATTGCCATAGGTGCACATAGAATTGCCTGGCTCCAGGCATCCGATTTGGAGCTCTGGGTGCAGGACAAACTGGGCAATATCCCTTGTATAGGTGAGAATCTATTCGGCAAAAATTGGCAAGAGAAAGCCAATGAGTTGGATGCTGACAACTCCACTTTGGATAGGTTATCCAAAGCCACAGCTGATCCTGCAAGGAAGAAATCTTTCAAGAAACCATTCTTCTCAAAAAAGAAGAGGTTCTACCCCTCTTATTCCCAGCAGGGATGTTCCGCAGGTCAGCCTGCTCGGAAGAGTCAGCAACCATCTAAACAAAGGAAAATAAAGACTGCTAAGCCTCAACCGTCTCAGCAGTCTCAGCCTCCACAAGGCCTTTGACTTTCATTTAGAGAACTTAGCCTTCCTGGCTCTCAATGGACCAGAGCCGTCCACCATTCGAGGAAGGTTGTCTCGTTTTGCCTCCAGATGGGGGCAGATAACAGCAGAACATTGGACTCTCTCCATTATAAAAGAGAGGTACAAGCTTCATTTTATCTGCATTCCCCCTCCCACAATGGTAAGACAGTTCAATGCTCAGACCTCTCTCATCAACCTGTTAGATCAAGAGGTCACTATGCTTCTTCCCCAAGGGGCAATAGAAGAGGTACCCATTCCTCAACAGGGTACAGGGTTTTACTCCACCTATTTCCTTATCCCAAAGAAAACAGGGGGACACAGACCTATTCTAGACCTCAGAGAATTGAACAAGTTCCTGTTCAAAGAGAAATTCAAGATGTTTCTCTGGGAACTCTGCTGCCATACCTTCACAGTCAGGATTGGCTTTGTTCTCTAGATCTCAAGGATGCATACATTCATGTTCTCATCCATCCAACTCACAGAAAGTTCCTTCGGTTCCTATTTCAAGGAAAGCACTACCAATACAGGGTGCTTCCTTTTGGCCTGGCCTCAGCACCAAGGGTGTTCATGAAATGCATGGCTGTGGTAGCAGCATTTCTTCGCACTCTAGGAATATTCGTCTTCCCCCTACTTAGACAACTGGCTCATTCGAGCCCCATCAGAGTCAGAGGCCAGGACTTCTCTATCTTGCACAATGCGTATCCTTCAGTATTTGGGTCTGGTCATAAACATCCCAAAATCCAGTCTAACTCCCACTCAGTCTCTAGAGTTCATAGGAGCTTTGCTGGATACCAGAAAAGCAAGGGCCTATCTCCCCCAGGCCCGTTGCCTTCGCATGGTGCAGTTAGCTTCTCAAGCAGTGCTAAAGCCTCATCTCACTGCTCAAGAAATGTTACAACTACTAGGCCACATGGCATCTACCGTGCATGTGGTTCCTTATGCTCGCCTTCACATGAGAGCAGCCCAGTGGACGTTATCCACTCAATGGACCCAGGCATCAGGGTGCCTGTTAGACAAAATAGCAAACACAAATCACCTTATTTTGTCCCTCCAATGGTGGCAGTCCACTCAAAACCTGTTGCTGGGGTCCCCATTTCAACAACCTTTGCCCCAGGCAACTCTCACAACAGATGCTTCTCCAGTGGGTTGGGGAGCTCATCTGCAAGACCTCTCCACCCAAGGCACTTGGACTCCACAGGAGACTCATCTACACATCAATCTCTTGGAGCTCAGAACAATCTTCCTTGCTCTGTGAGTGTTCCACACCCTGCTCAGCTACAAGACTGTCCTCTCCATATGGACAATCAAGTAGCCATGTTCTACGTGAACAAGCAGGGAGGAACAGGCTCTCTGTCGCTTTGCAATGAAGCTTTGCGACTATGGGCCCTCGCCAGAGAGCATCAGATTCATCTCCTGGCAGTGTATCTTCCAGGTATCCAAAACTCTTGGGCAGACAGACTCAGTCGAGTTCTGCTTCCACACGAATGGTCTCTACATGCAGACCAGGTGGCCAAGATTTTTCAAATTTTGGGAACCCCGGACATAGACCTCTTTGCAAGTCCGTTGAATGCCAAACTTCCCCGGTTCTGTTCCAGAATTCCGGCTCAGGGCTCTCAGGCCAAGGATGCTTTCCTCCTTCATTGAGGTCAAGACTTCCCGTATGCCTTTCCACCCATTCCCCTGATTCCCAAAACCCTGTTCAACCTTCAGAGAGACAGAGGCCGTATGATTCTCATAGCTCCACATTGGCCACGGCAAGTGTGGTACCCTCTGCTTCTACATCTCTCTCAAGCTCCCTCTCTGGAGTTAGGCTTTGCTCCAGATCTCCTGTCTCAGGAGGACGAAATGTTATGGCATCCCAATCCCCAGTCTCTGCATCTCAGGGCTTGGTTGCTGAAGGCCTAGATCTTCATGATCTTAACCTTCCTCAGCAAGTAAAGGATATCCTTTATGCTTCTAGAAAACCTTCCACAAGATGCTCCTATGCTTTCAAGTGGAAAAGGTTTACCATATGGTGCTCGCAGAGGGGTCTTAACCCCCTTGCAATACCTCTGGAATCATTACTAGAGTATCTCCTTCATTTATCCAATGCAGGACTTAAAACTAACTCAGTAAGAGTCCATTTAAGTGCTATTGCGGCTTCTTTCAAGCCTTTAAATGGACAACCTATTTCCTCCCATCCTCTCATAGCAAGATTAACTTCTTCTAACTAAGCCTCCCATTAAGCCACCACCTGTGGCATTGGACTTAAATCTGGTTCTTGGCCAGCTCATGAAGCCACCTTTCGAACCCTTAGCTACTACCTCATTGAAATTCCTTTCTTGGAAAGTTATCGTTCTCATTGCAATCACATCAGCACGTCGCATCAGTGAGTTGCAGGCACTAGTGGCTGATCCACCTTATACAAGGTTCCATCATGATAAGGTAGTCCTTAGGACTCATCCACATTTTATGCCAAAGGTGGTCTCGCCTTTTCATCTTAACCAAGCGCTCTATCTGCCTGTGTTTTTTCCAAGGCTTCATGCATCAAATGCAGAAAGGAATCTTCATACTTTGGACTGTAAAAGAGCTTTAGCTTTTTACTTACAAAGAACACAGCAACATAGAAAGTCCTCTCAACTCTTTGTTGCTTTTGGTCCTTCTCATTTGGGACTTCCAGTCTCCAAGAGAACACTGTCCAACTGGATTGCACAGTGTATTTCCTTTGTCTATCAGATTAAGAACCTTCCTCTGGAGGGCCATGTCACAGCTCACAATGTGAGAGCCATGGCAGCTTCAATGGCTCATCTGCACTCTGTGTCTATCGACGACATCTGTCGAGCAGCCACTTGGGCCTCGGTTCATACCTTCACAGCCCATTACTGCTTGGACAAGGACTCCTGCTGGGATGCCTTGTTTGGTCAGGCTGTTCTCCAGCACCTGTTCCATACCTAATCAACTCCTACCCACCATCCCTGGTTGGATGCCAGAGATCCATGGGGGAAGTGGAGCCCTTTCACAGGGACACACAACTTCTGGGGTCTCTCCCTGGCATCTAAAGCTAGGGAGTCCCCATATGTGAAGACTACATTCCTGCTTGTTCCTGGAGATAGCATAGTTACTCACCTGTAACAGGTGATCTCCGGGAACAACAGGAATTTAGTCTTCACAACCCACCCACCTCCCCTAGGAGTTGTATCTCTCTATCTATCTTTTTCTCTTTCCCTCTCTCTCTCTCTTTGTCTCAGCTTTAAACTCAACTGGAGAGAGGCAGTTGGGAAAGGCAGGAAGGCAGCACGCAGGCACTGTGGGATGCTCCCAAAAGCTTTCTAATTGGACGCTGGGGAGCGTTCCCATGCAGGCTCCGTCGGTACCGATGATACCCATATGTAAAGACTAAATTCCTGCTGTTCCCGGAGATCACCTGTTACAGGTGAGTAACTATGCTATTTTGTTCAACTGTTTTTTGATACAAGGTGGTACTTAGCCCCATGGTAGTCTTTTCTACCATTATATCCAAGAATGGTATGCGATGAAGATGACAAGAGTACTCAAATTGCAAATTGTCTTTTCACGTTTTAAACCATATCACAAACTCTTGTAATGACGTAACTGATCCATGCCAAATGCAAAAAACATCATCCAAATACCTTTTCCAGATCTTAATGGAAGACATCCAAGGAGAACTATATGAATATTGTTCCTCAAAATCCGCTACATATAATGTGGTTGATAACGACAGATTTAGGGCATTGCTATGGGAGCCACGGTGGCTCCCACGATTGCCACATTGTCCTTGTGACAAGATGTATATTGAACCTACTAAATGGTCTCCAGTGAAACGATTATGCAAGCATAGATCTCATTTAAATACTACGAATACATCAGCACCAATTGTAGATCATTGTTTGAACTGTAATACTTCTTTGAACTATAATCAATCTTTCTCAGTTTTAACATGGCGTATACTGGATCATGTACCGGATCACTGGAGGGGAGGGGTGATCGTGAAACCAAATTGAATCATCGTGAACAATTTTGGATATTTACATTGGATTCTGTCAACCCAAAAGGTTTAAATTTACAGATTAATTGGAATACCCTGGGGTTGAAGATAATGTTGAATGAAAGTGAGTCATCAGTGTGTGGACCAATCAGTAGTTTTATGGGCGGAGCTCAGTTGTATATATGGGAGAATGCTGCGTCCATCTTTTGAAATAGCTCGTAAGCTCATAGAAAAAGCACGAGAAGCCCATTAAAGGATATGGATGGTGCCTTGCTGGATCAGATAAATTACTGATTTATGGAAATGCTTAAGCCCTGAAGCAGAATAGCGTGTTACCCTTTTGAAATATGACGATCGTAGTTGGCAATATTGGCTATTTCCTGTTGTTTTTATTTGTGCACATAATCACATTATAAAAAGAAAAAAGAACTTAAATGCTAGAAGTAGCTTATTAATGGCAATTTTGAATGAAAAAGTCCAACATATCAGAAAAAATGTTAGAAATAATCCATGAACGGTAATCTTGTATAAAAAAGTTTAATACATATGCTATTAGTCTAATTGAGCAATTGAAGTGTACTAAGTTACTGATTATCACTATTGTGGAATTGATACTTGGCACAGATCCAATTTAAGATACAATTACTTGTCAATTTAACAGGTTGATGTAGAAGTGTTTGGCATTGGTTGGAAGGGAAACTCAAAGAGATTAATAGGTCAATTTTTGGTTATCTGTTAAAAGAATCGCTTAATTATATTTCAGGAGGCATTGATTAGTTGTATCTTATTAAATTTTGTTTTTTTTTATTGATGCAGTTTTCTAGTATACATTTTAAGTAATCACTTGTATAGAAAAGTTGAACTAGGTATCACATCATTCAAAATAAAAACAGAATAATATTAAAAAAGTAACCACCTTCATTGAGAACAACTCAAATCCACTACATAGGAGGACCTTCAATTCAAACCCAAAAGAAAAAAAACATTTCAAAGCGTAAAAGCAACACAGGCTATTCTGCATGGACAAGCAGGATAATAATCAGCCACACATATGGGTGATGTCATCCCTGACAACACCAGGCTGGACTTGCTCTCTCAGAGCCCAGAAGAGCGAGTGACTCGTCCCGTGTGAGCATAGTTCTTCCCTCTCAGTCTTCTTCATCTGCCTGGCCAAACAGGTCAGAATCTGCTCTCTCTTTTCTTATTTATTTAATCCCTCCTTCTCATGTTAGATTTCCTTATTTAAATTTTCTCCTTTAGTAAAGGGAAAACTGCATCAGCCCTCACAACTCTCAAGGGGCCCCAGACTCTGTTCCCCCAGGATGTTTTTTCTGTGAAAGAAGAGTCAGTTTCGATGGCTGGATTTCTTTTTCTGTCACTCCGGCAAAGGGCTTCTTTTCTAGCAGGAAAACCTTCACATCATATACGTTCACTAAAAAAAAAAAATCCCACAAAAGGCAGTGTTTTTTCAGACTCACTGGGGTGACCCTGACATCATTCCAACAAGCCTTAAAATAAATAAATAAATAAGATAGGCAGGCCCAATTCCAAGCTGGACCCTCTGCCTTCTCCCAGCCTTCATGGTCCTTCCACTTCACTGCAATCCCAATCCGACTCATTTCAGTATACCATAAAAAAACAAAATAAAGGCAAAAGACACAGGCCTGGCTCTCGAATGGACCCTTCAGGGCTTCTCCAGCCTCCTAGCCAATGGCTGTGGCTGCCGCTACTGCCATCATGAGGGCTCAGAGATTGAGCGTGCCTGACATGGTCTGTTATTCCCATAGATCGGCAGCGAATCCCGCAGCCACACCACTGCCTGAAACCATACCTGCCCATTTCCTGAAGTGTACGCCCACCGGCTCAGCTCCGGGGGGCAGTTCGTACACCTATATAGCCTTCGGGCCACGTATACACCAGATGGGTTAGTAAAGCCCTGCAGCACGGACACACCAGACCATTAGTGAAACCCAGCTGCGGCCTTGGAGGGAGGCACGGATGCCACTGGATTGGGCAATATCTTGTTGCCCTCAAGAAAAAGAAGGAAAAAAAATAAAAAAATAAAGTGATAGCCAGTGTTTCCGTCTTACTGCCATGGGCGCCTGTCACAGTGCTGCGGGGGTTGGATCAGGGGAGGTGTTGCATCGGCGCTTCGACTCTGACGGAGCTCTGCAGGAGGGCAGCAATGTTCTGCCAACATCCTAATCTGGCTCTGGAGAGATGTTGGCTGAATAGAGAGACTGTAACGATCAAACAGCAGCAGTCTACCTTGTTTGTTAAGGAAAAGCCCTTACAGGTTGGCCTCCAGGGCTCAAGTGACATCTTTGTCCCTTATGGCTCACATGGCCTACCTCATTTGTCAGTGGAAAACACAGCTTGCCCTCCAGGGCTCCAATATTATTTATTGTTAGTGTTTAGCTCATGCCTTTTAATAGTAGTTCAAGGCAAGTTAAATTCATGTACAGTAGGCATTTCCTACCTGAGGCAGTAGAGGGTTAAGTAGCTGTAAGGTGAGAGCTGTGGGCATCCCATGGGTTTTCAGGGGGGCCCCTTCCATTGCGTCCCAGGCCCCCAGGGAACGCTACCCACATTCATGTTCCTGCAGGATAATGCTTCTGCCCTATACCAAGGATCTGACTCTGCCATGGACACATACACTACGGGGGTTTCTGAGTGAGACTTTATATAAAACTGCAGTTTTCTAAGGTATGTTACATGGAATCCCTTGGGAGCACACGGTAGGCATCTCCTTCCATTGGGAGGACAACCAAGAGACAAAGGGAAAAAAAACAACTAAACAAAAAAACAAAACAAAACCCCAGAATAGACCAATAGACTCCCACAAGGATTCTCCACCACAGCTTCTTCCTTACCCCATGGGCATTCCTGAATCCTTTCCCCCTCTATCCCTTATCTATCCCTCAGTGAAGGAGTATTGGGACCCCCATTCCCTTTCTCATCGTGTCCCCGGAACTCTCCCCCTGAGCAATGGATATCCCTCCTCCCAAGGAGCGTCCTCCATTCAATGCACACGGCCTCCCATGTTTCTCCACGAGACACAGTTGGGACCTGTGCTCCATCCCCTTGGCCTGCAGCTCACCCATGCAGTGAGAATTCCATCGGCAACTACCTCGTTAGTTTTTCTCTAAAAACAGAAAGCTGTTAACAACAATCCCTAAGAGAAGCGCAGGAGAAGCTACACCCTGGTCCAGGAGGGAAGCAAACCCTCCTGACTCACCTTGTCCCATGCTCTTGGAGCCAAGACCGGAACCAAGCTCCCACCAAGCATGTTCTATACAGGCAAGAGAAACATCAGGATCCCCACAGTTGCTCATGGGTTTCCCTCACAGCAACTTCCTACCAGCAAGTTTCTTCCTAGAGCTGCAAGGTTTGAATCCTGAGAGTCCACAGCCATTTTTACAGACTTTCAGACCACACATGCTTCTCCTCATGCGGAAGTGACACTAAGGGGTATGTTTACTAAGGAGCGTTAACGGCACTTTTGCTACCTTAACAGGCGCTATCGGCACCTGTGAGCCTTTAACGCAGCGGAAAGCACCGATAACGCTGGATTAACATGCGGAAGCTGGCCTGTAGCATTAAGGTAAAAGGAGGTGGAGAGTGGGTGTTAATGGAGCGGAGGATTGGGCAGGGATAGCGTGTGCCCCTTTAATGCCGCTTAGTATTACCATGCGTTAGAGCTCCGGTGCTGGGAACCCTAACACCATCTGAAAGCTTGCGGTAAGGGCTACTTCTGAGGGGAGAGAGCCTTTTTAAATGTATGCAATGTGCTCCTCCTATTGGAGCTCCCAAATTAGTGACAGTAGTGCACCATTGGCAGTAACAGCGTGTTGCCCTGTTAATAAAGGGCACTATGTTGTTGGTGCCAAATTGGAAAAGGAATGATGCAGTGGGGCTGGTCCATTAGGCTGACAAGGTGGCTGCCTAGGGTGTACATCTGCAATGTCTGGTATGACTCTGCTGTGACAGTGGCAGCACACATACATGCTGCCGCAGTCAAAAAGGAGTTGTACCACCACCACTGCACCATGCTGCCATGTCAGCAGTGTGTGAGAGTGGGAGTAGTGACTGCAGCAGCTATGACCTGGTGCAGAAGAAATCTGTGTCCCAACCCTGCGTGTCAGGTGTAATGCTGCAGTTGCCACTGTCGGTGGCATACCAAGCATATCATCAGTAGGTACAGCAGAGCACAGAGTGATCCCTTCTTTCTGAGGTCTAAGGCAGCAGCACGCGTGCCCACATCCTCTGGTGCAGGAGGGCAGGAGTGGCATGGCGTGACCAGCTGCATGTGTGCAACTTCAATAGGGCCGACTGCAGCACTGAAGCGGCGGCTATGCCACACTTGGAGGGAGGGATTTGCTGGCATGTTGTCTACCATGATATGTGGACCCTGTCACCTGGCTAGTTGCCTAGTGTATAGGCTGGCCCTGGGATCAGGATGCTCCCCACTTGCACATATTGAGTGGATATGTGCATGTGGGGCAAAAAATATGCCAGTGAGGCAGAAATACTATGCAATATGATTACAGCCCATATCAGAGGAAAAATTACCACCCTGCCCTCTTACCTGTTAAATGATGACCATAAGCTATGCATGAACTGGTGACCCCTCCATAAATAAGTACTCAATCAGTTACAGCCATCTAAGCCACACGTGAATCTAAAGTAGCTCCTAAGCACACACCACAAAATGGGTACGTTGGTCATTCTATTAGGTCACCCATGATCTGGAATGTGTATTCATGTATCATGGTCTTCCCCTTTGGCTGGATAGATCCCATATGTAAGACACAAATGTCAGTTGAACCAGCAGCATATCACTGCAGTGCAACATACAGACTTAACAAGATGTTTCTCTCCCACACCTGCCTAACATATCTTGATAGACAAGTATGGCACAGAGCTTGCAGAGATCTAAGCAGACATAGGCATATCCCAACTCATGCCTTCATGCATCCTGACAATGACCACCTGTATACCCATGGATTGATGAACCCACACGGCTGCTGTGTGGTTCCAAATACATGGCCAGTGTATGTATGAGAGAAGGATCACAGGTTCAAGACCAGCCTGTGGATCAGGAATGGTATGTCCAAGTATGTTAACTTTATTCTATGTTTCCAGAACTGTATCATCATGTGCAACCTTCAGCATTTCATCCAGCAGGAGTCCTCACACTCAGCTGCCATACTGAGAAGCTGTACCACCATCGGCTGGATGGCAGAGCATGCCAATAGCACTGGCACACTGAGCGGGCATTGACAGCGTCCAAGCATTGCAGAGTGCGCTAATAGCGTCTGCACACTGAGCAGCCATTGACAATGGTGGAGCATTAAAGAAAGCCTAAGGGGCAGGTAAGAATGCCAACTTGTACCACTTTTGGACAGCGGGGTCATGTGTGTGTGTCTCCAGAAGACTGTGAGCTGCAGCAATGCACCATGCATGCATGTGATGCCCAGGCTTTATATCTGTACATACAACATGCTACAGGTCAGCTATTCAGCAATTCCACATACTGTATGTGACAACATTTATAAGCAGAAGGTTAGTTTTCAGAAAGTAGTTGCAACCTGTGTCTGTGACGCTGTAATGCATTCCCAGTTACACCATCCTCAAGGCCCATCCCCACAGCATTCCCCTACACTTACCTCCCAATATGACACTGCTGTGCAGCACCCATATCACCTGCTGGTTTGACTGGAGTGAGCAGGGGGGACACTTGTTTGTGCTGCAGCCCTTATCTCTGACTGAGCCTCCAGGTCTCAGGACACACCAATTTGCACAGGTGAGAGGCCTGATTAATGCCAACTGCCATAACAGCTGTATCCATGGCAACACTGACGGCCCACTTTGTGCATCTGCAGCCTATAGAAAAAATAGGCTCAAGTGGAGAGCTGGTTTCTATGAATGTTCAATTCAGTCACCTTGTTGGTGACACTGGAAAGATACTGCGATTTACCTGAATGCTCGTTGCCGTTGTCCTATACTGTAGTTGCAGAGTACAATCCAGGGTACAATCTTTGCTCCATGCACAGTATGTACATAGAGGCAAGTATATATCAGGCAAATTTTCACACAATATATGCTATTTCGACACTGTCTACTGATCATTGACCAAAGCATTCAGCAGTACATTGCGTATTACTCCAAAAGAGAGTCAAAATGTATTACTTTGCCTGATTGTGACTGTGGGATACTGACCTCTAAATGGTGCGTGTACAATTCCAGCTGCTGAAATGTGCCACAGGATGTCACGTTGGTCTCTGCATCACCTGTCACCATATGGGAAGGCAGTGCTTGGAGGTGAATGTAGAGGTGGGGGTGAACAGTGCCATACATGTTGAGAATGTGTCCTTCATAGGTGGCATTGCTGGTCACAGCCTATGTTCACATGCCCAGTAGCTATGCGGGCTTACTCAGTGTCTGCATGTGTTATATCAGAGGGCCTGCATGGCATTCTCACCCACTCCCCATGGGCACTGAGTGTGATAGTCCCACGGATGATGTTAGAGTACAAAAGGGAAGGGAATGGTGGCATATGTGTAGCCAGTAACTGTACCAACATCTAACCCCATGTCCAATCTGCCATGCTTCCATGTGCTCTTGGGGAAGGGGGGCACTGCGTATTGTGAGACTATGCCGGTCTTAGGCGGTTGCCTAGACCTGGGCATAGCCTGAAGTTGTGGAAATAAAGACACTGCAGTCGTGTCCAGAGTGAAAATTAAGGTTGGGTTTTATTCCCTTTCCCTTGAGGATGTCTTCAAATAAGGACAACACAAAAGAAACGGTTGCTTCACCGGTGCAAAGGATTTTTAACAAATAATAATTATGCTTCTTTCCAGCAAATAAAGTCCATCACATTCAAAATGTGTAAAACACAATTCTTTTCTTTCTCCTTTCTTAGCAGAGAGACTCTATGTCATCAGCTATACCTAAAGCACATTCCATGGGCTCAGGGATGTTTTCTGGGCTATAGCTTTCCCACTGTATAGGGCCAGGACCTGGTCCTGTGTATGGGCACTGAGCCCCTGTGAAGCTGCTCTCCGAGCCTTGCCCTTGGGAAACTTCAGCTGCTGTGAGTCGGAGCTGCTTTTGGGTGTCACAGATAGCAGGGGCTGTGCTGGGGATTTCCTCCCACGTCTTCTGCCAGTAAGTATTCTCTAGCCTGTTGTAAGCCTGGCTTCTCCCCCGGGGACCCACTTCTCTCCCTTTACCAAAGACAGGGTACTTATCTCTTTCCATTGAGAAGATGGTTTCCAGCCCTTCTGCTTCCAGCCAAGGCTTCCTCTCTGCCTTGCACACTGCTTTCCTCTGTGAACATTGGTTACTGTGTTTAGCTGAATAAAACTCACTTCCTGCCTTCAGTGAGATTCCCTGGATGTGACCTTTGCTCTCTGTTGGCTTGGCTGTTTGCCTCGGTATGAGGACCCCTCTGGCTGGGAAGACTTTGTCACTGTTTTCTTAGCTCTCCCGGGTTTATCAGCCTGCCTTTCTTCAGCCCTGGTTCTCCAAGGCAACGTGTCTTTCTGTAACTGCTTTGGAGTTCTTGTCTCACCTTCTCTCTGAGACTGACCTCTCAAACTCCAGGGCTGCACTTCAGTCCTAGCTCTCCAAGCCTGCCTGGAACTGCAGTCAGACTTCCTTTGGTCTCTGCTTTCCTCCTCAAACTCAAACTCCTGATCCAGCCCTAGTCCAGGCTCCTGCTTGAGCTCTCCGTCTCTCTCAAGTTCCAGCTTGAGCTCTCGCTCAATTTCCAGCCTGCTCTGTGGGCTTTCCCACCTGTTTTTATCTCTCTGCTCATCAAACGTAGAACCTGGTGAGCCTGATTGGAACCCTGAATTCTTACTGCGTCACTAAAGCCATGAGGAAAGTTTGTTTCCCTTTTCCCTGCCTCTCTGCATTGTGAATGCTGCAACTGCCCACGTGGCTGTAAGGTAAGCTCTTCTTTTATACTACTCTCTAATATTTCAGGGTCCGTGCTGTCTACCTCATGACAGTATGCAGCATGGGAGTGCATGTGCTGCACTGGCCAGTTTTGCAGTGTCCATAGTTAAGGGCATGACGTTATATGGGTGTACAAGCATGACACTATGTTCAATGCTCACTGCCAAAAACTGTGTAGGGGGATACTGTATTTGGGTATGTGACAGACATAGACCACTGTGGGCCAGCATGCACTCGCAGCCTGTCTCTGGCCCATTTTCCATTGTGCTTTGCATTGCATAGGCTGTCCCCAATTCAAAATAAAAGGATACAAAATGAGGAGCAGAGAATTCTGGGTATTGCCTAAAACAGTGTGGTTTGCATAGGATGTACATGAGTTGAAGGTTAGGTAAATGGCTGATCTATCTTAATGTGCATCTGCCACAGGCATTGCCTGGGTGCACACATCTGTTCATGATGAGAAGCCACTCTCACTCTGACTGAGCTGTGACCATGTCACAGCTATGTAGCCACGTAGTGCTATATAAGGTCAAGCAGCAGTGATATGGATGCTGTTTCTTTTTTGACAGTCCAGTTACTAGACAGGCTGCTGGATGTCCATGCTGTTCGTACAAAGCCAATGTTTTCATGGTGGCTATGTGTACATGCAGTGGGTGGTGACTAGCAGACTGGGTAAAGATGGTATGTTAGTGGCAGACACAGCCCAGTGTTGCCCAACATATGCAAGCTGCCTGTGATTGATCTAACTGATTGGAATTCTCAGAAAGAGGGGCTAGCAGGTGTTCTTGGGCTGTTGGTAACCTGCTGATAACTATGGTTTTGACAGGCCCTTCTGCTTTGTGTCAGCACCTCCCCTTCCTGCCTAGACAACACTCATTGCAATCGGGTTCCTTGGAAACAGAAGCCACAATCTTAGGGAATGACATGAGGTGTTATAGGAGAGTGCCTGGCCAACAGGGACACAAGGGCCAGATAAGATAGGCCACTCCTACATGCTGTAATTCTACAGAATACCAAATGATGAGCGTCACACACAGCAGACAATATCTGTAGCACACTGGCAGTGATAAAGATCTTCTCCAGAACCTGGAGAGTCCATCTATTGAAGTGCTTGCTCTGGGGACCAGGTGATGTGTGCCCTTCCTCACATTTAGGGTGACTACTCAAACAAGTCATTTGCACATATAGCAGCTCTTATGTGCAGGAGGCACACAGTGTCCCTGCATATTACAGAGCTGATGTGATGTATTGCTGCATTTCCCATATGGGCAAAAGTTGCATTTATCTGCTCAGATTGTGAGGGGCATCTTGGGTAGTGGAGGGGCTAACCAATACTGGCTCCCAGTGCTCCAATTGCAGCCATAGTGGTAACTGTGATCACTGGAGTATTGCCCAGTACCTTCATGTCTTCTGTGATGGTGGAAGAAGTGTGCACGGGACCCCAAAGAGGGCAGGATGGTTTGCGATGGACCTCATGGATCATGAATGTAGTTTGAGTTAGGTACATTTGCACATACACCTAACTTGCAGTGTACAGAAGATCATAAGGGACTGCATGCCCTGCACATGTGCTGCCTCAGGGGTTAGTGCCACACTGCAGCCCAGCTCACCTTTGTGTGCGACTGTTTGGTGTTGGAAATACAATGGAGGAATGGACATCTTGCTCTCATATGTGACTTGGCCTTTGGACAAGAAATGTATTCTGAAGCTGTGTGTCTGTTATGCAGCTACATTACTGACTGTCCAGTGAAGTACGTACTGCATGTGTGCCGCTGTGGGCAAGCCAAAGGTGTGGTTTACCACTGTCTCAGAATGTACCAGCCATGTTTCATCTCCTGGGTTTTGGCCATTGCAGGCAGGGACCTGCAGTCTCTTTGATTCTAGACATTGCTGTGAAGAAAGATGTGGAGGTGTAGTCTAATGGTTAGAACACTCTCAGTAAGCAACAGACCAAGGTTTGAATCCCACTTGTTCTCTTTGTGGCTATGGGAAACTCACTTCAATATACTTCCAGAAACAGTCTGGGGACTGCATTGACTGGAGGACACACATCAATATTGTTTTTATATGTTACTTGATAGCACATTGGGTCTGCAAACATACACATTGCAATCATGTCCATATGACAGCATGACTTCATTGGCTCTGCCGTAGCCCATTGCAAAGAGTCAGACATATTCACCCTGCAGATATATGACACATGAGTTGTACATGATTGGAATATTTCATCATAACTGTGACTGAACATCTGTGACTCCATCACATATATGCAGTACATGTAGGCACATCCCACTTCTGGATTGGCCACCTGCAGAGATCATCACATGTCCTTACTTGCTGCATATGGCCAATATGAGAGACACTTGTCCAGTTGTTATATGTGCATGTGTTAGGAAGATTGGATGGTGGTTAGAAAAGTTGAGGCAATAGTTTATTTATTTATTTACATTCTCTTATATACCTCGCTATTCTGCATCAGTGCGGTTTACATTGAACAAACTGAAATTACATTGAACAGGGCATTATAACTTGGAGATAACTATTTTACGGGGAACATGGACTATGGAGGGTTAAGTGGCTTGTCCAAGACCACAAGGAGCACCTGTAGGACTAGAAACCCCAGTCCTTCCGGCCCAAGGTTGCTGTCCTCTAGTGGGATTTGAACCCCCGACCTTCCGGCCTGAAGTACCTTGCCCCAACCACTAGGCCGCTCCTCCACTCCAGTTATACCCAAATAGCTGGTGTTGGAACTTCCCCATGGCACAACTACTATTTTTGCACATACACACTACAACTGCATTTGTGCGGTCACATCAGGTACAATGGGGCAGCAAGGCCATTCCGCACTCTTATCTACCGCCATCCATCCGTCAGCCCATTCATCAGCATATGTGCATCATGTACTGTCATGCATTCTCCTGCCAGCTGCTACACCATGGCCCACATAGGAATATTTTAATCATGAGGATGTATCACTCATATCTCGCCTGTGAATGATCTGTGTTACCACTCATGCTCAGTCATCCTTTTGATGCCCACATCGTGGCCACTCTGGCTCCACAGGGCACACTTCTTCCCAATCCTATGCCACACACTGTCACTATAGCAAATTACATGAGCACTCCTCGCTGATACAGTACGACAGCCTCCCACATTATGATCCCACATACTGACTAACACGTAGGATACATATCGATCTGACATATCTATCAACTCTTACGTTTCCTTCCATCCATCATCTAAAATGTGACTTTTACCTTTTATTCTTCGTTAAGGTGACTGCCATTTTCAGGCATTAAGGGATGCATGCTTGCCAGCTTATCTCCCGGTGTCCTGTTAGCGCTCATTAAGTGGATCCAAGTGCCCATACCACCGGAATGCCTACTTCCCACATCGGGCTTTATCGCATGAAAACACCCTTAATGTTGCCACTTATGCTTGATGTCCATCGCATCCCTACCGTGCTTTAGTAAACATACTGCACAATGCGTTTCCACTAGAGCCCTGAAGACAAATCCATCAAAGACCCTGCTTCCTTCCCTCCCCCAAATGAGATAGCCAGCACTGAATTATCCTTATGCTCTCCCTCTCTGGGTAGCAGAACTGGGAATACCCTCCTGACTCCAACAGTGTCTCTTAGCCTTACACAGCACTGTCTTGGGTATATTCTGGAGGTCTCAATGTTCAAAGAGAGGTCAGCACCACCACTGCCTGCAATGACCATAGCAGTTAATTGTTCCCTCAGAAACTTGCAGTCTCTCTAGCAGGAATTGTGCTTCTAGAATACCAAGAAGGATCTCAGCCATGACTGCCACACCTATGTTCTTCACTTAGGGCTGCATAACTCTCCTATATTTTCTCGCTTGCTGAGGATAGAAGTGCACTTGCATCATCGTTGAGTAAACGCAGCTTTGCCTCCAAGGACTTGCGTCCCCAGCCATAGGCTGCTGCAGTTTCTTCCACACTTTAAACAAACAAAAAAAAAAAACGGGGGAAAAAAAAGGAAACCAAAAAAAAGGAGAAGAAAGCCTTCCGCAACTGTACACAGGTAAAGAACCAAGCGGAGGGCCAATACCATGGCCAACAAGGGTATTGTAGATAAAATCAATCTTTATTGAAGACCCAACTTTACAAGTTTCGGCCTGAGGCCTTCATCAGGGGTCTAAAAGACAGACATATAAATAAAACATAATTATAATATAAAAATAAAAAATGTGAATAAATATATACAAACCACTTTCCTGATTAAGTCTTAGGCTGAACTTGCAAATGTCTTCTCTTTGTTTTTTAAGTGTTTTTTAATTGCTATACACACTTGGCGTATGTTCTCCACGTTTCAATTAGAATATGTGTATTTTATATATATATGTGTGTGCCTCTCCATTATGTTCTAGATGAGGAGAGCGGTTGCTCCACCCCATAGACGTGTCCACGCACTCTCTATGCGGTAATCTGGTAAACGCTCTTTTTATGTTTACGTTTCTGGTCTTATTTATTGGTGATTTGTATATATTTATTCACATTTTTTATTTTTATATTATAATTATGTTTTATTTATATGTCTGTTTTTTAGACCCCTGATGAAGGCCTCAGGCCGAAACTTGTAAAGTTGGGTCTTCAATAAAGATTGATTTTATCTACAATACCCTTGTTGGCCATGGTATTCGCCCTCTGCTTGGTTCTTTACCCGAAAAAAAAAGGAAACGCCTTCAGTAGCAATGCCAGCACAACCATAGTATCTAGCCTGAGGCTTGCCAACACTGGTACAACTGACTTACAAACAATACTGCTCTGATGAGCAAGCAGAAGCCATCTCTCAAAATAAAAGATCCACAGTATAGCATTCAAGCATGAGAAATGCTCTGCTCAGTCTGTTTTTGGATGGATAGGCATTATTCCTTGGTCTGACTAATGGAATATGACAGCCTTTCTGAAGACATAAAAAGTCTTACCTCCACCTTGACTCATCAAGATGTGATGGTTCTTCTGCAAGTTGCGTGCTGTCTGACCTGAAGACCATTGTGTAGAGTCCAGTCTCTGTGAGACAAGAAAAAAAAAGAGCTAGTTGGGTTTTGACAACTCTCTTGGGAAGGACAGGGAGCTAGCTACCTTCTGGATTCCCCTTCTAGTGGGCTGCTTTACATCACCAAGATGCTCCACTACCTTCCCATGTGGGCACAAGGAAATAAGAAATGCCATACCAGGTCAGACTGGAAGGTCCATTGACCCAGTGTCCTGTGCCCAACCCGGGTCACTCACACCTGCCAGGTCCTCAAGAGGTAGACAAATTCCAGGCTGCTTTCCTCAGGGATAAGCAGTGGATTCCCCCAGTTCAGTCCACTCCATTAATGGTGCGGACCACCCCTCATATCTCGGGTCTCTCTGTATTGCCAAGGTTCAATCTTCCTTCTCCTTACAGTGAGTGGAAGTTCCTACTACCTCTTCCATGGCACAGAGTCGGGCACCACCATCTGCATACTCCCCACTCCTAAGTTGGGCACAAATCCTCCACACTCTCTAACTACAGGCTGGCCCACTCCATCTCCCAGGTGGGTCTCCATTTCACGTACGCTCTACTCCCTCCAGCTCTTTGCTGACCTGCTGTATCTCCAGGACAGAAGTGGCCTATCAATCACCTCTGCTCTGCAACAGGATTCCTTTTGTGGTATTGTACCATGCCGTAGGGGGGAATAATAGCAGCAGAAAGACTGCAACTCAGCAAATCAACATTTACTGTCTATTGCGCAGCTACCCAGCTACAAGACAGGACTGTATCTGCTTAGGTGAATCCCAGCAGTTCTCTCCTGCCTAAGCCTTCCTGAACCTGATTGGTTCAGGAAAACTGCTGTATTTAAAAAAAAAAAAAAAAGGAAGTGCCAGGAAGCAATAGAGAGGTCAGACGTAAGCCCATTCTTTGGCTTCTTAAATAGAGGTCGGGCATGAGCCCCTCCTCTGCACATCACCCTTAGGAGCTGTCTTGGCGTCTTCAAATCACTCCAGAGTCTGTGCTTTCCTATCACTTTGGCACACTCTGTTTCCCCGAGTAGATTCAATTCCATGCAGGGGAGCGGGGGAAGGAGGGGGGGGGGGAGGGACAGTGCACTCGCCTGCTTCTGACCTGGCTACCATCCTGGGGTGGTCTTGCAAACATACTTTCGGAGTAGCTTTCGAGCCAGGGAATACTTCATCTCTGCAATTAGCTTCAACCTACCTCAGTCTAACTCCTCGAGTGAAAGGACGGATCAACAGTAATCCATACATAATGTCCCATGCATCCTCAGCGTGGGACTCATCCATTTGTGTGACTGATTATTATCCTGCTTGTCCATGGAGAAAGAAAGGTTGCTTAACTGTAATGGTGGTTCTTCATGGATAGCAGAATAAATCAACCACAAATCCCACCCACCTCCCCATTTTGGTTGAAGCTACTATTCCTGCCTAGGTTTCACCACAGCTTTGTGATTGACTGAGAGGAAAGAGCTGCACTCACACAGGAGGAGTCATTCCCACATGCCCAGAACAATTTTCTAGACTCTTCTGGGTTCTGGGAGAGCAAGTCCAGCCTGGTACTGTCAGGGATGACATCATCCATATGTGTGGCTGATTTATCCTGCTGTGCATGGAGAACCACTGTTACAGGTAGGCAACCTTTCTTTCTCTTACTCAAGCATTAACAAACCTGAGAATAGTTACAATAAACTTTGAGAAAAGTGCCGATGGTCTAATCAGCAATTTCTTAGAAACTAAAAAGGAAGATAACTGAAAAGGTTTGAAGCAAATGGAATTAAATCAACTGGTGGGAGGAGTAGCCTAGTGGTTGGGGCAAGGTACTTCAGGCCGGAAGGTCGGGGGTTCAAATCCCACTAGAGGACAGCAACCTTGGGCCGGAAGGACTGGGGTTTCTAGTCCCACAGATGCTCCTTGTGGTCTTGGGCAAGCCACTTAACCCTCCATTGCCCATGTTCCCTGTAAGTATTAGTGTATGTGTCTCATCCCCGCGTGTTAAATGTATCCCCCAATTGTGTTGTGACCGCTTTGATTGAAGTATAAGGCGATATACAAAAACTGTCTAAATAAATAAATAAAAAACTGGTATTTAATTATGCACTGACATGGAAGCTTTAAGAAAAACAATGCTCTCATTTGTATCGCAGCTGGTCTCAATCTTGAGAACTGTCTGCGCTTGTTTTCCATCTTTAGATATATCACAAAAAATCCTAATTTTGAGTTGAAAACAGTTTCTCATTTCCTAAAGTAAATTATAAGCAGCCAGACCTTGTCCAAACTTAAAGACAGTCACTATTATAATAGCTAACACTAAGGAGTTGGAGATGGAGGATTCCAATAATGCAGACATGTCCAATACATCTATATCTTGGAGAGCATTAAGTTGAAGTTGCTGACCTTCTTTCTTGCACATTGGCAAATAATAATTTTGGATTTATTGGTGGTGCATTGGCTACAGGAATTTCCAGAACCTCAATCAGGTACTTTTTAAACACATTCAGAAGAGAGATCACCAGTAGTGTGGTAAATTTAAAATGCCATCATTGCAGTTCCTTGCACAATTCTTAAGCTCTTCCACTTTAGTTCTGAAATTTGTACAATTCTAAATCAATACTGACTATTAATATTGCCTAGAGTTTCTATAAAATCTCTATTTGTATTTACTTGTGTAATAGCAATAGGGTCACTATACACCTTAAACTCCTCATTCTATATATTCTGGGCAAGATGATTTATTCGTGGGACCAACATGTTCCCTAAATCTGCTATGGCTTCTCAGATAGCATATAGGTTGACTTTGGCAATACCATTAAGCAGAAATTGCGGCAAAGGCAAATCCAGGAAACCCTACACAACCACCTTCCTGGGAAGTATCAAACATTTAAGAATCCTGCAAATATGCACTGCCCTCCTCAATTCAGTCTGTACTGGTAGCTTCTAGTGCTGGGAGCTGGTATTCTACCTCTGCCTGTCGCATTTGACTCTACTCCCTTGTACCTACTGGCATTCTGAGAAATGTAGGCACAGCAATTGGAGAACTGCAAAACCTGGATTGTGGTTCTCGGATCCAGACTTAATGTGATGTCATGCCAAAAGAAGCCAGCAAGTGTTTCTTCTTCTTGCTGAATCTAAAGTGGGCCTGAGTTCTTTTTGCTTCAGGTTCTGATCCCTTGGACAGGAAACAGGTACCGGCTTGGCTTTAGAGGGATGATTACTAGCTTTCTCCGCAGGTTTGCACATAATAAAAAGGAACATAATTAAAGGAAAAAATCAGGTGAAGGAGTGAGCTTAAGCAGCCTACTGCCATTTTGGAAGCCCTCATCCTGTTCAATCTTTGAGGTAATTCTGAAAAGGGAACACAATAAACTACATACCTCAGATGCATCAAACACAGTTTTGGAGTTTGAAGGAGTAGGATAAAGTGCTGCATACCCCATTAACAGGTAAGCAAGCAAGGAGGACTACAGACAGGGCTTACGAACGGAGGTGTTAGATCTCACTTAAAGGAGGCCAACTGTTTTTTTTTTTGGCTTAGAGGATAGATGTGAAAAAGGTAGGCACTTTGGTAGGTCTTTTTCTCATTTCTTTCAAAGGGTATCAGAGCTCCTACAACTGAAATAATGGCTACAGCTTTGGCAAGATGATATTTCTAAGCAGTTTATCGTACTCCTTCAAACTCCAAATCTCCCTCACAAACTCCAGAAAGGCTAAATCCTCCTGAGGTGACCGCTGCCGATGGTGTGGCGGAGACGGGTCAGAGGAGATATCCCAGTGGAGGATGGTGGCAGGAGACTCTTTGACTGTTTCCCACACTGACTCAGTTGGAGGAATTGACAAGTGCCCTGTAGTCATCAGACTGACTCGACGTTGATGACTCCTGGTATCGGAGCTCCTACGCTCCCGCTCCTAATGTCAGGTCGTGCCTCGAGGTGGTCGCTAATGGAGTCTGTACACTCAAGCCAACCTCTTGAGGATGGTTGGAGCATCCTCCGAGGAGCTCCTTAACAAGGACAGTCCCGTGGCTGGCACTGACATCCTGGAGGTAACGGGAGTCAGGCCCCACTGCAGCTCAAGGAATGCAGTGAATTTGCGTTCCAGGGCTGCCATCCTGGCTTCAATACCAGGCGGCTCTGCAGCAGCATGCGCTGGCCTCAGAGACCTGATAGGAGAATCCCTGATGATGATCATGTCGGGGGCCCGACCCTATCCCCCGACTCCATTGAAGATTCCTCCCACAGGGGCTGCTTAGAAGGGTGCTCCCAGCCGTCGTCACAGGCATCTGGTCGAGGGCTCTGTGCCTGGGCACCGGAAGTCTTACCCATCAGGCCGGGGTCGGACCTCGACTTCAGCTTCTTCGAAGCCCGCAACACACGGGGAAGGTCCTCAGAGGATGACTCTGACGCCCGATGACCTCAGGGCTTCACCGAGCCCAGGCGTGTGACGAGTCACCTGACACCAGTGTTGAAGGCAAGAATTCCACCCCTGATGCTGATCCTGAGGCAGACTTACCAAACAGCTCCCCCTGCCACTTTTCACTTTCCTTCCAGGTCGTAGCTGACATCAAAAGGCACAGCGGGCAGGAAGACACGTCTGCCCCGAGGCATTTAATGCAGGTACCGTGGTGGTCTGTATGGGACATAGGGTGATTGCACACTGCTTAAATCTGCTAGTTAAAGACATAGCGGGAAAAACAGCTCCCGCGAGATCAGACTTCTCGACCGGCTAGGCTGTGAGCAAAAAAAACCCCGTGCCAAAAAATAAAAGAAAAAAGATATGTACCTGAGTGAAAGCACTGTGCTGAGGCAGTGGATTTGGGTGGCATAAAGGTGATCAAACCGATCCTGGTGAAAAAACAGAAGAAAAATACTGAAGGACGATAGAAAAATCAACTTAATCCAGGGTGCACAGACAGTATGTCTACAGGAATTTGCGTAAAAAAGAAGATTGAGGTAAGTTGGCACTTTTGACTTGGAAAGTGAATGCGCATGCATGGTATAACTTCCAAAAGCTTTCTTTAAAAGCTGAGGAGTGGATCCTTGCGGGCTCTGTCTGTGCCAACATCAACCATATGTGAGGACTAACTTCCTGCTTGTTCTCGGAGAACTTGCTAGATCATCTTTCTATCTATGTTTTGCCAGGAGAACATTTTGACTAATTCTGAAATAAAAAGGGATGACCCAGAGGATACTGCTGTGGAAATCCAGGGATGTGCAGCAACCCAGGAGGAAACTGGACACCTACCGAAAAAGTATTTGAAGTATCAGGAAGTATGTGATAAGGGAGCTGCAGACACTTATGATTACCCAATAGCCTTACAACCCAGGACAGAAGTTCCATTTGGTAGAATTTACTCCCTCTCAGAGCCAGATCTTAAGATATTAAGGGAGTACCTGGAGGATAATTTAAAAGAAGGATTCATTAGGTTTTTGACTTCTCCAGCAGGAGTCCCAGTTTTATTTGTTCCCACCCATTTCCTCTTATCAATAAACCCAGGTGACCCAAATTTTCACCAAGTTCAGCCTTCATGGGACCTACAACCTTAGACATATATGAAAGGGAGATGAATGGAAAACAGCCTTGCATATCTTGTATGGATATTCTGAATATTTACTAATATCTGTTGGCTTAAGGAATGCTCTTGCTACATTCCAACACCTTGTTAATGAAAGATTCGGGGACCTTTGGACCAGTGTATGGTAATATACCTAGACAACCTCCTGATATTCTCTTGAGAACTCTGCCAGTCATGACCACCAAGTCTGTCAAGTTCTCTAGTATCTTCAGAAGCATAAGCTATAGAAATGTGAATTTGACAAGAGATTCATAGAATTTTTGAGGTGCATCCTGTTCCTCCAATGACATCCAGATGGATCCCCAGAAGATCTTGGTGGTGACTGATTGGTCAGTACTAAAAGACATCAAGGAAATCCAACAATTTTTCTAGGATCTGCTAACTTTTACTGACAGTTTAACCAAGGTTTCTCCAAAGTAACCTTTCCACTTACAGAAATTCTGAAGAAGAGTACTCTGTTCATATGAACTATGAGCAACAGCAGGCACTTCATAGCCTCAGCATTCATATCTTAGCCTATCCTGATAATTTCTAACCCAGAACAGCCATTCTTAATAGAGGCTAATGTGTCCAGGGGAACAATTGACGCTGCACTTTTTCAGAGGAAGGAACTGAAGAATATCCTCCTTCGAGCACATTCTACTCTTGCAAGCTGACTTTACTTGAGAAAAATTACCTTTCTTATCGTCTCTCCAGACCAGTCCAGACCAGACTTGTGGGTTTATGCTCTGCTGCCATCAGATTGAGAACCATTGATTTGTTGGCATCACCAGTACTTCTCAAATATCAGCAGATGGAGGTGATGTAATATCCTGCACAGCCTGGTACTAGACTGGAGGTTTGTTAAGGAAGGTTTAGGCATTAGAGTTCTGGCTCCCTCCCCTTTTCCCTTCACTACAGTCCTGATCATGCTCGGGCCTACTTCCTCTGTCCTTCTCCCCAATAGTGAGGCGTTGAGGTGGCAGCATTGGCAAAGTTTTTTGTCAGTGATTGGGGGGGGGGGGGGAGAAGCTTAAGCAGAGAGAGTCTGCAGCAGACCAGAGTGTAGAGTAGGTGCACACCTATACTGGTGCCAGTGGTATTTTCTTGGGCCTGAGGTGAGTGGCGACATGCAACATGCTGGTGCACATGGCCTCACAGACTGATTGCAGCTACTGCTTTACAGTCTGTAGCTGTCACAGAGCACAGTCGTCAGCTGCCAGGCATTGCCACAGCTGTGTGAAAGACATGTTGCTAGCATCAGAGAAGCCACTGGAGGCCAGATCAGAGGCAGAAACACTTTCCTGCAATGACAGGGGTCCTGGGATGCTCTCTAGGCTTGATGCTGCTGAAATGGCAGTAAGCTGATTTTGGTGGGAGACACCATTAAACTGCATTGATTTCTGCAGGAAGTAGAGATGGGCTTCTCACACTTAACCCTATGCAAGAGGATGAGTCAAGGAGCTCCTTGGCAGGCCAAGAGTGAGCAGTTGACAGCTGGCATACTTTTTTCCCAAGAAATTAGTTTTATTACTATACAAGGATGCCTGTATGAAAAAAGGCTGTGGATAGCATAATGGAATTTCCGAGTCAGTGCGACCCACAGTTTCATTCAAAGTATCCCCACCTTTGGCAAAGTGGGACTGCAAGGAAATGGTGGAAGACCTGGAAGATAGGTTTTTGAATTTCTTTTGGGAGGAGGGGGGTTCCTGGATCCCTTGGACCACTAGGAGGAGGCTCCTGGGGGGAGCTGGAAGAAGGGGAGATCCCTTATAGGAAGGAGCCCTCTGTGGTCTGTATCTTCTACGGGATGAACTCCCTTAATGCTCAGGCCTTGACAACTCTGATTATTAAGAACATAAGATATGCCATACTGGGTCAGACCAAGGTCCATCAAGCCCAGTATCCTGTTTCCAACAGTGGCCAATCTAGGTCATAAGTACATAGAGGTTTCCCCAAAAGACACAGGTTCCACAATGCTTGTATTGGGTCAAGCAGTGATATCCTGGGTCCCTTTTAATAATGATTTATGGACCTTTTTCCTCCGGGAACTTGTCCAAACCCGTTTTATTTTAAAAAATTTTATTGTTGTCACAGGGAAAAACATCACAGTAGAGTACTTCGGAACAATACAAGAACAATATTCATCCCACATGGAATTTTTCCCATTCCACAAAATATTTTACCATTCCACAGAATATTTTACCATTGCCCCCTTATTCTTTCCTTAGACTCAGTTTTTTCCTCTTTTTATACAACTCTTCACCCTCCCCACCTCCCCCCCCCCCTTTACAGGCACTGTTTAACACATGATTACATTCAGTCATCTCTCCTCTTGCTTCACCTTCCACCATTAAACCATAAGCTGCCAGGCAGAATATTTAGACCATATCCTCTCAAACTGCATCATTCTCTCTTGTTTCAGGGCTGTCAACTTGCTTATCAAATATATATGGTGCATTCCTCTTTCCCAGTCACCCAGCAGTGGCGGTCCACTTTGCCTCCATTTCTTAGTAATTTCCAACCGAGCCGCCAAACAACCCAAATTAATGAGGCTGCTCTCTTCTTTTTTTATCCCCTTTCTATTTATCCCCAATAATGCCACCCCTGGATCTACCCCAACAACCTTTCACATCATAATATCCGGAGTCTGGAATACTTTGCTTCAGTATACCTGTATTTTTGGACATAGCCACCATATATGGAGAAACGTTCTTCGACCCCTGCACTCCCGCCAACAAGAGACCACTTGTCTTTCCATACATTTTTTTAATTATATCTGGAGTCACATACCACCTATACATGATCTTATAATTATGTTCTATTAAATTGCTAGCTAAAGGACCTTTGTACCTCTGGGCAAAGATCCCATTCCAGGCTTGCTCCGATAAAACCAACCCCAGGTCTGCTTCCCATTTCTTTTGGAATGACTCTTTTCCATTCTTAGATGTGACCATAATTTCATATAATTGCGTGATACTACCCTTTATATTATCTCTCAGAAACAACTGCTTGATTGGCGCTATTTCCTCCCTCAAACCCGGAATGATTCTCTTTTGGATATAGATAACCACTTGCACATAGTTATAATAATCTGAATTCCTCAATGAAAATTCTTCCTTAATTTTTTCAAACAATCTAACTTTACGCCCTTCCAGGAACTGACCCACACAAACAGATTACTCCTAGCCCATCGCTCAGCAAACCTACCCTTCATCCCAGGAGGGAATTCACAATTGCCCCTTAGGGGGGACACCTGTAGTCACACATCCCTCTCCCAACCACTTCGTTCGCCACTGGAACCATAATTGTAAAGTTACTTGCACAAATGGATTATCACATCTTGCCACCATCAAATGTCCCCGGGGAATCCATAGCGCCTCTCTCAACAATGATACTCGCAGGGCCATCCTCTCCATCTGAACCCAATCTTGCGTGTCATGTAGTCCCCATTCAAAAACCGCCCTTAACTTCGCAGCACTATAATATTTTCCTATGTCTGGGATCGCCATACCTCCTTTTACTTTATTCTTTATCAAAATGTGTTTGGGGACTCTCACTCTTTTACCTTTCCAGATAAACTTCCACAGCACTCTTTGCATCTTTCTTAGGAATCCCCCTGGTATAGCCCCCGGCAACGTGCTAAACAAGAAGAGCAGCTTAGACAATATCATCATTTTTAATGCTGCTATTCTCCCTAACCAAGTCAATTTCAGCCCCCCCCCCCATCCCTCCAACTCTCTTCTAATCTTGCCCTCTAGAGGAATATAATTTGCTCCAAACAGATCTGAGATCACTGGTGTTACTTGGACATTCAAATAGCGAATGCTTCGCTTAACCCACTTAAAGGGGACAATTTCTTCAATTTTTCGCTTGTTCTATCAGGAATGGATACATTTAAAATCTCAGATTTGGATGCATTCATTTTAAACCCAGAAACTTTCCCAAAACATTCCAGCTCACTCATCAGAGTGCCCAGTGTTTGCTCTGGGGATGTAATGATAAACAATAGATCATCGGCAAACAAGGGCACCTTACTTCTCCCCCCTTTCCCATTTCAACCCCTGAATCTCCCCCGAGTCTCTTACTCTCTGGGCTAGTGGCTCCATCATTAATACAAACAATAGAGGAAACAAAGGGCAACCCTGCCTTGTCCCTTACTTAAACCCAAAGGCCTCTGTGTATTCTCCATTGATCCACAGAGCTGCTTGAGGGCTCTTATACAAAGCACTCACCCACTCTAAATATCTACCTGCTGTCCCCACTTTTCCCAAGGTCTGGATCAAAAAAGGGCAGGACACCCTGTCAAATGCCTTCTCTGCATCTATCGCCAACAACAACAGTTCTTCCTTCCTACTCTTGCCATTCCAGAAAACATTAAGGACCCTCCTTAAATTGTCTGATGCTTGACGACCGGGTATAAACCCAGACTGATCCATATGAATTAGATGGGGCATATATGAAATTAATCTATTGGCCAGTACTCTAGAAATTTTTTTTAAATCAGATCCCAGTAAAGAGATTGGCCGATAAAACCCAATTGAGTAGGATCTTTCCCCTCTTTAGGTATTAGAGTAATTCCCGCCATCCTCATCATTGGGGGTAAAGATTCTTCCCTCCCCACTGGGTTATATAAATGAGCTAAGTGTCCAGCCAAAATCAGTGCAAAAACCTTATAGAATCTATTGGGGAATCCATCCCTTCCCGGGGCCTTATGCAATGGCAGCTCCTTAATTACCCCAAGTACTTCCTGGTCAGTAATAGATCTAGACATAATTAGGCTCTCCTTCTCCCCAATTTTAGGCAATTGTATTCCCTCAAAGTATTTTTGTATCCTCTCATTGGTTGCTGTCTCTTCAGGTGTGTATAGTTCCCTATTGAACATCACAAACCTCGCCTTAATCTCTTCTCTTTGCCTCAGCTCCTTCCCGTATCTGTCTCTTATTTTACGAATACAATTCCGCATCTGCATTTCTTTCAGCGGGTATGCTAGTAATCTGCTTGGTTTATTTTCATACTCAAAATGCATTTGCCAAAGCTTCTGTTGTGCAAACTTAATTTCCCCTAGTTCCATTTCATTTAGCTGCTGCTTAATGCTTGTTAATTTTTTATTATCCTCTTTATTTAACTGGCCCTGTTTTCGTTGTTTCTCCAGCATTTTCATACTTTCCCTCAACTCTTATTTTTTAGCCTCTTTTGCTTTAACTTGAGATCCTAATGCTATAAATTTCCCTCTAACCACCGCTTTTAAACAGTCCCATACTACCCCCATCGAGCATTGCCCATTATCATTAAACTGCAGATACTCCAAAATGGTGTCCGAGATCTGTTCAACTGCCCAAGGTGTTTCTAACAAAGCCTCATTTAACCTCCATTGACCCCCTCCCCCTGCTAGCGGCTGGGTCTCTAAAATCCCCCCACACTGGTGCATGATCAGACCAGGAGCTTTCACCAATATTACTTCCCACTACCCAGGTCATCAGTTCCTTATGAACCAGCAATATATCAATCCTACTATAGGACCCATGTACTGAGGAATAAAACGTGTAGTCCTTCTCCCTCCCATGCATATCCCTCCAAGCATCAACCAAACCCAGATCCCTCATAAAAGTTTTTAATTTTTTCCTCTGCTTCGCTGAACATAAGAACATAAGATATGCCATACTGGGTCAGACCAAGGTCCATCAAGCCCAGTATCCTGTTTCCAACAGTGGCCAATCTAGGTCATACATACCTAGCAGTTTCCCCAAAAGACACAGGTTCCACAATGCTTGTACTGGGTCAAGCATTGATATCCTGGGTCCCTTCTTAATAATGGTTTATGGACCTTTCCTCCAGGAACTTGTCCAAACCTTTTTAAACCCAGCTACACTAACAGCCTTTACTACATCCTCCGGTAACAAATTTCAGAGTTTGATTACACATTGAGTGAAAAAATATTTTCTTTTATTAGTCTTAAATAGTTTACCCTGTAACTTCATTGCATGTCCCCTAGTCTTTCTATATTCTGATAATGTAAACAATCGATCTATGTTTACCCGTTCCACTCCGTTCATTAATTTATTGACTTCTATCATATCTCCCCTCAGCCGTCTCTTTTCCAGGTTAAAGAGCCCTAACCTTTTTTGCCTTTCTTCATAGGAGTATCCTTCCATCCCCTTTACCATTTTGGTGGCTCTTCTCTGAACCTTTTGTAATAACACTATATCCTTTTTAAGATACGGTGACCAGAATTGCACACAATATTCAAGGTGCGGTCTCAACATGGAACGATATAGAGGCATTATAATATCTTTTGTTTTATTTTCCATTCCTTTCCTTATGATACCTAGCATTCTATTTGCTCTCTTGGCCGCCAATGCACACTGGGCCAAGGGTTTTAACATGTTATCCACAATGACGCCTACATCTTTTTCTTGGTTGGTGGTTCCTAATGTGGAACCTTGTATCATGTAACCATAGTTTGGGTTGTTCTTCCCTAGGTGCATAACTTTGCACTTGTCCACATTAAATTTCATCTGCCATTTTGATGCCCAGTCTTCCAATTTATCAAGATCCTCTTGCAATTTTCCACAATCCTCTTGGGTTTTAACAACTTTAAGTAGTTTTGTGTCATCTGCAAATTTGATAACCTCACTTGTTATTCCCCTTTCCAGGTCATTTATGAATATGTCAAAAAGCAGGGGACCCAGCACAGATCCCTGGGGTACACCACTATTTACCTTTCTCCATTGGGAAAATTGGCCATTTAGCCCTACCCTCTGCTTTATATCTTTTAACCAGTTCCTGATCCACAATAGTACACTGCCTCCTATACCATGACTCTTTAGTTTTGCCAAAAGTCTCTGTTGAGGGACCTTGTCAAAGGCTTTCTGAATGTCCAGATACACTATATCAACCGACTCACCTTTGTCCACCTGTTTATTCACACCTTCAAAAAAACATAACAGATTAGTAAGACAAGGTCTTCCTTGTCTAAAGCCTTGTTGGCTGTCTCCGATTAGGCCATGACTATCTACATGCTGAGTAATTTTATTCTTTATGATGGTTTCTATCTTTTTTCCCCGGTACTGATGTCAGGCTCACCGGTCTGTAGTTTCCCGGATCACCTCTGGAACCCTTTTGAAAAATTGGTGTTACATTAGCGATCCTCCAGTCTTCAGGTATTACAGATGATTTTAATGAAAATTCACAGATTACTAATAGCAGGTCTGCAATCTCATATTTCAATTCTTTCAACACCCTTGGATGTATACCATCCGGCCCAGGTGATTTGATACTCTTCAGTTTATCTAATAGTTGTAATACATCTTCCCGATGTATTGATATTTCCTTCAATTCTTCCACATCTTTAAATACCACTTCAGTCATTGTAACATCCCTACATCTTCCTCAGTAAAGACCGAAGCAAAGAATTCATTCAGTCTCTCTGCTATCACCTTCTTGCCTTTTAGTGCCCCTTTAACCCCTCTATCATCTAATGGACCAACTGACTCTCTGACAGGATTTTTGCTATGAATGTACTTGGAAAAAGTCTTTATTTCACATTTTTGCTTCCGCAGCAAGCTTCTTCTCATATTCTCCCTTTGCCTGCCTTATCAATGCCTTGCATTTGACTTGGCAGTGCGTGTGCTGTTTCCAGGTTTCGTCGTTTGGCTCTTTTTTCCATTTCCTGAAAGATGCTTTTTTGGCAACAACAGCCTCTCTGACCTCACCTTTAACTGAACCCCCCACTTGTCCCCTTGAAGAGTCTAATTCGGGGGTTAACTGTTAAGTTGAAAATCCCCCCCCCCCCCCCACTATCAAATGCCCTTCATTAAAGTTAATTAAAATGGATCTCAACCCTTCATAAAAATCTCCTTGTGCATAATTAGGGCCATAAACATGCACTATTGTATAGACCTGCTCAAACATCTTAAGTTTTAATAACAAATATATGCCTCCCTCATCTTTTTTTAATTCCAGACATTTATTTATTTATTTATTTTCTTATATACCTCGCTCTTCGATATCAGTGCGGTTTACATGGAACATAGGAGAGTTTTACAGTGGGGAATTACACTGTAATTACATAGAATAGGTACCTCAACTTGGATAACAGCATTAACTATTTACATCTGAATGGCTACAGAAAAGTATTTACACGTATATACATTGCTTTGAGGGTGGTTACATGTGGTTGTGAAGCATTGTTGTGAGTGGGGGTGTTGGTGTACCTTCTTCTGGGTAGCACTTGAGGAAGAAGTAGTGCTTCAGTGCCTTCCTGAATTTGGTTAGGTCCGGGATTGCTCATATATTAGGTGGAAGAGCATTCCAGCATCTGGGTGCACAGAGACTGAAGGCCCTTTTTACAGTTGCTTGTGTACAATGGGTCATTGCTTTGGGGATTACCAAGGTGTTTATTGCAGTAGATCGTCTGGCTCTATTTGGGGGGGTAATGTGTGTGAGGCCAGCAAGTGAAGAGGGAGCGAGCCCGTTAATGGTCTTGAATGTTAGTAGTAAGATCTTGAAGGTGATCCTGTAATAAATTGAGAGCCAGTGAAGACTTTTGAGGATGGGTGTTATGTGGTCTCGCCTTGAGGTTCCATTTAGAACTCTGGCTGCAGCGTTCATGGCAAGTTGGAGCGGCCTCAGGTGGATAGTGGGAGTCCTTGGAGGATTGCATTGGCATAGTCGAGATGAGGAATGGTTAGTGCCTGAAAGATTGTTCTAAAGTCGTCCGGTTGTAGTAGGGGGCATAGATGTTTGAGAGACTTGACTTTATGGTATGTTGATTTTACCATGTTGCCAATGTGCATCTTCATATCCAGTCTCTGGTCCAGTGTAACACCCAGGTAGCGAATTGAGGGTTTAGTTTGCAGTTCTATCTCTCTGATTTTTAGGCAGGCTGGAGGGGAGAAGTTGGGGTTTCTGGAGATGAACAGCACTTCAGTCTTTTTGTGTTGTATTCAGAGATTCTGGTTTAGGAGCCATTTTTCTACTGTGCTAAAGCAGTTGGTTAGTGATGAGAGGTCAATCTTGTCAATCTGGAATGGCTTGTAAAGTAGAACGTCATCGGCATAGATCTTGCATTCGACGTTGAATGATCGTATGTGTTCGCATATAGGCTGTATATAGATGTTGAACAATAAGGCTGATAGGGAGGATCCTTGCGGGATGCCTTGTTTCTGGTGGAATGGTTTGGAGGTGAAGGTCTCTGTTTGCACATGTTGCCATCTATCGGATAGGTATGACTTACACCAGGATAGTGCTAGGTCGCAGATACCCTTCTCTTTGAGTCATTTCAGAAGGATTTCGTGGCATACAGAGTCAAATGCTGCAGCTATGTCCAGGAATATAAGGGCAACCCCATGATGTATGTTATCTATTGCGCTGAGAATATTGTTGAAAAGAGTGGTAAGTAACGTTTCTACCCCATGGGATTCTCTGAATCCGTGTTGGCATGGTCTAGCAGCAAAGTATTGTTGATGTGTTGTTGAATCTGGTATAGGGCTTCTTTCTCGATTATCTTTGCCAGTAGTGGAATGTTGGCAATTGGTCTATATGATTCCACTTTCTGGGGGTCCAACTTGTTGTTCTTTAACATAGGTCTGACGGATGTGTGTTTGAAATTTAGGGGGAAAGAGCCTGACGTGAAGGATGTGTCTATGAGTCTGGCTATGAATGGGCTAAATTCTGACCGAAGTTCCTTTATCCAGAAGGCTGGACAGGGGTCAGTCTGGGTGGTGGTGGTGTTGATTGTAGAGATGGTGTCAATGATTTGCTTGTTAGATGGGGTGGTGAATATTGTTAGAGTCGTTGTGTTTGATGGATCCATGATGAGGGAGGGTGGGTCGGTCTTGTCAGTTTGGCATAATTTTGATTGGAGGAAGTCAGTGTAGTCTTGGGCGTGGATCTCAGATATTTGCTCCAGGCCTTGTTCTTTTGTTAGGTTCCTGACGAGATTAAATAGGTCATGAGGTTTTCGAAGTGATCGCATTAGTGTGTCTGTGTGTGCTTGCCTCATTTTCTCAGTTATGGCCTCGCGGTGTATTGCCAGCTGGAGGTTATAGGCGTCCTGGTTTTCAGTGGATCGTGACCACCTCCATCGCCTTTCGAGTTTTCTGAGTTTGAGGAGAGAAGACCATAGTTCATTGGAGTACCAGGGTGCGTGAGCTTTTTTCCTTGGGGCTTTGTTGTGCCCTGTGTGTAATGCAATGGCACTAAGGCTGTCATTCCAACTGGAGACTAGCTTATCTGGACAAGTTGTTGTTGTGCTGAGGAGTGGTTGTGTGTTGTTCAAGATGGTTTCCTTGTTGAAAGATTGGAACCGTCATGGGGTTAGGCTCGTGGGGTTTGCCTTGTTTTCGTGGGGTTTCCTGAGTAGATTGTGTCACACCCATAGCCCCTTACATGTGTATGGAGGGGTGTGCTTGTTAGGTAGAGTTCCCCAATTAAGCAATGTTCCAGACTGGCTATCTTGCAAAGGATTATGGTACTGGTAGTCCAGTCATGCGGTGCTTGCCTTTGAGGTAAATAAAGACAATGTAGTTGGCTCGAGTGTAAGGCAGTAACAGAATATTTATTTATGAGGTAAATCCAGATGCACACAGATTCTACTTGGTAACACCTTAGGATGTATTCTCCAGGATTTTATATTCAAAATAATAATGATACAACTGAAAGGTAAAGCAAGTAGCTTGTAAAGTCCATTAACAACAGAAAGTCTCTCTCTCAGCCACTGCTGACAAAGCTGTTCAGCCGTGCTACCTTAAAGGAAACCAACAAAAGTAAAAGCTTCTTCACAAAACAAAAACAGCTTTTCTTTTCCCATTCAAAGCACTTTGTATCCAACGTTTGCATAGCCTGAGCTGTGTGCTGCTCTGATACCAGCTGGCTAACAAGATCCAATCAACAGCTCTTTTCCTTCTCTGCACAAGTATTTACACAAACTTCTAGTGCCGGTTACTAGAATGTTTCCCTTTTGATGTTTGATCCCACTTTCAGGATTTCTCTGTGCTAGCAACCTTGCATAAAGAACAGTCCATGAGATTATCGTCCTCCTCTGTAAGTATAGCTTGTTCTTCTATTTGCATAGGTTCTATATCAGGAGCTGGATCAGAGGGCTTTACTAACTGACCTTCATTAGGACAGAAATGGTGTCTAACACTTTGCCTTGCTTTAGGTTAGACAAACGTTCATAGTTCATACCTGGGTTAAAGCTGGCATTAGGCTGTCCTCTCAAATGTTCTGGCCAGTATGCATTGGAGCTTTTATATCCTGTCCTCCAGTCTATATTCCTGGACCTCAGGGCATCTGCTCCATACCTCTTCTTAGGGTTCCCAGCTGATGTTCTCCAAGCCTTTGGCTTTTCCCAATCCCTTGAAGCTGGCTTCTCCCAGGAATCTCTCCAAGAACCTGAACCTCTCAGAGCTCCTCTTTCCTTGCTCTCACGCTTGCCTTCAAGCCTCCTCTCAGGATTGCCTCCTTGCTCTCCTCGTCTTCCAGGCTTAAGCTTCCCTTGTCTTCTGCTCTCTGCATATTCTGTTCTAGTTTTAAAGTTCCCAGTTTCCAACCCCTCCCTTGCACTCCCCAGGTGTTGGTGGTTGAAGTCTCTCCTGGCAGCTGAGTAATTAGGGGTGACATAAGGGTTTCTGAATCTGGGCTCATACTCCTGCACCTCATCTCCACTAGAGGCTCTCTGCAGGCCACTGCAGCCTGGAATAACCTGTTGTTTAGGTAATAATGCAGTTTTATTCCTGTAACCTGCCAAAACAGGTCCCTTGATTAGGGTAAATTCCCTTCCTTTATCAGTATTCTCTAGGCTCTGGGCAGCTTCCTCATCACAATTGTCCAAGGGAATTTGAAACATAATTAGTTTATGATCGGACCAAGGTACTGCAGTGTAGGTGGGCAGAGTGAAATGGGCGGCGTCATGGCCGGTTAGTGGGGCGAAGATCAGGTCCAGCATGTTTCCCTTTGTGTGAGTTGGTTCATCAATTAGTTGTAGATAACCTAGATCCTTAAGTGCATCATGGAGCGCTGATGCTTGGGAGTCATGTAGGGTTGGAAAATTGAAATCTCCTAGTATCCAGTTTGGGGTGCATAGGTTAGGGGGATTGCAGGCTAGCTCGATTATCGTGGCTAGGTCATCAGGAGATGGTGACAGGGCTCTGTATATTAGATTGATGGAGCATAGATCATTTGCTATGACTACAATGTCAAGGTTGGTTGTGTTGGTGCTGTTGGAGAGGTGGAACTTGAGGTCGGTTTTTGTGAGTATGAGAACTCCTCCGCCCCTCCTGTTGGTTCTATGGCAACTGTGTGATGTAAAGTTGGGGGTTAGAAGGTGGTTGATAAGGACCATGTCATCGTTTGATAACCATGTCTCTGTGATGAGAAGGATGTCTAGATTGTAGAGGGCTAGTAGGTCAGTAATGACAGGCCATTTCTTGCGGACTGAACGCACGTTTATGAGGGCAGCTTTTAGATCTTGGGGCGGCAAGCTATCCTTTTTTATCCTAGTGGTATGTTGGATTGCAATGTGTAGCAGGTGCTGGTAGGTTGGTTGTGTGTCTTCTACAGCCTTATGGGCAGGGTCTCTTGACCATCTCCTCCCATAGTCGTGTAGGATAGGTATGTGTTTGTGGGTGCTAGTTAGGGCTAGAGAGCTACTGATCAATTCTAAGAGAAGGTAGCTACAAATTATGGCTGTAGCGGTAAGAGCCATTTTAAGTTTGATCTGCCTATGTTTATAGTGGTGTGGGTGTGGGTTGGGTTGATTCAGATAACTGCAGTAGAATTGGTTAGTAACGCAACAGTTACAGTAGATTACTGGCAGCAGTAGCGGTGGTCAAAATAGCAACAGTTACAGTAGATTACTGGCAACAATAGAGGTGGTCAAAATAGCAACAGATACAGTAGATTGCTGGCGACAGTAGGGGTGGTCAAAATAGCAACAGTTACAGTAGATTACTGGCAACAATAGAGATGGTCAAAATAGCAACAGTTACAGCAGATTACTTGGCAACAGTAAAAGGCATAGTTATGGTAGGCTACTGGCAACAGTGAATGGGACAATAGTAGCAGTTATGGCAGATTACTGGCAGCAGTAGAAAGAGGTCAGGCTAGCAGTAGTTGAGGCCAGTTATGGAGACAGTGAATGTCATAAAAGTAGAAGCAGTTATAGCATGATACTGGTAATAACAGCGCTAATGTAGGGGTACTTGCGAGGTGTAGGCAGAACTTCTGGTCTGACGTGGTTGGAGACAGACGAATCTTGGAGAAGCGCAGCTTTGCGTTTTGTCTCGGGTAGAGTTTTGGCTCGGGTGATTCTTTTGCTATTTGAATGAAAAACAGGCCTTTGCCTAAGGGCCACGCCAAAGGGCCCTCTGGCGAGGCCCTCAGGCGCAGGCCCGCAAGGCACGGGTGCGCCTAATGGCGCCTTCCTTTTGAACTCCTAGAAGTGCCCTGATTGGGCAGGCGGTGATGCTGGGGTGTCCCGGAGCGGCAAGAAGCTCAATCCCTCCTGGGAGAGCACGCGATGGGAGAAAGGGCTGCTTCTGCTACAGCGCCTTCCAATTTGAACTCCTAGAAGTGCCCCGATTGGGCAGGTGGTGATGCTGGGGCATCCCGGAGCGGCGAGAAGCTCAATCCCTCCTGGGAGAGCACGCGATGGGAGAAAGGGCTGCTTCTGCTACAGCGCCTTCCTTTTGAACTCCTAGAAGTGCCCCGATTGGGCAGGCGGTGATGCTGGGGCGTCCCGGAGCGGCGAGAAGCTCAATCCCTCCTGGGAGAGCACGCGATGGAAGAAAGGGCTGCTTCTGCTACAGCGTCTTCCTTTTGAACTCCTAGAAGTGCCCCGATTGGGCAGGCGGTGATGCTGGGGCGTCCCGGAGCGGCAAGAAGCTCAATCCCTCCTGGGAGAGCACACAATGGGAGAAAGGCGTGCTCTTCCAGGAGGGATTGAGCTTCTCGCCGCTCCGGGACGCTGGAGCGGTGAGAAGCTCTCGCCGCTCATAAAAATCTCCTTGTGCATAATTAGGGCCATACACATGCACTATTGTATAGACCTGCTCAAACATCTTAATTTTTACTAACAAATATCTGCCTCCCTTATCTTTTTTTTACTTCCAGACATTGGCTCTGAATTCTTGCACTTATAAATATTCCAACCCCTCCTTTCTTTTTTTCAAGGTGGTTGGATGCAAACCATTGGTTTGGAAATTTTTTATTTACCATCCTCCGCTCCCCCCCCCCCCCCGCCCATTAGGTGCGTTTCTTGTATTAAAATTATATCACCATTCAGCCTAAGCGCTTCTTTATAGCATAACTGCCGCTTTCATTCTGAGTTGAGGCTCCTTACATTCAAGGATACCACTCTAAAGTCATGTCTTGTGTAACCTGCTATACATTTCCAAGAAGATTACTATTTCTAGCCTGCAAGCCCCCCCTTTCTTCCTCTCCCCTCTCGCCGCCCCCATCCTCCCACCAGCCCCCCACCCCAGCCCTCCCTTCAATTTTCCAGAAGGTTCCACCCTCTCCACTCCAATGAGGTGTGGGTCACTACCAAGATCAACATTACACCTTCCTCCCCCATTATTACACATTCTTCTGCCCTTAGCATACAAAGCACAAAAAGCCCGACATTTCACCTCCACTTCATCACCCACCAAACACCCGCTTTACATTATCTTCAAAGTCCATAATCAGGTTTCCCCCGAGTGTGGCGTCTCAAAAATCTGCTCCCCTGTGTCGCTCACTGCCACTCGGTACTCACAAATCCCAACCTCTTCTGCCCCGCTTCTTTCCCCACCGGTAGCTCCGACCATCCTGCCATTTCCATTTCTTTGATAGCTTCCTCTGTGGTACGCGCAGTGGTGGTCTTTCCCACAATATTGAATTGCAATCCAAAGGGAAAAAGCCACTTGTAGCGGATATGTTCTTCTCTTAATCGTGCTGTGATATTTTTGAAAGTTCTTCTCCTACTTATGGTAATTATCGAAATGTCAGTATTCCGTGCTGCTTGCATGACTGCCTCCTTTGTACTGAAATCATGAAAACACGCTACAATGTCTCTTGGCAAGCCATCCCACTTTGGGCCTAAAGCTCTATGTGCTCTGTCTATATCAAAACATAAATTCTCCATTGGTACGTCAGTTTGTCTTATTATGGCCTAACACAATTGCTCCATCAGCACTTTGTAGTTGAAAGTTCCCTCTTTCTCCGGGATGCCGGGATAGAAAAACAGTGGGCAAAACTGAAAGGGGATATTTTAAGGGCAACCAACCTTTTTGTTAAAATGGTAAATAAAGGTAAAAGGAAAAGGAGACCACTATGGTTTTTGAAAGAAGTAGCTGAAAAAGTGAAGAAAAAGAGGGAGGCCTTTATGAAATACAAGAAATCACAGAAAGACAGGCATCTATATTTGGAAAAGCTTAGAGAAGCTAGCAAAGTAGTCAAGAAGGCAAAGATTCAAAAGGAGGAGGAAATAGCCAATGCAATAAAATGGGGGGATAAGACATTTTTCAGATATATTAGTGAGAAGAGGAAGGGCAAAAGTGGTATTGTCAGAACCAAGGGTGCAGGGGAGGAATATGTAGAAGCTGATAAAGATAAAGCGGAATTGCTTAACAAATATTTTTGTTCTGTGTTCACAGATGAAGAACCAGGAGCAGGACCTCAGAAAACACCCACAAATAGGAACAGAAGCGAGGGACATCTTGAACAATTTTCAGAAGACTGTGTTCGTGAGAAACTAGCTCAACTTAAAGTAGACAAAGCGATGGGACCGGATGGGATACACCCTAGAATACTGAGGGAACTTGGGGACGTTCTAGCAGCTCCACTGACTGACTGGAGAGGGGCTCATCTGGTGCCTTTACACAAAAGCGGAAGTAAGGATGTGGTTGAAAACTACAGGCCGGTTAAACTTCGGTGGTGAGTAAATGATTGGAAACGCTGCTGAAAGAGAAAATAGTGAGGTTTCTGGAGTCCAGCGGATTACAGGATCCGAGGCAGCATGGATTCACCAGAGGCAGGTCTTGTCAGACAAATCTGATTGATTTCTTTGACTGGGTGACCAGGGAGTTGGACCGAGGGAGAGCCATAAATGTGGTGTATTTAGATTTCAGTAAAGCCTTTGACACTGTTCCTTACAGGCGACTTATAAACAAACTGAGCGCCCTAGGGATGGACCCTAAAGTTACTGCTTGGGTTAGAAATTGGTTGGATGAGAGGCGACAAAGAGTACAAGTAAAAGGAGCTCACTCTGAGGAGACGGATGTTATCAGTGGTGTGCCCCAGGGATCTGTCCTTGGTCCGATTCTTTTTAACATCTTTGTTAGTGATATAGCAGAAGGGCTGTCGGGTAAGGTTTGCCTCTTTGCGGATGATACCAAAATCTGCAATAGAGTAGACACCCAGGAAGGTGTAGATAACATGAGGAGGGATCTAGCTAAGCTTGAAGAACGGTCTAGAATTTGGCAGCTGGAATTTAATGTTAAAAAATGTAAGGTCATGCATTTGGGCTGCAGCAATCCAAGGGAGCAATATAGTATAGGATAGGGGGTGAAGTACTTTTGTCCACTAAAGAAGAGCGGGACCTAGGCATGGTTGTGTCTGATGATCTTAAAGTAGCTAAACAGGTAGAAAAGGTGACGGCAAAAGCTAAAAGGATGCTTGGTTGCATACGGAGAGGAATGGCTAGCAGAAAAAAGGAGGTGATAATGCCTCTGTATAAGTCTTTGGTGCGACCTCATTTGGAGTATAGTGTGCAATTCTGGAGACCGCACCTTCAAAAGGATGTGAACAGGATGGAGTCGGTGCAGAGGATGGCTACTAAAATGATTAGTGGTCTTCATTATAAAGCATATGAGGACAGACTGAAGGATCTTAATATGTACACCTTAGAGGAAAGGCGGGATAGAGGTGATATGATTGAGATGTTTAAATACCTCCGTGGCATAAATGTTCAGGGGGAGAGCCTCTTTCAATTGAAAGCAAGTTCTGCTACGAGGGGACATGGGATGAGGGTGAAGGGAGATAGATTTAGGAGTGATATGCGGAAATATTTCTTTATGGAAAGAGTAGTGGATCCGTGGAATAGTCTCCCAGTGGAGGTGGTAGAGATGAGGACAGTAACTGAATTCAAAAAAGCATGGGACAAACACAGAGGATCTCTAAAGGTAAAAAGGGGACTGTTGTAGTTGTTGATATGGAAGGACAGACTAGATAGGCCATGTGGTCTTTTTCTGTCATCATATTTCTATGTTTCTATGCCTCTCAAACGTATATTCGAGCGGCACATCCTGTTCTCCAAATCCTCTAATTTTCACCATAGCTCTCCTATTTCTGCTTTCGCCAAGTCGTTGTTCTCTTTCACAGAATTTAGAAGCCCCTCGTGCTCCTCTATTCTCTGCTCCAAGGACTGAACCCGTTTGTCCAAGCTCGTGGATATCATCGCTCAGCTCTGTAATCCACATTTTTGCTTCTGCTTTGAAATTGGCCAGATCTTGTCGGATCGTCCCGAATCAATCTTTCAACTCTTCCTTTAATGAGCTTAACTCACCATCCCCCAGCACACGGGCTCCTGTCGAGGAATTTTTCTCTTCCACAACCACTCTGTTCGGCGCCATCTTTGCTCTGGTTCCCGCTGCCCCCTGGGGTCGCCTTAAACCCGAAGGTTTTCAGATCCAGGCTCGTTTTTTTTTTTGTGCCATCACTTACTAGTTTGCTCCACAGGGAAACGCTGATACTTTTCACAGCTTATTTCGGGCATATAGGCTGCTAGTTGGGGATCTTATCTTCCCAACCTCGGGAGCTTCACATAACTGCTGCCATCTTGGATGGTGACGTCCTCCAAACCCTTTTTAAACCCAGCTACACTAACAGCTTTTACTACATCCTGTGGTAACAATTTCCAGAGTTTGATTACACGTTGAGTGAAAAAATATTTTCTCTTACTAGTCTTAAATAGGTTACCCTGTAGCTGTATTGCATGTCCCCTAGTCTATCTATATTCTGATGACATAAACAATCGATCTACGTTTACCCTTTCCACTCCATTCATTAATTTATAGACCTCTATCATATCTCCCCTCAGTCGTCTCTTTTCCAGGTTGAAGAACCCTAACCTTTTTAGCCTCTCTTCATAGGGGTATCCTTCCATCCCCTTTACCATTTTGGTGGCTCTTCTCTGTACCTTTTCTAGTAGCACTAGATACGGCAACCAGAATTGCACACAATATTCAAGGTGCGGTTGTTTTATTTTCCATTCCTTTCCTTATGATACCTAGCATTCTATTTGCTATCTTGGCTATTGCTGCATACTGGACGGAGGGTTTTAACATCTTATCCATGATGACACCTAAATCTTTTTCCTGGGTGGTGGTTCCTAATGTGGAACCTTGCATCATTCTTTCCTAGGTGCATAACTTTGCGCTTGTCCAAATTAAATTTCATCTACCATTTGGATGCCCAGTCTTCCAATTTATCAAGATCCTCTTGCAATTTTCCACAATCCTCATGGATTTTAACAGCTTTAAATAGTTTTGTGTCATCTGCATATTTGATAACCTCACTCATTCCCATTTCCACGTCATTTATGAATATGTTAAAAAGCAGCAGACCCAGCACAGATCCCTGGAGTATTCCACCTTTCTGCATTGTGAAAATTGGCCATTTAGTCCTATCCTCTGCTTTCTATCTTTTAACCAGTTCCTGATGCACAATAATATACCGCCTCCTACCCCATGACTTTTTAGTTTTGCCAAAAGCCTCTGATGAGGGACCTTGTCAAAGGCTTTCTGAATGTCCAGATATACTATATAAACCGACTCACCTTTGACTACCTGTTTATTCACACCTTCAAAAAAACATAACAGATTAGTAAGACAAGATCTTCCTTGTCTAAAGCCATGTTGGCTGTCTCTCATTAAACCATGACTATCTACATGTTCAGTAATTTTGTTCTTGATGGTTTCTACCATTTCCCCGGTACTGATATCAGGCTCACCAGTCTGTAGTTTCCAGGAATATCCCTGGAACCCTTTTTAAAAATTGGTGTTACATTGGCCATCATCCAATCTTCAGGTATTACAGATGATTTTAATGATAGTTCGCAGATTACTAATAGCAGGTCTACAATCTCATATTTCAGTTCTTTCAACACTCTTGGATGTATACCATCTGGTCCAGGTGATTTGCTACTCTTCAATTTATCAAATAGTTGTAATGCATCTTCCTGGTGTATCGAATATTTCTTTCAGTTGTTCTGCAGTATCACCTTTAAATACAACTTCAGTCATGGGTAACATCCCTACATCTTCCTTAGTAAAGACTGAAGCAAAGAATTAATTTAAGCTCTCCGCTATGGCCTTGTCGCTTCTTAGTGTGCCCCTTTTATCCCTCTATCATCTAATGGTCCAACTGACTCTCTCATAGGTTTTTTTCTATGAATATACTTGGAAAAGTCTTTATTATGCATTTTTGCTTCCACAGCAAGCTTCTTCTGAGATTCTCTCTTTGCCTGCCATATTAATGCCTTGCATCTAAGTTGCCAGTGCTTATGTTGTTTCCAGTTTTCATCATTTGGCTCTTTTTTTCCATTTCCTGAAAGATGCTTTTTTGGCAATAACAGCCTCTCTGACCTCACCTTTAAACCATGCTGGCAGTTTTTCAGACTTCCTTCCACTTTTCTTAAAGCGTGGAATACAGCTGGTCTGGGCTTCCAAGATAGTATTTTTAAACAAGGCCAAGCTAGATGTAAATCTTTAACTTTTGCAACTGCTCCTTTTATTTTTTTCTTAACTATTTTCCTCATTTTATCATAGTCTCCCTTTCAAAAGTTAAAAGGTGGTACTGTGGATTTTCTTAGCATCCCTCCTCCATTAATTAAATCAAACACGATCCTGCTGTGATCACTATTGCCAAGTGGCCCCAACACCCTTCTCTTGCACCAGATCTGGTGTTCCACTAAGTACTAGGACTAAAATGGCTTCCCCTCTGGTCAGATCATGAACCAGTTGCTCCAAGAAGCAGTTATTTATTTCATCTAGAAACCTTTTCTCCCTAGCATATCCTGCCATGACACTGACCATTACTGGAAGACAGTCCAGTGGCTATGAGTTCTGTGGTGGATCTGCTAGGTGCCGCCTAGGTGCTTTCCTCTTCACAGAGCCATTAGGGATATGGTATCTACAGAGTGGGCTTCTCTGGTTTTCAGCCTCATGGTGGCTATATATGTGGTTACGTTAAATCCTATTTGCCCAGACAAGAAGGATAAATTGTGCCTGCTGAAGGTGGGTGCACTGGGTATGGCTATAATGAAGAAGACCATAATCCCAGTAGAAGGAGCTGTTACATTAAAAGACTCGCCAGATAGGAGGATAGAGTTGTGGTTGAAACGGTATTTTTAAGTTATGGCATTGGCATTGCAGATGGCTGTTTGCGAAGCCTATGTGGCCATGAATGTCTGAAGTGGCCACATAGGCTCCGCAAACAGCCATCTGCAGAATAGGCTCTGTGAGAGTCAGGAGCCTGGTTGGGAGTGATGTGTCTGGAGTCAGGCTCTGGCTTCTTGGCAGATGCCTTATATGATTTGGTTAGGACTTCAGCAGAAGGTATGGCCATGGTAGTGACAGTGTGCAATTGTCTGGTTGAGAAATTAGTCTGCTGATGTGGCTTCCAAGGAGCGCCTTAGCAAACTTCCTGTCAAAGGGAAGTTGTTCATTGGGGACAATCTGGAGAAACTAGTAAAAGATCTTGGAGATTCCAAGGTGCTGAGGTCTCCAGAGGATAGACTTTGCAGTTTGGGGCATTTCTTATCTTCTAGAGGTCAGTCCCGGGACAGATGTAGGTTTCATCCCTTAAGGCTGAGACCCTTTTAGAAGTCAAGTCTCCTCTCCTGGGGTCAGTCCTTTCAAGGCAGTTGCCAGTGAGGCAGGAAGTGCATTCTTGGCACTGCTCAAAGGGCCAAGAACTTCCAATGAAGAGGTGGGGGTCCATGCAAAGGAGGAGCCATAGGCAGTCTGTTGAGGTATTTTTAACATGTGCGAGCCCAGATAACATTGGATCACTGGGTGCTGGAGGTAGTTCACAAGGGCTATGCCCTCAGTCAGGCACAGCCCCTTTCAGATGCTTTTATGCACAGGCTTGGCTTTAGGGGCTGCTTCAGTTCAAGACTGTAATTCCTGTGCCTCTAGAAGAATGCAGAGCAGGATGTTGTTCCATTTGTAGTGCCAAAAAAGGAGAGGACATTCCATACAATTCTGGATCTAAAAGAGGTGAACAAGGTGCTGCTGGTACTGAGTTTCAGGATGGAAACATTGTAGGCAGTTAGTCATTGTGGAAGTTCATCCAGGAGAGATTTTGGTGTCCGTGGATCTGAAGGAGGCTTACCTCTATTTCCCCATCTGTCTGGAGCATCAACTGTTTCTCCATTTTGCAGTTCTGTTGAGATTTTATTTCGTTTCAGTCCCTTTCTTTCAGGCTAGAAACTGCATCCCAAACTTTCACCAAGGTGATCATGGTGATGGCAGAAGCTCTGACAAAGAACAGGCTGCTAGTGCATTCATACTTGGATGACTGGCTGATCAGGGCAAAGTCCTACCAGGAGAGAAGTCAGGCAATTGGATCGGGTGGTGCTATTCTTGCAGGAGTTGGGCTGGGTCACCTTTGCAAAGAGCCAGTTGGAGCTATCTCAATTCTTAGCCAGTTGGAGCCATCTCAGTTCTTAGTCTATTTCAATACCAGAGTGAGCGAAGTCTTTCAGAGGACAGGATTCATAGTATATGACAGCAGATAAAGATCAGTATGGTCTATCTAGTCTGTCCAGCAAGGCGTCAAGAGTAGGTGCACCTGCCGCTCCGTGCAGGTCATTCTCCCCGTGCCTTTGTTTAGGGGTGTACCCACCGTTCCGTATAGGTCACACCTATTTGTTGAGATATAAGAGATAGTTATGTTTATTTTGATTTTATCCTGTTGCTATAAAGGGATCCACTATGTCTGTCCCATGCCATTTTGAATTATGTGACTGTATTTGCCCCCACCACTTCCATCAGGGGGGCAATGCAAGCATTCACCACCCTTTCAGTGAAAAAGTATTTTCTGACATTGTCTTTTAGTTTACCCCCTTGCAACTTCACGTTATGCCCTCTAGTTTTACAGCTTCCCTGATTTTGGAAGAGGTTTATTTGTTCATTTATACTCTTTATTTAAAAGTCTGAGTCATATCTCCCCTGTCCCTCCTCTCCTCCAGAGTGTACAGTGCATATTTAGGTCTTCAAGTCTCTTCTCATGCGTCTTCTGATGCAGGCTCCAAATCAATTTGGTCGCCTTCCTCTGAACCATTTCCAGTCTTTTTATTTTCTTTGCGAGATTTAGGGGCTTGTTTACAAAGCTGCGTTAGCGGTTTTCGATCGTTATCGGAGCCGCGACCCCATTGATTTCAATGGGGCTGCGGCTCCGATAACAATCGGAAACCACTACCGCGGCTTTGTAAACAAGCCCCTTAGTCTCCAAAACTGAACACAATATTCCAAGTGAGGCCTCAGCAGCGACTTGTACAGTGGCATTAGTGCCTCTTCTGCTGGTAATTCCTCTCTGTATGCAACCCAGCATCCTTCTGGTTTTTGCCACTGCCTTGTCACACTGTTTTGCAACCTTGAGATCCTCAGAAACAATCACTACGAGGTCGTCCTTCTGGTCCATGCACACCAACCTCTTGCCCCCTATTGCATACAGGTCCCTTGAATGTCTGCTTCCCAAGTGAATGACATTGTACTTCTTCACATTAAATCTTAACTGCCAAGCATTAGACCATTCTTTCAACTTTTGTAGATCTTTCCTCATGTTATCCACTCCCTCAGGGGAGTCCACTCTGTTGGAAATTTTCGTGACATCTGTAAAAAGACAGACTTTTCCATTCAGTCCTTCAGCAATATCACTCAAACTATGGTTACACGATACAAGGTTCCACATTGGGAACCACCACCCAGGAAAAAGATTTAGCCATCATCGTGGATAACATGTTAAAACCCTCCACCCAGTGTGCAGCGGCGGCCAAGAGAGCAAATAGAATGCTAGGTATCATAAGGAAAGGAATGGAAAGTAAAACAAAGGATATTATAATGCCTCTGTATCGTTCCATGGTGCGACCGCACCTTGAATATTGTGTGCAATTCTGGTCGCCGTATCTTAAAAAAGATATAGCGTTATTAGAAAAGGTACAGAGAAGAGCCACCAGAATGGTAAAGGATGGAAGGACACTCCTATGAAGAGAGGCTAAAAAGGTTAGGGCTCTTCAACCTGGAAAAGAGACGGCTGAGGGGAGATATGATAGAGGTCTATAAATTAATTGAGTGGAACGGGTTTTCCTGTCCAGTAGACCTTCTATGAACTGAGGGCACTAAAATCTAAGAGAATATAAACAGGTAATAAATAGACAAGGAAAATTTATATCAAAACCAGCCAATATAGTAAATGTAGAAACTTAGCTTTACAGGTGCTGGATCAGAACTTCTGCTCAGATAGCAGGGACAGATTGAATTAACTCTCCAAAATTTAGTAGGAAACCAAGTCTTTGCAAACTTAAAAGCAAATGTGTATTGCAAGTCCTAGTAGACAAATATCAAGGATGTAGGGCCCCTGGCCAGTAGACCTTCTATGAACTAAGGGCACGCTCAAATCTAAGAGAATATAAACAAGTAATAAATAGGCAAGGAAAATTTATATCAAAAATTTACATGCAGCCTGCTGATAGTTCAATGGCCCTATAGCATGGGACCACCTGCAAGTAATTAGGGTCCATGGTGATAGCTCTATAGTTGGTGTCATGGGCCTGGATGCATATGTGTCTACTGCAGAGTGCCTAGTGTCCTGATGGTTAGTGCAGAATAATCAACTATAGCAGATGCTACCCCTGCTGGCAGAAGCCAGAGTAAGTTTGACTTGGGGGCTAAACCCAAAGAAAGCAGTGGGAGGGATGACACTAGAGAACCTCTAGTAGGTGATCATCACCAATTAGTCTAACCTGTCCAGTTGGGGAGCCCACTGTTGGTCACAGGTAGCACAGAGGCAGTGGACTACAGAGGAATCTCTTTACTCAGTCAGTTCCCTGGATATAAGCAGTGGTGGGATTTCACGTGAACTGGTTCCTACCACGGCCCGTGTTCACTGAACCGGGTCAAACATGGCATTGAAACGCCAGCACTGCAGTGGTGGAAATTCCTCCATCTAACAATGTTTGATGGCATCAGGAAATTGCAGCATCGGGAGAAGCCCCCCCGATGCTTTAAAAGCATTGTCAGGCGGGGGAATGGGCAGCAGGGCAACGGCCGGGTTGATGCACCTTGGTGGAGGTCAGCAGCCAAGCATACGGCTACTGCAGCATCTCCACGTGAGGTGCAGCAACCCGGCCATCACGCACGTGAGAGGGCTGGGACTGAACCGGTTCCTAGTCAGTTCAGATCCCACAACTGGATATACGGCTAGTGTTTCTGGCCCTTCAAGTCTTCCAGTTGCTGATTCCAGAATAAGGCTGTACATATCCTTTTGGATGATGCAATGGCGGTTGTTTACATCAATCTCCAGAGTGGCACCAGAAGTTAGAAACATATAAACATGGCAGCAGAAAAAGACTACATGGCCTATCTAGTCTGCCCTTCCATATCGATCACTACAACAGTCCCCCTTTTCCCTTTAGAGTTCCTCTGGGTTTGTCCCATGCTTTTTTTAAATTCAGTTCCCTATTGTCAGCAGAGGTTGGCCTCTTCTCAAGTGGAGAAAAATCTGGCGGCACTCTCTGCCATGCACATGGCTGGAAGGGCCATCAGCTAAAATCGGGAGAGTGGTTTCCGATGGACTTGGTTTTCTGGCAAATTACACACCACTGTGGTGCGCTGATGATAGATTTGATGACTACATCAGTAAATGCAGAGGTGAGCAGGTTCTTCAGTTACCCCTAAGAGCTAATGGCGAAGGGTTTGGCACTCTAGTCCAAAGGTTGCCCTGAGGTGGACTGTTGTATGTTTTCCCCATGTCCTTTGATCAGAAGCGTCATTCAAAAGATGGCGACGCATCTGGACCTTGTATATTGGTGTCTCTGGATTGGCTGCAAAGACACTGGTATGTAGACCTGGTCCAGCTGGCAGTGGAGGAGAGATTTCCAGTGCCCAAGGTGGAAGATTTCCTGTATTAGAACTGGTTCAGATGCCGGACTTGGGTTGTTTTTTGTTTATGGCTTGACTATTGAGAGGGTGAGATTGAGGAAGAAAGGCTCTTTGCAGATTATAGCCACCTTGCTGCACACCAGGAATTTATCCATGTTCCTAAGCTATGGGAGGGTGTGGCGGATATTTGAAAGTTGGTGTGACCTTTGTGGAGCAGTGCTTCCGGACATTTTGGCATTTTTGCAGGATGGCTTAGATAAGGGTTTGCTCTCATTTCATTGATAGTGCACATGCGGCCTTAGCCTGTTTCCAAGGTAGAACTTAGGGGCATTCCCTTTCTTCTTATCCAGACGTTGTACACCTTTTGAGAGAAGTGAAGCTTTTGAAGCTTCCTTGTCATCCAGTGGTCCTGGCGTGAAACCTGCCTTTAGTTATGAGGGCACTGTTGATGCTGCAATTTGAGCCTTTGCTGGAGATTTCCTTGAAGGATCTGACCCTGAAAGGCCATGTTCCTGGTGGCTGTTTGTGACACAGGAAGAATTTTCTGAGCTTCATGAGTGGTTTTGCCAGGAGTTCTTTCTATTGATTGTGAAGGATAAGGTAGTGATATGGCCCGTGCCCTCCTTCTTACCCAAAGTGGTTTTGGTGTTTCATGTGAATCAGTACGTTGTTCTCCCAGTCTTCTTGGGTTAGGAGCTTTGTGAGGAAGCTCAGGTGTTTACATAAGCTGAATGTCCCCAGGATATTGCAGTGATTTTTAAAGGTTATGTAGACGTTCTTCAGATCAGATAATTTGCTCGTTTTGTTTGGAGCTCTGGCTTCTAAGGCCTCATTTGCTCATTCGATAAAGGAAGCCATTGAATCAGCTAATTTGCTGAAGGGTTGGCATCGGCCCAGTGGCTTGAGAGCTCATTCTATGAGGGTTCAGGCCTCTTCTGGGCAGTATGTGACATGGTATCACTGTAGAATATTTGCAGAACTGTGATATGGTTGTCACTACATTCCTTCATGCAGCACTATGGGCTTGGATGTTCAGGCAAGGTGGGATGTGGCTTTTGGAGCACAGGTTTTGCAGGCCAGTCTTGCTATGCCCGCTCATCAGTGGGTACTGCTTTGGTACTTCCCATGAGTCTGGACTGAACAGGAGGGATGATAAAGAATATGAAATTAGATCTTACTTTCTAATTTTCTTTCCTTGAGTCCCTCTAGTCCAATCCAAGGTCTGCTCAGAGAGTTTGGAATGAAGCAGAATGGATGTCTCCAGAGTTGCTAAAAGTTTAAGGATAAAAAAAACAAAATTATGGTGGCTGGGGAGGGGGGTCTTTGCCTTCTCAGTGTCTTCAAAACAGAGGTCTCTGTTTTTGTTTTTCTGCCAATTGTTTTATTATATTGGTGACTGTGGGTGGTCCTGCAGAATCAGACTTTTTTGCAGCCTCTTTGTGTGTGTGTGTGTGGGGGGGGGGGGGGGTTAAAGAGAATAAATTGAAGAAATTAGTGTTTAGTCTGCTTTGTTACCGAAATATGGTGACATTTTATTTACTTGATAATGTCCTTTCCTTGAGACCTGCTAGACCAGTCCAGATAAGTAGGTTGTGTCCCTCTACCAGCAGATTCTTCTTATGATATCATCCTGGCATACTTCAGTTTTCATGTCCAAGCACATGGTTAAGAATTCCAGACCAAACACAACCTCAGTGAAGATAACAAAGCTCAACAGAACAAGAACCATAACTATATACAAGATCATTTTCAGACAGAAGGCTTGTCAAAGGCTGTGAGCCCACAGGACCAACCACAGAGAATACAGCAGACCAAAACAGGATCCACAGACAGATCCTTTACTAGTCTAGCAGGGCTCAAGGAAAGGACATTATCTGGTATTTAAAGTATCATCTTCCATATCGTCCTCCTAGACCAGTCCAGACAAGTGGGACGTACCAAAGCTATGACTCCACTGGGTGGGAAGAAGACACAACAACTTTCAAGACCTCTGAGCCAAAGGCTGTGTTCATCTGAGCCTGGACATCCAAGCAGTAATGCTTGACATAAGTGGAAAGTGATGCCCACATTGCTGCCTGACAAATGTCTGAGGGGACAACCAAGCTGCTCTCTGCCCTGAGGATGTGTACTCCCAAGTGGAATGTGCATGCAAATGCTCTAGAACCATCCAGTTGTGCAACAGATACCTATAGGTGATGGTCTTCTTGATCCAGCACCCCAAAGTAGACTTGACAGCCTCATCACCTTTATGCAGTCTCTCAAACAGCACAAATTAGATGGTCTGACTTGAGAAAGGAATTAGCAACTTTAAGATACCGGGAAGCACTCTGGATAGTTGCCAGGCAATGGTCCTTGTCCTTCCCATGGCACCATGCCCAAGTAAAGGAGGGCAGACAAACCACCTGATTAACATGAAAGGATGACACAACCTCGGGGTAAGAAAGAAGGGATGGGCTGAATGTACACATCCTCCTCCGAGAAGGAGAAGTAAGTGTCTATATAAGATAACGCCAGCAGCTCGGAGATATGTTTTTGTTTTTCTGCCAATTGTTTTATTATATTGGTGACTGTGGGTGGTCCTGCAGAATCAGACTTTTTTGCAGCCTCTTTGTGTGTGTGGGGGGGGGGGGGGTGAAAGAGAATAAACTGAAGAAATTAGTGTTTAGTCTGCTTTGTTACCGAAATATGGTGACATTTTATTTACTTGATAATGTCCTTTCCAAGCAGATTGAAACCAAAAAGGTGGTCTTAAGGATCAGATCTTTAAGCATGGCCTGCTTGAAGGACTCAGATATCAGGGTCGATAGCACCACTCAGAGATCCTACAAGGGGGCAACTGAATGCAGGGGAGGACGCAGGTGCCATACCCCCCCCCCCCAAAGGAAATGAGACGCTTTTGGGTGTGAGGTTATAGACCGCCCCACCACTGATCCCTTGAAGCATGATGAGGCTGCCACCCAAACTTTCAGGGAAGTAAGGGAAAGGCCGTTATCTAGACTATCCTGAAGAAAGGCAAGCAAGGAAGGCAAGTCCTCTGTATTATGACCAACCAGATGCTCACGGCACCAATGCTCAAAGAGACACCAGACACGCAAGTAGGCAGGGTTTGTAGAACCTCTCCTTGACTTAAGGAGAATGGAAACTATGGCAGGAGAATAGCCTCTCTGTGCTAAACGATGCATCTTAAGAACCAAACTTTAAGTGAGAAGGGAGCCGGGTTGTCTAGAAGGACCGTTCCCTACCACAACAGCTTCTGGGCTTGGTTAACTATCTGTGTATAGCCAATATATTCTTGTTGTGTTGTGAAACACCTCGCGCTGGACTTGTGTGGTTCAGTATTAGGACACACATACAGATGGTTCATCCAAAAGTGTGAGGGTCCTAGACTTAAGGAAAACGAATCTTGTCAAGGTGGGGGAATACCTTCAGGAGCAATTAGCTGGATAAGAGCATTAGGGAGAAGTAGAAAATTAGTGGGCAAAAGTGAAAGGAAATATTTTAAGGGCAACAAACCTTTTTGTTAGGAAAGTAAATAAAATTAATAGGAAAAGGAGGCCACTATTGTTCATGAAAGAAGTAGCTGAAAAGGTAAGGAAAAAGAGGTTAGTTTTCATGAACTATGAGAGCTTGCAGAAAGAGAAAAACAAGCAACAATAATCTGGATAAGCAGAGAGAAGCTGAGGAATTTTTTGGGAAAACAAAATTGCAAATGGAAGAAAAAATTGTCAATATAGTAAAACAAGGGACTGAGACGTTTCTTTAGATGTTATTGATAGGAGGACATTTAAAAATAGTATTGTCAGGGAGGCGGGGCCAGCGGGGAAGCAAGATGGTGGCTTAAGAGCGGTGCTCTGGTATTCCCTGGCAAGAATCCTGAATAATACTGCAGTATACCCAAGTTAATTCCTACTTTAGAGCCTTTTCCGGGTGCCTGACGACGAAAGGATCATGGCGGAAGGCAAACCCACGAAGCTAGACTTTACAGCTTCGCTTAACTCGGGCTCCAAAAGAGCAAAGTTGGACTCCCTCTTGCCGCATAAGATGGCCCCTGCGTGGGAGCCAGAGGACAGTATGAAAGAGCTACTGGGGAAAATTTGTGCTGTGAAAGAACTCGTGGTAGCAAATGGAGATGCGTTGGTGCGAGTGCAATCGGAGCTTCACAAAATGAAGGCACAAATTAAAGGTTTAGCAGGGCGGATGGATAAAGCAGACGCTGTGATAGTGTCGCATGCAGAGCAACTAAGCCAACTTCATAAGGCCTGCAAGAGGATGGAGCATACGGAGCTGCAAATGGAGGACCTCAGCAATAGAAATAGGAGGAACAATATCAGAATGGTGAGCCTTCCAGAGGGAGCTGAAGGTGCCAACATATTCGCGTTTCTGGGAAGGATGATCCCAGACTTGCTTAAGCTGAAATTATCTGGGCAGTTGGATATTGAGAGAGCGCATAGAGTACTGGCGCAGATGAGTCTGTGTGGGAGGAGTCCACGGCTGATAATTTTTTGTTTGCTCAGACATCAGCAAGCAATTCAGATAATGGTAGCAGCAAAAGTCCAGTCTGCGTGGGTGTACGAGGGGAGTAATATTTCATTTTTCCCGGATGTATGCAAGCTAACTGTGGACAAACGGAAACAATTCCTGACAATGAGGCCGCGCCTTCAGCGTATGCAGGCCAGGTACGGGCTTTTATATCCCGCCCGACTCAAAATCACATACAATAACAGTACCAAATCCTACAATGATCCGGCGGAGGTTCTGAAATTCCTAGATGAGCAAGAAGCCTTGCAGATGCAATGAGCACTTGTTCCTAAAACGTGTTTCTGTCAGAAGGCAAATCACGCCAGTGGCTCCTGCTAAAGAAGGCAGCAGTGTGGAAGCAGACTGTGTCGAAGAGTATTATTTTCTTTTGGTGTCAATAAGCAATATGTTCTGTAAACTGATGCAGGTGATATGCTATAATTGTTATTATAATCTGTTTTGTTACTGTAAGATATGGTGCGTGCTGTGATGGGGGCTATTGGAATGAGGATTGGGATGAAGATAAAGGGGCTGTGCGAGTTTATGTATACAGGGGGGTGTTTTCAGCTTTGTAATGTTGCCCCTCTCGCTCAATCGAGATCCGGTAAGGGCGGAGCATTGCTGGTATGGGAGGTAGTATACCTTCTCTTTGTTAAAGCTTTGGGTTTAGCTTTAATCATGTGTAAATCAGGAAGTGGCCAGTAGACAAAATAATAAATGGCTCGAGTTTTTCTTTTTATATGTTATGGGTATGCTGTATAATTTTTGTTGCCTTGCAGGGGTGCCCGGCGGCCTCTTGTGTCACGTGCCGGTTCGCCCAGTTAGTAGCCTCTGCTTTCGCAGGGTTAAAAATGACGCCTTGCAAACCTCGGGTAGTGCAGCTATGGAGACATGTCAGCTTCTATCAAGTGGTTCTAGGGTGGACCTTAGGGACGTGGGTGATTTTTAGAACACAAAATAAAAATGTATCCTTTTAAAATATTGTCCTTGAATGTCAAGGGCATCAATCACCCTGCTAAACGAAAAAAGATCCTAGCATACTGCCAGAAGCAGGGTGCCGATGTCGTGATGCTGCAGGAAACTCACTTATCAACTAAAGAGACAGTGAAATTGGCTTTGGGTAAATATTGTTTAGCGTCCCATGCTCCAGCTATGGGGAAGAAAAATGGTGGTCATATTGGTCAAGAGCTCCTGTAAGGCCCAGTTTCACTCTATTAGAGCTGACCCTGAGGGGGGAGGTGGGCTAGTGTTCAGGTAATGATAGAAAAGAGTGCTAATTAATGTTTATGCGCCAAACTGTGACAGCCCCAAATTCTTTCAGTGCCTGGCAGAATTGATCCTAGAGTTCTCCTCCTTTCCTATTGTGCTAGGTGGGGATTTTAATATGGCCTTGGATCCGTTGATTGATTTCCAACCCTGCAGGGTGGCTAGGCGAGGCAGAGCGTCGGAGGTGCTAGAGTCCATTATGGAAGATATGGGCATGGTAGATATTTGGAGGGTGCTTCATCCTTCAGAGAAGGATTTTACTTTTTTCTCGCACCCACATGGATCCTATTCGTGGATTGATTTTTTTCTGGTGTCCAGGTCCTTTGCTAAAGAAATCAAAAGAGCTGAGATTCTAAGTACCCATATCTCGGATCATGCTGCAATAGTATTAGATCTTGATCTTCCAAATGAGCATGTCAAAACTGGTGGTTGATTCTTTCCTAGATCTCTGCTAGCAGAAGAATCCTTCAAACAGTATGTCCAGGAAGCCATCAAAGATTTTTTTGATACTAATCTTCCGGAGGACACATCTATTTGGGCGTGGTGGGAAGCGTTTAAGGCATCACTCAGAGCTAAGATAACCAGCTATACCATTGCCGACAATAGAAAGGCGAAGGATACGCTTAAGACCCTGGATCTGCAGATCAGGGCGGGCAAGAGAATACTGTATCGACAATTTAGCTCCTTGGTGCTCGCATGATGCTAAGATACCAATATAATTCAGTGCTTAGCAGGGAAGTGGAGCAGAACGTCTTTGTGCAGAAAGCACGTTACCACACTGAGATGAACAAGGCTGGTAAACTGTTGGCCACAGGCTTAAAACTTCAACGTGATAAAACGCATATCATCCCCATAAAGGATGAGCAAGGTGTTTGAGTGATGATGCCAAGATAGTGGAGACCTTTAGAAAATTCTACAGCCAGCTATATACATCTGAAATGACATGTGACCTCCCAGCTATGAGAGAATAGCTGGAGCGGATCCAACATTCTATGCTGGACTCCGAGCAGGTAGCCTTGCTTGATAGAGCTCTGGGGCAGGAGGAGCTGAAGGAAGCGTTCTCAGGAATGAAATGGTGAAAGGCTGCAGGTCCTGATAGAATCCCGATAGATTTCTACCAGATGCTTGCAAAAGAGCTGTCTCCCTATCTAATGATTTACTATCAGCAGCTTCAAAAACAAGGAAGTGACCCCAGGGCTTTTGCTGAGGCCACAGTTGTAGTTCTCGAAAAAACTGGGAAAGATCTGGAACTCGTGAGTAATTATAGACCCATTTCACTCTTGAATGCAGATTATAAGCTGTATTTGGCTGTCCTGGCTAATCGCCTTAACAAAGTGCTGCATCTGCTCATACACCCGGATCAATGCAGTTTTGTGAACGGGAGGTCCACAGCAGACAACTCGCGGCTAATGTGCAATGTCATAGGAATAGCAGAGCATTCTGTTTCGCCCCTCATCGGGCTATCATTGGATGCTGAAAAGGCCTTCGAAAGGCTGGAGTGGCCTTTCTTATTTCTTGTTCTGGAGTGGTTTGGGTTCCCAAAGAGCTTTGTGAACATGATCCGGGTATTGTATGCCCATCCAGTGTCAAGGATCCTGGCTAATCAAGAGCCTTCAAGGCCCTTTTCCTTATACAGGGGTACTCGTCAAGGATGCCCGATGTCCCCCCTATTGTTTAATCTGGCGTTGGAGCCGGTGGCTTTGCTCGTTTGGCAAGCAGCGGATATTGAAGGAGTAGCCATAGCGGATTTGCATATTAAGTTATCAGCGTATGCGGATGATCTTCTGTTTTTTTCTGAAGCCAACATCAATCTCCCCCTTGCTGCAGGTGATCGACAGTTATGCTCGTTTCTCTGGATATAAAGTAAATTGGACAAAGTCGGTGGCCTTTTCCCTTAATAGTCAGGCTAATATTAGTATGGTATAGCAATTCTCTTTCCAGTGGGAGCAAACGGCTATAAAATACCTGGGGGTTCAGTTCTCTGCCCCGCTGGAAGAAACGATGCAAATGAATGTGGAGAAGATAAAAGAGATTGCCCGGTCTTTTACACTGAAGTGGTCTCCTCTTCATCTCACCTGGTGGGGCCGGATGGAGTCCATTAAGATGGTTCTAATGCCTAAAATAAACTACATATTAGGGATAATACCCATTCTATTCCCAGTATCCGTGTACAAAGGGGTCGAGCGTATTCTGAGTACCTTTCTTTGGAATGGGAAAATGCCTAGGATTGCTTTGAAGAAATTAAAGGTGAGTAAAAGTGAAGGGGGAGTTCTCTTCCCAGATTTCCAGTGGTATCATTATGTGGCGATCCTAAAGCAAGGAGGTCTCTGGTCGGCTGGGACAACTCTCCCGCAGAAGCCAATTTGGTTGGAACTAGAAGAGCGTCTGGTTTACCCTTGTCCAGTTGGTTTAATTATGGGAATGAGATGTCCAGATGTATCCAAAATGGTGCGGCTAATTGTTTCAATGCAACAAGCGTTACAAAGTCTCCTACCTATTATTGAAAAGGAGAACCCGCTCTCATGTCAATTGCCTCTTTGGCATAATCTGGAACTCAAAATCAATAAAACCTCATTTGCGTGGGCAGTCTGGCAGCGCTGCGGCATATGCTCTGTGGGACAACTGATTAATGGACAAAGGTGGAAGCCCTTTAACGCGCTGCAGGCGGAGTTTGGGCTATCATCTAGTTGTCATTTCCAGTATCTCCAACTTAGAAATTGCTTAGCCCAACTGAAGAAAAAGCCTCGCTAGTATGTGGCTACCTGTGGGTTGCAACGGCTTATGTCGGAAATAAGCTCTAAGAAGGGAGGAGTGTCCAATATTTATGCATCCTTCAGAAATTACAATTCTGGGCAGGCCAAGGGCCTGTGGAGGATATGGGAAGAAGAAACGGATTCTACTTTGACACAGAAGACTTGGAATGTATTTTGGGGCCCTATTGTCTGCACTTCAAGATCGGCAGCGCTTGCGCAATCTATGGGGTTTTTTTCGCTCATAAGGCGCACATTACGCCAATCAAGTTGGCCAAATGGAGCAAAGACAAGTCTTCTCGGTGCTGGTCCTGTCAGGATGCTCCTGGCACAATGAGGCACATGTTTCTGGACTGCCCTTACATTCAAGGTTTTTGGTTTCCAGTTTGGGAAAGGATACAGCAGGTGATAGGATTCTCTTTTCCTCTGTCCTGGCGTATAATAGCGCTACGGTCGTTAGCAGAGATCCCAATGTTGATAAAGGAGCATTTTTTCGTATTGAACTTCATGATTACTGTAGCCTTAAAAGAAATTTTGTTTTTCTGGAAGGATCCTACAAAGTTAAATTGGTGTAGGTGGTGGAATCAAGTGTGTCTTTATAGTAAATACGAAAAAGCTCAAGATATAGTCACTATCCTTAGAGGAAAGGGGATAGTGTGGAATAAATGGTCTGCCCTGGACCGATATACAAGTTCAATGTTAAGCTGAAGGCTGGTCTATGAGGTTTGCAAGGTGTCAGGGTGGGAGGAGAGTTTTAAAAGTTCAATTTTTTGATGGTGTATTTCACTGCAATGGAAATGTGTTGGATATGCAGTTGTGTGTATTGGTTGTAAGTGTTTAAAAAGTTCAGTAAAAACAAATTAAAAAAATAGTATTGTCAGACTTGGTGGTGAAGAGGGAGGAATTATGTACAAGCTGAAGAGGATAACGTGAAATACTTAAATTTATCTTTTGTGTTCACAGATGAAGTTCAGAAAACAAACACAAGCAGCAGTGGAACTAAAAGTGCACAAGGTGATGGGGCCAGAGAGGATACATTGAGGGTATTGCAGGAACTTAGGGAAGTTCTGACAGCTCCACTTTCTGACCTTTTCAATGCTTCATTAGAGTCTGGAGTGCTCCCAGAGGACTGGAAAAGGGGGTGATGTGGTCCCTTCCCACAAAAGCAGAAGGATGAGTTTGATCACCTGTGTTGAGTAAATAAATGGAAACTTAAAACAAAGGAGAGGCAGTTTCTGCAACGCAGTGGATTTCAGGATCTGAGACAGCATGGTTTTACCAGAGGTAGGTCTTATGAGAAGAATCTGTTCAAGATCTTTGACTGGGTGACCTGACAGTTGCATTGAAGTAGTGTGATCTACTTAGATTTCAGCAAAGCCTTTGATGCTTTTCTGCCTGGATGACTTATAAATTGTGCATCTTTTGGATGGTCCCTAAAGTGTCTAAATGGGTTAGAAACCAGTTCTATGGGAGATGATAAAGGGTAGCAGTAAATGAAGTTCACTCTGAGTGTAAGAAAGTTACCAATGGTGTGCCACAGAGACTGGTCCTCTTTAACATTTTTTAAGTGGTATTGTGGCAGGGCTGTCATTTTGATTATTTTAGAAAGACGGTATATCAGTATCAAATAAACCATAATAATACAGTTAGTACCACTGAATATCCTTGGGTGCCGCTGCTGCATACCCAATGCTAACCAGTTAGCACTGTGCTTTCTGGGGGCGGCACCCAGCATTATCCGGACAGCGGTGATACTGAGCCACTGCCTAGTTCTTGCAAAATGGCAAAAGTAGATGTAGCAAAGGCTGGCCTGACTTTCGCTACAGATGCTAACCAGATAGCCGCTGAATATTGCTGCTGCTCGGTTAGCTTCATTGCTTTCCTGGCAACCCGGATATGTTTCCTGCATTGAATATTTGGGTCTAATGTTCAGTGGTGGTAGCTAGCCTCTTTAGCAGCCCTAGATGCCACCACTGAATATTGGGCTCTGAGTTTTTTCTTTGTGCCATGATACATGTTAAACACGTGGAAGCCTAGTCCTCCTGGACGTTCAGCCGCTTAAGTGGCTGGGCAGAATCTGGGTGTACAGCGGTAAATGGCCCTGCGGGATCAGAATCGGGTCTACTGGCCTGGATGTGCAGGCCAACTCTGATTCTGATTGGCCACACACCCGGCTGCATACCCAGTCGCATACCCGGCTTGTTGCCATGGCACTGTGTCTCTATTACGGAGCCATGAGCGCCAACCACCACCATGATTGTCCTCAGAATCGGCCCTATATGTCCAGGGTGACTGCCTGCACATGTACCGCCCTCGCTTCGCCTTCTGCCTGCCCCCTCCCACCCCCATCTAAGGCTCCCCGTACAACTCCACTGTTTGTACAGCGAGCTTTGCATGGGGATGGCAAGGGGGACGAATAGCGGGGATGTACGTCCAGGCAGGGCATACATCCCTGCTATTCGTGGCTCAGAATGACCCCCATGGGGGCAATATTCAAAAGGACTTATATGGATAATAGACCCCGTTAGCCAGATATATCCCAGGAGGGTGGGGGGATATTCAGTAGCACTATCTGGATAGTGTTGCTGAATATCTCCATAAAACATTTTGGGGTAATCTATGGGCAAAGAGTTAAGTAATCCAGATAGCGGCAATTTTCAGAACCACTATAACACTTAGGACAGCTTTTTTGCTATCCCATGTTATCTGGATAATTTGTCTGGAGAGTGGCTGAATATTGCTACTATCTTGATAGAGTGGTAAGATGCCAGCACTATCTCAATATTCAATGGCAGTCACTATTCAGATACTGCCATTGAATATCCAGGGTTTTTTGTTTTGTTTTGTTTTTACCCACAGTGGCCAGCATTTAAAAAACATGGTCATGGGCTCCATAATACCTCTTCCTTTGTATAGACTCCTAAGAAGTCTCATTCCTTGCTGAGTCACTCATTCAAAGTTGCCCTTTTCTCAATTAATTCCATCCATAACTCAACTAGTTTAGTTCTACCCTGTCATGGTTTCATTGTTGTAACCAAAAGCCCCTTATATGTGTTTTGCTTATGTTTTGGACTAGACTGTAATCTTCATAGTTTCTCTGCACACACCTTATAGTGCTGTTTGTTTTTTTCATTCTTTCTATACTACCTTTCAAAAAAATCAAAGTGGTTTAAAATTAAATTGAATAAGAAACAGAAATTACGGGAGATCATGTGATGTGCTTAGGGAAGCAGATGCAGTCTGCTTTGCTCTGGAGCACTACTCTCCCTGACCCGTTTCCCCCAAGGTAATTTCAGCAAAAAACACCTCTGCTATCCTGTAATTGTGAACACTACTGCAGCCACGATTGAAAAGTGAGGAACGGAGCCATGGCTGCTAAACCAGCCCTCCAAGAACGAGACAAAATTTCCTTGCCCAGGCCAAGATGGCGGATGTACTGCCCTGGACACTCCACAAAGTACAACTTTGATTGAGGAGGTCACAATAGTGGTGGGAGCCCTAACGACGCAGTTTGAAACTGTGACTAGGAAATTGGACTCTCTTCAGCAAGCGCTGAAAGCGGTGGGCAGCCGGTTGACAGAGGCGGAAAGTCGGATATCCCATGTGGAGGATGCTGCAGATCAGGCTGAGGCAGAGATGTGAGGTATGTGAGAACTCCTGGCACAACACACAGCGAAACTAGACAACTTGGAAAACTGCAGCCGCAGAAATAATCTCAGGTTTGTGGGTGTACCGGAGGCAGTTAACAACCCTGAAATCCGTGGATACCTGGAGACCTTGCTACCGCACTCTCTGAATTTGGGCACAGAACTCGGCTTGCTCCAGATTGAAAAAGTGCATCGTGTAGGCCCTATTAAAGTGTCTGGCCACCAACCACGAATAGTACTTTTGAAGTTCCTTAACTACATACAAAAGGATTGGATCCAAAGAGCAGCCAGAGAACATGGCCCTATCACCCATGAAGGACAAAGGTTATCTATCTATCAGGATTACTCAACAGCCCTTAGCGCTAAGAGAAGAGCTTATGCAAGGACATGCCAGAGGTTTAAGGATGCAGGAATTAAATTCACCATACTCTACCCTGCAAGAATGCGGATCTCCCATAATGGAATAATAAAAATCTTTGAATCAATTGATACAGCGGAACTATATTGGTGGGCTTAGACATCTCCGCCAGTGGCAGAACAAGGCGCTCAGGACTAAGTCTTCGGGAGGATGGCCTGGAAAAGAAACATTAACACTGCTAGCTCTGACGGGAAGGTACTTAGAACTTTATCCTATCATGGACCAAAACACCAATCTAGTAGGGACTGTAACTGAGACAATACAGTTTTAGAAACTGTGGAAGGTATGTGCTTTTAAAGTCTGCATGCAGTTCAATATCCCTCCTCTTTGGCAGAAAATATGGGAACTGAACTGATTGTGGCAATAACAAGGAGAGCTGGACAGGTCACGCATAGAGCATGGTGGGAAAACCAGTGGATTGAGGCGGACAGAGCATTCTTGAAGGAAATTGAATGCAGGATCAACTGTGGGGCTCAGCGGACAGTTATCAATCCCAATGTACGTAGGAATAATGGGACAATATAGGTATACAAGTTACTAAGGAATGGCGTTGACAATGATCTGTGGGAGGTGAACGTAGATTGCTGTGGTATTGGGGAGGGATCCTCCCCTATTCTCCCAGTTCCCGCCCATAAATCATGTGTCGCATGGGGAAATCTGAGATGTACCTGAATTGACAAACCCTATTTTCACAGGAACTCCACGTGGGAAGGGATGGAATAAGTGGGTTGGAATTAAGGGGGGAAGAAGGAGGGGAAAATGTTGTTACCTGTTTGAATTTATATTTGTTTCTGATGCCGGGAGAGGGAGGGGAGTGCTTGAAGATGAATGTGGATGACTGGGTGGAGGGGACGGGGAGAGGGCCAAGATACATCTTAGCGTGATTAGAAAAGAAGAGATAGGAAGCAAATATAGAGGGGACTGAAAAGGTATAAGGGAACGGGGAAGATACAGAGGGAGGGGTAAAGGGAGGGAGGGCCGAAGATTCTCTGATTCCTCTCATCATGGACTTATCATTAAGAAAGGGGAGCCCCCAGAAGTGATACTTTCAATACAGGCTGAGGGTCACATCTTGGAATGTTTGCGGTATAGACACACCAGTTAAGTGATATAAGATCTTACGAGCACTGGCCCATCATCAATGTGACATTGCCCTTCTCCTGAAAATGCATCAGACATCTGCTAAACATGCCAAGCTGTGTAGAGACTGGTTTGGGCAAGTGTTTGAAACCCCTGCACAGGAGCACAAAGGGGGGGGGGCGTAGCAGTCCTAATTTATTTATTTATTTATTTATTTAACTGTATTTATATCCCGCCTTTCACCGGGTCAAAGCGGTGTAACATTGAGAGGGGGGGTGGACAATAATCTACTTCTGGGGGTGGGGCTATCACCAGGTGTCCAACATTAATGATTTTAACAAATACTTGGGATATAGACATAGATGTTGCTTTACAGTCTTTTAGAGCATATGTTCATGGAGGTGAGCTGGGGGGGGGGGGGTTGGGAGGTGGTCAGTGGTGGGTGCTTGTTTCTGGTCCGAGGTATTCTTGGAATAGGGCGGTTTTTAGTTGTTTCCTGAATGATGAGGGGTCTCCATTGTTTCTGATGTGACTTGGTAGCGAGTTCCAGAGGGTTGGCGCATATAGTTCGAAGGCTCTGTTGCAGGTCCGTTGATTGCATTTGGTTCGTTTATGGGGGATGGTGAGGGAGTTGTTGGAGGTTTGTCTGGTTGTTCTATTGTGGGCTGGTCGGGGTAGTAGTGTGCGGAGCTGGGAGGTCTGAGTCTGGTAGAGAGCTTTAAGAGTAAGTAGGGCGGCTTTGTATTTGGTTCTTGCTTCGAGGGGGAGTATGTGTAGCTCCCTTAGGACAGGGGTGATGTGGTCTCGTTTTTTTGTTTTCTGGATAATCCTTGCTGTGGTATTTAAGGCAGTTCGGAGTGGGTTGGTGTGGGTGGCTGGTAGTCCGTGGTAGATTATGTTGCAGTAGTCCAGGTGGGGGAGTGTCATGGCTTGCATCACTGTTCTGAAGTCCTGTGGTTCAAGGAGAGGTTTATACATAAATAGGTATGTTTCTCGGGTAACACCATACACTCAGACCCTAAGAGAGAATACGTCATAGTGCAGGGTGAACTAGAACACCCACTGGTTATCTTTAAAAAGGAGATAGAGCAGCTTTTAAACTAGATAATAGGGGAAAGCCGACAGTCTCCCAAGAGCAGATGGTTCGGAAGAATGTATCCTTGAAGGATACTACCAAAAGCAGAGTGGTTCCAAAAAGAGTAAAGTAGCCCAAATGCCCTTGAGTATGGAGCAGACAGAGCTTAAATATCCCAAATTATCCATGTCTACCAATAGCCAAATTAATATGAATAAAATACAGTCTTTAAAATGCTTGTATGCAAATGCTAGAAGTCTAAAAAATAAGATGGGAGAGTTAGAATATATAGCACTAAACGAGAGGTTAGATATGATTGGAATATCAGAGACATGGTGGAAGGAGGACAACCAGTGGGACACTGTGATACCCAGGTACAAACTGTATGGCAATGATACAGATGATCAAATTGGTGGAGGGGTTGCGCTCTGTGTTAGAGAAGGCATTGAGTCAGAAAGAATTAAAGTTTTGCAGGAAACAAAATTTGCTGTAGAATCTCTATGGATCGAAATTCCATGTAAAAAGGGGAAGGCGATGGCATGGCAGTGGGGGTGTACTATCGACCGCTGGCCAGAATGAACAAATGGATGATAAAATGCTCAAAGATATCAAGGAAGATGACAAATGTTACAGCGCAGTAATAATAATGGGTGATTTCAATTACCCCGGTATCGACTGGGTCAGTGTCACGGCAGGACATGCTAGGGAGATAAAGTTCCTAGATTTTATTTATTTATTTATTTGCAGTCTCTTTTATACCGTGCTATTCGACATCAGTGCGGTTTACAATGAACATAAGAGTTGCACATCTCAATTTCGCGATTTGTGCTTACAGTGAAACAGGTATAATAACTTGGGTATACATTAAACAGGAAAATTAATTACATTAAATTAGATGAAATAAATGGCTGCTTCTTGGAGCAGCTGGTTCATGAACCGACCAGAGGGGAAGCCATATTAGACCTAGTCCTTAGTGGAACACCAGATCTAGTGCAAGAGATAAGGGTGTTGGGGCCACTTGGCAATAGTGATCATAGTATGATCACATTTAATTTAATTAGTGTAGGAGGGATAGTAAGGAAATCCACAGTACTACCCTTTAACTTTCGAAAGGGAGACTATGATAAAATGAGGAAAATAGTTAAGAAAAAACTAAAAGGAGCAGTTGCAAAGGTTAAAGACTTACATCAAGCTTGGGTGTTGTTGAAAACTACTATCTTGGAAGCCCAGACCAGCTGTATTCCACGCTTTAAGAAAAGTGGAAGGAAGTCCAAAAAACTGTCAGCATGGTTTAAAGGTGAGGTCAGAGAGGCTATTGCCAAATAAGCATCTTTCAGGAAATGGAAAAAAGAGCCAAACGAGGAAACCTGGAAACAGCACAAGCACTGGCAAGTCAAATGCAAGGCATTGATAAGGCAGGCAAAGGGAGAATTTGAGAAGAAGCTTGCTAAGGAAGCAAAAATGTGAAATAAAGACTTTTTCAAGTACATTCATAGCAAAAATCCTGTCAGAGAGTCAGTTGGTCCATTAGATGATAGAGGAGTTAAAGGGGCACTATGAGGTGACAAGGCGATAGTGGAGAGACTGAATGAATTCTTTGCTTCGGTCTTTACTGAGGAAGATGTAGGGATGTTACCCATGACTGAAGTAGTATTTAAAGGTGCGGAAGAATTGAAGGAAATATCGATACATCAGGAAGATGTATTACAACTATTAGATAAACTGAAGAGTAGCAAATCACCTGGGCCAGATGGTATACATCCAAGGGTGTTGAAAGAACTGAAATATGAGATTGCAGACCTGCTATTAGTAATCTGTGAACTATTATAAAAATCATCTCTAATACCTGAAGATTGGAGGATCGCCAATGTAACACCAATTTTTAAAAAGGGTTCCAGGGGTGATCCGGGAAACTACAGACCCGTGAGCCTGATGTCAGTAGCGGGAAAAATGGTAGAAACCATCATAAAGAATAAAATTACTCAGCATGTAGATAGTCATGGCCTAATGGGAGACAGCCAACATGGCTTTAGACAAGGAATATCTTGTCTTAATAATCTGTTTTTTTGAAGGTGTGAATAAACAGGTGGACAAAGGTGAGTCGGTTGATATAGTGTATCTGGACTTTCAGAAAACCTTTGACAAGGTCCCTCATCAGAGACTTTTGGCAAAACTAAAGAGTCATGGGATAGGAGGCATTGTACTATTGTGGATCAGGAACTGGTTAAAAGATAGAAAGCAGAGGGTAGGGCTAAATGGCCAATTTTCCCAATGGAGAAAGGTGAATATTGGTGTACCCCAGGGATCTGTGCTGGGTCTGCTGCTTTTTGACATATTCATAAATGACCTGGAAAGTAGAATAACGAGTGAGGTTATCAAATTTGCAGATGACACAAAACTACTTAAAGTTGTTAAAACCCAAGAGGATTGTGGAAAATTGCAAGAGGATCTTGATAAATTGGAAGACTGGGCATCAAAATGGCAGATGAAATTTAATGTGGACAAGTGCAAAGTTATGCACCTAGGGAAGAATAACCCAAATTATGGTTACACGATGCAAGTTTCCGCATTAGGAACCACCACCCAGGAAAAAGATTTAGGCGTCATTGTGGATAAGATGTTAAACCCTTGGCCCAGTGTGCAGCGGCGGCCAAGAGAGCAAATAGAATGCTAGGTATCATAAGGAAAGGAATGGAAAATAAAACAAAAGATATTATAATGTCTCTATATCGTTCCATGGTGAGACTGCACCTTAAATATTGTGTGCAGTTCTGGTCGCCTTATCTTAAAAAGGATATAGCGTTATTAGAAAAGGTTCAGAGAAGAGCCACCAGAATGGTAATGGAGATGGAAGGATACTCCTATCAAGAAAGGCTAAAAAGGTTAGGGCTCTTTAACCTGGAAAAGAGACGGCTGAGGGGGAGATATGATAGAAGTCTATAAATTAATGAACGGAGTGGAATGGGTAAACATACATCAATTGTTTACGTTATCAGAGTGTAGAAAGACTAGGGGACGTGCAATGAAGCTACAGGGTAAACTATTTAAGACTAAGAAAATAAAATATTTTTTCACTCAACATGTTATCAAACTCTGGAATTTGTTACCGTAGGATGTAGTAAAGGCTGTTAGTGTTGCTGGGTTTAAAAAAGGTTTGGACAAGTTCCTGGGGGAAAGGTCCATAAACCATTATTAAGAAGGGACCCAGGATTTCAATGCTTGACCCAGTACAGGGATTGTGGAATCTGTGTCTTTTGGTGAAACTGCTAGATACGTATGACCTAGATTGGCTACTGTTGGAAACAGAATACTGGGCTTGATGGACCTTGGTCTGACCCAGTATGGCATATCTTATGTTCTTAATATCTATGGCCCTTACACTCCGAGGGCGCTGTCTATGCTAAAGTGCCATCGACCATTAAATAGTGCCCAATAGATAGAATCATGATGGAGGGAGATCTTAATGGGGTCCTAGACCCAATCATGAATACCTCCCACCAAAACCGGGGCACTAGGGAAGGCTCCTCCCATATTTTGCAGCACTTCAGACATCGAATAGGCCTAGTCAACCCCTGGCGCCTTTTGCAGCCGGTAGATAGAGACTACATCCATATGTCCCGAACCCACGGCATCAGTGCCCTTATTGATCATTTATTGACCTCGCCATCTGTGTTTGCACACATTGAAGCTGCAACAATAGGACCCAGGGAGATCATAACTCCATATGGATTGACATTGTAAGGCAATTTATAATGCAAAGCTAGAGGATTTGGCGCTTCCCACTGAACTTTATAAAGATGAAAGATTTAGAAATTTTGGTAGAGAATGGTGGCAGTCCTATGCATGCTACAATACACAACTTCAGGACATACCTGAACCATACTGGGAAGCAGCAAAGACAGTGCTTAGGGGGGACATTATCACATTCTGTGCCTGCCATCGGTGGACATTGAATGCCCAAGTGATACGTCTTGAACAGCAGGTTGTTGTGGCATACAGGAGATATGCCCATCATCCTACTTCGGGATCTAGGGCTCGACTGCTTGAACTGCAGGCAGCCCTTAATGAAGTACTACACCAGAGAGCCAATAAAACCTTGGCCTATTACAAATATCAACTTTTCCAATATGGTGATAAAATTGGGAGATTATTGGCACATTGCCTCTGTGGGACGAGGGGGATGAGATCGTTCCCCATGCTGCATGACTACGCAGGAGTGCTGCATAAAGATATCCCGACCATAGCACAGCTGTTTTGCAACTTTTATCAGACTTTGTATAAAGGGGACAAGATTTCCCCTATGTGAGTAAATAGATATTTGGAAAAACTATCGCTCCCGAGTTTCACTACATTTCAAGCTGCAGTGTTGGGGGCACCCATTATGGGGTATCCACCGGTAACAGTGTTGTAAAGCCCCAGGACCAGACAGGTTCACTGCAGAATTCTACAAAATTACCCGTGACTTGGTGACCCTAACATTGGTAGAGCTCTATCGGGAACAGGCAAGTCAAGGAGGCTTTACGTGGGGAGAGAACAAAACATTCTTGACACTGATACCCATGCCTGGGAAAGACCACCCATTCTCACTAATTAAATATGATTTAAAACTTTGAGCAAAAGTTCTTGCAGATCAACTTGTGCCCTTCCTCTCAGGTTTGATCCAGGATTCTCAGGTGGAGCTTGTCCGCGACAGATATACTGAGTAACATGCACAAGATCATTGCTTCCATAGAATGTGTCCGTGAAAAAAATATTCCATCTCTGTTGATCAGTTTCAACACCGAGAATGCATTTGATAGTGTGGGATGGGAATATCTCTCCAACCTCTTGCCTTACTATGGTCTAGTTGATACATTTATTCAGATGATAGGGACTCTCTATTCTCGCCTGACGGCAGTGCCGGTCAACAATCATATATTGGACACCTTCATGCTAGAACATGGAACCAGACAGGGATGCCCACTTTCCCCATTGCTATTTATGTTAGCATTAGATACCTTCATACATTCTCTGATAGATAGCCTGGGGTAGATCTAACTTTCTATTATCCACCTTTGCAGATGATCTACTAATGCATATAACTAGAATGCAAACGTCACTACCCCAACTAATGTCAGAGTTCACCCGCTTTGGACGGATCTCTGGGTTAAAGATCAACATGAATAAATCCGAGGCCCTGAATGTTCTAGGACATCAGAGGGCACAGTGGGGATCGCCCTTCCCATTATAATGGGCAGACTGAGCTTTTCAATACCTAGAGATTCAACTCCTGCGTGACCCCCTCTGTTATACCGATTGAATTGCTCAGCCATCCTGAATCACTTGCGGAAAAGATGGAGTGAACTCCCTTGTCGCTCTCTATGCTAGGTTGGGTTGCAGCCTTTTGGATGTCCTTATTTCCTGCATTGTTATATATTCTACAAACACCACCCATGAACTTATTACAAAAAGTCGTAATGTTATTCGAATGAGACCTGTGACATTTCATTTGGTGAGGGAAACTAGCGAGAATTCCTCTGGCTAGACATCGGGGATCTTAGAGATGAGGTTTGGCCTCCCTCATATCCGCAGATATGCCCATGCATGCAAATTATACCATATACAAGCCTTTTTGGGACATAAGGAGACATTAACTCCCCCCCCCCCCGAGTACTAGGAGATGAATTTGTGGCGCCTTATTCCCTACTGGGAGCCTTACACATTAAGGGACAGCTTCTGTCTCAGAGGCTTATGAGCAGAGCAGTTTATTGATAGGGCCACTTTGGGCTGTGTGGTACTTTCTATGCACTAAGTGGGACTCCCCCCCAGGAGTTACAGACTTTCTACCCTTACTAGAGAACCCTAAATTCTCACTGGGCACAGAAAACCGTACCTTTCACCTTTGGGCAAAACAGGGGGTAAGTAGTTTGGGACACGTGGTAGATACAGAGGAGCGTGTGTTAAATCCTATCCTACACTAAATGCTGAATTTGAATTGAACAAAACACAAATTTTTGCATACTGTCAACTCAGACACTACATTCAATCCCTCCCCCATCATAATTTAACAGTGCAAACCTCAGCACGGATTTTAACATATTTTCAATTGGGGGAACAAAAGAGCCTTAGTATTTCCCAGTACTCCAAGAGACTACAACTGTGGTTCCCTACACCGGATTTTTCCTTGGTAGAGCATCGCTGGGAAGAGGAACTGCATATACAGGTGGCAGCAGGAGAGTTGCTTTGGGCCATATCACGTATCCCTGGGTTGGTCAGGTCAGCAAGGTTACAAGAGCTTCAGTATAGAGCACTGTGGAGGGCCCAATTTTCTCCTAAATGGGCTTTATTTATTTATTTATTTATTTATTTATTTGTTATGCTTTTCTATACCACTACTTCCAAAGATCAGGGGCACTTTACAAATAACCAACATGTTACATAAAACAGTTTGAGAACTATTTACATAGTCATTTTAAACAGTCGGAAACTTAACATAATAGTAACTATGTACAAGCTGGTATATACAGGTGTTGCTTGAGATGGAATATGTGGGTTATTTCTGAGTGAGTTGAGGTGTCTATGGGTCACCACTGTGTATGTGGATTAATTTGTCTGTGAATTTGGGGTGGTGTAATGTGCTTCGTAGTGTACAGTGAAGAGGTATGTTTTGAGAGATTTTCTGGTCATCTGCAGGTCCTTAATTGAGCAGATTGATAGTGGTAGGGTGGGGGCAGTGAATGTGAAGGCTCTGGAGCTCGTGGACTGCTTTGTTTTCCAAATTGCATTGGGGATCTTAAGGGAGTGTAGTGCATTTTCTCTTCTAGTCCTTGTATCTGGGGAGGTGTGAATGAGTATTGAGAGGATGGATGGTGCTATATTGTTGAGGAGTTTAAAGGTTGTCATGAGTACTTTGAACTTTATTTGATTCAGTATTGGGAGCCAATGGAGGTCGCATAGGATAGATGTGATGTGGTTGTGCAGGGCCTTGGAAATGATTCTTGCTGTGATGTTTTGTGCTCTTTGGAGAATGTGTAGGTTTTTGGCGGGTAGGCCCTGTAACTGACTGTTACAGTAGTCAAAATGGGGTGCGACGATGGCTTGAAGTACTGATCTGTAATTGTTTGCATCTAGGAATGGTCTTATGTGCTGAATAGTCTTTAACTTGTAGAATATGGTTTTCGCTGTTTGTTTTAAATGGGGGAGAATGCTGAGGTTTTGATTAAGGGTTATACCGAGATATTTAACCTCTTGCTTGATTGGGAGTACAGTGATGCTCAGGGTGATATTTTGAGGGAGGGCATGGTTTTGATTCTTTGTGATGTACATGGCTTCCATTTATTTTTAAGTTGATGTTGAGGATGTTGGCGTTTAACCATGATTCAGTTTCACTAATGCAGTCAGATAAATTGTTGAAGGTGGGGTTGTTTGTATCTATGGAGAGGGACAGTATAATGTCACCCAAATAGATATAATACCTGATGTTAAATTTTTTGAATATTTCAGTTATTGGTTGCAGGTATAGGTTAAATAAAAGGGCTGAAAGGGCAGACCCTTGAGGAATCCCTTGATCTTGTGGGAAGGTAACCGGTGGTTCACTGCCTATTTGGATACGTAGTCTGTGGTTCGAGATATAGGATTTAAACCATTGTAAGACTTCTGCCTAGCCTGATTTGTGCTAGTCTAGGGACGAGGGTATCATGGTTAATATTATTTTTGCAGTGGTGTGGCCCAGCAGGACGATTGCACATGGTGTGACTCACCCCTGACAGACCTAGGACAGAAATGGTGGCACTGTAAGAAAATTCAGGTTTATTGAGGATGTATACAACATTATGTACGTTTTTTAACAAGACAAAGGGTACTAGTAGTGCAGGATGACTTGTGCCCTAACAACCCTAATGGCCAGTGGGTGTGGAGGTTAGCCCATAAAGCCTGCGAGGTTGGGAAACAAGTGACCCTACAACAGTGGCGGGAGGTGTCCGTCCGTCCCCCCCCCCCCCCTCCACCTACCTACTGGGCATGGCGGAATCAATTTCATCAACTAATGTTGATTTAACACAGGGCAGTCAAAGCACATCCTCCGAGAAAGGAGGACTTCTTGATGCTGTGGAGTGCCTATATAGATAACCTGGGGTCCATGGCTCGTAACAAACTGCTGACCTTATAAGGCTGATTAACCCATAGGATCATGGTGGGTGGTCTCTGGCCTGTTAATGGCGAGAGGGTGAATGGCGAAGGGTATGATTGTTGGTATATTAGGAGAGTGGTTAGAGAATCTGGGGGGAGGGGAGGGAGAGATATTTAAAAGCCCTAGTACACCTCAAGGTGTTGTGTAAGAGCACCCACAGCACCTTGAATATATTAGATGCAAGGGGAGGGTTGGGGAAGGGAAGGAGGAAAGAAGTATTAGAAAAGTTGAAAAATTGGAAATATATTTTGTATTTGTCTATCTGTGTTCTAGATAAACTATTGTATTTGTAAGACATGTTTGTTGACGTGGTTAAATAAAAATGATTAAAAATAAAGAAACAGAAATAACAAGATAAGACAGGGAACAGGGAAAAGAGACTAGCAATTGCAAAGGTAGTTGATGGACAAATAAATATGCAGAGCATGTCCACACAGTAGACCAAGTAGCAGTAGTAGTAAAGAAATGAGTTTTCAAAAAAAGGGGGAAGGGGATGTGTGTGTGCATGTATACAAATTTTCTTTGCATCTTTGAGCCAGTAGCTGAGAGCTCTTTGATCCTGCCTGCCCACCAACCCCCACCAAAGAGGAGGAGCAGGAAGTGGGTGAGGATAACATGACATTAGGGTCTTCCTCCAGAGTCTCCTGCAGCAGCTCCTTTTAGAGTCTGTCATCCCCATAAAAACAGAATGAGAAACCAGCCTTGAGAAATCAATCTGCCCCTGGCAGTCAGTATTTTTATAAAATGCCACTTCTGGGGAAAAATAAATCCAGATATTCAGTGCTGGAATCTGGATACCAGCCAGCACTGGTATCCGGATCACAAAGAAAATGGGGGTAGGGAAGGATTCCATCCCATCCTACATCTAAGGTCCCTGAACAAGCATCTAGTTTGAGAAAAGTTCAGGATGATTTTCCTGGGTACCCTCATTCTTTATCTCCAGAAAGGAAACTGGTTATGTTCTTTGGACATAAAGGATGTGTACTCTCACATAGAAATACATTCCAGTCACAACCAGTATCACGTTCTGCCTTCTGGCCTTGTGTCAGCTCCTTGGGTATTCACAAAGCATCTCTGTAGTAGCATTGGATCTAGGCGGTGTGCATATGTTTCCTTACCTGGACAACTGGCAAATTAAGAACACAACTTAGGAAGGTGCCCGACGAGCCATGCATACCAACATCTAGTGTTGGATTTGCTAGGATTCATTATAAATTACCTCAAGTTCAGTTAAGCTCATCAACAGTTGAAATTCATAGAGCTCTGCTAGATATGACTGGGTGTCTATTGTGGAAGACTTTCAGAAAAGTCAGCAGACATCAGCTTGGATCATGTTGAGGATGTTGGAACACATGGCTTTGGCAATATATGTAATACCTTTGGAAAATCTCAAAATGAGACAAGTTCTCAGTGTACCTTAAGCATTCAGTGGACTTGAGCCACTCATAGGTTCAGAGATGTCATATGCATTCCCTTTTAAATTCCACCTTACCAAAAAGTACTAATGACAGATGCATCCAAATTGAACTGGGGAGCCCATGTAGATGAACTTCATACTCTGGGATTATAGTCTGCCCAGAAGAAATTTCATCAGCTAAATTTCTTGAAACTGAGAGCAGTTTGGAACACACTGAGGGCTTTGAGAGATAAATTGGCCAACCAAATTGTATTAATGCAGACAGACAATCAAGTTGCCATGTATTACATTAACAAGCAGGGGGAACAGTCTCCTACGTCATGTGTTGTGAAACTGTCAGGATATGGAACTGAGCCATCCCTTACAGGCTGACCCCTAGAGCCACATATGTAGCAGGACAGTACCTGGCAGACAAGCTGAGTTGTCTTCTCCAATCATATGAGTGGTCCCTAGATGTGGCGGTAGCTCAGAGATTCTCTATGGACAAGCAGGTGGCAGCCACCTGTCCACTGTTCCCTCCCTTTCTCTCTCTACTAGGGAAATATGGTTTGTGTCACTTCTCTGTATGCTGCAGGTGACAATGGGCTGTCAGCTTTTTTGATGGTGTTACTCTTCACCTAAGAGCTGTGTCGGCTGGTGATGAGAAAGGGCAGGTACTGGGGGAGCTGCAACCGCTGCCTGCTGTTCAGGAAGAGGAGCGCAGAGTCCCACCAGGTAAGTGAAAATTGGCATGGGAGTGAACCAGAACATAGTAACTGACAATAGATAAAGACCAGCATGCTCCATCTATTCTGCCCAATAAGGTGGCCAGAGTTGCAGAGTTGTACCTGCCACTCCATGCAGGTTACTCCTTTGTGCCTTTGCTTAAGGTTGTACCTGCCGTTCCAGGCAGGTTACCTCTCTTTATACATTTGCTTTGATTCAATCTTCTTGCTATATAGTGATCCTCTGTGCCTATCCCATGCCTTTTTGAATTCTGTCACTGTTTTTGCTCCTACTACCTCCATTAGCAGGACATTCCAGGCATCCACCACTCTTTCCAAAAAAAAGTATTTCCTGATGTTTTAAGATTACCTCTTTGCAGCTTTATTTCATGTCCTTTGGTCCTACAGTATTCCTCATAGCAAAGAACGGTTATGCAGGCTATGATGCTCCCTCACCTAGACTACTGCAGTGCAATCTGTCATGGACTACCGGCCACCCACACCAACCTCCTACGGACTGCCCTCAACACCACTGCAATAATAATTCAAAGAGTCAAGAAACACGATCACATCACCCCAGTCTTGAGAGAGCTTCACATCCTACCTCTTGAAGCAAGGATCACATACAAGACTCTGCTACTTATCCATAAAGCACTCCACCAACTTTAAACCTCTCAGCTCTGGACTCTACTCCCCAAGCCTACCTCTACTAGACCAACCCGCCAGGCCACCGGCAATGCTCTCACCGTCCCTCATGAAAGGACAAAGTTCAATCGGCATACCTGTAACAGAGCATTTGAACTATGCTCAGGTTGGGCTGTGGGAAATGAAGATTATTTTTTGCAGCAGGGGATCACTGCCCCTGAATGGAGCTGCGGTGCCAGCTAAGTTAGCTGGGTATGTGGGCTGGATGTGCGACCAATCAGAATCAGGGCATGGCCTGCACATCCAGGCCAAAGACACAATATTGATCCCACAGGCAGGTCTAGCCCCCATGAGATCAGAATTGGGTCTACCTCTATACAGCCCAATTCTGATCGGCCATACAAGGGGGAGACGGCCAACACAGAATGCCCCTCCATAAACATTGATAAGTTAGATGCAAGGCATTGATAAGGCAGGCAAAGAGTGAACTTGAAAAAAGGTTTGGCGTGGTAGCAAAAACGCATAATAAAAACTTTTTCAAGAACATTCATAGCAAAAAACCTGTGAGAGTCAGTTGGACCATTAGATGATAGAGGGGTAAAAGGGGCACTAAGAGAGGCAAGGCCATAATGGAGAGATTGAATGAATCCTTCACTTCAGACTTTACTGAAGAAGATGTAGAGAAGCTACCCATGCCTGAAATGTTATTTAAAGGTGATGCATCGGAAAAATTGAAGGAAATATCAATAAACCGGGAAGATGTATTACAACTATTTGATAAAATGAGGAGTAGCAAATCACCTGGACCGGATGGTATATACCCAAGGGTGTTGAAAAAACTGAAATATGAGATTGCAGACCTACTATTTGTTATCTGAGAACTATAATTAAAATCATCTGTAGTACTGAAGACTGGTGAATGCTCAATGTAATGCCAATTTTTAAAAAGGATTTCAGGGGTGATCCGGGAAACCACAGACTGGTGAGCCTGATATCAATACCGGGCAAAATAGTAGAAACCATTATAAAGAACAAAATTACTGAACATGTAGATAGTCATGGTTTAATGGGAGAAAGCCAACATGGCTTTAGCCAAGGAAGGTCTTGTCTTACTAATCTGTTACATTTTTTTTGAAGGTTTGAATAAACAGATAGACAAAGGTGAGCTGGTTGATATAGTGTATATGGAATTTCCAAAAGCCTTTGATAAGGTCCCTCATGAGAGACTCTTGGCAAAGCTAAAAAGTCATGGGATAGGAGGCAGTGTGCTACTGTGGATTCAGGAACTGGTTAAAAGATAGAAAGCAGAGGGTAGGGCTAAATGACCAATTTTCTCAATGGAGAAAGGTGAATAGTGGAATACCCCTGGGATCTTTGCTGGGTCCGCTGCTTTTTAACATATTTATAATTGACCTGGAAATGGGAATAATGAGTTAGGTGATCAAATTTGCAGATGACACAAAATTATTTAAAGTTATTAAAACACACGAGGTTTGTGAAAAATTGCAAGAGGACCTTGATAAATTGGAAGACTGGATGTTCAAATGGCAGATGAAATTTAATATGGACAAGTGCAAAGTTATGCACTGAGGAAAGAACAACCCAAACTATGATTACACAATGGAAGGTTCCACATTAGGAAACAACCACCCAGGAAAAAGATTTAGGCATCATCGTGGATAACACATTGAAACCCTCCAGTGTGCAGCGGTGGCCAAGAAAACAAATAGAAAGCTAGGAATCATAAGGAGAATGGAGAATATAACAAAGGATATTACTGTAGAATGCTTCTATATCATTCTATGGCGCGACCACTCCTTGAATATTGTGTTCAATTCTGGTTGTCATATCTTATAAAGGATATAGCAGAATTAGAGAAGGTACAGAAAAGAGCCACCAAAATGGGAATGGAAGGATACCGCTATGAGGAGAGGCTTAAACGTTTTGGGCTCTTCAACCTGGAAAAGAGATGGCTGAGGAGAGATATGATAAAGGTCTATAAGATATGATAGAGGTCTATAAATTACTGAATGGTGTGGAACGGGTAAATGTAAATAGATTGTTTACGTCATCAAAAAGTAGAAAGTCTAGGAGACATGCAATAAAGCTGCAACATAACGCATTTAAGACTAATAAGAGAAAATATTTTTTCACTCAATTTGTAATCAAACTCTGGAATTTGTTATCGGAACTCAGAACTCCATTGCTAATGTCCTGCATAGCATCCTACCAGCTCTTGACGGGCATGCAATTGGTAAATGTCATGCATACTACAGTATGCAAGAGTTTGCTGACTCTCTCCATCCTGAGAAAACAGAGCAACTCTATTCCTTAATGAGTAAAGAGAAAGAATGCTGAAAATACAAGCAACCTATGATATTGGTGCCTGGAGAGACTCATGGCTATGGGCTTCAGACTTGCAATTTAATCTTGAGAAGAAGCTTGCTGATATGCCATGCCATGGAGAGAATCTCTGAAAATTAGGTGCAAGAGGCTGCTGCTTAAATCAAGCAGCATAGTGACACTCTCGAGACCCACTTCCAATCCAACTTTGTCGGCCAAGAGGTATCACAGTGATAGGCAAAAGAGGTCCTCTTACTGTCCTTGGCATAGGTACCTTACTGCTTTCTGCTCTGCCGAAACAAAGCAAGGCCCTCATACTTGTCTCAGACAGTAGAAGGCCTAGAGTTTCCAGCCATATCCACAGCCAAAACCCCGGAGAACATAGTTACCAGTAGGAAGGAGGCTGTAGTTCTTTATAAACCATTAGCTCCTTTTAAGCAATGACTATGTAGCCTGTTTAAGATTAATAGGAGAAAATATTTTTTCATTCGATGCTCAGTCAAACTCTGGAATTCATTACTGGAGAATGTAATAAAAGCTGTTAGTGTAGCTGGCTTTTAAAAAGGCTTGGACCTTTTTCCTGGAGGAAAAGTCCATAAACCATTAAAGAGGACCAGGGAAATTCACTGCTTACCCCAAAATAAACAATGTGGAATCTGTGTACCTTTCTGAGAATCTGACAGGTACTTGTGATCTGGATTGGCCACTATTGGAAACAGGATACTGGGATTGACGTACCTTGGTCTGACCCAGAATGGCATATCTTATGTTCTTATGGGTGCATACTGTTGTCTGGAGCAGGACCAGATTGTGTCTGTTCAGCATCCAAACAAATTGCCTATCAAGAGTGTCTTTCCACAGCTCTCAGCACCAAGAAGTGCTCGAACAGGAGCTGTCCTCCTTTCTCAAGGCCAATGTGTTGAATCCTTCCACCAGGTGAAGAAGAGAATGAATTCTATTCCAGGCACAGAAAAGAGGGATTGAGGAATTCTGTTGCATCCAAACACGGAGTCTTTTGCTCTCACAGCCTGGATGTTGAAGAGGTAACCTTGGCTTCACTAAATCAGTCTGACAATAATTCATAAAGCCATTCTGGCTTCCAGCAGAGATTCCACAAGAAGGTGCAATGGAAAGGCCCTAGATCACTTTACCTGTCTTGAATATCTTCTACATTTGTCAGTCAGGTTTAAAATCCAACTCTGTTAGGGTATACCTAAGTGCAGTTGGTGCATAGCACCATCACTTAGAAGGTAAACAAATCTCTCTTCAACCTCTAGTTCAATTAATGTGGAGCTTGATTTTGATAGCCTTCTATAGTGTCTTGAGACCTCAACGGTGTCCTAACCCAGCTGATGAAAACTCCTTTCAAGCCACTGGATACCTGTTAACAAGTACCTGACCTAAAAAGTCTAATTTTTGGTGGTAGTAATTTCAGCAGAAGGAGTAAATGAACTTCATGCTCTAGTAACTGATCCATCTTGTACTAAGTTTTACAAAAGGGTGGTTCTGCACATTCATCCAATGTTCCTTACTAAGATAGTTCGGACTTCTACCTTAATTAGTTGAACATCCTGCCAGTATTTTGCCCTAGGCCTCATGCCATAAAGATGAAAATACTTTGCATGCATTGGACTGCAAGAGAGTCTCAACCTTCTGCTTGGAATAGATGTAAACCCTTATAAAGTCCACCCAGTTTTTTATTTCTTTTGACCCTGCCATAACAGTTGCCCAGTTGGCCAGCAAACTGCATTTCCTTTGCTTATGCCCAAGCAGGCTTGACTTTTGAGGTTATATCACGGCTCATAATGTCAGAGCTATGGCTGCTTCAGTAGCCCACTTGAGATCAGCCTCTGTAGAGGAAATTTGTAAAGCTGCAACTAGGGTTGCCAACCTTTTCACCGAGAAAAACCCAACACCTGTGGCTCGCCATGCTCCACCCATTCTCCGCCCCTAGTCCCACCCCTGCCCTGCCCCCAGCCCCACCCACAAAAATTACCGAGGATACGTGTAGGCTAACTTCCTTGGTCAGATAATAATTAAACTGGGAACCCCAAAATCCAAACATGAAATGTACAACACTGGAGAAATAAAACTATAAAGTAATTTCCTCTTGCACTAAACAAAAACGCAAAGATGTTAGCAATACACACTTCCCAGACCAGACATATTCCAGTTAATAAATTCAAAATAAAAAGTATTTTTCTACCTTCTGTTTGGGCATTTTTTCAGTTGCAATTGCTCCATTCACTTTCTTCTGGTTTCTTTGTGTCTTCTGCGAGCTATCCATTTGTCCTTTCTTCTCTTTTAGATGTTTTCCATTCTCTCTCTATTTCTGCTTTAACATACTGATTGTTTCCCTTTTGCTCTTTCCCCCAATTCTTTCCTTATTCCTTTATCATCCATTTAAATTTCACCCTTCCATTTTCAAGCCCCTCTTACTCTCCCAATACCCAGCCCATCATAGACTTTTCTTCCACACAAAATATTTTTTCCCCTCTCCATTCTCATTCCCCATCCATTCTAGTCCTCCCCCAAAATCAGTTCCCTTATAGTTCTAGACCCACCCAGCATCCACTCCCTTCTAGTCCCATTCTCCCATGCCCCACATCAGCCCATTTCCAGTCCTATTCTAGCTCTTCATCAGCCCATTTCTAGTGCTAGCCCTCACATCACAGGCCATTTCCAGTACTAGCCCCCACCATCACATCCCATTTGCAGTCCGAGTCCCCCTGCACCATCACAGCCCATTTGCAGTCCTAGTTCCCCCCCCCACCATCACAGCCCATTTGCAGTCCAAGTTACCCCCCCCATAGCCCTTTTCCAGTCCATGTCCCCCCATAGCCCTTTATAGTTCAGGTCCCCCCCATCACAGCCCATTTCTTTCCAGTCCAAGTCCCCCCCCATAGCCCATTTCCAGTCCATGTCCCCCCCCCATAGCCCTTTTACAGTCCAGGTCCCCCCCCATCACAGCCCATTTCTTTCCAGTCCAAGTCCCCCCCCCCCCCCCATAGCCCTTTTTTGTTCCCGGTCCCCCCCATCACAACCCTTTTCCAGTACAAGTCCCCCCCCCCCATAGCCCTTTTACAGTTCAGGTCCACCCCCCATCACAGCCCATGCAGTCCTTGCCCCCCCCCCCCGACCAGCACCGCAGCTGTCTGAGAGGCTTCAGAGGGAGCCGGGTAAGCTCGCGCGAGGCCCTGGCTCCCTCTGTACAGCCGCCAACGTGAAGAGCCTTTTCCTTCACTCTGGCAGCTGTATCTGTGAAGCCGTGAATGCTGGGAAAGGTCAAAGGGTATTGCCTTTAACCTTTCCCAGCAATCGCGGCTTTACAGATACAGCCGCCAGCGTGAAGGAAAAGGCTCTTCACGCTGGCGGCTGTACAGAGGGCGCCGGGGCCTCGCACGAGCTTACCCTGCTCCCTCTGAATCCCTCCGGTGTGTGGGCCAGCCCTGGGTGGGGTTTTTTTTGGACTTCGGGTCGGAAGAAAAGCCGGTTTTTTGCTCTGGCTGCTCCCGATCTTGCGGCCAGAGCAAAAAAACGTCTTTTCAAGGGCCGGTTTTACATCTGCGCCATGGAAAAACCGGCCAGGCCGGCTGAAAACCGGCCAGTTGGCAACCCTAGCTGCAACACAGACTTGAGTCCATACATTCATGTCACACTACTGTCTAGAAAGAGACCTTTGATGCAACAGTACTGTAGGTATGGCCTGTTCATCCTCCAGAATCTCTGTGGGATCAGAATCCATGCCTCTAGGCCTAATTTCTTTTAATTTCCAGGCTGCTCCCCCCCCACCCCCCCCAAAAAAGAGAAAAAAAAATGAAAAGGGTTAGTTGCCTCTGGCATCTGCCTCTTGCAGCACCTTGCATATTATTTTCTCCTTTTTGTGTTGAAGGCAGTCTGTGACTAGGGAGTCCCATGTTGTAAGCATTTGCTATCCCACTTGACCTCTGAGAAAGCTAAGTTACTTATCTGTAGCAGCAGGCGTCCTGTGTGGACAGCAGGCTACAAATCCTCATACCCTCCCACCTCCCCAAGGAGTTGTATTCTACTCTAAGCTATAATGTTAGACTCAGAGGGCCCCACGCAAAGGCAGCAGGTGGGAAATGGCATACGTGTGTGGTGAATCTGTTCAAATGCTTCTAGAGTAATCGAGGCCGAAATATCATTCTTGTGCCAGGCACTGTCAGTGATGGTATCCTTATTGTGTGGACCTGTAGCCTGCTAGCCATGGAGAATACCTGCTACAGATAAGTAACGTGGCTTTCTCTTTTCTGCAAGGTTTCCGCCACTAGGAGCATACCTTTATAGCCACCTGGGGATTTTTCAGTACTAGACCCACTGCCCTACTGTTGCTAGCCTGATGATTGCAGCAATAGTTCTGAGGTCAGGAGCCATGCATCTGGTTTCTCTCCAGAATCGACAATCATGGGCTAACTGTTGGATCTGCTGTATTGCTACAGAAAGAACTGAGTGAACTAGGTTAATCTTATGTCCTTTAATTCTGTCATAATCTGTGTCTTTGTTTAATCTGTTTCATTCTGTTCTGGTTTGACCAAGATGCCTTCTTATTGAAAGATCTTCTGTAGCCTCTAGGCTGCAGTTTAAAATCTTGTCAGTAGTTGTAAAATGTTTGCATAATATGAGGCCTGAATAGTTGATGACTTTATTGGAATTCTGTAAACCTTCCTGCCTTTTGCAGTCTTTGCAACACAATCTTCTTGTGATAACAACCTTTTCTTGATTTTGTTTAGTAGTTACTAAGTGGTGTATATTTTGGTGTTGTGCCCTTGTGTTGTGGAATGCCCTCCCTAAACAGATGCAAGAACTAATTTAGTACTTAAGATTCTGAACATGGGTGAAAGCTTGGTTGGTTTGTTGTTAATGCATTTAATTAGCCTATATGTTTGTGATGGGTCACCAGACGTTGGCACCAACTCGATGGCCCACAACAACAACAACAAATGACTATATTAGAGTATTTTGTTATGAAATTGGCAGGGCCTGCCTGCCAAACTAGGTGGCTGTCTAGGGCGGCAGGTCTTGGCAGGTAGCACTGCGGCCCCTGGCTCCTCCAAAGTTTTTAAAATCAGCAGCTGCTTCAGCAACACAGTAGGCCTTAAGTGCCTGAGCATGTGTGCACTGACAGCCTGCGGCCCTTCCCCTTCTGACACAACTTTATTTCAGAGGGGGCAGGAAGTTGTGTAAGAAGGGCAGGGATCAGGAGCGGCAGGCCATGAGGGCATGGGTACATGCGTGTGCAGGCACTTTAAGGCCTGCTGTGGCTCTTATGCTGCCACGTCTGCTGCATTGAGGAATTGCCATGCTGCCCCAACTTCCAGGTGAGATGGGGGCACGGTGCGGCACAGGGCAGCACGGTAGGCCTCTCTAGGGTGGCAAAAGCCCTTGGACCAGCCCTAGAAATGGGGATGGTTTACTGATTCTGATTTATTGTGTAATTGTATGGGAATTATGGTTTATTGTAACCACTTTAGGACCTCTGTGTCATAGACAGAATCTTCCAATTACTACAGACCAGTATAATTGCAGTTGATATGAGGATATTAAATAACTTTGAATCCGACAGAGAGAGGTCCTGGGTAAGTACTGTAGACTTTCAAATAAGGTTCCTAAATTGAAGATATTTCTGTATAGACAATGCCATACATATCTCTTCCCATACATTCCACTAGTACACCTGTAGATTAGGATACACAAAAAGCATGTGAGAGAGTATCAGTTTCAATATTACAGGACTAACATAAACGTGCTAAAGAATATATTTTTGCCAACATATAGGGCATCCACTCAGCCCTAAGGAGCCGTGGCTCCGATATCGCACGGAAGCCGCTACCGCTGTTTAGTAAACATACCCCTAAGTTACTGGGTGAGAGCAGCTGATAATGAAATCCTTGTAAATTTGTTCCAAAACCAAGCCTAATCCTCCTCAGTCACTTCAACCCCTAGTTTGTGCTCCCATACTTTTTCCACTCCAGTACATTTAATACCCGCACTATACACAGCACTTGGTAAAAATTGGATGCTACTTTCGAGGCCCAAATTAATTAAATTCCTAATGAACGTTTATTGGTTGTTTAAGGAATAATAAAATTGTGTATCTGTATAAATATGCACATTTGATTACCTGCTCTGTATCACAAACACGGAGTGGAGGAGTAGCCTAGTGGTTAGAGCACTGATTTGGTATGCCTTACAGCTTTGGGCAAGCCACTTAACACTCTGTTGGTTCAGAAGAATCCAAGTTATCAATGTCCCTGTTTAATGTACATTGCCAAGTTTAAGTTACAATGTAAACCACTTTGACAATAAGGTGGTATAAAAAAACCTGATAAATAAATAAAACATCAAGGTGGAGTACACGCATAAACCAAGTACAGTGCCTCAACAGATACCATCATCATCATCGTTATGCTATAGTTAAAATATAGATGGATTTACAGATGTGTGGCTTTTTGGGAGAGATGCATATTTTTTTTTAAACTAGACCAATAGCGTCTGAGGATCTCTTAAGTGGCAAAACTGTGTGACAAGGCTTTGGCCAGCCAGAAGGATGCTAAACTGCATAAAGAGAGGCATAACCAGCAGAAGGGAGGAATTGATAGTGCCCCTGTAAAATCATCGGTGAGGCCTCACTTTGAGTATTGTGTTTTGTTTTAGAGACCGTACCTTGTAAAGGATATAAAAAGAAACTTGAAGCAGTTCAGAAAAGGCAACCAAAATAGTATGGGATCGGTGCCAGATGCCATATGATTAGAAACTTGAAGACCTGAATATGTATGCCTTAGAGAAGAGAAGGAAAAAGGGAGATATGACATAGATGCTTAAATACTTGAAAGATACAAATGAAAAACCAAACCTTTTTCAAAGACAAGGAAGCCATAGAGCTAGAGGACAGGTAATTTACTATCATTTACTGTTACTTAACAGGTGTTATATACCGCTCTATTATTTTAGTCAAAAGGTTTTCATGTAACTTAAACTTGGTAATGTACATTAAACAGGGACATTGATAACTTGGATTCTTCTAATGAAGCTGTAAAGAGGTAAACTTAAAATTAATATTAGGAAATACTTTTTTTCCACAGAAAGGGTGGTAGATGAATGGTTTGCCCTCTTGCTGGAGGTTTTGGGGGGCAAAAGCTGTGACAAAATTCAAAATGGCATGGGACAAACACAGATCATCCCTATATATCAAGAGGAAGGAAACAAACCAAAATTAAATTAAATTTTACATTTTCAGAAATAGAAGGGGTAACCTGCATGGAGCAGTAGGTGCAGCCCCAAAAGACATGGGGGGAGGGGGGAGATAACCTGCATGGAGCAGAAGGTATAACTCTAGTCACCGTATTGGACAGATTAGATGAATCATGCTGGTCTTTGTCTGCTGTCATTTACTATATTACAATGTTACTATTTTTATTTAACATTGATTCTTTAGATAGAAGGCAGAGGATAGGAGATGCTACCTAACTGCAAACGTCTAATCTTAAATAACCTGCCAATCTGAAGGAAGGCATTGTTTTGCTTTATTTACAGTATTTATTTTTTGTCTTTGTAATATGCACTCCATTCATTGCACCTGTTCAGATATTACCACAGTTGGTTACTACAGCTTTAGAACAGAGTCTTCCAGCCATGCATTTACTGGTGTGGCCCTCAATTTTCTTTTTGGCACAGAGAACATTCTGTATTATGAAGACTTATTCCTCCTATAGATCAGTTTTCTTGGTTCCTTATTGTCCTAGCGAATCCTATCTTAGGAGACCTTATTCTTTAAAAGTCTCATGACTTTAAAATTACCAGTGTGCTTTGTGTGGATTGTCTGTCCAAAAGATACATTTACACCTTACCCACGTGATGTTACAGCTATAATGTTACTGGATAGACTAGAATGTCAACTGTGTAGTATAGAGCCAATCTAGTATGAACAACAAACATTTATTTATGATACTTAAATGTATTCATGGTGAAACAGTGCAGTTATCTTTGTAGAACAGTAATGAGGAAGGTGGGGCTAGTTGTGTCAGTATTTGTTCTCAGATTTTACTTATGTCTTTTCCAGTATGTTACTCAAGCAATGTTGAACCTGTTGCTGCATAAGCAGAGTTAGTATTTTGCTTGCTAGACAGAGGAAGGAGGGCTGTCTGCTGTCTGGTAGGAGGGCTTTGTCTGCCTGCCTCTCTCTCTCACACACACACACACACACACACATACGCGCGCTCGCCTCGCTCTCTCTCTCTCTCCCTCTCTCTCTCTCCCCCTCCCTCCCGTCTCTGTGGTTTGTAAGGTAGGTTGCAGTGTGTGTCTATACACAACATCAAGAGCAGGAAAATGGATTCATTAGGGAAGCAGGCAGTCATTACCACTCACACTGTACTTCCAGGGAGACTCCGGTTATGAGAAAAGAGACTCAGCTTTTGGGGACAAGGTAGGCCAGTTAACTTTAAAGAAAAAAAATCTTTTCCCCTCCCCCTTAAATCTTTTATTCTCTTTCTGTTGCTTTTTAAATTATGTATGTAAGTTTGATACATTTCTAATCTAAAATGTAGAACATCTATAAAAGGCCTAACCTTTACAAATGTTTTTTTTTCCCTTCCAGTTATTTAAGGGTGTGACCTGACATTTCAGCATGATGATTTGGGTTTTTTGTGTGTATTTTATTTATGTATTTAAGAATTGAAAAGAAATGATTTCTCTTTCTCTAGTTTCATCTAAATCAAATATCTTTCACTCTGTTAAACTTCCCTCCTAGTGTTTTCACACTAGCTGGGCTTTTCCTGTCTGTTTTATCCAGTTCCATCTGCCCAGCCATATATCATCATCTTATTTACTTCTAACTTGGTTTTGTTACTGTTTGCCAGTTAGTTTTGGAACTGCTTAATGTTCTCAGTTAGAATATAGCGAGACTCTAGCTCTTTGTTTGAGATCTCAAAGTCCATATTTGCATTAAAATATGAATCGGATTGTACACTTTCTGCTTTTTATGCATTTATTTCTTGGATAACGGCTATAATTGCATTCTTTCTCTCCCTCCTTTGGACTATTTTAGCTGTATGTTTATCTTAAAAAGGCAGAAGTGTTTGGGGAGGGAGGGAAATTTTGGGTACATGCCTAGCCCAACTTTTTCTTTTGCTAATCAAATTCTGTTATGGCAGTCACATTGGCGAATATGGATGGAAACTTTCTAACAGGTAGTTGTTATAAAACAGTGCTGTCCTCGTCCTATAAAGTGTATCCATGCATACATCTGGGAGAGAGAGAAAGCTAGAGCATAAGAATATTTTTGTCCATATTGGAGAGCTGTTGAATGTTTAACTGTAGAGCCATTTTGTCCAGGAATACTATCTATGCATTTAGCATTTTTCATGAGACTATTTTGTGTTCTTTATTTACCAGGTTATGTTGAAGGTTTTCTTTTATTATTGCATATCGCAGGGGATGGTCATTGTTTGTTTTTTCAATATAGTATTCAGGCCAATTAATATTAGCTCAGAACATAAGGGAGGAGAGCTATGTAAAATAAGCTTTTCGTGTACGTGAGTGCTCATCTGCAATCTTTCGGAGGGTAAAATTGTTTCTTTGTTTGTAAGAGCAAAGGCAGACAGAAAATGAGTTGTACAAAGTGGGTGAATCTATAACCATATAAAGAAAATAACGTCAGAAAGGCAAGCAGTTGACTTTATAATAACAATCCTTTTTCAATAACAGATTATTTAAGAGAAAGGGCCTTGCTGCTTTTTTATTTTTAAATTTGTTATACCTCTCCATAAAGGTGAAGAAGACTGCAAAGCAGTACTTTAAACCTATCTGCTGTCAGATTGCAGATTTTCTAGGCCACTCACTAACTTGTAAGCCAGTGAAATGCTTTATTAAAATCACTGGTCACTACTTTCCACTAATTGCTTAGGACTAAAGCAACCAACACTTTTTATAGTCGATGTGTGCTGTCCTCTGTTTCCCTAAACTGTTTCCCCACTGTTTAGGTTAGCAATAATTTAAAAGCCTTACTCTTACTAGGAGAGTTTATAGCACCTGCTTCCTTTAGACATCCAGGGACACAGATGAAAGTTAATCCAAGATATGGGAGTCAGCAATGAGTCGACAGCATACATTTGCAGGTGTTCTGATTGTACAAAAGTGAACCAGTCTTGTAGTTTCCTCCAGATTTCTGAACAAAATATTGGTTCAGATTCATTGACAGGTTCAGTCTTTTTTGCCTCTGTGGTTTCATTTATAGTGCTTAAGATATTTATTATTGAGGTTTTCTATTGAGTGCTGATTTTACATGTGGATCTCTAAAGGAAAAAAAGGGACTGTTGTAGTTGATATGGAAGGACAGACTAGATAGGCCATGTGGTCTTTTTCTGTCATCATTTTTCTCTGTTTCTATGTGATCTGGTATTCTCATGTGCCTTTTTGGCATATAAGAATTTCCTTGGAAATAGTCATCACCATGTTTTAGCCATTTGGGGCACCATGGTGTGCTAATGTTTATGCATGTTAATTCTTTATTAACATGTTATTTTAACACAAGTCTAGTGTTATTAAATGGGACCTAGTTACTAATAACATGCATTCATGATGAATTTAACAGGTGTTAATGTTAGCACACTTTAGTAGTTTAAAAGACTAAGGGGGTCTGGTTATCTCCTTTACATGCAAATTGGAGAATTTGTATGGGGTGCATTTTCTCAAGCTGTATACTGCAGTGTGAGCCTCAAGCATTAAAATAATAAAAAATAAAAAAAAAAGCAAAAATCAACAAATGTTAGATGGTAGGGAAGGTTTTGCTTGACTAGCGGAAAATTAAATATTTTGTAAGCTTTCGTCACTCAGATCACTTCAAATTTTAAAAATTATGGTAGCTTAAATTTAAATTTGATTGCCATGCAGTTTTGTTTTAAGAATGTTACTGTAAATGAACCTTATAAAAATTTACCTTAGTAGGCTGTATCTCTTTAAAAAAAATACAAAAAATACAAAAAAACAAACTTGTACTCCTTTGTAAACTAGTCACTTTTTAACTCGTTATTTATAGCTGATTCCAGGAGTACTCTGATAGGTTTCTGGCGATGTCACTGCAGGAATATAGTTCCGCATATGAAAATATAATGTGGTCATTGTACACAGGACCGTACGAAGCATGAAATGCTTCCTGTGCAATTCGTGAACTTGGATCCCCCTGCCTCCCCAGCCATGTAAGAACTTGCTCTTATTGGGGTTTCTAAAAGCTCAGTGATAATATCAGTGCTCCTTCTATGCTTGCGCCCTGTGTGGCCACACTGGTTGCACAGCCCTTGGTACAGACCTGATCATATATGCAAGAATTTGAAAGATGCTGTTTTAAAAATTGCAACTTTGTATGGTATGTAATTAAAATATTCATTTGACTGCATTATTCCTAAAGAATACATCATCGTTCTCTTTTTAAGGGGATAATGTAGAATAATAGGAGTTCTTTGCAGTATTGTGAACACTGTATTTATATTTATTTTCTGTTTAGAGTATTTGCTTTATATTAAAGTGAAAGTACATTTAGGAGTGGAGATATATGCATTATACCATAAAAATCATACTGTAAATGTACTTTTATTTTCTTTTTAAAAAGTTGCTTTGCATATTCAAAGTTCAAATATTCACATTGACAATATTCCAGAAGTCATATTTTTTTATCTTAATGGGAGAGGAAGGGAAATCTTCCCCCAGTTTTTTTCAAAGGTTTTGATGTCTGATTTAATCTGAAATCTGAGAGGTTTTTTCTGGCACGGTAGTTTCTCCCCTCTTCCTTTGGGACTTCCAGTTCAATTGGAACCAGGGTTGGCATCTGGTGCCCTAAGTCTTAATTCAAAACCATTAAGGAGATTTTCCCTTATTTTATGTCACCTCCCATGTCACTTAACCCAGTCACTGCAGCAGCTATCCTCAGCATAGATTGAATCAGAGTTTTGAGTTTACAGTAGGGTATGTTGATAATGGGGTCGTTATAAATTTACCTTTAAATTATAACCCTTTAATATGTTGACTTTTTGTTGCATCCTGTTTACCACCTTCCAAATACATAAAATAAAAAATAAAAACACTTATAAGAAAAGAAATGCACTAGTATGTGAGGTAGTATATGTAAGATATTTCTCGCATTATTTCCTTTACAAAAAAGTATACTCCTAGCAAGAAATCTTGAACTTGCCTTCAAAAGAAGGACACACAGGCATGTTTTGCTTGTGTTTATAAATGGGTTATAAATGTTTGGATGACTCCATAACTCAATTGTGTGGTTTTTTTACACATTAGTAATTAAGTCATCCTTATGATCAAAATAATTAAAACTTTATTCCAGCCTACCTCATATTTATTTCTAGTGCAAATATGACTTTTTCATTTTGTTCCATATTTATCCTTTGCATTTATATGCAGACTTGTGTTTAGATGTTCATTAAAAGTGCATATTTTATTGATTATTTTACAGCAAGATTGTGGGGCCCTTTTAATAAAGGCCGTTAGCTGACAATGCATTTTCCAGTGTGCGCTGAATGTGCGCTGGGACACGCGTTGACAGCGGGGCCGTGACAGGGTCGCGAGTGGGCAGGGTAGGAGCAGAGAGTGGGCGTGGTGTGCTTTGTGCAGTTAGCACAGGATTACCTAACGTCACTTCAATAGATGGCGTAAGGTGCACTCGCGCTAACGCTGCGCGCGCTATGGGACAGGGCTCCATGTTATCTTCCAGAGCAATGCTTTCCATGCCCCTGACACTTAACCAGGATGTGTTGCACCTAACACACTATCGTTTAAGAGCTTTTGTCATTTTAGGTGCAACACCATAGCGCTCTTTATTTAAAAGGCCTCTATATTTTCTTCAGTCTTTGAAATGGGCATTTATAAAATTTCCTACCATATATGCATATAGTACTATTTTGTGCACCTTTACCTACTGTAGGAGGAAGTGATCCAGGGCAGGATCGGGGTAGTGTTTGGAACTGGCCATGTACTTTTGAATTTTCGGAAGTGTATGCATAGTCTGGAAAAAAAAAATCCATAGCAAGTGTAAATGTGTACAGGTACTTTTTCTTGGGAAAATTTTCAAAGTGAAAGTGTGCGTCTACTTTTACTTTGAAAATCCTGAAGAGTCCATGGAGTGAAAGCCTAGTGGTTAGAGCAGTGGTATGAGAGAGAACCAGGGAAGCCAGGGTTCAAATCATATTGATTCTGATGTTGACCTTGGGCAAGTCGCTTAACCCTCTTTTGCCTCGGGTGCAACTTTAGATAGTAATTCCTCCAGGGGATAGGGAAATAAATATTGTATCTGAATGCAACTTGCCTTGAACTACTACAGAAATGGTGTGAGCTTGATTAAAAAGCAAAAAGGTAGCATACTTCTCACCAGTATAGGCAATTTTAAAATTGCCCACATACAGTATGAGTAGTTTTAAGTTGCCTGCCCAGGTACAAATTACACATGTACTTTAGTATGCACACAGGCATTGGAACAGGACAGGTCACCTGGGCCCTGGCCCAACCAACTTTTCTGCTGGTTTCTCAATCCTCCTCACGCCCAGAGTAGCCCAGCTCCTCATTCCATTCCATCCTTCCTCCATTGCTGGTCATAGCTTCTATTACAGTAGCTCCTCTTGCTACACTGTTTACTGATGCTTATAGGTTTGAACTGTGTTGCACTCTGTAAATAAAGCACCATATGGTTCAAACAGTTTGATTAGTGAAGCAAGTAGTACACTAGCAGAATGAGGATGGCAGAGGTGTCTGACAGGTTTGCGTTAAGAGATGAAACTACAATAGAAGCCACAGCTGGCATTGGAAAGAGAGGAAGGAACTAGAACTCCAGAGGGAGTTGGGAGGAGAGAGAGTGGGAACTCCAGATTGAGGGTGGGGTAGAGGGAGCAGGGCATCAGGGACTGATATTGAGCTCTGGAAAGAGTGGGGACCTGGAGACCGCATGAATGAGAGAGTGAGAACTCAAGGATTGGGTAGGGAAATGGGGACTTGAGTATGATGGGTGGAAGGGAGAAGGACACCGAAATTGGTTTGAGTCAAGATTACAAGAATGGGCAGGAGGAGGACTTGGCTAAGTAGATGTTCAAGTGCAAATTGACAAATGAGAGGATGATGGTAGATTGACTGCGGAGCATGTATGGGGAGTGTAAAATGATAAGCAGTAGTAAATTATGAAATTTATATGCCTGCTTCTAGAAAGTAAGTGTGGTTATTTCCACCTGCTCTCGAGCAAGGGCAATGCCCATGCCTGGAATGATGCCCTGAATTGTGCAGGATTTATTCTACTATTTTGTGAAGACATGCGGCACCTACATGCCTTTATAAAATGGGAAGTAGGTGCCTGTCAACTCACTTAACACAGACACCTTGTTATATAATTATTCTGTAAGGGGATAATAGGATAAGGAGCTATCTAGAATAAAACAACAAGAATACACATAAATCTCATTATTTTAGCATTTCCGCTTGCAAATGGACTCTTATTTGCATAAATAATCTCTTGTATGCCTGGCACTATTTTATATGCTCCCTGGAGTCTCAATGTGTGGATGAGATGATGGCTCATGGAAGAGAGATTTAGGCTTGTTAGATTCATCCTCAGAATGTTACTTAGTTCCTATTTCAGAAAAATGGGTCCACCTTAATCAAAGTGGTGCTAACATTTAGAAAGAAGAGGGAACAGCTTTTAATGTAGAACCTGGGGGAAAGCTGAGAGGTGCTTATGAGGGCATAGTTTGGAGTGAAGTTTCTTTGAAGGATATTCATAACAGTAAGGTAACAGCAGAAATAGTTCTGCCAGCAGATGTGCTACATAATAGGGGAAAGCTGACAGTCGCCCAAGAGTGCATGGTTCGGAAGGATGCATCTTGCACAGGGGCCTTCAAATATTATGTGCCTGCCACTTGGAACCAGCTACCCAACACATTATGGTGTATCCAATCGTACACCTTATTCAAGAAACACCTCAAAACTTTCCTTTTTGAAGAATACTATGGTGTTTCCCTTCCTTCAAACACCCCACATGAGCACCCCCCACCTCTATACACCATTATCATCACCCCCCCTTGACCATCTCAGTTTTTACAGCCCCTTTCACCTTACGCCCTTATCCCCCATCTCAAACCCCTTTTCTATTTTAGTCCCCTAGCACCAACTCCACCTGAAACCAATAGCATTAAAAATTAACCTGCTCACCCAATCTCAACCTCACTGTAACTTAACGTATATGATCACTCTATCCCGGTAATTGACCCCCCCCCTTGTGAACAACTCCAGTTGTACCCTGTTTCAAATCTTGTTTTACATTGCTAATAAGTTTTGTGTTACCCAAATCTAAAGCTCCCATTATATACCCTATTAACAACCCTTGTTGTACTTTGTTAACAATTTTAGGGGGATCCAATTTTAAGGTTACCTGTATATATGTTCTACTGTTAATTTCACCAGTTCCTTGTAAACCGTTTTGCCTTGTAGAAAAAGGGTATATTAAAATCAGTTAAATAAAATAAATAAATAAATCCTTGAAGGATCCTAGCAAAAGGGGAAGTTAGGGCATCCTGATAGGCAGGTTCCAATAAAGATAAAAGTAACTCAGATGCCTTTAAATACAGAGCAGACAGAGATGAAAGATTCCAAATTACCCTTGTCAACTGATAACCAGATTGTTAATATGAATAAAATTTAACCTCTAAAATGCCTGTATGCAAATACTAGAAATCTAAAAAATAAGATGGGAGAGTTGGAAGATATAGCACTAAATGAAAGGTTAGATAATTGGCATCTCAAACCTGGTGGAAGAGGACAACTGATGGGATATCATGATACCTGGGTACCAACTATATCGCAATGATAGGATAGATCAAATTAGTGAAGGGTTTGTGCTCTGTTAGCGAGGGCGTTGAGTCACACAGGATAAAGATTTTGCAGGAAACAAAACACATTGTACAACCTCTATGGATAGAAATTCCATATAAAAAAGGGGAAGGCAATGGCAGTGGGGATGTATTACCATCTGCCTGGCCAGAATGAATAGATGGATGATGAAATGCTAAAAGAAATCAGGGAAAGTTGCAACACATTAGTAATAGGTGATTTCAGTTACCCCAGTATTGACTGGGTCAATGTCGCAGCAGGACATACAAGGAATGTAAAGTTTCTAGATGAAATAAATCACTGCTTCATGAACCAACACAGGAGGAAGCTATTTTAGTGGAATGTAGAATCTGGTGTGAGAGTTAATGATGTTGGGGCCACTTAGCAATAATGATCATAACATAATCATGTTTTATTTAATAAATAGAGGACAGCAAAGAAATTCAGACACTAGTATTTAACTTTCTTAAGGAAGACTATGATAAAATGAGGAAAATGGTTAAAAATAAACTAAAAGGAGCAACTGCAAAGGTTAAAGGTTTATATCAAGCATGGGCGTTGTTTACAAATACTGTCTTGGAAGCCCAGACCAGATGTCTTCCACACTTTAAGAAAGGTGGAAGGAAGCCCAAACGACTGCCATCATGGTTTAAAGATGAGGTCAGAGAAGCTATTGTAGTAAAAAAAAAAAAAAAAAAAAAGTATCTTTCAGGAAATGGAAAAAAAGAGTCAAATGATGAAAACAGGAAACATAAACAGGCAAAGACAAAATCTGAAAAAAGATTGCTGTGGAAGCAAATAAGCACAATAAAAACTTTTTCAAGTGCATTTGTAGCAAAAAATCTGTGAGTCAGTTGGACCATTAGATGATAGAAGGATAAAAATGGTGCTAAGGGAGGACAAGGCCATAGCAGAGAGACTGAATTAATTATTTGCTTTGGTCTTTCCTGACAAAGTGGAGGGAGGAGTGGCCTAGTGGTTGGAGCAAGTTACCTCAGGTCAGAAGATCAGGGGTTCAAATCCCACTAGAGGACAGCAACCTTGGGCCAAAAGGACTGGGGTTTCTAGTCCCACAGGTGCTCCTTGTGGTCTTGGGCAAGCCACTTAACCCTCCATTGCCCATGTTCCCTGTAAAATAGTTATCTCCAAGTTTTAATGCTCTGTTCAATGTAATTTCAGTTTGTTCAATGTAAACCACCTTGATATCATGAAAGGCAGTATATAAGAAATGTTAAATAAATAAGGTGCCTGAAATGGTTTTTAAACATGATATATCAGAGGAATTGAAACAAACTAGATAAACCAGGAAGACATAGTACAGCTATTTGATAAAGAGTAACAAAGCACCCAGACCAGATTGTATACATCTCAGGGTGCTAAACAAACTGAAATATGAGATTTCAGACCTAATTAGTAATCTGTGAACTATCACTGAAATCATCTGTAGTAACTAAAGATTGGAAAGTAGCCAATATAATGCCAATTTTTAAAAATGGCTCTGGGGTGAACCGGGAAACTTCAGACCAGTGAGCCTGATATCATTTCTGGGCAAAATGGTAGAAGCCATTATAAAGAACAAAGGGGAGGGGGGAAACTATTCGGCAGTGATGGCTAGCACTGCTAATGTGGCAAGCCATCATTGCTGAAAACTAACCCTGGATATTCAATTCCAGGACCATATCTGGCCACTGACATTGAATATCCAGGTCACCACAGAGCCCAAAAGCAGATTACGAATGAGATGGTTTACAGTGAGCATTGAAAAAACTAGCAAAACAGACATATGTAGATTCTGTAAGAAAGAACTGGAAACAGTAACTCACCTCATATCTGCCTGTGAAGTTCTGATGGCAGAAAATTTCTATACAGAAAGTCACAATAAAGTAGCTCGCCTCATCCATTAGAAACATGGCCATTTTCATTTCTCTCTAGACTTTCACTGTGACCTATGCCAAGTAGTGGCAATCACTAGTCCGCTTGTGGCCTGTGAGCCACTGAATATTCACTGGTCCTTGCCTCCACTTGAGTAAGTTTCCTGTTGGACTGGAAACCCCTGTTGAGTACTGGGGTCTGTAAAAACATACTGCATACTGCCCTTTGGGACCCTATGCCGATTGTTGCTGAAGTTACCACTACAGTCACTGCTACCTTCCTGCTGGAGATGAGTGGTGGGAGGGGAAGGAAGCTGGAGACCTGCTGTTCTGATTTCATCATCATCTTGGGTCACGTAAATTTTCAGTTGTTAAAATGGGGTCATATGGATAAAAGTTCAAACTCAAGTTTGAGAACCACTGTTGTAAACACTATAGCACTGGAATCATGACCCTAAGAGAATTACAGAGAACGAAGAGGTTATGATCATCTGGGATACTCTAGACTAGAACATAAGAACATAAGAACATAAGATATGCCATACTGGGTCAGACCAAGGTCCATCAAGCCCAGTATTCTGTTTCCAACAGTGGCCAATCTAGGTCATACGTACCTAGCAGTTTCCCCAAGGGACACAGGTTCCACAATGCTTGTATTGGTTCAAGCATTGATATCCTGGGTCCCTTCTTAATAATGGTTTATGGACCTTTCCTCCAGGAACTTGTCCAAACCTTTTTTAAACCCAGCTACACTAACAGCCTTTACTACATCCTCCGGTAACAAATTCCAGAGTTTGATTACACGTTGAGTGAAAAAATATTTTCTTTTATTAGTCTTAAATAGTTTACCCTGTAGCTTCATTGCATGGCCCCTAGTCTTTCTATATTCTGATAAGGTAAACAATCGATCTACGTTTACCCGTTCCACTCCGTTCATTAATTTATAGACTTCTATCATATCTCCCCTCAGCCGTCTCTTTTCCAGGTTAAAGAGCCCCAACCTTTTTAGCCTTTCTTCATAGGAGTAGCCTTCCATCCCCTTTACCATTTTGGTGGCTCTTCTCTGAACCTTTTCTAAAATTGCTATATCCTTTTTAAGATATGGCGACCAGAATTGCACACAATATTCAAGGTGCGGTCTCACCATGGAACGATATAGAGGCATTATAATATCTTTTGTTTTATTTTCCATTCCTTTCCTTATCATACCTAGCATTCTATTTGCTCTCTTGGCCGCCGCTGCACACTGGGCCGAGGGTTTTAACATGGTATCCACAAGGACGCCTAAATCTTTTTCTTGGGTGGTGGTTCCTAATGTGGAACCTTGCATCGTGTAACCATAGTTTGGGTTGTTCTTCCCTAGGTGCATAACCTTGCACTTCTCCACATTAAATTTCATCTGCCATTTTGATGCCCAGTCTTCCAATTTATCAAGATCCTCTTGCAATTTTCCACAATCCTCCTGGGTTTTAACAACTTTAAATAGTTTTGTGTCATCAGCAAATTTGATAACCTCACTCGTTATTCCACTTTCCAGGTCATTTATGAATATGTCAAAAAGCAGCGGACCCAGCACAGATCCCTGGGGTACACCACTATTCACCTTTCTCCATTGGGAAAATTGGCCATTTAGCCCTACCCTCTGCTTTCTATCTTTTAACCAGTTCCTGATCCACAGTAGTACACTGCCTCCTATCCCATGACTCTTTAGTTTTGCCAAAAGTCTCTCATGAGGGACCTTGTCAAAGGCTTTCTGAAAGTCCAGATATACAATATCAACCGACTCACCTTTGTCCACCTGTTTATTCACTCCTTCAAAAAAACATAACAGATTAGTAAGACAAGATCTTCCTTGTCTAAAGCCATGTTGGCTGTCTCCCATTAGGTCATGACTATCTATATGCTGAGTAATTTTATTCTTTATGATGGTTTCTGCCATTTTTCCCGGTACTGATGTCAGGCTCACCGGTCTGTAGTTTCCCAGATCACCCCTCGAACCCTTTTTAAAAATTGGTGTTACATTGGCGATCCTCCAATCCTCAGGTATTAGAGATGATTTTAATGATAGTTCACAGATTACTGATAGCAGGTCTGCAATCTCAAATTTCAGTTCTTTCAACACCCTTGGATGTATACCATCCGGCCCAGGTGATTTGCTACTCTTCAGTTTATCTAATAGTTGTAAGACATCTTCCCGATGTATCGATATTTCCTTCAATTCTTCCACACCTTTAAATACCACTTCAGTCGTGGGTAACATCCCTACATCTTCCTCAGTAAAGACCGAAGCAAAGAATTCATTCAGTCTCTCCGCTATCGCCTGGTCGCCTCTTAGTGCTCCTTTAACCCCTTTATCATCTAATGGACCAACTGACTCTCTCACGGGTTTTTTGCTACGAATGTACTTGAAAAGGTCTTTATTTCGCGTTTTTGCTTCCGCAGCAAGCTTCTTCTCAAATTCTCTCTTTGCCTGCCTTATCAATGCCTTGCATTTGACTTGCCAGTGCTTGTGCTGTTTCCAGGTTTCATCATTTGGCTCTTTTTTCCATTTCTTGAAAGATGCTTTTTTGGCAACAACAGCCTCTCTGACCTCAGCTTTAAACCATGCTGGCAATTTTTTGGACTTCCTTCCACTTTTCTTAAAGCGTGGAATACAGCTGGTCTGGGCTTCCAAGATAGTATTTTTCAACAACACCCAAGCTTGATGTACGTCTTTAACCTTTGCAACTGCTCCTTTTAGTTTTTTCTTAACTGTTTTCCTCATTCTATCATAGTCTCCCTTTCGAAAGTTAAAGGGTAGTACTGTGGATTTCCTTACTATCCCTCCTCCACTAATTAAATCAAAGGCGATCATGCTATGATCACTATTGCCAAGTGGCCCCAACACCCTTATCTCTTGCACTACATCTGGTGTTCCACTAAGGACTAGGTCTAATATTGCTTCCCCTCTGGTCGGTTCATGAACCAGCTGCTCCAAGAAGCAGTCATTTATTTCATCTAGTAACTTTATCTCCCTAGCATGTCCTGTTGTGACACTGACCCAGTCGATGCCGGGGTAATTGAAATCACCCATTATTATTACTGCACTGTAACTTTTGCTAGCTTCCTTGATTTCTTTGAGCATTTCATCATCCATTTGTTCATTCTGGCCAGGCGGACGATAGTACACCCCCACTGCCATCGCCTTCCCCTTTTTACATGGAATTTCAATCCATAGAGATTCTACAGCAAATTTTGTTTCTTGCAAAACTTTAATCCTTTCTGACTCAATGCCCTCTCTAACATAGAGCGCAACACCTCCACCAATTTGATCAGCTCTATCATTTCGATATAGTTTGTACCCAGGTATCACAGTGTCCCACTGGTTGTCCTCCTTCCACCATGTCTCTGATATTCCAATCATATCTAACCTCTCGTTTAGTGCTATATATTCTAACTCTCCCATCTTGTTTTGTAGACTTCTAGCATTTGCATACAAGCATTTTAGAGACTGTATTTTATTCATATTAATTTGGCTATTGGTAGACATGGGTAATTTGGGATCTTTAAGTTCTGTCTGCTCCATACTCGAGGGCATTTGGGCTACTTTACTCTTTTTTGGAACCTCTCTGCTTTTTGTAGTATCCTTCAAGGATACATTCTTCCGAACCATGCGCTCTTGGGCGACTGTCGGCTTTCCCCTATTATCTAGTTTAAAAGCTGCTCTATCTCCTTTTTAAAGGTTAATGCCAGCAGCCTGGTTCCATCCCGGTTAAGGTGAAGCCCATCCCTTCGGAAGAGCCCCTCCTTTCCCCAGAATGTTCCCCAGTTCCTAACAAATCCGAACCCCTCATCTCTGCACCATTGTCTCATCCACGCATTGAGACTCCGGAGCTCTGCCTGCCTATTGGGTCCTGCGCGTGGAACGGGAAGCATTTCGGAGAACGCTACCCTGGAAGTTCTGGATTTCAACTTCCTGCCTAAAAGCCTAAATTTAGCTTCCAGAACCTCCCTACCACATTTTCCTATGTCATTGGTACCAACATGTACCAAGACAGCAGACTCCTCCCCAGCACTATCTAAGACCTTATCTAGGTGGCGTGTGAGGTCCGCTACCTTCGCACCAGGCAGGCATGTTACCAGGCGATCCTCACGTCCACCAGCCACCCAGCTATCTACATGCCTAATGATCGAATCACCAACTATAACTGCTGTCCTAACCCTTCCCGCATGGGCACTTGGCCCTGGAGAAACCTCCTCGGTGCGAGAGGGGTTTACATCACCTGGAGGACAGGTCCTAGTTACAGGATCACTTCCTGCCATACCAGGGTGATGCTCTCCTGTCACGTGACCTCTCTCCTCCATGGCAACAGCGATGCTGCCAGACTGGAGGTGGGACTTCAGGACTATATCCCTGTAGGTCTCGTCTATGTACCTCTCTGTCTGTCTTATGTTTTCCAAGTCTGCTACTCTAGCCTCTAGAGAACGGACTCGTTCCCTGAGAGCAGAGAGCTCCTTGCACCTAGTGCACACGTAAGACCTCTCACCAGCTGGGAGAAAATCATACATGTGACACTCAATGCAAAAGACTGGAAAGCCCACATCCCGCTGCTGGACTGCTGTCTGCATCTTAGTTTTAAGTTTGTGTTTAGATCTTTAAGTTCTATATGTACTAAAGGGTGCAATGGATATTTATACCACTAAAACTGTACCTAAGAAGTTTAATATACCTTGTTCACCTGAAGCTTAATTAATCTCAGGTCCTTGGTGTATGACTGATTTGGGTAATGAGCTTCACCTGAGAGCACCTCCTGTCCTTTAAGTTGTGCAAGTACCTATAAAGCTGTGATTTTCCCAGGGGAGGGAGGGAGGGATGTAACACTTATTAAAAAAGGGCTGCTACACAGTACCTTGTCCTGTGCTGCTGAGGAAAACTATATTCTGATTTGATTTAAATTATAGCTCTTTGCTGCTACTAGGCTCTAACCTATTATGAAATTTAAACTACAAGCTCTCTGCTGGATTCTAAATTTAACCAGAAAGCTCTCTTCTGTGTTTTAATTTGAAACTAAAAGTACTTTGCTGATGCTAGGCCCTGAGTGACTATGAAATTTAAACTACAGCTGTCTACTGGGTATGAAAGGTAACCAGAAAGTTCTCTTCTGTGTTTTTAAATTGAATCTTAAACTGTTGCTACTAGGCCCTGACTGATTTAACAAAACAAATAGTGGGTTCACAGATTAATTAGCTTTAAAAGAAAATAAATTCCTTTCAGAAAAATTCCCAGAAGTATATACTCACAATTTCAGATTTCTCTCCAGAAGTAACAGCCCCCCTTTCCAGTCCTTCAAGACAGGGTCACAGAGCTCTGGTTGAGCTATTTATGCTTGTGCTGATGATGTAAGCAGTGACCTACTTCCTGGGTAATTAACAGTCCTTGCTTGGATAGAAGGAGTCTTTCAAAATGGCCTTTTGAACTGCCAGCTGGTGTTAACACCTATTGAAAAAGCTTCACAGGTTGCTTGCCCACTAGGTAGAAGGCCTCTTTGTAAAGGTCTCTAGAAGACTTTATATGCTGCTCAAGGAGAATTGACCTTGTTTTGCCTCTTGTGCTAAGCTATATTCTGATTTGATTTAAATTATAGCTCTTTGCTGCTACTAGGCTCTAACCTATTATGAAATTTAAACTACAAGCTCTCTGCTGGATTCTAAATTTAACCAGAAAGCTCTCTTCTGTGTTTTAATTTGAAACTAAAAGTACTTTGCTGATGCTAGGCCCTGAGTGACTATGAAATTTAAACTACAGCTGTCTACTGGGTATGAAAGGTAACCAGAAAGTTCTCTTCTGTGTTTTAAAATTGAATCTTAAACTGTTGCTACTAGGCCCTGACTGATTTAACAAAACAAATAGTGGGTTCACAGATTAATTAGCTTTAAAAGAAAATAAATTCCTTTCAGAAAAATTCCCAGAAGTATATACTCACAATTTCAGATTTCTCTCCAGAAGTAACTGCCCCCCTTTCCAGTCCTTCAAGACTAGCCTTTGCCACGCCTAACTTTACCCACAGATCACTAACCAGGCAGCAACTCAATATCGCTGTTGCCCAGTTAGTGATGGGTGCTGTCTCCGCTGTTCCCCAGGAATGCCCCAATGCTATCCACACCATATTAGTGCTGCTGAATATCCTGCTAACCAACATTTACACGGTTTGCTGGTTTGGTCCCTAATAAGAGGTTCTTGAGGAAATTAAAAAGCCATGGGATAGAAAATATTGTACTATTGTGGATTACTATGGGAACTGGTTAAAAGATAGAAAACAGAGAATACGACTAAATGGGCAGTTTTCTCAATGGAGAACGGTGAATAGTGGAGTACTCAAGGCATCTGTGCTGGGCCCACTTCTCTTTAATATATTTATAAATGACCTGAAAATTGGATTCCCTTTGTGGAGTGGGGTCTGGGTTTTCCTGCACTGTGACAGCAATATCTTTTGAATCTGACGGCATTTTTACTGCAGCATTCATATTTGTGGCATTTGGATTAATTTTAGTAGACTGTTCCATAGCTTGCAGCATCAATATATTGAAGCAGTTGCAACAAATAAACACAGGTCTCGGATTACTCTGGCCAAAGTGGGGGTTGGATAGACAAGACAGTTTTTGCCATCTGAATCAGGCACAACTGAAAATACAGTTTTAAGCTAGAAAAGTATCTTTTCTTTCTCTTTTAAAATGTTTATCAACTTCGTTTAAACTTGCTCACACCTTGTTACTGGTCTTAACTTTAATCACTGTGTTCTTTTCCAAACTTGTTGAAGGAAGGCTCTCAGCATTGGTATTTTGTTTTTGTTTAAAATGAGAGCTTCCTGGGATTCAGCACTTTCCATAGCCATTAGAAATTGTCTCTTCACTAGCTTTATAATGGCATAACTCATTTATGGCATCCTTTTACTGTTCCTGCGCTTATGCTGTGTTTCCTGTTACAGTACTACACAGGCAGTTAAACCAATTCACATCCAAGAAAAGACCCGAGGCAATGAAGCTTCAGGGTAAACTATTTAAGACCAATACGAGAAAATATTTTTTCACTCAACGAGTAATCAAACTCTGGCATTTGTTACCAGAGGATATAGTAAAAGCTGTTAGTGTAGCTGGGTTTAAAAAAGGTTTGGACAAGTTCCTGGAGGAAAGGTCCATAAACCATTATTAAAAGGGACCCAGGATATCACTGCTTGACCCAATACAAGCATTGTGGAACCTGTGTTTTTTGGGGAAACTGCTAGGTACTTATGACCTAGATTGGCCACTGTTGGAAACAGGGTACTGGGCTTGATGGACCTTGGTCTGACACAGTATGACATATCTTATGTTCTTATGTCTGAATGAATATAAACTGCAGCAGATTGAATGTTGCAAAAATGGTGAAATGGAACATATAAAGAATAGATGGACGTTGAGTAACATGCGGATTCAAACTGCAAATGCAAGGGGAAGAAATGAAAAGGAGAGGGCTGTAGAGCTTTGCTCCTTGCCACAAAATGGAGAGTCTGCTCTGAAGGGAGAGTTGCAGGGAAATCACCCAACAGGCAGAGGGAGCTTCAATAGACCAATGGGTACACATATTATAACTTGTAATAAGGCATGAAGCTAGGCAGGTATTAAGGAGACTGGAGGGAGTAGATCACATGGCCCTATTAAACCTTTATGAGCAAGGATTACAAACAAGCATGAAGCTGCTTTCCCTAACTTAGAACTGGCACCAATAAATAATACTTTGAAAGCATGCACATACAGTTATGGGGCAGAACAATGCTTAAAACATAGCTAACTCGAGGACGAATCACCATCAATGATTTCTATTCTTCCCCACCACGATGAACCAAGAAGGTGCCATTTCTTCAATAGACTATCTAATTTATGCATAACGGTGGTAATGTTAGTTCATTGCCACCTTTTGATAGATGTCCTAATAGAGTTGAACTCCTAAATATTTGATATCAAATGATGCCCATCTGATTTGATATTGATAAGTCCAAGTACTATTACAGTATACATTGAGCAGTATTGCTTCAGTTTTGTCCCAGGTAACTTTGTATACAGACAGTGCTGAATATTGCTTTATAAGACAGAAGAAAGTTGGAAGGGAGGAGTAGGGATATGAAAGGAAAGAAACATATCATCTGCATACCCAGCATGCTTAATTATTTAACCTTGTATTTAAAGCCATGTATTTGTAAATTTTGCTGTAAGTAAAGATTCTAGAGCCAAATTAAACAAAACAGTGAAGGGGGGCATCCCTGACTAGTACCTCTCATCAGTTCAACATTATACGACAGAATTTGATTAAGGAATATTTTAGAATTAGCCTGTTTATATAAAACTTAAACCATAGTCACAAAAGGCCCACTAAAACTAAACCACCTTAAGTATTCTAAAAAGATAGGGCCATCTACTCCACTGAACACTTTTTCAGCGTCTGAAGAGATGGTAAACAATGGGTCCTGTAATGTAGATGGTATTTAAGCCACATTTTGAAATAATCTCCTGCTAATATTATGCTCCATGAGAAAGCCAGTTTGGTTAGGATGTGTAACCTATTATCTGTTCTAAACAATATGCCAGAATCTTTGCATCTACTTTATAATCAACATTTATAAGGGAGATTGATGGCTTTGGCTAAAACCACTATCATAACTTCAGAAAATTACCAACAGCGGCTCCTGTATTCACAAGGCTATGATAACCTGTAAAGGCTTTATAAAATTCTGCTGTATAGCCTCCACCCCTGGAACCTTACTGCTAGCCAAAGACTGAATCACTTGCCCTATTTCAGATTGAGAAGTAGAAGCCCTTAATTGTGCATTACCTCCTGGAGGAATTTTTGGTCCCACTAATGAGAGAAAAAACAGTCTATTTCTAAATAAGATACCTGTCTTTCTGTATTATATATGTTGGTATGAAACTTTTGAATAGTTCTGCAATTTCTGAATTGGACAGTTTATTTTTTTCATCAGAAAGTTTGATATTTACAGTCCTCCTTCTTGTATTTTTAGTATTTAGGTAATTAGCCAGAAGTCTTCTTTCTTTAATTTTCTCTGCATAATATGAAGCTTTCTGATGGAAAAGAGAATCTAAAGCTTGCTGGTTAAGGATCTTGTTATACTGATATTTTAATTTTGTAAGCTGTTTAAAAACATTTTTATTTGGAGGCGTTCAAAGATGGCTGCCTAGTAAAGCAGATGTGTGTCCTAGAGCTCCCAGGCCTTTCCAAATTTACAAAATCTTAGAATATCATGCTTGGGAATTGTGTGCCCATTTTTTTGAAGGGTATGTGACTACAATCTGAAAGCTGACAAAAAAGGAAGGAAAATGTGTTGTGGCGGCCAAAACGAAAACTAACACCGGCTCCGCGAAAGGGAATTTGACCACACACCAAACAATTATGGAGGAATGTCTTTCACCCGCAGGTGAACCAGTGCAGTCCCCCTTACCTTCACCAAAGAGTTTGCAATCCTTGAAGAAGTGTATGCAAAATTCCACAGAAGCTGTTTCTCTAATGTTAAAAAGCATGTTTGTGGAGCAGGGGCAGCCTGAGGATGATGTGGGGCCATGTGTGGAGACTTATTGTGGGGCATCATTTGCATAAATATTTACATATCCATTGGGCATCATTTGCATAAATTTTGTTTATTTTAAAATGTATATGCCATCCATCCAAAATTCTAGGTGACTTCCAAACATACATACACAATTTATTAAAACAAAGGTTACAATAAAATAAACATAATAATAATCAATCTCCAGGAACAAGCAGGAATGAAATCTTCACATGTGGGTGACATCTGTAACGCTCCCCAGCATCCCATAGGAAAGCCTTTGGGAGCACTCCACTATGCCTGCGCATCTTCCTTCTCACTGTCCCAACTCCTCTTCTCAGTTCTTCATTTTCTGCAGAACCAGCAGTTGCAAAATCCTATCACTGCCGAAAAACTTATTTTTTGGTGTATTACCATGCTCTGCCTTTCCGTTGACGCTGGTTCTATCAGGTCCCGATAAATTTTTCTTTTTTAGTTCTAAAATTTTCTGTTTCTTTCTTTTCTTTTCCTGTGGGTTAACCGCTAGCTAGGCCTTTAGACCTTCATATCCTTCAATCCTGAGGTATATGTTCTCTAAAATGGAAAAAACAACTAATGGTTTTAAAAATTTTTACCAAATGTGCCGGTACTATATCTGTCATGAGTAAACATGACTGGTGTCTAAAATGTTTGGGCCCTGATCATTTACCAAATTCTTGTCCTTTGTGCCAAGAAATGACAGAGAGGCCTAAAGAACAGAGTCAGACAGTATGGGTCCCTGTTTGCCCTGGACTTAATTTCAGTGGCTTCCACATCATCGAGAACATTGACCTCCTCTCTTGGGTCTCAGGTCTCTTCCATGTCCAAACATAAGAGTAAGTCTGTGATTTCTGTAAAGGCATTGACATCAAAGACTGATACCGAGACCAGAAGAAAATCATAATACAAACATTGAAACTCCTCTAGGGGTGCTTCCAATGCAGACTGGCCAGCCAAGCAGCACCGGTGGGAGGATCTGTCCTCCATAGCACAGGAGAGACTCTGGGACGCTTCTGAGGAATCAGCCTCTGAAGAGTTACCGGTTGCATGTTCTGGGATGGTGACTCAAAGCCCTGTTGGTGATTCCACCCAGACATTGGCCATCTCCCTGGACCAGCACATGCTGGCTCTTGAGAGGAGTTTGGCTGCACTCCTGGCAGCCTCGGTACAGACAGTATCGAGAGCTCCAGCAGTGCAGGCTTTGGTACCCTGGCTATAGCCAAGTATATTGGCCCCGATGCTGGCCCTGGAGCCCGCGCCATAGAACTTCTGAGGCTAATGCCTCCATTGGAACTAAGTGATACCACCGGTACCCAACAGGCTAAGACTGCCATTGTTCCCAATGCCAGTAACTCTGAGCATCAGCATTGGCCCTCGACATCAACAAAGTATCGAGGTCAAACAAGACCACCGATACTTCAACTTTCTGTCAGACTTCGATTCCAGTTCTTATGATTCTGATGAGGGATCACTCATTCTCAAGAACTTCCAGACATCCCTTCAGACCCATCCCCTCCACATGAGTGACACAGGTCCCCACCAGAGGATATGTCTTTCCAAGACTTTATCTGTGACATGGCAGCAGGACTGGCCTTCGCAGTAGTCTCAGAGAAGGAACCCAAGGAGGTGGCTACTTTACCGGCGCATTGCATCTTACAAGATCTTACGCTCCACATGTGGGAGGCCCCTGTTACAGTTCCACCTATCAGCAAGAGACTTGATGCCATGTACCAAGTTCTAGAGTGTCCAGGCTTCCAGAAGCCGCAGCTCCCACACCACTTAATGGTGGTGGAATCGGTGATGCGCCGAATGACGAGTTCAAAAAATCTGTCTTCCATGCCTCCGGGTAGAGAGGACACTCAGTGCCTTTGGGCATCGATGCTTTCAGGCCTGCATGATAGCCTCTAGGATGAACTCCTACATGCTCTATATGGGCATGTTTCTAAAAGATGTCACCAGAGATCTGGAGACTTGCCCCTATGCTTCCTAATGGTGAGTGCATTCCAGACACTCATCAAACAAGGTCAGAATACTTCAAAGTTTCTTACCAGGGCATCTTTTGATGTGTTTGATTCAACCAGCAGAGTTTTAGCATTTTGCATTGGGGCTCGAAGGATGGCCTGGTTGCAGGCATCAGATCTTGAACAGTGGGTCCTGGACAAGCTGGCCAATATCCCATGTACTTGAGAAAATCTTTTTGGAAACAATTGGAGAGAAAAGGCTAGGGAGATGGAGACAGATGATCTCACCCTCAAATGCCTTTCCAGAAAAACAGCATACCCCTCCAAAAGGAAGGCTCTTCCCAAGAAACCTTTCTATTCTAAGAAGAGATATTACTAGCCTCAGCAGGACCCTCCCAGTCCAAATAGCCCAAGGCTCCTAAACTTCAACCACCAGCTGTGGCACAACCTCCATCTGGTTTTTGACTCCTTCCTAGAGAGCATTGCCACTCTGCCTCTGGAGAATCCCCAACCCCACCACATAGCAGGCAGGCTCACTGGTGGCACCTCATAACTTCAGAAAAGTGGACTCTCAACATCGTCCAAAGGGAGTATCTTCTTCACTTCTGAGATCTTACCTCCTACCAGCTTTAAAGGGAACTATCCCAACCATCCCCTTCAAAGTACTCTCTTAAGAGAAGAAGTGTCTACCCTCTTGTCCCACGGTGCAATAGAAAGAGCTCCTCCTCTTCATCAAGAAGGGATGGGCTTCTGCTCTCTATATTTTCTCATTCAAAAGAAAACAGGTCCATCTTTGATCTCAGAGACCTAAACAAGTTTCTGGTCTGAGAAGGATTTCCCTGGGAACTCTTCTACCATACCTCCAGAGACAAGATTGGCTATGTTCTCTAGACCTGAAGGAGGTGTACACACACCTACTGATCCATCCTCAGCACAGACAGTATCTGCGCTTCATGTTTCAGGGCAACCACTACCAATACAGGGTGCTGCTCTTTGACTTAGCATCTGCACCGCTAGTATTCACAAAATGCATGGCAGTAGTTGCTGCCTATCTCCTCACTTTGGGGTCTTCGTCTTCCCTTACTTTGATGACTGGCTAATAAGGGAAGACTCTCCTCAGGAGGTAAAACTCTCCTTTCATCACACCATCATAGATCCACAGACCTTTGCAGACTACCTCCAAGAAAAATTCAGTGCCTCACCTCAACCAACCATGAGCACCACCGACAAGCCCAACATCACCCAACCAAATCTGGGATAAGTTCAGCATCCCTTCAACTGAGCAGATCTCACACATCATCATCTTGCTCAACACCAGCACTGCCCCAACAGACCCATGCCCTGTGGTCTGGATTAAAGCGGTAAAGGAGGATTTCATCCACATCATACACAACATAGTGCAAAATTCCCTTACCTGAGGTATCATGCCAAACACGCTAAAGCTGGCAACAATACGACCAATCCAGAAAAAATCCCCACTAAATAAGACCAATCCAGCTGCCTATAAGCCCATCTCAAGCCTCCCTCTACTAGAACATAAGAACATAAGAACATAAGATATGCCATACTGGGTCAGACCAAGGTCCATCAAGCCCAGTATTCTGTTTCCAACAGTGGCCAATCTAGGTCATATGTACCTAGCAGTTTCCCCAAGGGACACAGGTTCCACAATGCTTGTATTGGTTCAAGCATTGATATCCTGGGTCCCTTCTTAATAATGGCTTATGGACCTTTCCTCCAGGAACTTGTCCAAACCTTTTTTAAACCCAGCTACACTAACAGCCTTTACTACATCCTCCGGTAACAAATTCCAGAGTTTGATTACACGTTGAGTGAAAAAATATTTTCTTTTATTAGTCTTAAATAGTTTACCCTGTAGCTTCATTGCATGTCCCCTAGTCTTTCTATATTCTGATAAGGTAAACAATCGATCTACGTTTACCCGTTCCACTCCGCTCATTAATTTATAGACTTCTATCATATCTCCCCTCAGCCGTCTCTTTTCCAGGTTAAAGAGCCCTAACCTTTTTAGCCTTTCTTCATAGGAGTATCCTTCCATCCCCTTTACCATTTTGGTGGCTCTTCTCTGAACCTTTTCTAATAACTCTATATCCTTTTTAAGATACGGCAACCAGAATTGCACACAATATTCAAGGTGCGGTCTCACCATGGAACGATATAGAGGCATTATAATATCCTTTGTTTTATTTTCCATTCCTTTCCTTATCATACCTAGCATTCTATTTGCTCTCTTGGCCGCCGCTGCACACTGGGCCGAGGGTTTTAACATGGTATCCACAATGACGCCTAAATCTTTTTCCTGGGTGGTGGTTCCTAATGTGGAACCTTGCATCGTGTAACCATAGTTTGGGTTGTTCTTCCCTAGGTGCATAACCTTGCACTTGTCCACATTAAATTTCATCTGCCATTTTGATGCCCGGTCTTCCAATTTATCAAGATCCTCTTGCAATTTTCCACAATCCTCTTGGGTTTTAACAACTTTAAATAGTTTTGTGTCATCTGCAAATTTGATAACCTCACTCGTTATTCCACTTTCCAGGTCATTTATGAATATGTCAAAAAGCAGCGGACCCAGCACAGATCCCTGGGGTACACCACTATTCACCTTTCTCCATTGGGGAAAATTGGCCATTTAGCCCTACCCTCTGCTTTCTATCTTTTAACCAGTTCCTGATGCACAATAGTACACTGCCTCCTATCCCATGACTCTTTAGTTTTGCCAAAAGTCTCTCATGAGGGACCTTGTCAAAGGCTTTCTGAAAGTCCAGATTCACAATATCAACCGACTCACCTTTGTCCACCTGATTATTCACTCCTTCAAAAAAACATAACAGATTAGTAAGACAAGATCTTCCTTGTCTAAAGCCATGTTGGCTGTATTGACGTCAGGCTCACCGGTCTGTAGTTTCCCGGATCACCCCTGGAACCCTTTTTAAAAATTGGTGTTACATTGGTGATCCTCCAATCTTCAGGTATTAGAGATGATTTTAATGATAGTTCACAGATTACTAATAGCAGTTCTCCAGGACCAAGCAGGAAGTCAGTCCTCACATATGGGTGACGTCGGCGCCGACGGAGCCCTCGCGGAGCAATTTTCCCCAGCTTTCAAAGAAAGCCTTTGGGAATTGCAGCGCGCATGCGCGGTCCCCTTTCCGCCCAATGGTGCCATCTTGGCCAGTCTTCTTTTTTCCGCGGAGCCCTACAGACGCTGTCTACAAGTCACCGCTGAAAAGTTGATTTTCTTTCTTTCTTTTAGTATTTTCTTCGGTCCTTTTTCCGTCCGGCCTCGCGACGCCGGTTGCGAGGCCTCCCCTTCTTTTCTTTTTTTTCTGTCCTTCGTGACAAATTCGCGCTTTTTTCACTTTTCCCTGGTGGCACGAACGTTTGACCTCGCAGGGGCCCTTTTTCCCCCGATGGCCGCCAGTGGTTTTAAAAAGTGTGTGCAGTGTAAGAAACTCATGTCTCTGACTGACACACATGATTGCTGCCTCCGTTGCCTGGGCCCAGATCATGAAAAAATGATCTGTGGGGCCTGTAGCAAGATGTCCGCGAAATCTTTGCGGAGTCGGCAGCATCAGCGGGAGAGAATCTTCTCTGACCCCAGCCGTACCCGGACCTCGTCAGAAGCTTCGGTGTCCAGGGAATCTGGCTCTGAACACCGTCGGAGCTCCTCTGAGAGGGGGTCTCCTACCCGAGAACATCATCGGAGGAAGAAACCCGCGAGGACGGCGTCGGTGGACGCTCCTGGCTCCGCGAGGGCCAGGTCGCATAGCCCCGATAGCCATCCCGGGTCTTTGGAGCTGGAGCGGCCGTCCAAACAGCCTCGTCTGGAGATGGACTCGTCTGCTCACGTAAGTCCTGTTGTCCTCGTGGACTCGCCTCCGAGGGGTCCGACGTCGGGCCCGACGCCGTCGTGGCCCGAGTCGGGGGCTGCTGGGTTTCCTGAGTTCGGACTCAGGTTGACGGCCTTGGAGAGCAGCCTGGCTGCCTTCATGGACCAGCAGCGGGCATTGATCGCTGGCCTCGCTGGCGCTTCTGCCCTGACCGCCGGGACGTCGACGTCTAAGTCGACCCCGGAGACCGAGCCGATCCTCGAGTCCATGCGGGCTCGAGTCGATCCTCGGTTGAGGTCCCCTTCGGCCTCCCGTTCGGGGCCGAGGTCGTCGACGCCGACTCCCTCGGCGTCGGGGCGGACGGCGTCTGTGCCCGCCCGGCCGGAGCCGCTCGACTCCTCCTCCGAGGAATCCGCCTGGGAATCCGAGGTGGAAGAGTCACCTGATTCTTTTCGGACTCGGTGTATCCCTTCGGACTCCCCCGAGTCCGAACCTCGGAGACAGTCCCCTCCGGAGGATGCCCGGTTCTCGGACTTCGTGAGGGATATGGCCAAGGCCTTGGCCTTTCCTGCGGATCCCGAGGAGCCTCGAGCCGAAGAGCTCGATGCCTTCCAGTATGACTCTCCTGCAAAGGAGCATTTTACTGTACCGGTTCCTCCGATGCTGGAACGACTTCTCTTCCGCATGTGGGAGAGCCCGGGGTCGTCGCCGGTATTAAGCAAGCGGGTCGATGCCATATATCGAGTCCGCAAGAGCCCTGGCTTCCAAAAAGCACAGCTGCCGCACCATTCCATGGTGGTGGAATCGGCCATGCATAGGCTCAAGAGCCAGTAGATGCACTCCTCGGTGCCTCCCGGCAGGGAAGCCCACAGCCTGGATGGCCTTGGTAAGAAGTGTTTCCAGGGCTCTATGCTTGCTTGTCGGGTCCAGACTTACCAGCTCTACATGGGCATGTATCTCAGGGACCTGGCTAAAGAAATAGCCGGATTCTCTGCTGGTCTCTCCGAGGACCCTTTGCGGAGGTTCCAGGCCTTGTCCACTGGTATTCGAGAGTGCTCAAAGTTTATCTCTCAAGCAGCCTATGATGGCTTTGAGGCATCGGCTCGAGTAGCCGCAGCCGGCATCGGTGCCCGCCGACAGGCTTGGCTTCAGTCATCCGACCTCGAGCCCTGGGTGCAGGACAAGTTGGTCGATGTCCCCTGCAGAGGTGAAAACCTCTTTGGCAAACCTATGGATGAGAAGGCTGCACAACTCGAGACAGAGACTCTCACCAGGACTCGGCTCTCCAGGAAAACCTCTGCCCCTTCCCAGAAGAAGAAGGGCTCGGGGAAAAAGCCCTTTTACCCGAGGAAGGCGGCTGCCTATAAACACTACCCTCATTATCAGGCCTCCGCAGCTCCCCAACAGGGTCAGCAGGCCAAGGGACGGGGTAACGGGTCCCTTAGGCAGCAAGCCCCCAAGCCTGCGCCACCGGCCCCTGCTCCGCAGGGTGGGGTTTTTTTGACTCTTTCAGCATAGCCTCTCCCCCTCCGCTGGTTTCTCTCAGCACGGGAGGCCGGCTAGTCCACTTTGCCCACAGGTGGTCCAACATCACGTCCGATACCTGGGTGCTCCACATAGTCCGAGAGGGCTATCTTCTACACTTCCACCAGGTACCTCCCCCCTACTTTCCGGGGGAGCCTCTGCGACCCCCTCTTCACCGGGACTTACTCCTTCAAGAGTTGGCAAGTCTTCTTCAGGAACAGGCGGTGGAACCGGTGCCCCACCACCTGAGAGGTCAAGGCTTTTATTCCAGGTACTTCCTGATACCAAAGCGAACTGGAGGCCTCAGACCCATCCTGGACTTGCGGAACCTCAACAAGTTCCTGGAAAGGGAAAAGTTCAAGATGCTTACCCTTGGAATCCTGCTGCCCTACCTCCGGCAGGGAGATTGGCTATGCTCCTTGGATCTAAAGGATGCCTACACTCACATCCTCATCCACCCAAGCCACCGACAATACCTAAGGTTTGTGGTGGCAGGCAATCATTACCAGTACAGAGTACTGCCCTTTGGCCTATCCTTCGCACCACGAGTCTTCACAAAATGTCTCGCAGTGGTAGCGGCTTATTTCCGGCTTCAAGGCCTCTTTGTCTTCCCTTACGTAGACGACTGGCTCATCAGAGCACCATCCTCCACGGAGGCCACTCACGCCACGAGACGTACTGTGACTCTGCTCCAGTACTTGGGCTTTGTCATAAACTTCGAAAAGTCCACTTTGCTCCCCTCTCAGGATCTCGAGTTCATCGGCGCCAGATTAAACACGCTTCAGGCGCGAGCCTTTCTGCCGCTTGACAGGGCACAACGGCTCATGGCTCTCGCCAGCCGCTTTCGCAGCCATTCCCGGGTCTCGGCCAGGCACTTTCTGAGACTGCTCGGCCATATGGCTTCCACGGTCCATGTGACCCCCAATGCCCGCCTGAATATGCGGCCTGCTCAATGGTGCCTTCGCTCACAATGGCGTCAGGCCTCGGGGAGACTAGCGGACTCAGTACGAATCTCCAGCCCGCTGGTCTCTTCTCTACGGTGGTGGCTTCATCTACCCAACCTAGTGCTCGGAATGCTTTTTCAGTCTCCTCCGCCTGTTCAGGTACTGACGACCGATGCTTCTCTCCTGGGTTGGGGAGCACATTGCCAAGGGACATGTACTCAGGGTCTCTGGACCCCGTGGGAATCTGCCCAGTAGATCAACTTCCTGGAGCTCAGAGCGATCCGCCTGGCTCTACGGGCCTTCTCCCACCTTACCACTCTCCAGTCCTTCCTCGTCCAGACGGACAATCAAGTGGCCATGTTCTACGTGAACAAACAGGGGGGCACGGGCTCCTTCCTTCTCTGTCGGGAAGCACAAAAGCTCTGCGCTTGGGCCGTCAGCCGAGGAATCCTCCTCAAAGCTGTCTATCTCCCAGGTCAAGAAAATTGCCTGGCAGACAAACTGAGCAGAATCCTCCAACCACACGAGTGGAGATTGGACCCGTTGGTGGTTCAAAGGATTTTTCTCCAGTGGGGCCTCCCCACGCTGGATCTCTTTGCCAGTCCTCTGAACAGGCAACTTCCTCGGTTCTGCTCTCGGGAACCGCATCCCCTCCGAGTAGCGGCGGATGCTTTTCTGGTCTCATGGTCCACGGGCCTTCTGTATGCCTTTCCTCCCATGCCGCTGGTGTCTCGAACACTTTTCAAGGTTCTCCAAGACAAGGCTTCGGTGATCCTGATAGCTCCCCGGTGGCCCAGGCAACCGTGGTTCCCGCTACTGATGCAACTGGCGGTAGATACTCCGTTGCCTCTGGGGTTTCAACCCGATCTCCTGACCCAGGATCAGGGGTCTCTCCTACACCCCAACCTCAGATCTCTTCATCTGATGGCCTGGCTGCTGAAAGGGTAGTCCTTGCTCCCCTCCTGCTGCCTCCAGAGGTGGAAGAGGTCGTGCTAGCTTCCAGGCGACCCTCTACCCGGAAATCCTACGCCCTTAAATGGCGTCGCTTCTCCACCTGGTGTACTCAACAGTCTCAAGATCCCTTCTCCTGCTCGGTGTCGGTGGTCTTGCAGTACTTGCTTTCCCTCTCCAATCTTGGACTAAAATCCAACTTGGTCAAAGTTCACCTCAGTGCTATTTCTGCACATCATGTGCCGGTGGAAGGCAGGCCTCTTTCCGGCCACCCTCTCGTGGCACGGTTCTCCCGAGGTCTCCTTCTCCTTAAACCACCTTTGCGCCCCCCAGCCCCTGACTGGGACCTGAACGTGGTTTTACAGCGGATCACCTGTCCGCCTTTTGAACCCATGGCTACCTGTCCTCTCCGTTTTCTTTCTTGGAAAACCTTATTCCTGGTAGCCCTCACTTCCGCTAGACGCGTTAGTGAACTGCAGGCCCTAGTGTCTGATCCCCCTTACACTAGGTTCTACAAGAATAGGGTAGTCCTGCGGACTCACCCTAAGTTTCTTCCAAAAGTGGTCTCCCCTTTTCACATCAATCAGGAGGTGGTGCTTCCGACCTTCTTTCCCAGGCCACACTCCAGCCGAGCTGAAATGGTCTTGCATACCCTGGACTGTCGGAGGGCGTTAACCTTCTACCTTGATCGTACGTGGGAGCACCGTAAGACTGTTCAGCTCTTCCTGTCTTACGACCCTAATAAATTGGGGCTCCCTGTCTCCAAGCGTACTCTGCCCATCTGGGTAGCTGACTGTATCGCTTGGACTTATGGGGCGGCAGGCCTCTCGTTGGAAAGTCGAGTCACGGCTCTTCGGGTTAGGGCGAAGGCTGCGTCAGTGGCTTACCTCCGCTCTGTTCCATTGGCAGACATCTGCCGGGCCGCCACTTGGTCTTCGAGCCAGACTTTTGCAACCCATTACTGCCTCGAGAGGGAGTCCCGCAGGGACAGTGCTTTCGGACAGGCAGTTCTCCGTAATCTCTTCGAGGTTTAAGCAACTCCTACCCTCCATCCCGGATGTTGGGCTACTGGTTGGAGATTAGTCAGAGAAGATTCCTTCCTTCGGTGCTACTGAGCTTGAGGGAGCTCATTTTTTGTGCTTAGGGTCTCCGGTAGCCTTAAGCTGGGGAGTCCCATATGTGAGGACTGACTTCCTGCTTGGTCCTGGAGAAAGCGTAGTTACTCACCTGTAACAGGTGTTCTCCAGGAGCAGCAGGAATCAGTCCTCACAACCCTCCCTCCTCCCCTTGGAGTTGCAGTCATATGATTTAGTTTTTGCAAATTTTTTGCTGTCTTTTCGCTATGTCATCAGACTGGCCAAGATGGCACCGTTGGGTGGGAAGGGGACCGCACATGCGCGCTGCAATTCCCAAAGGCTTTCTTTGAAAGCTGGGGAAAATTGCTCCGCGAGGGCTCCATCGGCGCCGACGTCACCCATATGTGAGGACTGATTCCTGCTGCTCCTGGAGAACACCTGTTATAGGTGAGTAACTACGCTGTCTGCAATCTCATATTTCAGTTCTTTCAATACCCTTGGATGTATACCATCCGGCCCAGGTGATTTGCTACTCTTCAGCTTATCTAATAGTTGTAATACATCTTCTCGATGTATCGATATTTCCTTCAATTCTTCTGCACCTTTAAATACCACTTCAGTCATGGGTAACATCCCTACGTCTTCCTCAGTAAAGACTGAAGCAAAGAATTCGTTCAGTCTCTCCGCTATCGCCTTGTCGCCTCTTAGTGCTCCTTTAACCCCTTTATCATCTAATGGACCAACTGACTCTCTCACAGGTTTTTTGCTACGACTGTACTTGAAAAGGTCTTTACTTCGCGTTTTTGCTTCTGCAGCAAGCTTCTTCTCAAATTCTCCCTTTGCCTGCCTTATCAATGCCTTGCATTTGACTTGCCAGTGCTTGTGCTGTTTCCAGGTTTCGTCGTTTGGCTCTTTTTTCCATTTCCTGAAAGATGCTTTTTTGGCAACAACAGCCTCTCTGACCTCAACTTTAAACCATGCTGGCAGTTTTTTGGACTTCTATCCACAATTTCTTAAAGCGTGGAATACAGCTGGTCTGGGCTTCCAAGATAGTATTTTTCAACAACAGCCAAGCCTGATGTACGTCTTTAACCTTTGTAACTGCTCCTTTTAGTTTTTTCTTGACTGTTTTCCTCATTTTATCATAGTCTCCCTTTCGAAAGTTAAAAGGTAGTACTGTGGATTTCCTTACTATCCCTCCTCCACTAATTAAATCAAAGGCGATCATGCTATGATCACTATTGCCAAGTGGCCCCAACAACCTTATCTCTTGCACTAGATCTGGTGTTCCACTAAGGATTAGGTCTAATATGGCTTCCCCTCTGGTCGGTTCATGAACCAGCTGCTCCAAGAAGCAGTCATTTATTTCATCTAGGAACTTTATCTCCCTAGCATGTCCTGACGTGACACTGACCCAGTCGATACTGGGGTAGTTGAAATCACCCATTATTATTACTGTGCTGTAACTTTTGTTAGCTTCCTTGATTTCTTTGAGCATTTCATCATCCATTTGGTCATTCTGGCCAGGCGCTCGATAGTACACCCCCACTGCCATTGCCTTCCCCCTTTTACATGGAATTTCAATCCATATAGATTCTACAGCAGATTTTGTTTCCTGCAAAACTTTAATCTTTTCTGACTCAATGCCCTCCCTAACATAGAGAGCAACCCCTCCACCAATTTGATCAGCTCTATCATTATGATATAGTTTGTACCCAGGTATCACAGTGTCCCACTGGTTGTCCTCCTTCCACCATGTCTCTGATATTCCAATCATATCTAACCTTTCATTTAGTGCTATATATTCTAACTCTCCCATCTTATTTTTTAGACTTCTAGCATTTGCATACAAGCATTTTAGAGAATGTATTTTATCCATATTAATTTGTCTGTTAGACATGAGTAATTTGGGATCTTTAAGCTCTGTCTGCTCCATACTTGAGGGCATTTGGGCTACTTTACCCTTTTGTGGAACCTCTCTGCTTTTGGTAATATCCTTCAAAGATACATTCTTCCGAACCATCTGCTCTTGGGCGACTGTCGGCTTTCCCCTAATATCTAGTTTAAAAGCTGCTCTATCTCCTTTTTAAAGGTTAATGCCAGCAGCCTGGTTCCATCCCGGTTAAGGTGAAGCCCATCCCTTCGGAAGAGCCCCTCCTTTCCCCAGAATGTTCCCCAGTTCCTAACAAATCCAAACCCTCATCTCTGCACCATTGTCTCATCCACGCATTGAGACTCCGGAGCTCTGTCTGCCTTTTGGGTCCTGCGCGTGGAACAGGAAGCATTTCGGAGAATGCTACCCTGGAAGTTCTGGATTTCAACTTCCTACCTAAAAGCCTAAATTTAGCCTCCAGAACCTCCCTACCACATTTTCCTATGTCATTGGTACCAACATGTACCAAGACAGCAGACTCCTCCCCAGCACTATCTAAGACCTTATCTAGGTGGCGCGTGAAGTCCGCTACCTTCGCACCAGGCAGGCATGTTACCAGGCGATCCTCACGTCCACCAGCCACCCAGCTATCTACATGCCTAATGATCGAATCACCAACTATAACGGCTGTCCTAACCCTTCCCTCATGGGCACATGGCCCTGGAGAAACTTCCTCGGTACGAGAGGGTTTTACATCACCTGGAGGACAGGTCCTAGTTACAGGATCACTTCCTGCCACACCAGGGTGATGCTCTCCTGTCACGTGACCTCTCTCCTCCATGGCAACAGGGATGCTGCCAGACTGGAGGTGGGACTTCAGGACTATATCCCTGTAGGTCTCGTCTATGTACCTCTCTGTCTGTCTTATGCTTTCCAAGTCTTCTACTTTAGCCTCTAGAGAACGGACTCGTTCCCTGAGAGCAAAGAGCTCCTTGCACCTAGTGCACACGTAAGACCTCTCACCAACTAGGAGAAAATCATACATGTGACACTCAATGCAAAAGACTGGAAAGCCCCCATCCCGCTGCTGGACTGCTGTCTGCATCTTAGTTTTAAGTTTGTGTTTAGATCTAAGTTCTTTACTTACTAAGGGTTGCTATGGATATTTATACTAATAAAACTGAACCTAATACGTGTAATATACCTTGTTCACCTGAAGCTTAACTAATCTCAGGTCCTTAGTGTATGACTGATTTGGGTAATGAGCTTCACCTGAGAGCACCTCCTGTCTTTTAAGATGTGTAAGTACCTATAAAGCTACGATTATCCCAGGGGAGGGAGGGAAATAACACTTATTAAAAGAGGGCTGCTACACAGTACCCTGTCTTGTGCTGCTGAGGTAAGCTATATTCTGATTTGATTTAAATTATAGCTCTTAGCTGCTGCTAGGCTCTAACTTCTTATGAAATTAAAGTACAAGCTCTCTGCTGGGTTCTAAATTTAACCAGAAAGCTCTTTTCTGTGTTGTAAATTTAAGCTAAAAGAACTTTGCTGATGCTAGGCCCTGAGTGACTATTAAATGTAAACTACAAGCTCTCTGCTGGGTTCCAAATGTAACCAGAAAGCTCTCTTCTGTGTTTTAAATTTAAACTAAAAGTACTTTGCTGTTACTAGGCCCTGAGTGACTATTAAATTTAAAGTACAAGCTCTCTGCTGGGTATGAAATGTAACCAGAGAGTTCTCCTCTGTGTTTTAAATGTAAACTTAAACTGCTGCTACTAGGCCCTGACTGATTTAACAAAAATAGTGGATCACAGATTAATTAGCTTTAATACAAAGAATTCCTTTTAGAAAATTACCAGAAGTAAATACTCACAGTTGCATATCTCCCTCCAGAAGCAACAATCCCCCTTACCAGTCTTTCAAGAAGATTATCGAAAAAGTGGTTCAACATCAACTCCAAGATCACATCGACAACCATGCCCCTCTCGACCCAAATCAACATGGCTTCCGATCAAACCATAGTATCATAACCCTCCTAATATACCTCTTTGATAATCTGATCCAGGTGATCGACATCGTCAAGAGAGGTATTATCATGATCTTCATAGACATCACATCAGCTTTTGACACTGTGGACCACAGCACACTTCAGTCGAGACCACAGGACATTGGACTACACGGCACCACCTTGGAGTGGTTCACCTCATACCTCTCAGACAGACAACTCCAAGTCAAATGTGGACCTGTCATCTCCCGACCACTAAGAATCAAACAGGGCGTACCACAGGGATCCGCCCTCTCTGCTCTGTTATTTAACCTTTACATTCAACCGATCTGCGATATCATCAAGAATCACAAAATACAATACACGGTCTACGCAGATGACGTTATGATATACACCCCAATCAACCTTGACAGCCCGGGCTACACCAGCATAGCAGACTGTCTTCAACAAATGACAAGCTGGTTTATAGAAAACAACCTGACCATAAACTACAACAAGACAGAAGCACTAATCATCACCCGAAATGCCACTTTCACCCCACTTACCTCCGTCAAACTGAACGACATTACAATACCAATAAAGCCGGAAGTAAAACACCTCGGAATGACCCTCGACAAAGACTTGAACCTACAATCACACATCAGCAGAACCACCAAAACGCATACCTCAAAATGAGAACCATCTGACGCCTCAAGCCAGTTCTCTCACAGGATCACTTCCACACTGTCTGTCAAGCACTAATCACACCCATACTAGACTTCTGCAACCCCATCTACCTTGGACTCCCAAAACAAACACTCCGGCCCTTGCAGATGGCACAAAACACTGCCGCTTGCATAATCACTGGATCATCAAGCCACGATCACATAACCCCCATTCTCAACCACCTCCACTGGCTCCCTATCAGCTCCCACATCAGATATAAGGCTCTACTAAACATCTTTAGAGCTCCTAAAGACCTAGATTGGCCACTGTTGGAAACAGGATACTGGGCTTGATGGACCTTGGTCTGACCCAGTATGGCATATCTTATGTTCTTAAATATGTTCTTATGATCTTTAAAATCAAACAGAACCTCTCAGCAAATAGTCTGGAGCCCCTCATCAGACCTGACACATCAGACCAGACCACGGAGGAGAGGCACTTCAGACACCATCAATACCCCTAAAACATTCACGAGAGTATGGCAAGACACCTCAAGAAGAGCACTATCCCTGGCTGTACCCGCCCTCTGGAACTCCCTCCCGGATGGCCTACGTTCAACTCTGGACCTTAAGGACTTCAGGAAGCAGCTCAAAACTACACTCTTCATTGAACACTATAATGGTATCACATGAACTGACCAATGGCCCAAGGTCTACCTCCCAATCTTCCTGACCTCCTCTGTATCCCCCCCCTGTATATAGCTCCTTGTATATAGCTCACTCTGTAAATAGCTCACCAAGAAATCGTCGCCATCACACAAACTCACTTGCTTTAACACTGCATGCCCCCACAACTGACATTGAACTCTGATTTGGTTGAAGTGTAAACCACTTTGATTTCAGGATAAAGCAGTGTATAAATCCTTTTAAATAAATAAAATAAAATAAATGATAGTGCTCCAGCGTCTGGGATTTGTCCTAAACTTCTCAAAGTCTCACCTCTCTCTAACTCAACACCTGGAGTTCATTGGAGCAGTCTTAAACACTCAACAGGCCCTAGCTTTTCCTCCACAAGATCACTGTGCCCACCTCATCAAGTTGGCGAAACAAATGCAACAGCAAAGCCACGTAACTGCTTCAGCAATGCTCCGTCTGTTGGGACACATGGCCTCTATGATCCATGTCGTTCCTGATGCTCTACACATGTGTCAAGCCCAATGAACTCTGTCTTCTCAGTGTACACAAGCAAAGGGCCGTCTCAGAGACAAGATCCACATTGCCCCTCAACTGACCAAGTCTTTTTAGTGGTGGTGTTCTCCACAGAACCTACTTTGCAGATCACTTTTTCAGATGCCTCCACCTTGATGCTCCATGACAGTGGATGCCTCTAAACTGGGTTGTGGGGCCCATCTGAATGACTCAAACACACAGGGCCTGTAGACACAGCAGAAATTACCTCCTAGAGCTATGGGCACTAATAAATGCCCTTTGGGTTTTTCAGCCCCATCTATCAGGGCAACAGGTATTAGTCAGGATAGACAACCAAGTTGCCATGTTCTATGTGAACAAACAGGGAGAGACAGAATCCTATCTCCTGTGCAAGGAAGCTATTGGGTTTTTTGCCATCATACACCTCATTCACCTCCTGGGTGACCTCAATGCCCTTGTGGACAGGCTAAGCCGAATCCTTCGTCCACATGAGTGGACTCTACATCAGGAGATGGCTGCTTGGATCTTCCAAATGTGGGGAACCCCACTCATGGATCTCTCCGCCACTTCGCAGAGCACACAGCTTCCACTCTTCTGCTCCAGGCTTCCATTCCTGCACCGACATGCCCTGGACACCTTCCTTCTCATTGGAGACAGAGTCTGCTCTATGCATTTCCTCCCATCCCCTTGATACCCAAAACCCTGTTCAAGCTACAGGCCAACAAGGGCTCCATGATCCTCTTAGCCCCTTTTTGGCCCTGTCAACTGTGGTTTCCTCTGCTTCTTCGCCTTGCACATACTCAAACTCTCAGACTCGGATGTGCACCCAACCTCCTCATCGCAATCACATCGGCGAACTCCAGGCTCTGGTGGCGGATCCGCTATATAACCAGTTCCACGATGACAAGATAGTCCTCTGTACCCATCCACACTTCTTTGTGAAGGTAGTCTCCTCCTTCCATCTGAACCAGTTGGTAATCCTACCAACTTTCTCCCTGAGACCACATGCATCTCGAGCTGAAGCAGCACTATGTACCTTAGACTGTAAGTGAGCATTAGCTCACTACTTGGATAGAACTAAGGTTCACAGAAGATCCTCTCAATTGTTCATTTCCTTTGATCCCAGTCAGCTTGGCCTACTCTGTCCAGATGGATAGCAGATTGTATTTCTTTTGCTTATACACAAGCAGGATTCTCCCTGGAGGATCACATTACTGCTCATAATGAGGAGGCTATGGCAACCTCTTTAGCCAATGTCGATTCAGTATTCATTCACGAGATCTGTCGGGCAGCTATCTGCTCCTCCATTCATACTTTTGCTGCACATTATTGTCTGGACAGGGACTCCCGTTGGGATGCTGTCTTTGGCCATATTGTACTCCAGCACCTCTTTGGGACTTAATCTCAACTCCTACCCTCTGTCCTGGACTTCTACAGCAGACCAGACTATCATTAGACTGGGTCAGACCAAGGTCCATCAAGCCCAGTATCCTGTTTCCAACAGTGGCCAATCTAGGTCATACGTACCTAGCAGTTTCCCCAAAAGACACAGGTTACACAATGCTTGTACTGGGTCAAGCATTGATATCCTGGGTCCCTTCTTAATAATGGTTTATGGACCTTTCCTCCAAGAACTTGTCCAAACCTTTTTAAAACCCAGCTACACTAACAGCCTTTACTACATCCTCTGGTAACAAATTCCAGAGTTTGATTACACGATGAGTGAAAATTTTTTTTCTTTTATTAGTCTTAAATAGTTTACCCTTTAGCTTCATTGCATGTACCCTAGTCTTTCTATATTCTGATAACGTAAACAGTCAATCCGATCTACGTTTACCCGTTCCACTCCGTTCATTAATTTATAGACTTCTATCATATCTCCCCTCAGCCGTCTCTTTTCCAGGTTAAAGAGCCCTAACCTTTTTAGCCTTTCTTCATAGGAGTATCCTTCCATCCCCTTTACAATTTTGGTGGCTCTTCTCTGAACCTTTTCTAATAACGCTATATCCTTTTTAAGATACGGCGACCAGAATTGCACACAATATTCAAGGTGCGGTCTCACCATGGAACGATATAGAGGCATTATAATATCTTTTGTTTTATTTTCCATTCCTTTCCTTATGATACCTAGCATTCTATTTGCTCTTTTGGCCGCCGCTGCACACTGGGCCGAGGGTTTTAACATGTTATCCACAATGACACCTAAATCTTTTTCCTGGTTAGTGGTTCCTAATGTGGAACCTTGCATCATGTAACCATAGTTTGTGATGTTCTTCCCTAGGTGCATAACTTTGCATTTCTCCACATTAAATTTCATCTGCCATTTTGATGCCCAGTCTTCCAATTTATCAAGACCCTCTTGCAATTTTCCACAATCCTCTTGGGTTTTAACAACTTTAAATAGTTTTGTGTCATCTGCAAATTTGATAACCTCACTCGTTATTCCCCTTTCTCTGTCATTTATGAATATGTCAAAAAGCAGGGGACCCAGCACAGATCCCTGGGGTACACCACTATTCACCTTTCTCCATTGGGAAAATTGGCCATTTAGCCCTACCCTCTGCTTTCTATCTTTTAACCAGTTCCTAATCCACAATAGTACACTGCATCCTATCCCAAGATTCTTTAGTTTTGCCAAAAGTCTCTGATGAGAGACCTTGTCAAAGGCTTTCTGTAAGTACAGATACACCATATCAACCGACTCACCTTTGTCCACCTGATTATTCACACCTTCAAAAAAACAACAGATTAGTAAGACAAGATCTTCCTTGTCTAAAGCCATGTTGGCTGTCTCCCATTAGACCATGACTATCTACATGCTGAGTAATTTTGTTCTTTATGATGGTTTCTACCATTTTTCCTGGTACTGACGTCAGGCTCACCGGTTTGTAGTTTCCTGGATCACCCCTGGAACCCTTTTTAAAAATTGGTGTTAAATTGGCGATCCTCCAATCTTCAGGTATTACAGATGATTTTAATGAAAATTCACAGATTACTAATAGCAGGTCTGCAATCTCATATTTCAGTTCTTTCAACAGCCTTGGATGTATACCATCTGGCCCAGGTGATTTGCTACTCTTCAGTTTATCTAATAGTTGTAATACACCTTCCCGATGTATCGATATTTCCTTCAATTCTTACGCACCTTTAAATACCACTTCAGTCATAGGTAACATCCCTTCATCTTCCTCAGTAAAGACCGAAGCAAAGAATTCATTCAGTCTCTCTGCTATCGCCTTGTCGCCTCTTAGTGCCCCTTTAACCCCTCTATCATCTAATGGACCAACTGACTCTCTCACAGGTTTTTTGCTACGAATGTACTTGAAAAAGTCTTTATTTCGCGTTTTTGCTTCTGCAGCAAGCTTCTTCTCAAATTCTCCCTTTGCCTGCCTTATCAATGCCTTGCATTTGACTTGCCAGTGCTTGTGCTGTTTCCAGGTTTCGTCATTTGGCTCTTTTTTCCATTTCCTGAAAGATGCTTTTTTGGCAACAATAACTTCTCTGACCTCACCTTTAAACCATGCTGGCAGTTTTTTGGACTTCCTTCCACTTTTCTTAAAGCGTGGAATACAGCTGGTCTGGGCTTCCAAGATAGTGTTTTTCAACAACATCCAAGCTTGATGTAAGTCTTTAACCTTTGCAACTGCTCCTTTTAGTTTTTTCTTAACTGTTTTCCTCATTTTATCATAGTCTCTTTTTCGAAAGTTGAAAGGTAGTACTGTGTATTTCCTTATTATCCCTCCTCCACTAATTAAATCAAATGCGATCATGCTATACTATTGCCAAGTGGCCCCAACACCCTTATCTCTTGCACTAGATCTGGTGTTCCACTAAGGACTAGGTCCAATATGGCTTCCCCTCTGGTGGGTTCATGAACCAGCTTCTGCAAGAAGCAGTCATTTATTTCATCTAGGAACTTTATCTCCCTAGCATGTCCTGCCGTGACACTGGCCCAGTCGATACCAAGGTAATTGAAATCGCCCATTATTATTACTGCACTGTAACTTTGGTTAGCTTCCTTGATTTCTTTGAGCATTTCATCATCCATTTGTTCATTCTGGCCAGGCGGTCGATAGTACACCCCCACTGCCATCGCCTTCCCCTTTTTACATGGAATTTCAATCCATAGAGATTCTACAGCAAATTTTGTTTCCTGCAAAACTTTAATCCTGTCTGCCTCAATGCCCTCTCTAACATAGAGTGCAATCCCTCCACCAATTTGATCAGCTCTATCATTACAATATAGTTTGTACCCAGGTATCACAGTGTCCCACTGGTTGTCCTCCTTCCACCATGTCTCTGATATTCCAATCATATCTAACCTCTCATTTAGTGCTATATATTCTAACTCTCCCATCTTATTTTTTAGACTTCACTTCATGTCCACACTCTTCAGCTCTAACCTTTAGCCTCAGGGATAACACTGCTCTCCCCCCAATGCCACTCTGCTACCTGGGAGCTAGTGAGTCGCATCACATATGGGTGATTTGGGTACCAATGGAGCCCACGTTGGAATGCTCCCCATCATCTAATATGAAAGCTTTTGGGAACATTCCACTGCACATCTGCCTTCCCAACTCCTCTCCTTAGTTGAGTTTGTAGTTGAAAGGAAGAGAAAAAATAAACCAACCCTACAACTCCTAGGGGAGGAGGGCGGATTGTGAAGACTGCATTCCTGCTTGTTCCTGGAGATAGTGTAGTTATTTACCTGTAACAGGTGATCTTTCATATCAGATGTTGGGGTGCATTCCTATGTGGGCGCCATTGGTACCCACATCACCTATATGTGAAGACTGATTCTTGCTATTCCTGGAGATCACCTGTTACAGGTGAGTAACTATGCTTTTATCAAATTTAACTTAAAACCACTTACACAGCCCCCTCCCCCTTCCAAATCAAACCATTATAAAATCTGCACACCGGATTTATTTTTCTATGACCAGATTATTGATGAGGAGAGAAGATATAAAATGATAAAAACTAATCTTGGTAGCCACAAATTCAACATCATAGAGCTCAGGTTTGATTAGACCATGCTAGAACTGGAAAAGTTGAGAAATCAGCAGCAGTTATCAGGCTACAAAACAAAATTAAACTGAGACATTCTCTTAAAATTTGAAATTTCTTGAATCTGAGCTACAAAATATTTTAAATTTCAGTTTGGCAGCATCAAGAATGCAAAACTGTCAATCTCAAAGACAATCCATATTCCATTAAACCCAACCACCACCCTACAGTTGACTACGCACCAACTTCTGAAACACACATGGAGCCATCCCAGAAAAGGGCAGCACCATAAATATTGAAGTGGAACTTAAAACATCCATACACCTACTGTGAAAACTGAACATGTCAGATTCCTACATAGAAACTCCATAGTAACAGAATACCTGACCTCAGTCACACACTTAGGGGTATGTTTAATAAACTGGGCTAACAATATGCTATTTGCAACTAGGTCCCATTGAATAACTATATTCACAAAAATTAAACAAACTCCAAGAAGCCACACTCTGCATATAGTGCAGCACTAGAGAAATAAAAAGATGCATATAAAGAAAGCACATTTTAAATTACAAAAACATATACAGTATTCCAATCACTAAGGGGCATGTTTACTAAGCTGGACTAACAGCATTTGCTATTTGTAATTAGGTCACATGTTATTCAATGGGACGTAGTTACAAATAGTGTGTGCTATTAGCCCAGTTTAGTAAACATGCCCCTAAATCGAAAATAAAATACTTTTTACTATTGTCTGACAATTTTATTTTTCTAATAATAGTAGTGCCAGTCTCTGGTTTCTGCTTTCCTGCATCGTCTCTTAATTTTTTTCAGGGTCGTCCATCTGCTACTTCTCTCCTCTACATCCATCTCTGACGTTGATCTTTTTTCCATGTAGTTTTTCATCTCTTTAGGGATTCAAATTTCTCTCCATCTTACCTTCTTGTCCTCAATCTACAACTCTTCAACCTTAACCACAACTCTCCCATTCCCCGTCTCTCTATCTTCCCCCAGTCTCTTATTCCCCAGTCTGTCCTAATTCTCCATTTCTCCCCTGTGGTGTCCAATATTTCTCCTCTCCCTCTATCCTCACTGTCCAGTGTTTGCCCATCCAATATCTGCCCGCCCCTCCAACCAGCATATCCACCTCTTTTACACCATATCCCCTCACCATATCCAAAATATCTCCTCTTTATCTCCCCACGTCTAGCATTCCTACTCTTTTTCCTATTTTCTCCTATGTCTAGCATCTCCACTACATGTCCCTATATTCTGTCAAGTTCAGTTCTTCCCTCTGTAGCTCTATGCTCTCTTCCCTCTGTCCAGCTTCTCCCCATTGCCTCATTCCCACCTCTCCTATGTCCAGCATCGTTCTGTTTTCCATTCCCATCCCCTCATGTCCATCTCCCTATAATTCTCCCCAAGTCCAGCATCATTTCTCCATCTCCCTATTTCCCTTTCCACTGCCTCCTCCCTCTGCCTCTCCCGTGTCTAATATTTCCCTTTCTTCTCCATATTTCCCCTCCTCTGTGTCCTGGAGCTCTAGTATATTTTCCCTTCCACTGCTGTATGGCCTTGTGTGTCCCCTGTAACCCAACCACCCTTCCTGTACTTCACTTTCCTTCATCTCTATCATTTTGCTCCATTGCTGTACTGTTTAAATGTATCAAGTCTATGGCTGGGATGAACATCCTTCTGGAGTTTGCTCCTGCCCGTGCTCCTCGGACCTCTGACCTGACCTGCTGTACCTCTCCACATTGGCCATCGGCCCCTCCTCTTCCGCCGCCAAGGCTGCCAAGCCTGGGCTGTGGTTCAGGCCTCTGCCCCACTGCCTTTCTCCCTCTGCCACTGCCACCTTCTCCCTGCCATCAGGCAACAGAAGGAGCCGCTGCCCCCAGGGGTGGCTCAGGACCATCTGCCATCTGGGATGAGAGGTGAGCATGAGAGATGAGCAAGCACCCCTCCCCCAGCAGCCAAAATGAAAGGGCCTCCCCAGAGTCTAGTCAGGGAACAGAGGTCCCCTCACTCAAAACACTGGTCAGGTGGTTATCCCAAGAATAATGAAAGCAGTATATTCCCAGGCTCTATAATTTCTTTTGTAATGATGTTTATATATAGCAAAAATTGTAGCAGTATAATTATGCAGCTTGAGAATCTAATTTAAATCATATCGACTCCTGACACTATACACTGGATCAGAATGGTATTTTATGTAAATGTGTATTCTACAAAAGACAATGGACATGCAAGGTGATCACATACCAAGGAACCAAAACAAAAATCGAGAACCACAGTGCAGTTTATAACCCCAAAATAAAATTATTGGGCCTGATTTTTGAAAGGCGTTTACACGGTTTACAGCCCAGTAAACCATGTAAGTGGCTTAAATCTGGATATTCAATGGCATAAGAACATAAACATAAGAACATAAGATATGCCATACTGGGTCAGACCAAGGTCCATCAAGGCCAGTATTCTGTTTCCAACAGTGGCCAATCTAGGTCATACGTACCTAGCAGTTTCCCCAAAAGACACAGGTTCCACAATGCTTGTACTGGGTCAAGCATTGATATCCTGGGTCCTTTCTTAATAATGGTTTATGGACTTTTCCTCCAGGAACTTGTCCAAACCTTTTTAAACCCAGCTACACTAACAGCCTTTACTACATCCTCTAGTAACAAATTCCAGAGTTTGATTGCATGTTGAGTGAAAAAATATTTTCTTTTATTAGTCTTAAATAGTTTACCCTGTAGCTTCATTGCATGTCCCCTAGTCTTTCTATATTCTGATAACGTAAACAATCAATTTACGTTTACCCTTCTACTCCGTTCATTAATTTATAGACTTCTATCATATCTCCCCTCAGCCGTCTCTTTTCCAGGTTAAAGAGCCCTAACCTTTTTAGCCTTTCTTCATAGGAGTATCCTTCCATCCCCTTTACCATTTTGGTGGCTCTTCTCTGAACCTTTTCTAATAATGCTATATCCTTTTTAAGATACAGCGACCAGAATTTCACACAGTATTCAAGGTGTGGTCTCACCATGGAACGATATAGAGGCATTATGATATCCTTTGTTTTATTTTCCATTCCTTTCCTTATGATACCTAGCATTCTATTTGCTCTCTTGGCCACCGCTGCACACTGGGCCGAGGGTTTTAACATGTTATCTACAATCTTTTTCCTGAGTGGTGGTTCCTAATGTGAACCTTGCATCATATAACCATAGTTTGAGTTGTTCTTTCCTAGGTGCATAACTTTGCACTCGTCCACATTAAATTTCATCTGCCATTTTGATGCCCAGTCTTCCAAATTATCAATATCCTCTTGCAATTTTCCACAATCCTTTTGGGTTTTAATAACTTTAAATAGTTTTGTGTCATCTGCAAATTTGATAACCTCACTCATTATTCCCTTTTCCAGGTCATTTATGAATATGTAAAAAAGCAGGTTATTTATGAATATGTCAAAAAGAGATTCTACAGCAAATTTTTTTTTCCTGTAGAACTTTAGTCCTTTGTGACTAATTGCCCTCTCTAACATAGAGCGTAACCCCTCCACCAATTTGATCAGCTCTATCATTACGATATAGTTTGTACCTAGGTATCACAGTGTCCCACTGGTTGTCCTCCTTCCACCATGTCTCTGAGATACCAATCATATCTAACTTCTCATTTAGTGCTATATATTCTAACTCTCCCATTTTATTTTTTAGATTTTTAGCGTTTGCATACAAGCATTTTAGAGACTGTATTTTATTCATATTAATCTGGTTACCAGTAGGCAGGAGTAATTTGGAATCTTTAAGCTCTGTCTGCTCTGTACTGAAGGGCATTTGGGCTACCTTTGTCTTTATTGGAACCTCTCTGCTGATGTGCCCTAACTTCATTTTTTTGATAGTATCCTTCAAGGATTCATAGTTCTGAACCATGCGCTGTTGGGCAACTGTCGGCTTTCCCCTATTATCTAGTTTAAAAGCTGCTCTATCTCCTTTTTAAAGGTTAATGCCAGCAGCCTGGTTCCATCCCAGTTAAGGTGAAGCCCATCCCTTCGGAAGAGCCCTTCCTTTCCCCAGAATGTTCCCCAGTTCCTAACAAATCCAAAACCCTCATCCTTGCACCATTGTCTCATCCTCGCATTGAGACTCCAGAGCTCTGCCTGCCTTTTGGGTCCTGCACCTGGAACGGGAAGCATTTCAGAGAATGCTACCCTGGAAGTTCTGGATTTCAACTTCCTACCTAAAAACCTAAATTTAGCCTCCAGAACCTCCCTACCACATTTTCCTATGTCATTGGTACCGACATGTACCAAGACAGCAGACTCCTCCCCAGCACTATCTAAGACCTTGTCTAGGTGGCGTGTGAGGTCTGCTACCTTCGCCCCAGGTAAGCATGTTACCAAGCGATCCTCACGTCCACCAGCTACCCAGCTATCTACATGCCTAATGATCGAATTACCAACTATAACGGGTGTACTAACCTTTCCCTCATGGGCACATGTCTCTGGAGAAACTTCCTTGGTGCGAGAGGGTTTTACATCTCCTGGAGGACAAGTCCTAGCTGTAAGATCATTTCCTGCCACACCAGGGTGATGCTGTCCTGTCACGTGACCTACCTCTCTCTATGGCAACAGGGATGCTGTCAGACTGGAGGTGGGACTTCGGGACTATATTATTTATTTATTTATTTATTTTTATTTAACATTTTTTATATACCGCACTATTCATCATCAGTGCGGTTTAAATTAACAACAATATACCTGTCAATACATGACTGATCTAGGTTTACAGATAACAGGGAAGATAAACTGGGTGTGAACTGGGGGTAGCTATCTACATAATTATACAAATTATATATACATTGAATAGGTTACATCAAGATTTGATATTTGACAAGAATACAGTGTTTCACATTTTGATCCTTTGTTCTGGATTGTTGTTATGTGTAGGAGTTATCTGAGTGAGGCGGGAGCCGGTTCTATTGTGTGTATGGTAGCCTGAAGTGCAAAGTGAATAAATAGTGCTTGATGGACTTTCTAAATTGGGTGATATCCCTGATTGATCTGATGTTTGGAGGTAGTTTGTTCCAGCACTTGGGAGCATAGGACACAAAAGCTCTGTTAGTAGTTTGTTGTTGTGTCCATTTTGTGGAGATACTAGGAGTAACTAGTGTGTTTTCTGCTACTAGTCTCCTGGGTCTGTTGTTTGGTGTGTGGGTGATGAGCTTTGAGATCGATGCAGGAGATAATTTATTAATAGCCTTGAATGTGATGAGGAGGGTTTTGTATATTATTCTGCAGTTTATCGGGAGCCAGTGCAGATCGATCAGTATTGGTGTTATATGATCTCTTATAGAAACTCCAGATAAGATGCGGGCTGCCGCGTTCATCGCCAGTTGAAGTGGATTTAGTGTATTCTTGGGGAGGCCATGAAGGATGATATTCGCATAGTCGAAATGCGGTGTGACTATTGCTTGGAAAACTGTACGGAAGTCCTTGGTCTCCATCATTGGTTTCAGGTGGCGCAGTGTTTTTAGTTTGTAGTAAATTGACCTTACTGTGTTTTTTATGTGCTCTTTAAGATTGAGTTGTTGATCGAGTATCACACCGAGGTACTTTATGGAGGCCTTAATTGGGAGTTCTGCATCTCTTACTATGAGGGTGGTTGGCGGAGAAAATTGCTTGTTTCTTGTGGCTATGAGTACTTCGGTTTTCTTGAAGTTTATTCTCATGTTCTGATTGAGAAGCCAGTCGGTTATTGCATTGAAACAGTTGATTAGTGGAGAGTAGTCAGGATTTGATATGTTGATCGGTGTGAATATTAGTACGTCATCTGCGTATAATAGGCAAGATATACCAAAATCTCTGGTGATTTGGCAGATTGGCTGCATGTATATATTAAAAAGCAGCGCAGATAGAGATGAGCCTTGAGGTACTCCCTGTTTCTGTTTGAAGGGTTCAGATGTATTGTTGCCTGTACGGACCTGTTGCCATCGCTCATCTAAGTAAGATTTGCACCAGTTCCAGGCTTGGTTACGGATGCCTTTTTCGTGAAGTCTAGCTAGCATAATCTTATGGTCGACTGAGTCGAATGCCGCTGATATGTCCAGAAAAATCGTTGCAATGGCCATGTGAATGTTGTCAATCCCACAAATGAGTTTGTTAAGTAGTGAAGTCATGAGTGTTTCTATTCCGTGAGCTTCTCGGAATCCGTGTTGGCATGGGTCCAACGGGGCTGCTGTGTCAATGTGGTGTTGGATCTGCCTCTGAGTTTCCTTTTCAAGTATCTTGGCTAGGTAGGGAATGCTGGAGATTGGGCGGTAGGACTCTTCCTTCGTTGGTTCCATCTGGTTGTTTTTTAGTAGAGGGCGAATTGATGTTTGTTTAAGGGCGGTAGGGAAGATCCCAGTTAGATAGGAGATGTTTGCGATCTTAGCTATGTAAGGGCTAAGCTCGGCACGTAAGGTTTTGATCCATTGTGCTGGACATGGGTCATTTGGTGCCGTGGTGGTGTTTATGGTAGCGATAATTTCTTCGATGGTTTTTCTTGATGGTGGTGAGAATTTATTGAGTGATGCTTGAGCTTGCGGAAGTTGGATTAGTATTTGTGATGGCGTTGTGTTCGCCTTGACCATTTTGGCTTGGATGAAATTAGCATATAGTTGTGGATGTATGGATTCTTGATGCGGTGGCGATGGATCTTTGGTTAATGTTTTTACTAAATTGAAGAGATCACGTGGTCTGTTTAGTGTTTTGCTGAGAAGATTGGAGTGGAATTCTTTCCTTGTAGTCCGTTAGTTCGCGATGCTTATTGAGGTGGGTAAGATACTCTTCTTGAACCTGGCTGTTGTGGGTGTGTCTCCATTTTCTTTCTAACTTCCTCAGTTGGAGTAGCGATGTACGTAGTTCTGGAGAGAACCAACGGGCATCTTGTTTTTTATTGGGGCGATTTCTGGGTGGGAGCTTCTTGTTCATGCTTGGTTGATGGGCATACTGATAGAGAGTGTCGTTCCAGTTAGAGATCAACTCGTTCAGATTGTCCGTTGGCTTGGATAGTTTTGGCAACGCTTGTTTAGTGAAGGTCTCTGTGTCTAACGGTTTAAATCGCCCTGCGCTTGTTGTTGAGGTGACTGGCTGGGCGAGTGCGTTTGAATTTGTTGGAATCTGGAATAAGAGCAGGCTATGGTCTGACCAAGGGACTGGGATAATAGATGGTTTGGTGTAATTATTTAAGCTCGAGACTGCTGATGGAGCGAATATCAAATCGAGGATGTTCCCTTGATTGTGTGTGGGTTGTGCACGATTTGTTTGTATCCAAGGTCTGTCATTGCATCGAGGAATGTACTGGATAAGTCGTGATGTAGAGAGGCAAGGTTAAAATCACCTAACAACCAGTTTGGTTTGTTGGGGTTGTCAGGATTGCAGGCCAAGTTTATTATATCTGAGAGATCTTCTGATACTGTGTTTGGTGCTGAATAGATGAGATTGATAGAGTTGCTTCTATTTGCGATAGTTATAGTGTCTAGATGCTGGGAGCTCCTGGTTAGGGACACTCGGTATTGCAACTCGGACTTTGCTATTATGAAGACTCCTCCACCTCTTCTATTATCTCTGTTACAAGCGAAGAGTGAGAAATTGGGGGGCGTGATTTGGTTAATTAGGACAGTGTCTGAGTCAGAGAGCCATGACTCAGTGACCATTAGGAGGTCTAGATTGTAGTTGGATATTAGGTCTGTGATGGCTGGCCATTTGTTGCGCACAGACCGTGCGTTGATGAGTGCACATCTAAGCTCGTGTTGCAGGTCGTCTTTGTTGATCTTTTTGTTAGTAATGGTCTCCAGTGTTATGTAGAGCAGGCATGATTGTCTCTTTTGTTGAAGGTTTGGGTAAGGTTGATAATAGTTGTAGTGATGTTTTCTATTTGATCCTAGGAGTGCTGGGATAGGGTTATGATCATGTATGTATGAAACAGAGTCATGAATGGTTATGGCAATAGTGTAGAGAAAAACGAGCGTTAGGGTTGAGGTAGTCATGATTATCTTTTGGTGTTATTCCTGTTAGGTCACGGTATAAGGGCACTTCGAATGGTCTTCAGGCGAGGCCCGCCAGGCGCGGGTATGTCTGCTGGCGCTCTCTTTAAGTGATGGCTGCTCGGCCCCGATTGGGCAGAGCAGGCTGTGGGAGGGAGGACTGTTGCTTTGATACTTGGATGCTAAAGGTAGGTCTCGTGTATGTACCTCTCTGTCTTCCTTATGTCTTCCAAGTCTGCTACTCTTGCCTACAGAGATCGGACTCGTTCCCTGAGAACAAGGAGCTCCTTGCACCTTGTGCAAACGTAAGACCCCTCACCAACTGGGAGAAAATAATACATATGACACTCAGTGCAAAAGACTGGATAGCCCCCATCTCACTGCTGGACTGCTGTCTGCCTCTTCGTTTTAAGGTTGTGTTTAGATATTTAAGTTCTTTACTTACTAAGGGTTGCTGGGGATACTTATGCTAATAAGACTATTGTAATAGTCTCCTAGTTGGTTTACTGCTAAAAAGCATCTACCTACTTCAAAGAGCCCAAAACATATGCGCCAAGATGATCACTAAAGCTAAAATAACAGATCATGTCACCCCAATACTGTTAGACTTGCATTGGCTCCCTATAAGTAGCCAAATAAAATACAAAATCCTCCTAACTACCTTCAAACCCTTTAATAACATCTCTCCCTCACATTGCCTACCCTAATACACCCCCCTTCAGAAACTAGAATGCGCAGACAAAACGCAATTCATTCCCTCAACATAAAAACAACCATCAGAAAAACTAAAGCAACTACAAGTGACAGGGCCTTCTCCTTCGCTGCCCCCACTCTCTGGAATGATCTCCCACTAACCATTCGCATGATAAAAGACCTTTATCAATTCAAAAAAGAACTTAAAACCTACCTTTTCACAAACCATTTTGAAATCCCCTATCAACAGAGAACCTCTCCCCAACAATCACAGAAACACATCCACAGCACCCAAGATAGGACAAACGACTAATACAAGAAAACCTTCCATTACATTACTTACATACTTTACCCAACACACAAAAGTCTTATCCAATTTGTTGTTATTACTGCTCTTGTAAATAACCTTTTGTAATTAAGTTCCGTTATGTTTTATGCATTACTACCTGTATATAGTTAAAACCATGTTCCATATAGTTAATACAATGTTCCATGTAAAGTATACACTAGTATACGAAATTTGTTAACTGTTCAATGTAAACCGCCCTTGATCTCTGGAAGGGGCGATATAGAAGAAACTATTAAATAAATAAAAAAATAAATAAGACTATACCTAATACCTAATTTAATAATCTCACGTCCTTAATGTTTGCTGATGAGAATAAACAGCTGCACCTGAGTGTGAATATGGCACCTCCTTTCCTTTAAGAGGTTTAAGCATCTATAAAGCTATGATTATCCCAGGGGTGGGTGGGTGTTGGGGAGGGAGAGAGGGAAAAAAGACTTATTAAAAGCTGGCAGCTACACAGTATCCTGTCCTTTGCTTCTAAGGTACTCTGTGACCAATCTCCAGGGGGAGTCCCACAGCCCTTGCTTGGATAGAGGGAGTCTTGGGTTCTAAATCTAACCAGAAAGCTCTCATCTGTGTTTTAAATTTTAACTAGGCCCTGACTGAGTATTACATTTAAACTGGAAGCTCTCTGCTGGGTTCTAAATTTAACCAGAAAGCTCTCCTCTGTGTTTTAAATTTAAACACAGAACCTACCAGAACTCCAAGACATAAAGTCCATAATACAAAATTGGAACAAAACCATCACAGATGTTGCCACAAAACCACCTACATTCAGCCAGCGCACAAGACAAAAAACAACAACCTAGTACACACCACAACTGAAAGACATGAAGCGAAACCTACGAATCACCGAGAGAAAATAGAGAAGCAGCAGATCAAGCGACAGTCTAAACACTTACAAGGACAAACTGCAGGCATATCAAGAGGCTACATCACAAGCAAAGAAAGACTACTATTCAAAGTTAATCCAAACCTCTCTCAGTCGCTCATGAGAGTTCTTCGACATAGTGTAATCACTAAGTGAAGATACAACACAGCAAATCGAAAAAAACAATCTCACTCCACAAATGATGGCAGACTACTTCCAGACCCTGACTTCAGCCCATGCTAAAGGCACCAACTCATTTAATACTACAACAGAACAACATGAAAGCACAAACCTGAGCGCATGGAGCTCATTCAATAATATCACACCTAGCTACCTAGAGAAAATCATCAGAAGCATCAACACGACTACCTCACCACTTGACCCCTGCCTAGTCAGCTAGATTAAGCTAGCAAGACAGGAACTCATGCCAATGGAAGATTTTCCAGCTATCACTACAACAAGGATATGTACCCCCTGAACTCTTAATCGCATCCATCTGCCCGGTAAGGGAAGGGACTTCGAATGACATCAACCAACCAATCTTCTACAGACTCATAGCCAGCCTTCCCTTCATGGCCAAAGTACTTGAAAAAATCTTCTATCAACAACTCCAAGATCACATAGAAACACCACACCATCCACTCGACCACCAACAATATGGATTCAGACCACACCATGGAGTGGAGTCCCTAATGACTGCCTTACTAGACAACCTAATTAAGGGCACAGACAAACCCAGCTCTGGCTTTATATTCCTCTTTTTAGACATAAAAGCAGCATTTGATTCCATTCCACATAACCTAATCATCCAGTGACTGCAAAACCATGAACTATCAGACACACCCCTCATTTAGTTAGTCAAACCTAGCAGACCGACAGCTTCAAGTAAGATCAGGCCCTACAAAATCCACCCCATATACCCAATCTCAAGGAGTCCCATAAGGCTCCACCCTCTCTTCACTAATTTTCAACTTTTTTCTTCAACCAATCTGCTCTGTTATAAAAGCATTCAACATCTTATACCACATCTATGACGACAATGTAATGATCTATATGCCTATCAGCACATCTAACTCGAATTTCATGTCCATAACAAAATGCTTCTCCTCGGTCAGTGAATGGCTCAAAAGACACAATTTGTCAATAAACATCAAGAAGACAGAGACCCTGTACGTCACCAGAGACAATAGCTTTAAACCACCAAGCTTCATAACTATAGATGGTACCCAAATCCAAGTGAAAACAGGATGTACAATACCTTAGAGTTACACTGGATCAACACCTCACCTTCACGGTCACATACGAAATGTTACAAGAAGCATTTACTTCAAACTCAGAACAGTCAAGCACCTTAAATCTCTTCTAACCAACCATGACTTTCGCTCGGTCCTCCAAGCAACCATCTTTCCGCATCTCGATTACTCCAATATCATCCTTCAAGGCCTACCAAAAGCAGCTATCTACCCGCTCCAACTCACACTCAACAAAGCAGCACGGACCCTCCTCAACTCACAAAAAATAGAACACATAACACCCCTACTCAGACAGCTCCACTGGTTACCAATAATAGAAGGCATACAATACAAGTCCATTCTCACAACTTTCAAAATTCTCAACAACTCATCTCCGCATAACCTGCCATCCCTACTCCAAGTCACACCTGATAACAGAAAACGATGAACCAGCTCACAGAATATGCCATGCATCCCATTGCTATTTATGAAAAACAGCTCCACCACCTTAAAGAGAGCCTTCTCACTTTACAGTCCACATTTTATTCCTGACAGACTACGGACTACAAAGGATACAGCAACCTTCAGAAAAGCCCTAAAGACTCACATATTCAAAGACTGCTTCTTTAGCAACATCATCTATCCAGCCACCAACCAACTACTCATCCCCCTCCCCCTACTCCTCTCTCCCCCTCCAAGTTTACCCCCTATCATCAACCCCGTCTTGATCACCACTTGTCATTAATGATACTCTAGGCCTACAAACTTAATGTTAATTCTAAGTTGATCTCCCTGTTCTATGTATAATGTTCTGTTACAATGTAAACCGCTTTGACCAAAGGATAAAAACTGTTAAATAAATAAATTAATCAATTAATTAAGAAACAGGGGCTAACTGGGCAGCATGCAATATCGCCGTTGCCCAGTTAGCTTTGGCAGCTTACGGTGTGTGCGGTGATCCCTGGATATTCAGTGTCCTCCTCGTGGCATTCAAATCCGGGTTAGAGGTCGGCCGGGAGAGCTATGTGCCGACGAGGCGCATAGCCCTTTGAAAATGAGCCTAGCTCAATATCTGGCCCATTATAACTAATTTTATTTTGTCATTTTAAAATGTGCTGTCATTCTCACTTTTTATTTTTAATATATATTCTGCATCCAAAAAAAAACCCCTCTCTCAGCAGTGGGTGCACAGCAAAATTAGAACATTTCCCACAGAACTCAACATAGCACAAATAATTTCTGTTTCTGGTGTCAACTGTGTTAACAGCAATATAAACCCTCATCAGTACTGGGCATATTGTGAAATAATACTCAGAACTTATAGTGGAAATCTACCATACCATAACAGCATCAACTTCCAAAACTCACACAAGGAGCCTATCCAGAAAAGAACACCACCATTAATATTGCAGTGGGCCCTATAACATCCATATACCTAGACAGAAAACTTAACAAGCTTGTCCCATGTCCAATATATCCCTGTTTCTTCCCATTTTCCTATCTCCAACATATCCCCACATCCCATGACCAGCATTTCACCTCTTCCTTTCCTCCTCCTCCCCCCTAGCATTTCCTCCTAGCTCGCCTCTTCCCCCTTCTGCCCTCTGTCCCCCAACCCATGACCAGCAGCTCTCCTTTGCTTCCCCTCTCTGGCTATCATCTGCCCTCTGCCTTCTGCCCCTCTCTGGCTATCATCTGCCTTCCCCTCTCTGGCTCCCATCTGCCCTCCCCCTTCTGCCCCTCTCTCTCCATGGCCAGCATTTGTCTCCCTTCTCCTCCCCACTGTGTCTAGCATTTATCTCACTGCCCAGCTAGTGTCCAGCAACTGCCGTTTACCTCTGCAATGCCCAATTTGACTTGCTTTCTTCTTGCTGCCGTTGCCTTTCTCAGCGGCAGCACCAGCAGTGGAGGCGGCATTAGAGACAGAGGCAGCTGCTTGAAAAGAAAAAAGCAAAAGCGTGGGGTCTGTATGTTTATGTTTATTACATTTGATATACCGCTCAAGCCAAAGCATCAGAGCGGTTTACAATATTACATAAAAGTTATAGAAAATATGAAAAGAACGCCATTAATTAGATAGGACAGAATAAGAGATACAGTCATAGTTAAAGGAATAGAGGAGACGAGGAAATGCTCCACATAGCATCTGAAGAGGTAAATATCATAACACCAGGTGTTTAAGCTCCCACTCACAACCTCCGCTGTCAACATCACCCCTCCACCGCTCCGATCTCCATAGCAAGCAGAACCAATGTAGCAGCATTTTAAACGGCCCCGCACGGTCCTACGCCTAAGCATTTGTAAGTCTCTTTCAGTTCCACCCCTTCTGACGTGAAGCATCCATCAGCGGTTTACAAGCACGCCGGAGGCTTGAAGGCCCCAAACTTCTGCTTCCCCACCCCCCGTAAAAGTTTATAGCCTGCTGCAGCCACTGCTTGTCCTCAGATCTGGGACAGCGGCAGGGCGAGCAAAGTGGGATTTTTACTTTGTGCAAGTGGTGCGGGCAACATGCCTGCACATGCCTAGGGCCGGTCCTGTTGCGGAGATACAAGCTAGAAATGAAAAAATTAATGACCAGCTTGGACCTATCTAAGTGATGTGGCAGCAATTCGGACTGAGTTGCAAGTTATGAATGGATGAACATTATCGGATGAGTATGAAACGGAAATTGTGAAAAAAGAATTTGTGTGTTATAAATTCAGTGCTACAGAAGTTGGAGGACTTAGAAAACCACTTCTGCAGAGATAATATTCAATTAATACTGGTTTTTTTATACTGCTTTATCATTTCAGTCTAAGTGGTTTACATTGTAACTTAAACTTGGAACTGTACATTAAACAGGGACATTGATAACTGGATTCTTTTGAGACAATGAAGAGTTAAGTGATTAGCCCTAGGCATGCTAGTGGAATTGAATCCTGGCTGATTGTTCTCAAGCCAGTGCTCTAACCATTAGGCTACTCTATTCCATAGGTATAGTTATACCGGAGGGGGCTGAAATGGGTCCTATGGATGAATTTGTAGAGAAGGTGCTCCAAAACATTTGTAATGTTCCACCTCTCCCCAAGGACTTGGTAATTGAGAGAGCACATCAGGTGTTGGGCAGGTAGTTAGGGGAAAAATACCCATGAGTAATATTTAAGTTTTTGAATTTCTTCAGTTGAGAGTTGATTTTACAGTGAGCATGGAGGGAGAAAAACAAACTATAATGTTAACATAATGCTATTTTCAGACTTTAGTGTTCAAACTGATACAGGGCTACAATTACAAGTAGTAAAAAGGAGGTTCTATGAGCATAATGTAGTCTAAATTGTGCTCTTTCCAACTCATTTGAGAATTTCATGGAAGGGTGAAGCTATAATCTTTGGAACTGCATCAGACATTTCTAGACTTACATTTTCAAGGGGACAGGGCAGGGCCAGCTCAGGGGATTGTAGCACCCTGAACCAACTTTTGCCCTCCCCCCCCCCACGTGTTTTCATATTGCAGTGCGAGCTGCACAAATGGGGTAAATTTTCAGCCTATTGGCTTGTTAAATGCCACCCTCCCATTTAACTTAATCTGTGGTTTCTATGTCACAATCCATATAGATAGCATGCTGAATATACAGACAGTGATAGCATGGTCATTGTATTATCTATTTTGGCCAGGCCTGATATTCCATAGGTCTAAACTAAATGTGTAACTTACCTGAATAGTGGTTGGATATTGCTACTATCTGGATAATTCTCTGGCCTACCCTTGCTTCTCCCGTAACACATCCCACAAGTATACAGATAGAGCCCAATTTTCAAAGCCCTAGGCCTGTGCTTCACGTGTAAAACACTGCCTTACCCGTGTAAACCAGATATTCAACAAGGTGGCTTGAATCAGAGAGGCCTAGCTACCCGCATAGCACCAAGTGCCAAGGCCTGGGAGCGGAATGGGGGCGTGTCATCCTTAAACCCTCATAAAGCGTATTTCCGAAAGCCGTGTACGCCGACATTGGACATCACTAACCACAGAAGCCTAAGCGATATTTCCCAGTGCATATGATTGCTGATGGTGTGCGGCAAACCCTTGTAGTGGTGTTACAGTGCATTGTACACCGAGGAGAGTGTGTGCAGGCCTGTACCCTAACCGTGCAGAGATAAAGCATTGCTGGACCGGCCATGAAGCCATGTGGGCCATGCACATGATATTCCAAAGATGGAGATGCACCTGCCATGCCCAAGCACAGCAGAGGATGCGGCAGGCAGTGCGTATCCATCAGCAGGAAGTAACCCAGCATCCAAGACACAGGTATCATGCCCCATGTGTACATGGGCCCGGTGTGAGCTACCTTCACCTAATGGAGGAGGAGGTCTACCAGAGATAAAGACTGGATGGGGCAATGATAACTGAGTTGTGCAACTTACTCAGTGTTGACCTGGAGCCCTTCAATTCCAGAAGCCAGGCCCTGCCAGTGGCTACGATGGTGACCATTGCCCTGGGATATCTGTCAACTAGCAGTTAACAGCATGTGATAGGGGCGACTGTTGGAATCACTCTGTCTACTGCCAGCCATTGCATAAGTGCCTTCACCAGGGCCCTGCTGCAGAGGATGCGCCACCTCATAGCCTTCCCCAGACACAGCAGATGTGGCAAGAGACCATGCAGGTATTCTACAGTGTTGCTGGATTCCCATCGGTGCTTGGAATTATAGACTGCACCCACATTACACTGCAGGCACCTTGGCTGAAGTAGAGGGCATGGTTACACATCGATGAACATGTAGCTTGTTGTGGATGTCAACATGACCTTCACTGATGTGTGTGCCCGCTACCCAGTGTCCTGCCGTGATGCATTTGTCCTTGCCCAGTCCAGCTTGGGACAGACAGCAGCCAGGGGTGAGCTCGGAGATGTGTGGCTGCTAGGTGATTGTGCACATATGTGAGCCCCAGGACAAGCCCAGAACAAACTGTTGCTTTGGTATGATGCTATGTGTAATGCAAACAGGTGGGGATATGTGTTACATAGTAACATAGTATATGACGGCAGATAAAGACCAGTATGGTCCATCGTCTGTCCAGCAAGGCAGCAAAAGTAGGTGCACCTGTTGCTCTGTGCAGTTCACCCCTCCCCATGCTTTTGTTGAGGGGTGTACCCTCCGCTCCATGTAGGTCACCGCTATTTGCTGAGATATGAGATAGTTATGATTATTTTGATTTAATCCTGTTGCTATATAGGAATCCACTGTGTCTGTCCCATGCCATTTTGAATTCTGTCACTGTATTTGCCCCCCACCACTTCCATCGGGAAAGCATTCCATGTATCCACCACCTTTTCAGTGAAAAAGTATTTCCTGACGTTGCCTTTCAGTTTATCCCCTTGCAGCTTCATGTTATGCCCTCTAGTTTTACAGCTTCCCTGTCTTTGGAAGAGGTTTGTTTGATCATTAATACTCTTTAAGTATTTAAAGGTCTGTATCATATCTCCCCTGTCCCTCCTCTCTTCCAGAGTTTACATATCTAGGTCTTCAAGTCTCTTCTCATAAGTCTTCTAATGCAGGCTCCAAATTATTTTAGTCGCCTTCCACTGAACTGTTCCCAGCCTTTTTATGTCCTTTGCGAGATATGGTCTCCAAAACTGAACAGAATATTCCAAGTGAGGCCTCACCAGCGACTTGTACAGTGGCATTACTACCTCTTCTCCAGGACCAAGCAGGAAGTCGGTCCTCACATATGGGTGACGTTGGCGCCGACGGAGCCCCCGTGTGGAGCATTTCCCCAGCTTTCAAAGAAAGCCTTTGGGAATGCAGCGCGCCTGCGCAGTCCCCTTCCCACCCAAGGGTGCCATCTTGTTCAGTCTTTCTTTTTCCTTGGGGGCTCGACGGACGTGAGTTCGTGTCACCCGGAAAAAGTTGATTTTTTTTTCTGCAATTTTCGTTTTGTCTTATCCAGTTTGACGCCGGTTCCCCTTCCCGCCTGGGCTCGGTACACCGGTATCGAGTCCGGACTTGTGATTTTCGTTTTTTGTCCTTCGTGACTAGCGTTCGCGCTCTTTTTGTGTTTTCACTGGCAGCCCGGTCTTTTGACCTTGCAGGGGCCCTTTTTCCCCCAATGGCTGCCAGCGGGTTCAAAAAGTGTGAACGGTGCAAGAAACATATGTCTCTCACCGACACACATGAATGATGCCTCCAATGCCTCAGGCCTGACCATGACCCGCTGGCCTGTGGCCCGTGCGGCAAAATGTTGTTGAACGCGCTTCGGAGCCGTCAGCATCAACGTGAGAGCATTTTCTATGACTCCGCGTCCGGCCGGGCCCGGACTTCGTCAGAGGCCTTGACATCTCGGGAGTCCGACCCCAAGCACCGTCGGGGTTCCTCTGAAAGGGAGTCTCCCTCCAGGGAGCACTGAAGGAAGGAAATCTCACGAGGGCGGCGTCGGTGGAGGCTCCTGATTCCTCGAGGGCCAGGTCGCAAAGCCCTGACCGCCGCCCCGGGCTCTCGGAGTCGGAGAGGCCTTCCAAGCTACCTCGTGTGGAGCCGGAGTCCCCGAGTCACATAAGTGCAGTTGTCCTTGTAGACTCTCCGGGGGAGCCGACGTCGGGCCCGAGTCGGGGGCTGCTGAGTCTCCTGAGCTTGGACTCAGGTTGACGGCCATGGAGAGCAGCTTGGCTGCCTTCATGGAACAGCAGCGGGTGCTGATCGCCGGTCTGACCGGTGCATCTGCCCCGACCACCGGGACCTTGACGTCTAAGTTGACCCCAGAGACCGAGCCGATCCTCGAGTCGATGAAGTCTCGAGTCAATCCTTGGTCAAGGTCCCCCTCGACCTCCCGTGCGGGGCCAAGGTTGTCAACGCCGCTACCCTCGGCACTGGGGCGGGTGGCTCCTAGGCCCACATGGCCGGAGCCGCTCGATTCCTCCTCAGGGGAGTCGGAGTGGGAGACAGAGGACGAGGAGTCCCCAGACACCTTCTGGACCCGGTGCGTCCCTTCGGACTCACTAGAGTCCGAGCCTCGGAGACAGTCCCCCTCCGGAGGATACCCGGTTCTCGGACTTCGTGAGGGACATGGCCAAGGCCTTGGCCTTCTCTGCGGACGCCGAGGAGGAGCCTCGAGCCGAGGAGCTCGATGCCCTCCAGTATGATTTTCCTCCGAAGGAAGCCTTTATTGTACTGGTTCCGCCGATGCTGGAACGGCTGCTCTTCCGTATGTGGGAGGCACCGGCCTTGACACCGGTTCTTAGCAAACAGGTTGATTCCATTTATCAAGTCCGTAAGAGCCCTGGGTTCCAAAAGGCGCAGCTACCGCACCACTGCATGGTTGTGGAATCGGCCATGCACCGTCTGAAAAGTCAGAAGATGTACTCCTCGGTGCCTCCCGGCTGGGAGGCCCGAAACCTGGATGCCCTCAGTAGAAAGTGCTTCCAGGGCTCTATGCTGTCTTGCCGTGTCCAGACCTACCAGCTGTACATGGGCATGTACCTACGAGACCTGGCGAAGGAGATTGCCAGGTTCTCAGCTGGCCTCTCCGAGAAACCTTTGCAGAGGTTCAAAGCTTTGTCAACAGGGATTCGAGAGTGCTCAAAGTTTATCTCTCAGGCAGCCTATGATGGCTTTGAGGCTTCGGCCTGGGTAGCTGCGGCCGGCATCGGTGCACACCGTCAGGCCTGGGTACAGTCATCAGACCTGGAGCCATGGGTGCAGGACAAGTTGGTCGATGTCCCTTGCTGAGGTGAAAACCTCTTTGGTAAGCCCATGACTGAAAAGGCTGTGGAAATCGAGACTGAGACTCTCACCAGGACAAGGCTGTCCAGGAAGACTTCTGCCCCTTCTCAGAAAAAGAAGGGCTTGGGGAAGAAGCCCTTTTTCCCGAGGAAGGGTGCTGCCTACAAATCCTACCCTCAATATCAGGCCTCTCCAGCTCCCCAACAGGGCCAGCAGGCCAAGGGGCAGGGGCATGGGCCCCGTAGGCAGAAGACCCCCAAGTCGCCAGCTCCGGCTCCTGCACAGCAGGGAGCGGGGTTTTGACTCCCACAGCATAGCCTCTTCTCCACAGCTGGCTCCACTCAGCACAGGAGGTCGGCTGACCCTGTACGCCTACAGGTGGCCAGCCATCACAGGGGATACCTGGGTACTCAGCATAGTCCAAAAGGGCTACATGCTCCACTTCCACCAGATACCCCCCTCCTACTTTCCAGGGGAGCCTCCAAGATTCCCTCTGCACAGAAACCTCCTCCTTCAGGAGTTGGCAAGTCTAAAGGAACAGGCGGTGGAACCGGTGCCTCACCACCTGAAAGGGCAAGGCTTCTACTCCAGGTACTTTCTGGTACCAAAAAGGAGAGGAGGCCTCCGGCCTATCCTAGACTTGCGAAACCTAAACAAATTTCTGGAGAGGGAAAAGTTCAAGATGCTTAACCTTGGGATGCTGCTGCCCTTCCTCCAGCAGGGAGATTGGCTATGCTCCTTAGAGCTAAAGGATGCTTATACTCACATTCTCATCCATACAGACCACAGACAATATCTCAGATTTGTGGTGGGAGGAAGCCATTTCCAGTACAGAGTACTTCCCTTTGGCCTAACTTCTGCCCCCAGGGTTTTCGCCAAATGCCTGGCGGTGGAGGCGGCCTATCTCAAAAATCAGGGAGTTTTTGTTTTCCCATACCTGGATGACTGGCTCATCAGAGGTCAGTCTCTCCAGGAGGCTAGACAAGCCACTCTTCGCACTGTCTCTCTTCTTCAGCATCTGGGCTTTGTCATAAACTACGCAAAGTCACATGTTTTTTTTTTCTGATTTTCTGTTAAATGTAACTGATCTGTATATTTGGTGATTATAATAAAAAATATTTCACTATAAACTACGCAAAGTCCACTTTGCTCCCCTCACAGAACCTAGAGTTTTTAGGGGCAAGATTAGACACCCTGCAGGCAAGAGCTTACTTGCCTGAGGACAGGGCCCACAGGCTGATAGATTTGGCCAACCAGTTCCAAAGCAATTCTCAGGTCTCCGCCAGACACTTCCTGCAGCTCCTGGGCCACATGACATCCACGGTACATGTGGCCCCGAATGCCCGTCTGCACATGCGGGTGCCTCAGAGCTCAGTGGGCGCAGGCCACAGGCGACCTCCGAGACAGAGCAAAGGTGTCCAAACCACTTTTGGACTCCTTGCAGTGGTGGCTACATCTCCCAAACCTTCTCAGGGGAGTACCTTTTCAGGATCCAGCACACACAAGGGTGCTGATGACCGATGCTTCCTTAAAGGGCCGGGGTGCACATTGCCAGGGCACGTGCACTCAAGGCCTCTGGTCTCCTCGGGAGGCCACACAGCAGATCAATCTTTTGGAGCTACGAGCAATCCGCTTGGCTCTACGGACTTTTTCTCATGCCCTCTCTCACCAGTCTGTCTTAGTTCAGACAGACAATCAGGTAGCAATGTTCTATGTGAACAAGCAAGGGGGCACAGGGTCCAGATTCCTATGTCAGGAGGCGCAGGCACTTTGCTCCTTTGCAGTTAAACAGGGCATGTTTCTCAAAGCAGTTTATCTACCTGGTCAGGAGAACGTTTTGGCAGACAAACTAAGCAGGATTCTCCAGCCTCACGAATGGCAGTTGAATCCACTGGTGGTTCAGCAGATCTTTCTACGATGGGGACTTCCATCCATCGATCTCTTTGCAACTCCACTGAACCGTCAGCTGCCCAGGTTTTGCTCCAGACAGCCGCATCCCCTGAGAATGGCAGCAGATGCGTTTCTGATCTTTTGGTCTACGGGCCTCCTGTATGCGTTTCCTCCCACGCCCCTGGTGGCCCGAACTCTGTTCAAGATTCTACGGGACAAGGCCTCGGTGATTCTGGTAGCCCCAGATGGCTGAGGCAACCGTGGTTTCCACTTCTTCTGCAGTTGGCAGTGGAAACTCCATTCCCTCTGGGTTTGCAACCCGATGTCCTGTCTCAGGATCAGGGCTCCCTTCTGCACCCCAATCTCAGATCCCTCAATCTGATGGCCTGGCTGCTGAAAGGATAGTGCTATCTCCCTTGCTTCTACCTAGGGAAGTTGAGGAGGTGGTCTTGGCCTCGAGGAGGCAATCCACCAGAAAGTCCTATGCACTCAAGTGGCGCAGGTTCTCGGTGTGGTGTGCTCAGCACAATGAAGATCCTTTCTCCTGCCTGGTGCCAGTAGTGCTACAATACCTACTTCACCTGTCAGACCTAGGCCTTAAGTCCAACTCTGTTCGGGTCCACCTCAGTGCTCTTTCAGCACACCACTCACCGGTGGAGGGACAGTCGCTGTCGGTTCACCCCTTGGTGTCCCGCTTCCTCAGAGGCCTGCTTTTGCTCAAGCCTCCAATTCGGCCACCTGCCACTGAGTGGGACTTGAACGTCGTCTTGCAACAACTTACTCGCCCACCGTTTGAGCCGATGACTACTTGCCATTTACACTTTCTTTCTTGGAAGGCGCTCTTCCTGGTAGCTCTTACCTCGGCCAGACGTGTGAGTGAACTACAAGCTCTGGTTTCTGATAGACCGTACACACGGTTCTATAGGAACAGGGTGGTCCTTCGGACTCATCCAAAGTTCCTTCCAAAAGTTGTCTCCTCTTTCTACCTCAACCAGGAGGTGGTTCTTCCGACATTCTTTTCCAGGCTGCATACCAGCCGGGCTGAGACAGTCTTGCATACTCTGGACTGTAAGAGGACATTGTCCTTTTACATTGAACGTACACGGGGGCATTGAAGGGCTACTCAGCTCTTCGTCTCCTTTGACCTTAATAAATTGGGGTTACCTGTCTCCAAGCGTACGTTGTCCACTTGGGTAGCAGATTGTATCGCCTGGGTGTACAAGGCAGCCGACCTTCCCTTGCAGGGTCGAGTCACGGCCCACCGTGTCAGGGCAAAATCCGCGTCAGTAGCTCATCTCCGCTCTGTTCCGTTGGCAGACATCTGCCGGGCCGCTACTTGGTCTTCAAGCCATACTTTTGCAGCCCACTACTGCCTAGAGAGAGAGTCCCGAAGGGACAGTGCTTTCGGACAGGCGGTACTCCGTAATCTCTTTGAGGTTTAGGCAACTCCTACCCTCCGGCCCTTGTGTTGGGTTACCATATGGGGGCGTTCTCAGAGGATATTCTTATTACAGATGCTGAGGCTCTTGAGAGGGAGCCATTTTTTCAGCTTTGGGTTCCCTATAGCCTAGAGCTGGGGAGTCGCATATGTGAGGACTGACTTCCTGCTTGGTCCTGGAGAAAGAGTAGTTACTCACCTGTAACAGGTGTTCTCCAGGAGCAGCAGGAATCAGTCCTCACGACCCTCCCTCCTCCCCTGCAGTTGCAGTCATATCCTTTATTTTGATTTTTGCTGTCTTTTAGCTTTGTCATCAGACTGAGCAAGATGGCACCCTTGGGTGGGAAGAGGACCGTGCAGGCGCGCTGCATTCCCAAAGGCTTTCTTTGAAAGCTGGGGAAATGCTCTGCACGGGGGCTGCGTCGGCGCCGACATCACCCATATGTGAGGACAGATTCCTGCTGCTCCTGGAGAACACCTGTTACAGGTGAGTAACTACTCTTTCCTTTCTGCTGGTAATTCCTCTCTGTATGCAACCCAGCATCCTTCTGGTTTTTGCCACGGCCTTGTCACACTGTTTTGCCACCTTGAGATCCTCAGAAACAATCACTCCAAGGTCTTTCTCCTGTTCCGTGCACACCATATCTCTCGCCCCCTATCGCATACAGTTCCTTTGGATTTTTGCTTCCCAAGTGCATGACACAGCACTTCTTCACATTGGTCTAATGCTTGGCAATTAAGATTTATTCTTCCAGCTTTAGTAGATCTTTCCTCATGTTATCCACTCCCTCAGGGGAGTCCACTCTGTTGCAAATTTTCGTGTCATCTGCAAAAAGACAGACTTTTCCGTTCAGTCCTTCAGCAATATCACTCACAAATACTTTGAATAGTACCAGTCCCAGGACCAAATCCTGGGACACACCGCTAATCACCTTCCTTTCATCCAAGTGAGTTCCGTTTACCGTCACCTTCTGTCGCTTGTCAGTCAACCAATTTCTGATCCAGTTCACCACCTTGGGACCCATCCCCAAGCTGTTGAGTTTATCGATAAGCTTCCTATGAGGAACAGTATCAAAGGCTTTGCTAAAATCTAGGTAGATGACATCCATTTCATGCACTTCATCTAGTTCTCTGGTCACCCCTTCAAAGAACTCAATAAGGTTTGTTTGGCAAGATCGTCCTTTTGTAAAACCATGTTGCCTAGGATCATGCGACCTGTTGGTTTCGAGGAAGTCCACTATTCGCTCTTTCAGGAGCACCTCCATTACTTTTCCCGCCACTGAGGTAAGGCTTACTGGCCTGTAGTTTCACTTCTTCCCTTCTGCCACTTTTGTGAAGAGGTTCCACATCAGCCCTTCTCCAGTCCTGTGGAACTTCTCCTGTCTCCAAGGATCTATTAAAAACATCCTTTAATGGCCCTGCAAGAACCTCTCAGCTCTTTCAGTATCTTGGGATGTATCCCATCCGATCCCATGGCCTTGGCCACTTTCAGTTTTGCAAGCTGTTCTAACACATCATCTTCTGTGACTGGTGTAGTAACTACTCCATTCCCATTTGTATATTTGTCAGTCACAGGTGGTCCTTCTCCAAGATTTTCTCTAGTAAAAACAGAGCAGAAGTATTTGCTTAGCATTTTCGCTTTTTCAATGTCACTTTCCACAAATCCGTTTCCAGCACTTTTGAGTCCTGCAATTCCACCTCTGATTTTCCTCCTCTCCTGAATATACCCGAAAAAATTTTTATCGCCCCACTTCACATCTTTAGCCATCTTTTTTTTCTGCCTTTGATTTTGCTATCCTTATTTCTCTTTTTGTCTCTTTTAGTTTGATCCTGTATTCTTTTCTGTGTTCCTCTGTTTGCAAACTTTTGAATTTTGCGAAAGCTATGTTTTTTGCCTTTATTTATGCAGCCACTTCTTTGGAGTACCAAATAGGTTTCCTTTATCTCTTGTTTTTATTTACTTTCCTCACATACATATCTGTTGCCCCTTTTATTGCCTTCTTTAGTTTAGTCCATTGCAATTCCACTTCCCTTATCCCCTCCCACACTGCCAACTCCTCCTTCAGGTTCTAGGCCATTTTACTGAAGTCAGTGTTTTTGAAATCTAGGACTTTGAGCTTGCTGTGATCTGTTTTATCTCAGACCACACCGTGTGATGATAGCTGCTCACATGGGCACCCACCGAGATATTCGACACGCTATCTCTGTTGGTGAGCACTAAATCCAGCAATGAGCACTCCCTGGTTGGTTCCATCACTATTTGTCTAAATAATTCATCTTGGAAGGCAACCACATTTTTTTTTACTTCTTTCCAGATTTGCAGAAGTAACACTCCAATCCATATCAGGTAGATTAAAGTCACCCAATATGATCACTTCCCCCTTCAAAGCTATCTTTGTAATATCAATAATCAATTCACTATCCATTTCTTCAGTCTGAGTTGGAGGCTTGTAGACTACACAAGTATGGTTGACAGTGCCATCTCCTCTTTCCAACACAATCCACAGCGCTTCTTCTTTTCCCCACGTCCCCTGCATTTCATTAGCTTTAATATTACTTTTGACATATAGGGCTACTCCTCCTCCTTTTCTACCCTCTCTGTCTCTTCTAACTAGATTACAGCCAACTATGGCTATATCCCATTCATGCGACTCGTTAAACCATGTTTCTGTAATGGCCACAATGTCCAAGTCCATTTCCACCATTAGGGCTTCCAGATCAGGAACTTTGTTAGCTAGCTTAAAGCATTTGTGCTCATTGCTTTCTAGCATTTGTTGACTGGCCTGCCTGTGTTTTACATGGATTTTGTTCTACACGTCCTCTCGTACTTGCCATTGATGTATGGTTTAAAAGTGTGGCTGTTTCCAATGTCATTTTGCTTTTGCTGGGAGTGACGTCCTGAACTTGTTCTTTTCCTTCTGTCACCCTCTTTCCCTAGTTTAAATGCCTGTCCACATACTGCCTGAATTTTTCACTTAGGTTCCTTTTTCCTGCGATGGAGAGATGTAGTCCATCTGCACAGTATAGTCTCTTATTGATCCATCTGTTCCCCAGACAGCTATGTATCTAAATCCTTCTTGTTTGTACTAGGTTTGGAGCCATGTATTAAAGTTGTTTATGCAATGCAGCCTTTCTGCCCCCTTACCAAGAACAGGTAGGACTTCTGAAAATGCTATAGTGTTAACAATGGGCTTCTCTTCCAGAGTCTGGAGGTCATTTGTACCCAAGTGGATAAGAACATCAGTTTTGGAGTGCCAACAATTTGGTTTGTATTCCTGCTGGCTGAAGAGCCTAGAAGGCATTTGACCATCTTCTCTCCTTTGAAATGTGTTCCCAAGTTGGTGCCTCTGATGATGGAATCTCCAAGTAGTAGTAGTTTTCTGTTCTGTGATTTATTTTTCCTATTTGGTGCATTATCAGTAGATTTGGCATTGAGTCTTTCATTGAAGGGCACTTCAATTTCCATGGATTGTGCACCCTCGTTATCCAAGGTAGAGAAGGCATTATGCAGGGATATCTCTTGATGTATAGGGTGTCTCTGCATTACAGGTCACAACCTACCAGAGCCCACTGTGATCTGTTTGTTTCTGGGCTGTTTGATTTTACTTGGGGTAGTTTCTCCTAATGGGTTAGTTTTGTGCATACTTTGGCAGTCGTGAACCTCACTTCTAAGCCAGGGTTCTTTGTGGGAGCGGTGGTGGATTTTTTTCAGTTTGTACCCTAGAGGAGTTACATATTGCAACACATGATGACCACTGCATGCACATGCGTTGCTGATCTGCAGATCCATGCACACAGCAGGCGATGTCACACATCATGGAGACAACCAGGGGAAGCCCCATGACCAAGAGCAGACAGCATGCACCAACATTTGGCAAGTATGAGAGCGCGTGCTGGCGCCATGTAGTGCAGCCACATGGCAGCAGCCCATGTACGGCATATCTATGTCTGCCCCCATCCCAGCCAGCAGACCCCCTCAACCACATTTTCGTACCATGCTCCTGCTCCCCCCTTTCCAACAGGCTAGCCCATGTCACCATCTCCCATTGCCCTGCCACGAATGCCTTACTGCTGCACAAGCCATATGCTGGTGTCCTCTCACTGCCACAATGTCTCTGAATGCTACATTTTGCCCCCCGCCCTGCTAGTAGATAGTGTGTTGTATGCAGTCCGTAACAACCTGTAGACCATAACCAACACCTGTCCCATGTTCATGTGCACATCTCACATTGCCCCCACAGACAACCATGCATATCCCCCGAGGACCTGGCTGCTGACCCCTATGCACCACCCCATGAGCCAGCAGGAGCAGTGATACAATGAAGTCCATCAGCATACCCGGGCAGTTGTGGAGTGAGCAATAGGCATGCTGAAGAGCTGCTTCTGATGCCTTGACAGGAGTGGCGGGGAACACCTCTACAGCCCGGAGGGTGTATTCCAGATATTTGCATCGTGCTGCATACTCCACAACCTGGCATGGATGCGGGGATTGCCTGACTCAGAGCCCGCACCTGCAGAGGAGTGGGAGGCCGCAGTGGTAGAAGATGGTGATGGTGCAGAGACTTGGAGCCAGCAGCAGGCCTGGGCACTGGCCCACTGTGCACGGCTTACATGAGACAATTTCTGAGGTGATTACCCCATACTATCACTAGGATGGGATACACACATTCCCCAATAAGTGCCCACAATGATGTTACATGTGTTTATTTCCCCCCATATGTGTCCCCTGTTCCCAGACTTGCAGCCGGCCATGGGTGCTTGCTGACACGTGAACTGCGACGGAGTGGAGCGATGTCTGATGACATGCTGGCAGGGTCATCCTCCTCCCCAGCATGGTAGGCCGCTGCACATTGTTCAGGGCTACCAGGTTGCTGTGCTGGTACACTGTCGGCCCCAGCACCCATCCCCTGGGCCTACAGGAGGCCAACCAAACTGTGCAGGGATCCAGCAATTGTTGTCTGGTATGGTGCCATCTCCCTCATCAGACACAGGTGTCCCTCCTGATGGCACTGCACTTGCAGTTGGTATTCCTGCCTTGCTTCAAACTCAACCTTCCTCACCCATGTGGCTGCCTGAAGGTCTTGCTGGATACCGTGCAGATCAGCCAGTATGCCCTTAATGCCAGCCACCGGTCATGTACCCTCCTGCAGTAGCTCCTTGTCCACACCTTTGCCCCCTGTGTCCACAGGGTCATCCAAGATGTGGAACTGTAGCTCAGTGAGTGGAGCATCATCTGTCTTCATTTCCCCAGTACTGGCAGACATACTGGCCTACTCCAGTGCCCTGGGAGATGCATTGACTTGCTCCAATGCCTTGGGTGTTGCACCGGACTGCTCCACTGCCCTGGGTGTCACACCAGACTGCATCTCTGCAATGGGTGTTGCACCAGGCTTCACCTCTGCCTTAGCAGGCACACAGCCCTGTGGGGCTGCACACTGGCAGCATTCGCAGTAGGTGGGGAGGCTCCCACTGATGCATCAGTTTCAGGCTGAGGGTTGGGTCCTGGGTCCCCGCCCTGCCCCTGTCCCTCTGATCCCTCCTCCTCCTCCTCCATTTCCCTGCTTGCCCCGACCCTTTGATCCCCTCAGACTCCCCATCTCACTGCTGCACCATGGCCCCTCTCTGCCTTCCTCCTCCATGGTGCTGTCCTCCATTGCATTGCCACTGGACTCCTCCTTCCCGTCACTGCTGGAGGTACTGCTGGGATCAGCACCTCAGGACAGCTGTGCTGGCACTGGACTGCTGCTCCAGGTTGGTGCCCATGGGATGTGAGCATTGTCTGGGGCCTCCCTTGAATCGGCTGTGGGGGAAGGAGGGTAGGGGCTTAAAGATCTGCACAGGCATGGCCCTGGGGTGGGACTGGAGCATTTCTGTGGGGCCCTCACATGCATTTCACAATCCACCTTAAGGCCACCCCTAGCCAGCTCTGTTCTCCCCCTCACATGCCCAGCTGCGGCTTCCCAGCTCCACACCCCCGGGCGATGGACACCCACATGGGGCCGTGTGGTCAAGTGTACAATGTGCATCTGGGCCCACCACTGGTGGTGTGTGCCCCTGTACCACCCTTCCATGCTGTGCCCCAGCCATGTGTGTCACACCTGCATATATTGGGTGCTGGCTGGTGCACACATGGGGTAGTTGCACTGGGGAATGGCACTACTGCCCCAAGCACATTCACATCATTGCGTATGGGGATCCACAAACAGATGGTCTGCCTGCACCTGTATGACAGCCATGGCTGCCACTCCCTGCATCTGCTGGGCTCCACTGTGTACCCCACATATCTTCCTCAGCTGCCAACCGCTCCCTGATGCACTGAAGCTGGTTCAGTCGCTTCTGGCACAGTGTGCATTAGTGGCACTTTAGGGCCTCCAGTGTGCATTGCACACCATAGTCATGGTGAGAGAGAAGAGGCAGGGACACACATGGGCTCAGTTGTGTGCTTCCACATTGCCTATTGCACATATCTGTATCCTGCCTCAGCCTCGTGGCCTGCCCATCCTGGGGGAAGGGGCATACCCAAGGGTGCATGTGATGGTACACCTCTGGCATCTGGCACCAGATTCCTACTCACCACTCCCCAGAACCATTGACACATGCCCTGTGCCACCACCAACAGTGCCATCTGGGCCACTGACACCTGTGTCACCCCTCTGGCCCCTTCAGCCACCTCTGCAATCCTCCACCCTTCACTTACATCTGTTGCACGCAATCTTGCTTGACACTATGGTACATGGTTGTGGACCATGAGTGGCCTCGTCTGTGGGCAAGTGTCGTGGCAGGGGGCATCTACTGCTTCAGGGGCCACATCAATGTATGGTTCATTAGGCACCTTGCAGGGCAGGATGTTGTGGTGTGTGCCTGCACACCATTACACATCAGTCAGTTCCTGTGTCATCATATTATCGACATGCTGCCACAGGGAGTGGTTGGCAGTGGTGGCTTATTTGCTTGCAGGGACAGATGGACAGCACATATGTGGATACTGCCACTGGGCCCTCTGACCCTTAGGCCAGGGTCCCAGGGACTGTGAAGTGGGGCATGTGTCCATGGCATCTACACAGAACGGTGGAGTCCCCTAGTTTGGGCAGCCCGACCACAGCTCCCCATGCACCGGCAATGCCATTGCTGTGCGCATCCTGTGGTGTTGCTGCAATCCGCTGGCTGCCCACAGCTGTATGTGCCTGCTGCTGTGGGCAGCCAGGGATGGCACCTGCACCATATATGACCCATCCCCATGCTATCACCTGCTCTGTAACCCCATCCCCATGCTATCACCTGCTCTGCAACCATTGGGGCTGCCACCAGCATGTGGCTTGGCCCTACAGTGCTGCCTCCTGTGCAGACACACAGCTGTGCCTTTCAGGGTGTGTATAGCCTAGCATGGTACTCAGCCCCCTTCCCCATTCAGGTCTCCCTACCTGCGTAGGTAGAGTTGGATAGCCCTCCATATGGCCATGGACAGCTGCAGGTTCGGCCACCAGCCCCCCTGGGATATAGTACCTCCTTGTACCGAAGCACAGATTGGGCAAGGGCTTCAGACTCATTGGGGCAGAAGTTAACTTTTCTTTTCGAGGTCATGCCACTGAGAGCTCTTGCACAGGCAGCCCACACGACATGCATGACAGTGTTGTCAATGCACGGGTACACTGGATAGGCGATACAGGGATTCATGCACATTTGTCGTCCTGCTTCTCTGGGCATTGGTTTGGACACCTACAGGGTATCATGGGCTAATATATTCTTAGGTGCCGAGTCTGGGTGCTGGCCCCTGCACTTACCCGTCTATGCTGCATTGGGCGCCTACCGCTTTGCTCAGTTCGTGCCACATTTTTGAAGCTTGCTCATTTTGGAGGCGCACAACTCATGAGTCAAGCACCTTTCCTGAACCTTTCTGCGGGTATGGCAGGTCTTGGCGCCTTGTTGAAAATCGGGCCCATACTATCTGGCCATTTGGAAATTTAAAAGCCTAATATTATCTGTAAATTTTTTGAAAATACATGATTAAGCTAATTATGCATTTGTCAGCCTAATTGCCTTTGAATATCAGTCTGATAGGGCATAATTATTCATTCATATGGAACACTCCCAGACTCACCAATTAAACTATTCCAACAACAGATGCTGAGCAGAACTAGGGTGTTTCACTTTTCATCTCAACATACAAAAAAATTATATTTAAATTCTAGTCTCACATCAGTGACAATACCACTAACTCACTCCAGAGCTAGACATTGTGCATCACAACTCAAAAACCTGCAAATAGTTACTCGATACCAGCATCAAGACTGCAAATTGCACCAACACTACCTATGGAAAATCAGCACTGCGAATATGCTAGAACACCAACTCCCAACTGGAAAAGAAAACAAGCTGAATTATAGATTCCCAGAGAGAATTTACATTTTAACAGAATCCCTTATCTCGGCTGCATATGGAAAACATAGACCATCACCAATTAAAGATTAAGAAACTATAAAAGACAAATATTGAAATGGAAGATACCCAAATCAGACACCAAGCTGTGAAACATGAGAGAAAGAGAAACAGAAATGCATTTCCTCTTGTAATGAACTATTAGAAATGCACATATTTTGTTCTCTAAAAATTGACACTACAGGTCCTTCAAGCCTCCCCTCCTCATATTTCTGCACTTGGCCTCACAGTCCTACTCATATCCTTCACCCAATCACCTTATCCTCACTTTCCTCTTAATCTCTGGTCAATTTCTTAGTCCCCACTATTATTTAGCAACATTTCTATACTGCTGGATCTACAAGTCACAGCAATGTACAAAGAACAAGAACATTAGGAACTTTATATAAAACATGGCTGATAAGGGTTAAAATTTACACAGAACAAATTTGAGAACAGGTTAAACTATTTTACAACAATAGAACACATGCGGTAATGAGCTTATAGAGAACAGGGTGGAGGAGATAATTGTACATGGAGTAAGTGGAACAAAGGGTAGCTGAAGTATGAGACTGTGTTATGAGACTATCTCCCTAAGCAACTCCAAGTTCCCACTCACAATCACACCCACGTCCCCAATGCCCAGTCTATCTTAGAGTCTTTCTTCTGTTTTTTTTTCACAGAATCTTAGTCTCCACCTGTCAGAGTCCCTGCCTTCCCACATCCTATGTCCCTAGTACCTGCCCCTCTGCCTCTTACTCCCCTTCCCCATCATCTACCCATTTACTTCCTTTTCCAATATTCATTAACCTTGTCTTTCATCCTTCTTACCCCAGCAGGTGTTCTTATATCCATCCTTCTCAATCTTACTTTCATTGACTTTGCTTCTTCGCCACTCCCCACAATCTGTCATCCTCTCCTTTCTCAATCCTCCAGCATCTCACTCTTTTTACTACTCCGAACCTAGTATTTGCTAGCATCCCCCTTTCAATCTCAGGACCTCAGCTCTAGAATTAGCTCCTTTCCAGCCCCATCTCCCCAGAATTGTATCAGCCCATTTCCAGTCCCCCCAGCCCCAACATCAGTCCATTTCCAGTCTCCCCAGCCCCAGTATCAGCCCATTTCCAGTATCAGTCAGCCCCCTGCTCCTACATCAGTCCATTTCCTGTCCCTCAGCACCAATATCAGCCATTTCTAGTACCAGTCTCCAGCCCCAGTATCAGACCATTTCCTATCCAAGCCCCACATTCCAGTAGATCAGCTCATTGACAGTATCAGCTCATTTCCAGTCTCCTCTTGCCCCGGTATCACCCCATTTCTAGCCCAAGCCCCCCATTCCCAGTATCAGCCCATCATTAGAATCAGTCACCCCCGCTGGCCCCTGTATCAGCCCATTTCTAGTCCCCCCAGCCCCAATATCAGCCTATTTCCAGTACCAGCCCCAGTATCAGCCCATTTCGAGCCCTGAACCCTCATTCCCAGTATCAGCCCATTGCCACTATCAGCCCGCCTCCCTAGACTCTGTATCAGCCCATTATCAGTCCCAGTTTTCTCTCCCAGGCCCAGCCCAGCAGTTCCAGTATCATTCCATTTTCAGTCCCCCAACCCAGTTACTGCCCCCTCAAGTCCCAGTATCAGCCATCTCTCCCACCTCCCTGCAGCAATACAGCCACAAGAGCTTTTGCTTTTTCTCCCGTGACTGTATCAAACATTAATACAGTCTTGGGAGCAAAAGCCAAATGATTCCTTGGCTCTATTGAACATTAATACAGCTGTGAGAGCATTTCCCACGGCTGTATTAATGCTCTACACAGCCATGGGAGCATGGCTGTGCTACTGTACACTAAAGCCACGGTGCTTGAGTATATATAGCACAGCCGCAGAAGCAAAAGTGAATGCATCTGTGGCTGTGCTGAGCATTAATACAGTCACAGGAGCAAAAGCTAGTGCTCAGGCTGTGTTAATGTTCAATATCTACATGTCACTAATTTTATTCTTTATAATGGTTTCTACCATTTTGCCCAGTATTGATGTCAGTCTCGCCGGTCTGTAGTTTCCTGGATCACCCCTAGGACCATTTTTTAAATTGGAGTCATATTGGCCATTCTCCAGTCCTCAGCTACTACAGATGATTTTAATGATACTTCACAGATTACTAATAGTAGGTCTACAATCTCTTATTAGGTTCTTTCAACATTAGGTTCTCTTCTTGGTTCATGAACCATCTGCTCCAAGAAGCAGTCATTTATTTCATCTAGAAACCTTTATCTCTCTAGCATGTCCTACTGTGACATTGACCCAATCAATACCAGGGTAATTGAAATCACCCATTATTACTGTGTTGTAACTTTTGTTAGCTTCCCTGATTTCTTTTAGCATTTCATCATCCATCTGTTCATTTTGGCCAGGTGGTCAGTAATACACTCCCACTGCCATTGCCTTCTGCTTTTTACATGGAATTTCTATCCATAGAGATTCTACAGTGTATTTTTTCCTGCAAAACTTTAATCCTATGTGACTCATTGCCCTCTCTAACATAGAGCGCAACTCCTCCACCAATTTGATCTACTTTATCATTGCGATATAGTTTGTACCCAGGTATCATAGTGGCCCATTGGCTGTCCTCCTTCCAGCAGGTCTCTGAGATGCCAATCAAATCTAACCTTTCATTTTGTGCTATATATTGTAACTCTTCCATCTTATTTTTAGACTTCTAGCATTTGCATACAGGCATTTTGGAGGTTGTATTTTATTCACATTAATCTGATGCATATATATATATATCTATATAGATGCATATACAGAGATACAAAACTGTTTTTTAGCACAACTCAGTAATTATAGATGTTTGGTTATTGCAAATTTGAAAGACTAGTGATGATGGTTGGCGGGTTGAGGAGAATGGAAAGTGAATGTTTGAAACAGAGTGTGAGTAAGGTGAATGTAATAGAATGAGTTGGTTTTGGAGGAGCCTGGGGATTTTGGAGGCTGAAGGGTACGTTGGGATAAATTGTATAATTATCTTTATCTTTATTGTCATTTGATATACCCCCCTAGGCAGCAAGGCATCAGAGTAGTTTACAAAAATCTAAATTAAAAATAAGGAAAAGGAAAAGAACACCAATCATATATAGGACAGGACAGAAAAGAAATAGAATGAAGAAGAGAGCAATGCTTTAGATTTAAAGCTACTATGTATATAGTTAAATGTTCATAGTTAAATGTATCGCTGTTTGCAATTGTTTTGTTCAATGTAAACCGCCCCTGATCTATGGAAGGGGCAGTAAAGAAAAAACGCACAAATAAATAAATAAAATACAATTGAGGTTTACCAGTTTTGAACTATCAGCAGGGAGATTCACTCCTAAATATCTTATGTAGGAAGGGGCCCATTTAAAGGGAAAATCCCTGCTCAGTGTGGCCTTCTCTACAGGGTCCAATTTTAATTCTAAAAGCTCAGACTTCCCTGCCTTCATTTTAAACCCAGAAACAACCCTGTACCTCTCCAGTTCCTCACCATGGCCAGAGAGGTCTGTGGATGTATCACAGAAAATAGTAGGTCAGAAGCAAAGAGAGAGAGAGAGCTTATACTGGACATCTCCCACAGGAATACCCATAATTTCCTCTTTTGCCCTTAGGACCGTACCTAGCCCTGTGCAAGCGGTGTGGCCGCATAGGGCGCAAAGGCTTAAGGGGCGTACCTTAGCTGTCCGCTGTTGCCTGCCGCCATCACTTTTTCTTTTCTCAGCGGCAGCAGGCAACGACAGACAGCTGATATGCGCTTCCTAAGCCCTCTCGTGGCATGCCAAGCAGGTCTGGTCCCTACCTCCTCCGACGCGGCGTCAGAGAAGGGAGGGACAAATCCATCCAGCGTGCCGGCGACTTCCAAATCGAGCGCGTCTCCCCTCTCCCGTTGGCCTCCAAAAAGTGGCTAGATGGAGGTGTGGGGGAGGGGGGGCGCGTGCCCGATGTGCAAGTCATACAGGGTGTGATTCACGTTCGGTATGGCCCTGCTTGCCCTTACCCTCTGGGCTAACAGTTCCATCGCTAAGGCAAAGGGGAGTGGGGACAAAGGGAATCCCTGTCGAGAATCTCTCCGGTGCTCAAAGGGAGCTGAATATGTCCCATTTACAAGGACACAGAACTTAGGTCCCACATATACGAAATTGAGATGTGCAACTCTTATGTTCTGTCAGACGGCTGCCCGGGTGAGAATCTTCACAGTCTTGGCAAGTGCATATATCTATATGATTTGCAAGGGATTGTGGGCAATGCAGTTCATTCACACCCGACACAGCTGCTCACAATAATTTAGTTGTGCTCAAGTGTAAAGCCAATAAGATATTTATTTATGGGGTTATTTCTCCCAACACAGATATGCTTGGTAGCACATAAATCAGGTTACTTGCTTTCAGTGTTAAACTTGGAAAAACAAAATCAAGAAAACAACATTTGAACTTGTCAGGCAATCAAAGCAAAAGAAATAAGACCTGGTTGGTAACAAACTGGTCTTTTCTGTAGGCTTTAGCTAATATTCTCTTAGCAATGTATCAAACAACAAACAAGATCCACAAAGAAAGGAAAAACTGTTCTTTTCAGGATAACTTCTTATATCTTCTCACATAGATTCAGAAGTGATTCTCCCAGAGCTCACAAGCAATTAGGTAAGGCTCAATTGCTAGCAGTTATCCAGCTGAAACCCCTTAGCTGGCTTGCTTTCTACTGCGTGGCTAAAAATCCTACTCAGGAGCTTTTCTGAGTAGATTAGTTTGTATTTCTTTGTGATGGTTGCTGTACTTTGTAACAGAAAATCACCAAAGGAGTTTAGACAGAGAACAGTCCATGTAAACAGATTCTTCATCTGCTATCACCCCCTCTTCTTCAACAAGCATGGGTTCAATATCATGGATTGGCACAGATGAATCTCCCAATGGAGCACTTTCAGGAGAATACTTGTTTCCCTGCTGTCTTTCAAGGTTATAGCTAGGGCATAGATTAGTGTTCATACCTGAGCTTCCATTGCTGTTAGAGTTCCTCTTTATATAGCCTGGCCAGTATGTAGTCCAGTTCTTATGTCCAGCCTTCCAATCCAGATCCCTCGACACTGGATCTCTCTTCACATACCTTCTGGCACGGGTCTTAGGGTCCCTTCCACGTGCAGCCGTCTCCCTCACAGGTACCGTCTGGAGATTCCTAGCTCTGCAGCACCATTCCTCTGGCTTTCCCCAGTCCAATGGTGTATGCTGGCCCTTGGAATGCCTCCCAGTATACGTACTGCTCTGGACTCTTCTAGACCTCTCAAAGGCTTTCCTCCTCTTTCTTCCAAAGGGTTTCTTGCCCTCTCTGTCCGTCCGGTTTGGCTTCTGCTTCTGATGATCCTCCAGATGAAACTGAGGATATCCAAGCTGATCATGAAGATGATGATGATCCTGAGGATAATTCTCTGTAGAATAAACTCTACCTTTATTCTGCTTAGATGAGTGCTCCTCCCTAACACAGCGCAGCTGTGCTGAATCAGGCCCTGCCCTTTGAGATGAGTGCTTAGGGATTACCTCATAGCCCTCCTGATTGAACACACGTTTCCCCACTTCAGCTCCTCTAATGGCTGTTGGAAACCTGGTGCATTCTGGGACTGGTAGTCTTTTATGGGAAAATTCTGTTTTCTTATTTCTACCAGAACTGACAGGTTGCTTGTTCAGAGTCACTTCACCTTTTCTATAGCTCCTTCCTGAGCTATGATAAGCTTCCTTATCATAGCTCATATACGAAATTGAGATGTGCAGCTCTTATGTTCATTGTAAACCGCACTGATGTCGAATAGCGCGGTATAAAAGAGACTGCAAATAAATAAATAATAATAATAATATACCATTGCTGGAAAGGTTCCCCTAGGCCCATTCCTTCCATAACCTGAAATAGATAGGGCCAATAGACCCTATCGAAGGCCTTTTCAGCATCCACTGTGAGGAGGACTGCTGAGGCCTTCTCTTTACTGGCCCAGTCTATTAAGTTGAAGATTTTCCATATATTTTCCGCACATTGTCTCCCCAGTATGAACCCCGACTGGTTAGGATGCACTAGTTTAGCCATGAGTGCTTGCAGACGGTTTGCCATTACGCTAGCCAAGATTTTTTGGTCAGTGCTTAAGAGAGAAATTGGGGGGTAAGAGCTTCATTGGGTGGGGTCTTTGCCTTCCTTTAACAATATTGAAATTCCAGCTTCCCTCATAGATGGAGGCACTGCCCCTTCCAGACCACATTCATTATATACTGGTGTAGCCATCAAGTCACAAGACTTTAGACACTGCCAGCCCTCAAATCACTGTATGAAATTCATCCACCGAAATTGCCTACCGAGAGCCTGCCTGTCCTCCTCTGAAGCCCTTGGAAATGCACACCCCTCCAGATGGTCTTTCATCTGAATTCTTCAGCCATCCACTCAGGAGTATACAGCTCCTGATAGAATTCTCTGAACTTATTTCTAATCCTCTCGCATTCAACCATCTTCCCTCCTGTGGGTTCCCTAATGCACCACACCCAAGTGAGCTTTATGGAGCCAACAGCCAACTTGCCTTATTGTCCAGCTCAAATTGCTGCTGCCCTAGTCTGTCCAAATCCAGGCAGATATCCTCAAGCTGTAGTGTCTGGAGATGCTGCCTCAAGTCACTGAGCTGCCTCAGCAGATGGGACCCACTACCCCCTCCCCCTCCCCCCCTGCTTCAGGCGGGCATGCAACTCTTGGACCTCCTTCTCTCAGTCCTAGTCATCCATGGCAAGCACAACAGCAGCCTCCCCCCATCCTCCTGTTCTATATGCACAAAGTTCTTTGTTTCCCCCCTTCCTTCCAGTCCATTAGATGCTGTATCTAGGCCGCCTGGTAATACGCGTGAAAATCAGACACCTCAATCCCCGCCATCCCGTGGTGATGCATTATAAGGTGTGCCACCCTTGGTAGCTTACATCTCCAAATGAGAAGGGACTGGTACTGGAAGGGCTTGAAATAAACAGAACACCCTTGGTACCACATTCATCTTAACCGATGCTACCCTACCTAGCCATGACAGCTCCATCCCCCATCCAAATCTTTTCCAAGCACCCTGAACAATGGTGGAAAATTCACTTGATAGAGGGTCTAATGCTCAGATGCAATTCTAACCCCGAAATATTTTAAGGCTGCCCCACACACCTAAAAGGGAATCTCTACTTTAAACCTTCCACCTCCCCCAGTCCCATATTTATGGTAAGCGCCTCTGTTTTATCGAGATTGATCTTAAACAAAGAAACATCTCCATATCTCTTCAGTGTATAGCCTGGGTCAGACAATAACAACAAGATATCCTCCGCAAATGATGATATCTTATATTGTGTTCCGGAGTCTCTTAGAAACATAGAAACATGACGACAGGAAAAGACCACATGGCCTATCTAGTCTATATTTCCATATCAACCACTACAACAGTCCCCTTTTTTCCTTTAGAAATCCTCTGTATTTGTCCCATGATTCTTTGAATTCAGATACTGTCCTCATCTACCACCTCCACTGGGAGACTATTCCACGGATCCACCACTCTTTCCATAAAAAAATATTTCTGCATATCACTCCTGAATCTATCCCCTTTCACTATCATCCCATGTCCCCTTACTGCAGAACTTGCTTTCAATTGAAAGAGGCTCTCCTCCTGTGCATTTATGCCATGGAGATATTTAAACGTCTCAAGCATTGATGTAATGGCTTATCACTTCTATCCCGCCTTTCCTTTAAGGTGTACATATTAAGATTCTTTAAGTCTGTCCTCATATGCTTTATAATGAACCATTTTAGTGGCCACCCTCTGTACTGACTGCAGCCTGTTTATATCTTTTTGAAGGTGCAGTCTTCAGAATTGCACACTATACTTCAAATAAGGTCGCACCAAAGACTTATACAGAGTGTCAGACGGCTGCCTGGGTGAGAATCTTCACAGTCTTGGCAAGTGCATATATCTATATGATTTGCAAGGGATTGTGGGCAATGCAGTTCATTCACACCAGACACAGCTGCTCACAATAATTAGTTGTGCTTTTGGGTAAAGCCAATAAGATATTTATTTATGGGGTTATTTCTCCCAACACAGATATGCTTGGTAGCACATAAATCAGGTTACTTGCTTTCAGTGTTAAACTTGGAAAACAAAATCAGGAAAACAACATTTTAACTTGTCAGGCAATCAAAGCAAAAGAAATAAGACCTGGTTGGTAACAAACTGGTCTTTTCTGTAGGCTTTAGCTAATATTCTCTTAGCAAAGTATCAAACAACAAACAGAAGCCACAAAGAAGGAAAAAAAACTGTTCTTTTCAGGTAAACTTCTTATATCTTCCCACATAGATTCAGAAGTGATTCTCTTAGAGCTCACAAGCAATTAGGTAAGGCTCAATTGCTAGCAGTTATCCAGCTGAAACCCCTTAGCTGGCTTGCTTTCTACTGCGTGGCTAAAAATCCTACACAGGAGCTTTTCTGAGTAGATTAAAGAACAAGTTTGTATTTCTTTGTGATGGTTGCTGTACTTTATAACAGAAAATCACCAAAGGAGTTTAGACAGAGAGCAGTCCATGTAAACAGATTCTTCATCTGCTATCACCCCCTCTTCTTCAACAAGCATGGGTTCAATATCATGGATTGGCACAGATGAATCTCCCAATGGAGCACTTTCAGGAGAATACTTGTTTCCCTGCTGTCTTTCAAGGTTATAGCTAGGGCATAGATCAGTGTTCGTACCTGAGCTTCCATTGCTATTAGAGTTCCTCTCTATATAGCCTGGCCAGTATGTAGTCCGTTCTTATGTCCAGCCTTCCAATCCAGATCCCTGGACACTGGATCTCTCTTCACATACCTTCTGGCACGGGTCTTAGGGTCCCTTCCACGTGCAGCCGTCTCCCTCACAGGTACCGTCTGGAGATTCCTAGCTCTGCAGCACCATTCCTCTGGCTTTCCCCAGTCCAGTGGTGTTTGCTGGCCCTTGGAATGCCTCCCAGTATACATACTGCTCCAGACTCCACAAGACCTCCCAAAGGCTTTTCTCTTCCTTCTTCCAAAGGGTTTCTTTCCCTCTCTGTCCGTCCGGTTTGGCTTCTGCTTCTGATGATCCTTCAGATGAAACTGAGGATGAGGATCAGGATAAGGATAATTCTCTGTAGAATAAACTCTACCTTTATTCTGCTTAGATGAGTGCTCCTCCCTAACACAGCGCAGCTGTGCTGAATCAGGCCCTGCCCTTTGAGATGAGTGCTTAGGGATTACCTCATAGCCCTCCTGATTGAACACACGTTTCCCCACTTCAGCTCCTCTAATGGCTGTTGGAAACCTGGTGCATTCTGGGACTGGTAGTCTTTTATGGGAAAATTCTGTTTTCTTATTTCTACCAGAACTGACAGATTGCTTGTTCAGAGTCACTTCACCTTTTGTATAGCTCCTTCCTGAGCTATGATAAGCTTCCTTATCACAAGAGGCACTATCACTAACTTCTTCTGCTGGCCATTCCTCTCCCTCTGCCCCCAAGCATCCTTCAAGCTTTTGCTGTCGCCTTTTCTACCTGTTCAGCTACTTTAAGATCATCAGACACAATCACGCCTAGGTCCTGCTCTTCTTTAGTGGACAAAAGTACTTCACCCCCATACTATATTGCTCCCTTGGATTGCTGCAACCAAAATGCATGACCTTGCATTTTTTAACATTAAATCTCAGCTGCCAAATTCTAGACCATTCTTCAAGCTTATCTAGATCCCTCCTCATGTTATCTACACCTTCCTGGGTGTCGACTCTATTGCAGATTTTGGTATCATCCGCAAAGGGGCAAACCTTACCTGACAGCCCTTCCGCTATATCACTAAAAAAGATGTTAAAAATTAATCGGACCAAGGACAGATTCCTGGGGCACACCACTGGTAACCTCCTTCTCCTCAGAGTGAGCTCCATTACCTGTACCCTTTGTCGCCTCCCACTCAACCAATTTCTAACCCAAGCAGTAACTTTAGGGTCCATTTAGTATTCGAGTAGAGGTTGTTTACTTTCTTTAACATTTGAGGGGCAGAGGTCTACCATTTTGTGGAGGTGTCCTCAATTTTGGGGTTGTTCATCAAGTGTGATTGGGAAAATGTTCCCAAATCACGCTCCTCCTGGATGACTGTTTCTGTTAAAGAGTTGTTGGGGGGAGGGGGAGGAGTATGTGTTATAGAGGGTAATTATGCACCGAGCTTTAACATGAGAAAAACTGGCAGATAAAGAAAGCTAGGTGTGGGGGAAGAACTTTAATCAGGTACAAGTTTCATCCCTACTTTATTTTGTTGACAATATATAAAAGGAAACAAATGAGTCAAATTAAACTAATTTCTTATAATATTTGTGGATTTCAGACTCCCAAAAAGAGGCAGAAAGTGTTGGAACTGGATGTGCTTCCAATAAGGCAGTTGGAATTCTTTAGAGATACTTCACAAAAGATATTAGGATGGCCTGGGCTCCCACTTATTCTGGGGAGTGATCTGAATGAGGGTTATGTCTGCAAACTGGGAGATTTGGGTCATTGGGAAGGGAGAAGGGGAAGGACAGAAAGAGAGGATGAAAGGGGGATTAGGACAACTGATTTTAGACTATATTTTAGTGAATATGTGGTGGCAGAAAGACCCTGACTGAGGGTTTATACATATTATTCTGAACTTCATAACTCGTATTCTAGAATCAATTATTTTTTGGTCAATCATCAGCTCTATACTTCAGTCAGAGATTGCCTTTTTGGAGCTATTGTGTGGTTGGACCATGCTCCCATCAATTTAACTTTGGAATGGGTGTCATCAGACCCGCACTCTAAGTGTATCTGTTACCTACATATGATGTTTTGAGACTTCTTGAAGTATGCTATTGTTGCAGCAAGAGGTGAGATTGCTCTACACTGGAAAGCGGCTGTCCTTCCGGATATCTCTGGACATCATGATTGACTGCATGGTTACTATAGCCTCCAGAGACTTATAGCTATTTGCCAAGGATGGCGTGAGCAGATGGAGGCAACTTGGACACTTTACTGAGATTGGTGGAGGAGAAGGTGGGGGTGCGAGGTGCGAGGGGGTTGGAAGGGTTTAGGGAGAGAAGTGAGAGGAGTCAAGTTGATGTAATGGCTTATTGAGAGAAACTATAGCAGTAGGTCTGTATATGCCTAGAGGGTACATGGGCAGTGTTGTTTTATCTTTTGTGATATTATTTGCCTCACCAATTGCATTGAATAAATAAACATTTTTTATTTTAAAAAATGGGAGAGACAGTTGAATACTACAAGATAAATAACTCTGGTGAGATTTCCAGCAAAGTTATATGGCATTCCTAACAGGGGCTATACATTTCAAACAAAGGTAAGAATTTGTGTTTTTTTTTTTTTAATTTCTAGCGCTCTGACGGGGAGCTCTTAATAGGGTTTTGGTACATTTTTAAAACAAAGTTACAGTCTTTTTGTCTCTTTAGTTTAAAAGGAGAAATATTTTCTTTAGTGGGGTAGGTTTAAAACTCTGCTTTAGTAACTTTCTCAGCTCTATGGGGCTACTGACACCTAATCAGGAGTTAGTGGGCCTGATTAGCCTGTGAAAGATCTGAGAGCAGCTGAGGCCTGCATAAAAGGCTTCAGAGCCCTGCACTGTTGAGGCATTCCTAACAGGGGCTATATATTTTAAACAAAGGTAAGAATTTGTATTTTTTTAAAATTGCTAGTTCTCTGACTGGGAGCTCTTAATAGGGGTTTGGTACATTTTTAAAACAAAGTTACAGTCTTTTTGGTGCTTTAGTTTAAAAGGAGAAATATTTTCTTTAGTGAGATAGGTTTAAAACTCTGTTTTAGTAACTTTCTCAGCTCTTTGGGGCTTCTGATACTTAATCAGGTGTTAGTTCCCTACCTGCCCCTCCCCAACTCCCACCCACCCCTAGTGAGCAGTCTTGCTTTATAGGGCATCTCCCCAATTAACAAAACACAGGGACTTGGAACAGCACATTTTGAATATAATTAAAGAGATTTAACTGCTTTTTCTCTGAAAGGGCAGCTGGGAGACCGGCTGGTACTTTGGTAGATCTCTCTCTTTTGCTTTAACAGATATATAAGCTCCACAAACAGAACAATGGCTGGAAAAAATTGTATCGCTAAAGCTGTTACCCCCGTTACAGCTTCTGCCTCTGTCCAGACAGAGGTCCCATTGCCAGTTGAAGGACCGGTTCCATGTGCAAGGTGCCTGCATGCTGAAGCTCTAAGGAAACAAGTGGAGGAACTCAGAGTGGAGGTGGCGAGGCTGAGGAGCATTCAAGACAGTGAGAAGTACATTGATGAGATGCTTCTTGCAACAGCCAAGCTCTCCAGCAGAGGTGAAGATGGGTGCCTTCAGAATGACAAAGGTTGGACACAAGTCACCAGGACCTGCAGAATCACCAATCCAACTTCTCCAGCCCTTGAATTGAAGAAACATTATGCAGCACTGCAAAGGGAAGAACCAGAGCTCAAGTACCCCAAAGTTACAGAATCAGTGACCACAAGGAAGCGAAGGGTAGTGGTGTTTGTTGACTCTCTTCTGAGGGGTACTGAGGCGTCCATCTGCCGACCAGACGATGTCAAGAGAAGTATGCTGTCTGCCTTGTGCCAAAATCCAAAATGTTATGGAGAGTTTGCCGAGACTTATCAAGCCCACTGACTATTACCCAATGTTGCTAATGCATGTCGGAACAAATGATACTGCCAGGTATCCCTCTGAGCATATCAAAAGTGACTTCATGACTCTGAGACAGAGGCTGAAGCAGAGAGGTGCACAGGTGGTGTTCTCATCAATCCTCCCTGTTGAGGGTAAAGGCCAAGGCAGAGAGGCGCGCATCCTGGAGATGAATGCATGGCTGCGTGGATGCTGTCATCGAGAGCGTTTTGGGTTCCTGGACCATGGGATGCTGTTCCAAGGGTTGCAGAGCAAAGATGGCATCCATCTGTCCAAGAAATGTCGATGCATTTTCAGTAGTAGACTGGCTAATCTACTGAAGAGGGCTTTAAACTAGATTTGTTGGGGATGGGTGAAGAAAGCCCCCAGGTAAATGAAAGCCCCCAGGTAAGTGAAAGCTCCCAGGAAAGTGAAACATTAAATACCTTTATGGAAATGGGTAAAAGGGGTAACATATGGAAAGCAGTGTGTATAAATGCCCGTAGCATGAGAAATAATATCACATATGTTGAGGCTTTAATGGGAGAGGCTGACTTGGATTTAGTGGCATTTACAGAAACATGGTTCACAGGAAACCATGACTGGGATGTAACTAAACCAGGCTATACTTTATTCAGAAAGGACAGGGTAGGAAGAAGGGGAGGAGGAGTGGCACTATATGTAAAAATAATATTAAAGCTTTGAAATTACAGAGCTTAAAAGGGAGAGAGGAGGCACTGTGGGTTAAACTAGAAAGAGGGAAAGAGAAATCTATTTGCATTGGCGTGATATACAGACCTCCCTTACAAGAGGAAGAGGTGGACAGAGAGTTAATTGAAGACATATGCAGTATTGCTAGGAAAGGGGAAGTGCTACTGATAGGGGATTTCAATATGCCAGATGTTGATTGGCACATTCCTGCTGCAGTATCATCTAGAAGTAAGGAGATCATGGATTCTCTACAGGGAGAACTATTCAGGCAGTTGGTAACAGACCCCACACATGAAGGGGCCATACTGAACTTGGTGCTTACCAATGGTGAAAGTATTTCTGATGTTATAGTGGGAGATCATTTTGCATCCAGTGATCACCAGATGGTGTGGTTCTGTATTAGGACTAGGGCTGTTAGAATCCATTCAAAAGCGAGGGTCTTAGACTTTAGGAAATCTAACTTTGCCAAGATGGGCCAATATCTCAGGGAGTTGTTAGAGGGATGGGAACAGCTGGGGGATGTAGAAAAACAGTGGGCAAAACTGAAAGGGGATATTTTAAGGGCAACCAACGTTTTTGTTAAAATGGTAAATAAAGGTTAAAGGAAAAGGAGACCACTATGGCTTTCGAAAGAAGTAGCTGAAAAGGTGAAGAAAAAGAGGGAGGCCTTCATGAAATACAAGAGATCACAGAGAGAGGAAGATAGCTTCTCTAAGTTTTTCCAAATATAGATGCCTAGCAAAGTAGTCAGGAAAGCAAAGATTCGAAAAGAGGAGGAAATATCCAATGCAATCAAATGGGGGATAAGACATTTTTCAGATATGTTAGTGAGAAGAGGAAGGGCAAAAGTAGTATTGTCAGACTCAAGGGTGAAGGGGAGGAATATGTGGAAGCTGATGAGGATAAAGTGGAATTTCTTAACAAATATTTCTGTTCTGTGTTCACAGATGAAGAACCAAGAGCAGGACCTCAGAAAACACCCACAAACAGGAACAGAAGTGAGGGACATCTTGAACAATTTTCAGAAGACTGTGTTTGGGAGAAACTAGCTAAACTTAAAGTAGACAAAGCGATAGGACCGGATGGGATACACCCTAGAATACTGAGGGAACTTGGGGACGTTCTGTCAGCTCCACTGACTGACCTTTTCAATGCCTCGTTGGAGTTGGGAGTGGTGCCAAAGGATTGGATAGAGCCTCATATGGTGCCTTTACACAAAAGCGGATGTGGTTGAAAACTACAGGCCAGTTAGTTTAACTTCAGTGGTGAGTAAATTATTGAAAACACTGCTGAAATAGAAAATAGTGAGGTTTCTGGAGTCCAGCAGATTACAGGATCCAAGGCAGCATGGATTCACCAGAGGCAGGTCTTGTCAGACAAATCTGATTGATTTCTTTGACTGGGTAACCAGGGAGTTGGACCGAGGGAGAGTCGTAGATATGGTATATTTACTGTAGATTTCAGTAAAGCCTTTGACACTGTTCCTCACAGGCGACTTATAAATAAACTGAGCATCCTAGCGATGGACCTTAAAGATGTTGCTTGGGTTAGAAATTGGTTGAGTGGGAGGCGACAAAGGGTACAGCAAGGGTTCTCAACCTGGGGGTCGCCACAGGATTTAGCGAGGGTCGCCTCACTCCACCAAGTTAAAAAAAAAAAAAAATTAAAAAAGCGCACAAATTGCTGCCGCTGCCGAGTCCGCTTCTCGGCAGCGGCAAACTCACCGCCTCCCTTCTAATGCAGCCGTGGCTCCCTGCCTCTTAGGGAACCGTGGCTATGCCTGTAAAACCATTTGGGAGCCTTCCTGTCTCTCGATGGGCTCAGTGCAGCATTGTCCCGCCTCCAAAGGAAGTTGTTTATCACTTCCTTTGGAGGCGGGACAATGTTACACAGAGCCCTTCGTCGAGAGACAGGAAGGCTCCACAATGGCTTCACAGGCACAGCCGCGGTTCCCTAAGAGACAGGGAGCCGCGGCTGCAGAAGGAGGAGGCAGACATGGGGAGAGGGGAGGAGGGGGCAGGGAACCTGCAATGGGGCTGACATGGGGGAGGGAGGGAGGGGGGCTGATATGGACAGATGGGGGGCTGATGAGGGAGGGGGGCTGACGAGGGAGGGGGGCTGACATGGAGGGAGGGAGGGAGGGGGCTAATATGGATGGATGGATGGAGGGAGGGGGGCTGACATGGAGGGAGGGAGGGAGGGGACTAATATGGATGGAGGGAGAGGGGCTGACATGGACAGATGGGGGCTGACATGGAGGGAGGGAGGGAAGGGGGCTGACATGGACAAAGGGGAGAGACAGGGGGACATACTGGACAGACGGGATAAATGCTGGACAGAGGGGAGAGACAGTGTGGGTTAGGATTATAATGGGCTGATGGGGGAGCTAGCACTGGTAATGGGCAGATGGGGGGGCTAGGACTGGTAATGGGTTGATTAGGGAAGGCTAGGACTGGCAATGGACTGATCATGGGGGGGGGGTTGGGACTGGTAATGGGCTGTTAGGGGGTAGGACTGGTAATAGACTGATGGGGGGCTAGCATTGGAAATGAGCTGATCGGTGAGGTTAGGACTGGAAATGGGCTGATTAGAGGAGGCTAAGACTGGTAATGGGCTGATGGGGGGCGGAGTAAGACTGGTAATTGGCTGATGGGGGGTAGGACTGGTAATGGGCTGATTAAGGGAGCCTAGCACTGGTAATGGGGTTGAGGGGGGACTAGCACTGGAAATGAGCCGATTAGGGGAGACTAGGACTGGTAATGGGCTGATGGGGGGGGAGTAAGACTGATAATTGGCTGATGGGGGGTAGGGCTGGTAATGGGCTGATTAAGGGAGCCTAGCACTGGTAATGGGGTTGAGGGGGGACTAGCACTGGAAATGAGCTGATTAGGGGAGGCTAGGACTGGTAATGGGCTGATGGGGTGGGGTAGGACTGGTAACGGACTGATGGGAGGCTAGCTTGGAAATGAGCTGATCGGGGGGCTATGGCTGGAAATGGGCTGATTAGTGGAGGCTAGGACTGGTAATGGGGTTGAGGGAGGACTACCACTGGAAGTGAGCTGATTGGGGGGCTTCGACTGGGAATGGGCTGATTGTGGGGAGGGGAGGATAGAGCTGCTGGCCCTGGAAGAAAACTGGGGGCTAAGGCTACAAATGGGCTGATACAAGGGGATGGGAGAATGGAACTGGAAGGGAGTGGATCTGAGAGGGGTTGCCATGCTATTTGTACTAGAAGGGACTGGTCAGTGGGGAAGGAGGGGGACTGGAAGAGAATGGACACCACTGGCAGTCATGGGAATGCAAGTTGACATTGGAAGATACTGGGAGTGAGGACTGGAAAGGGGCTGATACTGGGGAGGGTTACTGGGACTGGAAATAGGCTGATGGAAAGAAGTGAAGAAAACAAAAGAAGAGATAAGAAATGGCAGATGGACCATAGACCACAGAAAGAAAGCTAAGAGAAGAAAGGAAAGCAGAAGCCTCAGATCGGGACCAGCATGATCAGAGAATAAATTGGTCAGACAACAAAGGTAGAAAAAATAATTTTATTTCATATTAGTGATTTGACTACAAAATCATAAGAATTTTGAAATCAAATATTGTTACTTGTTAGTAGGATTAATTATTCTGGTTTAACCCTGGAATTACCAAGATTTTTTGCACACACTGAATACCGTTGGGGTCATAAATGAGCCCACGACGAATTTTAATTGTTAACCATGAAAAATTTAAACTAAACAGGCAAAATATTATTCCGAATTAATTATTTATTATATGAAAGTTAAATGTTTTGAAATGTAATGCTTTATCATAAAATTACATGAAGAACAGTTGCCATGAAAGCAAATTTTGCATGCACTTGATGAACACAGTAAAGTACTAAAGTCATTTGCATGAGACACAGACAATTTCTGAATGTTCTTTGCAAACATTGCACTTGCAGGAGGTGCAAACTATGTTGCTTTTCTTGTCTTTTTCTCTGAAACAGCAGTGACACCTTGCCCTTTTTTTTGGGATCCCGACATTGCAAACAGCATCAGTGGCTTCTTCAATGCTGGAAGAAGTCTCGCTGCAATTACTCTGAAGCAGCTGTTTTCCTAATTCCAAGAGGAATAGACGACATCTGTGCTTTGACTTGGACTGCCATTCTGGATTTGGTGACATCCAAACAATGAAGGCGTTCAAAGTACTGATGTCCAACATGTTGTAGAAGATTGTCACTGGCCAGCGTCTTGTCATTCGTTTTGTGGTATACGTGCACAACATTTGATCTGCCGTATCTACTCCACCTTTACTAGAATTATAGTCCAAGATCATGCATGGTTTTTTGTCTGGACATGTGTTATCTACTTCTTCTTGATCATGCAAACTGCTCAGAAGTACATCACTTTTCCTTTCTTTGGGCAATAGGAAACCAGAGTGGCGTTATCGCGAAAGGCAAACAGTGAAGTGAATACCTCTCGGCCCTTTGCTGTTACAAATTCTGGAGGTAATTCTTTTCTGTTCTTTCGAATTGTCCCCAAAAGTGTCATTTGTTTTTCTAGCAATTTCCGTGACAGGGATAAACTGCTGAAGAAATTGTCAACAGTAACATTTCTGCCAGATCGCGTCAATCCTTCAGTGAATTGCAGCACAACCCTTTCACCCTGATTCTGTTCCCTGTTTTGTCCGAGTTCCTTTCCTGTATATACTTGAAGACGCAGAACATATGATGTTGCACTGTCACACAACATCCATAGCCTTATGCCATATTTCCTAGGTTTGCTGGGAATATATTGTCTGAACGGAACATGGCTACGAAATATAAGCAGTTGCTCATCCACGGTAATATTTTCACCAGGAACAAAGGCGTCACTTAGAGTTGCTTCCCAGGTATCAAAAACGTGTCTGATTGGAGCAAGCTTATCCACGCCTCATTGTTCACGTCTGTTGGTTGCATCATCAAATCTGAGAGCACAAGAAATTTGCTGAAAATGGTTACGGGCCATATTTTTGCCGAAAACAGAACGACCATCTTCAAGGTTCCACAACCGAACTATGGCTTCATTTTGTGACTTGTACACGCCTGAGAGAATCAGAAGTCCAAGAAAATGTTGAAATTCTCCATCTGTCAAATCTTTCCAAGTGTCGTCATAAATGTGTCTTCCTTGTTTGCTCGTCCACATCATGATTTCATTCAATAAGTTCTTCCTCATGAACAAGTGGAATGCTGCGAGAGGGCCATCGACATTTCGTACAGCATACCTTGTAGGATCTTGTTGTATAGGCATGACATTAGCTCTGGCGTATCTTCCAGCAGCTTGCTTTATAGGTTTCCTGTTCCATGATGTGGCATCCTTAGATACATAGGCTTCAATAGCAACATTTGTGCTTATAGTTGATGACCTCTTAGCTCCTCCATGGCCACAAGTAAGATTCCTCACAGATGATACTGACACCGAGGACTCCTGCCTTCTTCCCCGTCCAGCACAACCTCGACCTTTGCCTCGACCTGTAACTTGACTCTTGGCTGCAGGCGATGTTACTGGCTCAACATCAGTCTCACATTCACTTGGCGACCAACTGCTGTCGCCATTTGAATCATGACTGTCATCATCAGATTTATCGCCCAAACTTGGCTGATATGCTTCTTCGCTTGCTGAATATGCTACATCATCAGACTCAGAGCCGTCACTGTCAGCATCTCATTGCAATATTTCTCTTACCTGGGCAGCTGAATACTTTCGTTTTGACATCATAAACAATAACCTAAAATAAATAAACAAAGATAAAGTTGAATAAAACGCAAAGCAGTTTTACTATGGGTGTACAATCATCATGATGAACGAGCTGAAAGCCTTTAGATTTCATCGGAAATAATGAGAGAACGTATAATATCAATTACAGAAAATGTGTAATTTTCATAAAATAAGAGTACAAAAAATAAATGATACATAATTAATGATAAATATCTTTGTCAGATCAAAAAATTTACAAAACTGCAAATTGTATCACAATCCAAACCGGATGTAAGCAACTAGGGTAAAAAATGACCCCACTGGTACTCTGTGCTGCAATTCATCACTAGCGTCACCTCGCGGATGAAAATTATTCCTCTCATGGCGCAATATAAAGAGAATATTGACATGTGAAAAGTCATAAAAAGATTGCATTCTTGAACAACCAGTTTCCGAGATACGCGTTGTGAAACTTGCAATGGGGTCACTTTTGACCCCATCGATACTCCCAGGATTAAATAAGTACATTTTATAAATAAAAACATAATGCAAAGGCCTATAATATATTAATAATTCAACAAATGATTACAGCGACAATGCGTTAACGGTAAAGGAAGAGAGACACGTTTGATTTTATCATTGGGGGTCATCACAAGTTGATGACATTGGGGGTCATCACAAGTTGATGACATCACAAGTCATCACAAGTTGACCAATGGTAAAAGGGGTCACAAAAAAGGTTGAGAACCACTGGGGTACAGGTAAATGGAGCTCACTCTGAGGAGAAGGAAGTTACCAGTGGTGTGCTCCAGGGATCTGTCCTTGGTTCAATTCTTTTTAACATATTTGTTAGTGATATAGCGGAAGGGCTGTCGGGTAAGGTTTGCCTCTTTGCGGATGATACCAAAATATGCAATAGAGTAGACACCCAGGAAGATGTGGATAACATGAGGAGGGATCTAGCTAAGCTTGAAGAATGGTCTAGAATTTGGCAGCTGGGATTTAATGTTAAAAAATTCAAAGGGATATAAACAGGATAGAGTCAGTACAGAGGGTGGCTACTATAGTTAGTGGTCTTCATTATAAAGCATATGAGGACAGACTTAAGGATCTTAATATGTACACCTTAGAGGAAACGCGGGATAGAGGTGATATGATTGAGATGCTTAAATACCTCTGTGGCATAAATGCACAAGAGGAGAGCCTCTTTCGATTGAAAGCAAGTTCTGCTTCGAGGGGACATGGGATAAGGGTGAAAGGGGATAGATTCAGGAGTGATATGTGGAAATATTTCTTTACGGAAAGAGTGGTAGAAGCGTGGAATAGTCTCCCAGTGGAGGTGGTAGAGATGAGGACAGTATCTGAATTCAAAAAAGCATGGGACAAACACAGAGGATCTCTAAAGGAAAAAAAGGGGACTATTGTAGTTGTTGATATGGAAGGACCGATTAGATAGGCCATGTAGTCTTTTTCTGACGTCATTTTTCTATGTTTCTTAATACAATGAAGGCAGTTTTAACAGGAAATTGAATCAAATATAGGGTACGAATGAAAAAGGAGAAAAAAATGCTAAAATGAAGGAATTAAGGGAGAGATTATACCAATTAAGGAAACTGCTACTACTACAAGTCATTTGTATAGCGCTTCAAGGCATATGTAGCACTGTTCATATAGATGTAAGACACAGTCCCTGCCCATCGGAGCTTATAATCAAGATGAAAAAACTTCTCAAAACTGTGGACTAGAGTGTGACAAGATACATAATAAGTGGTAGGCAAGAGAATAAGGAGCATCAGGATCCAAAAGCAGTCTCGAAGAGATGGGTCTTCAGCCTGGACTTGAATTGGGCCAGAGAAAGAGCCCGACGCACTGACTCAGGTAATTTGTTCCAGACATATGGAGGAGCAGGGTGGAATGGAGTTGGCAGTGGCAGAGAAGGGCACGGATAAAAGGGATCTGCCAGAGGAGCGGATTTCCCAAGGAGGAGTATAGTGTGAGATAAGAGAGAAAAGGTAGTGAGGAGTCGCAGAATAAATGCACTTGTAGGTAAGCAGGAGAAGTTTGAACTGGATGTGGAAATGGACAGGCAGCCAGTGAAGTGACTTGAGAAGAGGGGTTACATGAGCATAGCAACACTGGCAGAAGATAAGCCGTGCAGCTGAGTTTTGACAGATTGAAGCAGAGAAATATGATCCAGAGGGAGCCAGTGAGGAGGAGATTATAATAGTCAAGACAAAAGGTGACTAGGGAAGGGTCAAATTTTGCTAATGTTATAGAGAAAGAAGCGACAGGTTTTAGCTATCTGTTTGATGTGTGCTGAGAAAGAGAGAGTAGAGTCAAAGATGACCCCAAGATTGCGAGCTGAGGAAAAGGGAGGAATATAGTGTTATCCACAGAAATAGAGAAGAGAGGGAGGGGGAGGTTGGTTTAGGGGGAAAGATAAAGAGCTCTGTTTTGACCATGTTCAGTTTTAGACGGTAGTGAAACATTCAGGCAGCAGTGTTGGATAAGCAGGCAGAGATCCAGGCCTGGATTCCTGGGGAGACTTCAGGCGCAGAAAGATAGATCTCAGAGTCATCAGCATAAAGATGGTACTAAAATCATAGAAGGAAATAAGTGCACCAAGGCACTGAGTGTAGAGAGAGAAAAGGAGAGATCCCAAGACAGAGTCCTGAGGTACATCAACTGAAAGTACGATGGTGGTAGAAGAGGATCCACCAGAATATGTACTAAAAGTGTGATGGGATAGATGAGAAGAAAACCAGGATAGATCTGAGCCCCTAAATCCGAGCAAGAACAGTATATTAAAGAGAAAGTGATGATCAACAGTGTCAAAAGGCAGCAGAAGGGTCAAGAAGGATTTGGTGAGGAGCAAGTTACTGGAGACTTTGGTAAGAGCTATCTCCAGAGACAAGCAGGAATGTAGTTTTCACATATGGGTATCGTCAGTACCGACCGAGCCCACGTGGGAACGCTCCCCAGCGTCCAATAGGAAAGCCTTTGGGAGCATCCCACAGCGCATGCGTGTGCTGCCTTCCCGCCTCTGTACCTCTCTCACTTCAGTTCTTCATTTTCCGCGGAGCCGATAGGACGTGTTCCCTGTCACCGCAGAAAATGTTCATTTTATTCTTTGTTTTTTGTGGTCGTGTCTGCCTTCCTTCGAAGCCTACCGGTACCGCTGGTTCTTCTTTTCTCTTAAAAAACCCCACTACTTTTATATTTCGGTGCTAGGCACCATTTTGGGCACTAGGCCTATTTTTTCTTCAGTCATGGAGAAACCAGCTAGTGGCTTCAAAAAATGCTCTAACTGTGGCGGTACCATATCCGTCACCGACACCCATGACTGGAGTCTAAAATGTTTAGGTCCTGAACATTGTCGAACGGAGTGTCTCTCCTGCAGAAAGATGACCAAGAGGGGCCTGCAGAATAGAGCTGCAAAACTCGGTACTCTCTTTGCCGCGGACACGATGTCAGTTGCATCGACGTCTTCCAGGGCCTCATCTTTCTCCATGGATCCCAGGTAACTAAACTTAAGTCTTCCAAGACTGGCTGGACCTCAAAGGGTAGATCTCCTCCTAAGTATTGAGATGCCACTGGCGTTGCCCTCGAGGATAGTTCACCGGCAAAACAGCTCCGGCGGGAGTCTTCGGGCTCCAAAGCATTAAAGGGGGTTCCAGGATGTTCCAGAGGCTTCCACCTCTACAGAACTACTGGTGCCATGTTCTGGGGTCGGGGCCGCTTTCATCGGCAGGAGCAAGCATCGGCAGGAGCGTTGGATCAAAGAATCCTCACTATCGAACGCAGTCCGGCGTCCCTCTTAGCAGCTTCAGTACCACTAAGACCGCTACAGACGGTTCCACAGGTATCAGTACCGGCACTGATACCAACAGCACCTGCTTCGACAGGTATGCTTCCCCCCATGCTGAGTCTTGAGTCTATCTCGGGTATCGGGGTACAGGAACCGAGACACTCCAGTACCGACTTCGAGTGATACCGGTACCATGCGTTACGGGAGCAGCCAATACAGAGTGACTTTGAGTCTTCCGATTCTGATGACTCTACCGGTACTAGAGCGATCCTACCAGAGGATCCAACTCCTTCTCCTCAACGCAGGATGTCTCCTCCAGAGGACATGTCCTTTCAGGATTTCATATGTGATTTAGCCAAAGGACTTTCAATCACGGTGATTCCAGAAAAAGAACATAGGGCAGAAGAATTAAGAATTCTGCAATACCCTATGGCACCTAAGGAAGCAGCTATGTTACCTATGCACAAGATCTTGCATGATCTTATGTTAAGGATGTGGGAAACTCCTTTAATGGTGTCTTCACATTCCAGACGCCTCGATACCATGTACCGAGTGCCAAGTTGTCCTGGTTTTCAAAAAACTCAGTTACCACACCATTCCATGGTAGTGGAATCGACCATGCAAAGAATCAAGAGTGCTAAAACACACTCTTCTAATCCTCCAGGCCATGAATCCAGGACACTCGATGCCTTTGGGCATTGATGCTTCCAATCCTCCATGTTATCAGCCAGGATCAGTTCCTACATTCTTTACCTGGGAATGTTCCTGGAAGAAGTTACACGAGACTTAGAGCTCACGAGCCCTAGTCTCCCTGAGGAAAAAAGGGGAGATTTCCTTACCCTGGTCAAGCACGCCCAGAATGTCTCTAAATTCATGAACCATGCTACCTTTGATTGCTTTGAATACATTAGCAGAACCTCTGCTATATCTATAGGTGCACGTCGGATTGCCTGGCTCCAGGCATCAGATTTAGAGCAATGGGGCAAGATAAGCTGGGAAACATTCCTTGTACAGGAGAAAATCTCTTTGGCAAGGACTGGCAAGACAAAGCTAATCAACTTGAGTCTGAGAATACTACTTTGAACAGATTGTCAAAGTCTACAGCCAACCCAGCAAAGAAAAAGTCATTCAAAAAGCCCTTTTTCAACAAGAAAAAGAAGTTTTACCCATCTTACACCCATCAAAGCCACTGTCCACTCCATGTTCCCCAAAAGGGACAACAGCAGAGCAGACAGCAAAGAAAGACACAAGCTCAAAGAGCTCAACTGACTCAACAGACCCAGCCTCCTCAGGGTCTTTGACTTTTACATAGAGAACTTAGTCATTCTGCCCCTAAAAGGTCCAGAACCCTTAACCATTCCAGGCAGATTATGCCATTTTGCCAAAAGATGGCAACAAATGACATCAGAAAACTGGACCCTGTCCATTGTACAGCTGGGGTACAAGTTTCACTTTCTCAACTTGCCCCCACCTACAATGATCAGACAGTTCAATTCTCAGGTCCCTGCCTCCGACCTGTTGTGGCAGGAGGTCACAACACTTCTTGCTCAAGGAGCAATAGAAGACGTACCCATATCCCAACAGGGTACGGGGTTCTACTCCCCCTATTTTCTCATTCCAAAGAAAACAGGGGGACACAGGCCTATACTAGACCTCAGAGAATTAAACAAATATTTGTTCCGAGAGAAGTTCAAAATGATCTCCCTTGGAACATTCCTACCATACCTTCAGAATCAGGACTGGCTATGTTCTCTAGATCTAAGAGATGCGTACACGCATATTCTCATTCATGCAGATCACAGGAAATTCCTTTGATTCCTGGTCCAGGGAAGACACTTCCAATGCAGAGTTCTTCCTTTCGGACTAGCCTCTGCTCCAAGAGTCTTCACAAAATGCATGGCAGTAGTAGCAGCATTTATGAGGACTCTAGGAATATTTGTCTTCCCTTACTTAGACGATTGGCTCATTCGAGCACCAACAGCTCCAGAAGCCAGCTTGGCTCTGTCTTGAGCAATAAAAATTCTTCAATACTTGGGACTGGTCATAAACCTCCCAAAATCTCATCTCACCCCCTTTCAGTCTCTCGAGTTCATAAGAGCTCTTCTAGACACACGGCAGTCAAAGGCTTTCCTGCCACAGCCACACTGTCTACGAATAATGCAACTTGCATCCCAAGCAGCTATGAGGGTTTTCCTCACAGCTCGGGAGATGCTTCAGCTTCTGGGGCATATGGCATCCACTGTCCATGTGGTTCCTTATGCTCGCCTTCACATGCGAGCAGCCCAATTGACCCTATCCTCGCAGTGGTCACAAGCCTCGGGTCGCCTATCAGACAAAATCAGAAATACCACACGTCTGATTTCGTCCCTACAATGGTGGCAATCTCTGGAAAACCTCCTCATAGGTGCTCCTTTCCAGCAGCCTCTATATCAAGCCAACCTAACGACAGATGCGTCCAAGTTGGGATGGGGGGCCCACTTGCACGATCTCTCGACTCAGGGTCTCTGGACCCCACAGGAGGTTTCTCTTCACATAAACCTCCTAGAGCTCAGAGCCATTTTCAATGCTATTCAAGTATTTCAGGCCCATCTCCCCCTTCTCCTCCCCTTCCCCCCTCCCCCCCCTCCCCTTCAATTTATTCATTTCATTCAATTACTTCTTTCCCCTTCCCCCCTCCCCCCTCCTCCCCTTTCCCCCCTCCCCTCCCCCTCCCCCTTTCCCTCTTTTTCTTCATCTTCTTCTTTTCTTCCTTTTTTCCTCTTCTTTTCCTCTTTCCTCTCCCTTCTATCCCCTCTCTTTCTCTCGCAGGTAGGTGTAAAAGATTAATAATTCATTTCAGTTTTCAGTCATACCCCTTTGATGTGGTGGCTATACAGTAGGATATATATAATTTATATATTTTTTAACAGTGGTGTCAGTAATGGCATCTATAGGCAAGATATTCAATAGCAGATATATATCTTTATTTTGGTCTGATATGAAAGGATGTTCATAAATCTTTTATCCTTTTTCTTCACTCCTTCCCCTTTTACCTTCCCCCCTTTCCCCCCTTCCCCCTCCCCCCTTCCCTCCCCCTTCTTCTTCCCTTTCTTCCCCTCCTCTTTCTCTCTTCTCTCTCCTTTTCCCCCTCCTCCCCCCTTCCACACTTCTCTCTTTCCCTCCCCCTTCCCTCTCCCTCCTCCCTTCCCCTCCCCCCTTCCTCCCTTCCCCCTCCTCCCCCTTCCTCTCCCTCCCCTCCCCCCTCCCCCCTTCCCCCTCTCCCCCTTTTCTTCCCCCTCCTCCTCCCCCCTCCCCTCCTCCTCTCCCCCCTTCCTTCCCCCCCTTTCCTTCTTCCCCCTCCCTCCCTTTACTCCCTTTCTCCGTTCCTTTACACTCGTACAATACGATGATGATATTGGCCATAATGATTTTTTGCCTTTTTAGATTTTTAGTATATACTCTTATACATAGCTATAATAACTGATTATTTTCCATTAAAAACATGACTTTTATGCATTTCAATAAGTAATTTCGTTTCATGAACTTTCACCCGAGTTCGGCGGGAAAATGCCGTTAAATAGATCAAGGCAATCGCCCCTTCCCTTTACACTTTCAATATAAGGGCTGCTACGCTGAAGCGGTGAGTTCATCTTTTCATCACCTTTTTCGAGAAGTTCTTTAAATCTAAAATAGAGTCTGTCATGTTTCTTTTAATTAGCATATAGTAATGCAGCTAGAGATAGATATATAGTCACATACACATATATATAATTGGAAATACGCTTTTAGAGAGGCTCTTTTTCAATGCGTCTTTTCTTAACGCGTTTATAAGTTTAATCTGGTGTTGGAGATACATAGGTATCCTTTGGAGTTTTAACATGTACATACGCTGCTTCTTTACAAGTAGAAATATTACCTTTTCTTTTATTCAATAATGCCCATATATAAAAAGAAAGGAGTCTTTCTTTATATAACATCGTTTCTTTTTAGTTTCACTTTTAATCGGTAGCGCAATGCTATTGAAAGTACTTTCCATTTTGATTTATATCACTTTGTAAAATTTACCTGTGGCCAAAAAAGGACATGCATCAAAATGTGATAGGTTATTTTGAACATAATAAATAAATAACATAACATATACTAAGATGGCACAAGTTTTCTTTTATCCTTTTTTTTTTAAATGAACACTACTCATATTAGTACATATACTCTTGCCGTCTTTTGGACATTCACATCAATCATATTCATCATTTTTATACATTTTGGTTCATTGCCATTTGACTTGATACAGTCTTGAGCTCCTCCTTTGCCCATTTCCATGTGATGAGATATATTTTAGACGTTCTTTCATGGAGATAATACACATGTGTGTCTTGCTAACAACATGTTTGCAATATAAGGTTTTGTTCTTATTTATTTATACATGTTTATTTATTTAGCTTTGACAATTTGGTGTATTTTTATTGTCTATTCCAGTGGTCAGTGATTTTATTCATATGAAAGATTTGACTGAAAGGTACTAGTATCTATATATTTTTAATTTTAACATGATACTTTTACTTTTACCATGATGGTTTTATGGTCACTATGTATCACTAATTTGGTACATTGTGACATTATAGCCTCCTCATCTCTTTCTTTATTCTTCTTTTTATTATTATTTTTTTATGATGTTTTACTGCACATAAAAACAATAGCATTATATATGTTTGTTGTATTGATTCGTTATATATAATTCATTATTTTAATTATTGTAATCTATACTTGTTGTCATATGGTTTTTATGTATAACACGTATATTTATTGATTACTTATTCATATTTATTAGTATACTCATTGGTTATTCATTAGAGGGAGGAGTAGCCTAGTGGTTGGGGCAAGGTACTTCAGGCCGGAAGGTTGGGGGTTCAAATCCCACTAGAGGACAGCAACCTTGGGCCGGAAGGACTGGGGCTTCTAGTCCCACAGATGCTCCTTGTGGTCTTGGGCAAGCCACTTAACCCTCCATAGCCCAAGTATTAGTGTATGTGTCTTATATCCTCGCGTGTTAAATGTATCCCCAAATTGTGTTGTGACCGCTTTGATTGAAGGATAAGGCGGTATACAAAAACTGTCTAAATAAATAAATTTGTATTCTATTTATGTATTTATTTAACTGATTATTTATTTATTTAACCTTTTTAATGGCAGTTTTTAACTTTTTAATGTGTTTGTTTTAACTTTGTATTTTGCTTTTTTGAGGTTTGTTCCCTCACTCTGATATCCCCCTGAAGAAGGCCGGTGACCGAAACGCATAGGGGTCAATAAAAGGGGTTTAACTAAACCTGAAATACTGCCAGTCTTGGTATCTGTTCTCGTGTTCCATCTCAGCAACAAGACAGTTCTGGTCCAAACCGACAATCAGGTAGCCATGTTCTTTGTCAACAAGCAAGGCGGAACAGGCTCTCTGTCACTATGCAATGAAGCTTTGCGACTATCGGCCCTCGCCAAAGAGCTTCAGATTCACCTGTTTGCAGTATACCTTCCAGACATTCAAAACTTATGGGCAGACAAATACTGCTGCCACACGAGTGGTCTCTTCACTCACACCACCTTGCTCGAGCGTTTCAAATCTGGGGAACACCAGATATAGACCTCTTTGCAAGTCCGCAGAATGCCAAACTTCCCCGATTCTGCTCCAGAATCCCGGCTCGCAACTGCCAGGCAAGAGATGCTTTCCTACTCCACTGGGGTCAGGACTTCCTCTATGCCTTCCCGCCCATTCCCCTCATACCCAACACTTTATTCAAGCTTCAGAGAGACAGAAGTCGTATGATACTCATAGCTCCACGTTGGCCATGGCAAACAGGGTATCCTCTTCTTCTGCGTCTCTCTAAAACCACTCCTTTGGAGTTGGGGAATGCTGCAGATCTTCTGTCCCAGGAGAACGGATCCTTACTGCACCCAAATTCCCAGTCTCTGCATCTCAGGGCCTGGTTTCTGAAAGCCTAGAGTTTCAGGATACCAACCTTTCTCAACAGATAAAAGATATCCTTTTGGCTTCTAGAAAACCTTCACAAGGCGTTCCTATGCTTTTAAGTGGAAGAGGTTCTCTGTCTGGTGTTCGCAAAAGGGACTTAACCACCTTTTGGTACCTGTAGAGTCACTACTAGAATACCTCCTCTAATTATCAACTTCTGGTCTTAAAACAAATTCAGTGAGAGTCCATCTTAGTGCTATTGCTGCTTTTCACAAACCTGTTTCCTCTCGTCCATTTGTATCAAGATTCATGAGAGGCCTACTCTTAACAAAACCTCCCATTAAACCACCGTCGGTGGCATACGATCTGAATCTTATTTTATTTTATTTATTTAACATATATTTATAACCCGCAACTTCCAGAGTTCAGTTGCGGTTCACAATAAAACAACATACCACATAGCAAAAAGCTTAGTTTTACATCGAACATTTTTGTAACAATAAAAGTAATGGGTAACAGCTTGAACTAATGCAAAATAGCAAAACTGGCTTATTAAACCGCTCATGAAACCACCCTTTGAACCTTTAGCCACTTCAGATCGAAAGTTTCTTTCATGGAAAGTCATTTTCCTAATTGCTATCACTTATGCGAGACGCATTAGCGAACTACAGGCTCTAGTGGCTGACCCTCCCTATACAAGGTTCCACCATGATAAAGTAGTCCTCAGGACTCATCCTCGCTTTATGCCAAAGGTGGTTTCGCCTTTTCATTTAAACCAGTCGGTTTATCTTCCTATATTCTTCCCTAGGCCTCATGCCTCCAGTGCTGAAAGGAATCTTCATACTTTGGATTACAAAAGAGCCATAGCCTTTTATCTTCAAAGAACTAAACCACATAGAAAATCTCAGCTTTTTGTGGCTTTTGACTCTAGTCATTTGGGACTTGAGTTTCCAAAAGAACTCTATCAAAATGAATTGCAGATTGTATATCCTTTACATATGATAGTAAAGGACTTTCTCTCGAGGGCCATGTCATAGCTCACAATGTGAGAGCAATGGCAGCCTCAACGGCTAATCTTCGTTCTCTGTCTATTGATGACATCTGCAGAGCAGCCACTTGGGCTTCAGTACACACCTTCACAGCCCACTACTGCTTAGACAAGGACTCCCATCGGGATTCCTCGTTTGGCCAGGCTGTTCTCCAGCATCTCTTCCATACTTAGTACAACTCCTACCCACCATCCACGGGTTAGATGCCAGAGGTCCATGGGAGGAAGCATGACCCATCTCACCTGGGTTCGCAGCTTGCTGGGGTCATTCCCCTGGCATCTTTCAGCTGGGGAGTCCCCATTTGTGAAGACTACATTCCTGCTTGTTCCTGGAGATAGCATAGTTACTCACCTGTAACAGGTGATCTCCAGGAACAGCAAGAATTTAGTCTTCACAACCCACCCACCTCCCCTAGGAGTTACCTCTATCTATCTCTCTATCTCCAGGAACAAGCAGGAATGTAGTCTTCACATATGGGTATCGTCAGTACCGATGGAGCCTGCGTGGGAACGTTCCCCAGCATCCAATAGAACGCTTTTGGGAGCATCCCTCAGCACATATGCGCTGCCTTCCCGCCTTTCCAACTGTCCCTCTTCAGTTCTTCGTTTTCTGCAGAGCCGACAAGACACATACCCTGTCACCGCAGAAAATGTCCTTTTATCTTGTTTTCTTGTGGTCGCGTTTGCCTCCACACGACACCTACCGGCACCACCGGTTCTTTTCTTTCTTTCTTAAAAAAATAAATAAATTCTGAATTGTTTCTCTTCAGAAACTTTTCTTTTTCGGTGCTAGGCGCCTTTTTGGGCACTAGGCCCCATTTTTCCTTAAAGATGGAAAAAACAGCTAGTGGTTTTAAAAAAAAAAATGCACTAAGTGTGGCGGTACCATTTCCGACACCGACACCCATGACTGGTGTCTTAAATGTTTAGGCCCTGACCATTCTCCATCTGAGTGTCTCTCTTGTATGGGAATGACTAAAAGAGGAAGACAGAACTGGGCTGCAAAGCTTGGTACCCTCTTTTTTTCGGATGCCAGGTCATTGGCATTAGCGTCTTCAAGAGCCTCTTCTTCCTCCCATGGATCTCAGGTAACTAAACGTAAAAGCCGGTCCTCAAAGGGTAGCTCTCCTGCAAAGAATTGAGAGGTCATTGGTATTGCCCTTGAGGGAACCACACCGGCAAAACAGCCCCGGCGGGAGGCTTTGGCCTCCAAAGCATCAACGGGGTTCCAGGATGTTCTTGAGGCCTCAGCCTCGACAGAACTAGTAGTGCCATGCTTAGGGGTCCCAGCCGCCTTCACCGGTACCAACACCCAGGCATCTGCAGCGTCGATAGACCAGAGATTCCTCGCTATCGAGCGCAGTATTGCAGCTCTCCTTATAGCTGCGGTACAGTTGACACCGATGGTTCAACGGGCACCGGTACCGATGCCGGTACCAGTACAGATACCGGTACCGACACTAACGGTACCGGCCCCGGTGGGAATTCTTCCCATGCCGTCTTCGATCGATACCGGGACCGTGCCTTACATGAACATCGTGATCAGAGATACTTTGAATCCTCCGATTCCGATGACTGATAATTCTGCCGGTACCAGAGTTTTTCTCCCGGAAGACTCTTCTTCTCTCCAATGCAGAATGTCGCCTCCGGAGGACATGTCTTTTCAGGATTTTATTTGCGATGTTGCCAAAGGTCTCTCAATCATGGTAGCTCATGAAAAGTAACCTAGAGCAAAGGAATTGGAAATTCTCCAATATCCAAAGGCTCCAAAGGAGGCAGCCACTCTGCCCATTCATGAAATACTTCATGATTTGATGCTAAGAATGTGGGAGACACCTCTGACCACATCTCCTCATTTTAGGAGGCTTGATACCATGTATCGAGTTCCACCATGTCCTGGATTTCAAAAGACTCAGCTGCCACACCATTCAATGGTAGTGGAGTCAGCCATGCGTAGGATGAAAAGTGCAAAGAGACATGCATTCAATCCTCCAGGTCATGAATGCAGGACTCTTGATGCTTTTGGACGTCAAACTTTTCAGGATTCTATGTTTTCAGCTAGGATCAGCTCATATATTTTATATATGGGAATGTTCCTCAAAGAGGTCACAGGAGATTTGGAGCTTATGAGCCCACTTCTCCCAGATGACAGACGCAAGATTTCCTTACGCTTGTCAGGCATGCTCAAGATGTCTCCAAGTTTGTGAATCGTGCAGCCTTTGACTGTTTTGAATGCATCAGCAGAGCCTCTGCTATTGCCATTGGTGCATGATGGATTGCCTGGCTTCAGGCATCAGACTTGGAGATTTGGGTACAGGATAAATTAGGCAACATCCCTTGCACAGGAGAAAACCTCTTTGGCAAGAATTGGCAGGAAAAGGCTAATGAGACAGATGCTGACAATATCACCTTAGATAGATTGTCAAATATACAGCCATTCCAGCCAAAAAAGAAACCCTATAAAAAACCTTCTTTAAGCAAAAAGAGGAAGTTTTATCCATCCTATACCCAGCAAAGCCAAGCTCACGGTCAAGTTGCCCAAAGGGGACAACAACAGCAATTCAAACAACAGAAGACGCCAAAGGGCCCGAGAGCTCAACCAGCTCCACAGGTTCAGCCCTCTCAAGGGCTTTGACTCCTTCCTAGAGAGCTTAGCCTTCCTGCCTCTGAGGGGTCCAGAGCCCCTACATATTCCAGGCAGGCTGTGTCATTTTGCCAACAGATGGCACCAAATAACAGCAGAAAATTTGACTCTGTCCATTGTAGGAGAGGGATACAAGCTTCATTTTCACAGCATACCCCCTCCTACAGTCCTAAGGCAGTTCAGTTCCCAGACCTCTGCAGACAACCTGCTGAATCACGAGGTCTCAACACTTCTTGCCCAAGGGGCAATAGAAGAAGTATTCATCCTCCAGCAGGGTGCAGGGTTCTGCTTCCCCTATTTTCTTATTCCAAAGAAAACAGGGGGACACAGACCCATTCTAGACCTCAGAGAATTGAACAAATACCTGTTCCGAGAGAAGTTCAAAATGATTTCTTTAGGAACTCTTCTGCCATACCTTCAAAGTCAGGATTGGCTTTGCTCTCTAGATTTAAAGGATGCATATATTCACATTCTGATCCATCCAGATCACAGGAAATTCTTACGATTCCTTTTCAAGGGAAAACACTTCCAGTACAGGGTTCTTCCCTTTGGTCTGGCTTCCGCACCAAGAATTTTCACGAAATGCATGGCAGTAGTAGCTGCATTCCTGCGAACCCTAGGGATATTCGTCTTCCCTTACTTGGACGACTGGCTCAGTCGAGCCCCCACGAGTGCAGAAGCCAGCTCTGCACTGTCTCGCACAATGCAAATCCTCCAATAAACTTCCCAAAATCCCAACTTGTTCCTTCCCAGTCTCTGGAGTTCATAGGAGCCTGTTTAGATACCAGACAGTCAAGGGCTTTCCTTCCACAGGTCCGGTGTCTTCGCATAGTGCAACTAGCTTCTCAAGCAGCGGGAAAATCCTCCCTAACTGCTCGAGAACTGCTACAGTTACTGGGACATATGGCATCCACAGATCATGTAGTTCCCTATGCTCGCCTACACATGCGAGCAGCCCAGTGGACCCTGTCCACACAGTGGACACAGGCCACAGGACGTCTGTCAGACAAGATATCAAACTCTTATCAACTGATCTTGTCCCTTCAATGGTGGCAATCACTGGAGAATCTTTTAGTGGGGTCTCCTTTCCAACAACCCCTATTCCAGGCCACCCTAACAACAGATGCATCACAGGTGGGTTGGGAAGCACACCTGCATCATCTCTCTACCCAGGGCACCTGGACTCCACAGGAGGCTTGTCTTCACATATACCTCCTAGAATTAAGAGCAATCACATAAACCTCCTAGAATTAAGAGCAATCTATTTAGCTCTTCGAGTATTCCACACCCAGCTCAGCTACAAGACAGTCCTAGTCCAAACGGACAATCAAATAGCCATGTTCTATGTGAACAAGCAGGGCGGAACAGGCTCTCTGTCATTATGCAACGAAGCTTTACGACTTTGGGCCCTCGCCAGAGAACATTAAATCCACCTTCTCATGGTATATCTTCCAGGCATTCAAAACCTTTGGGCAGACAAACTCAGCCGAGTATTGCTGCCTCATGAATGGTCTCTCCACCTAGACCAGGTAACAAAAATATTTCACATCTGGGGGACTCCAGGCATAGACCTCTTTGCAAGTCCACTGAATGCCAAACTTCCCCGATTCTGTTCCAGGATTCCGGCTCACAATTGCCAGGCAAGGGATGCCTTCCTCCTTCACTGGGGTCAGGACTTCCTCTATGCCTTCCCACCTATTCCCCTCATCCCCAAAACACTCTTCAAGCTTCAGAGAGACAGAGGTTGTATGATCCTCATAGCACCACGGTGGCCACGGCAAATGTGGTATCCCCTGCTTCTACGTCTCTCTCAAGCTGCGCCTCTGGAGTTAGGGTGTGCTCCATATCTCCTTTCCCAAGAGAGCGGGACCCTATGACACCCGAATCCCCAGTCCCTGCATCTCACGGCCTGGTTGCTGAAAGCTTAAATCTTTAGGATCTTAACCTTTCCCAACAGGTAAAGGATATCCTTCAGGCTTCTAGAAAACCTTCCACAAGACGATCTTATGCCTTCAAGTGGAAACGTTTCACTGTATGGTGTTCCCAGAAGGGGTTAAACCCCCTGGTGATACCTTTGGAAGCGATACTAGAGTATCTACTTCATTTATCAAATTCTGGTCTAAAGACCAATTCAGTAAGAGTCCATCTTAGTGCAATTACAGCTTCCTATAAGCCTCTAAATGGACAACCAATTTCCCCTCATCCTCTCATATCCAGATTTATGAGAGGTCTTCTGTTAACAAAACCTCCCATCAAACCACCACCGGTGCCATGGGATTTAAATATAGTTCTCGGGCAGCTCATGAAACTGCCCTTTGCACCTTTAGCCACTACTACCCTGATGTTTTTGTCCTGGAAGGTCATCTTCGTAATTGCAATCACCTCTGCACGTCGCATTAGTGAATTGCAAGCGTTAGTGGCTGATCCTCCTTACACTAGGTTTCACCATGATAAGGTTGTCCTCAGAACTTATCCACACTTTATGCCAAAGGTGGTTTTGCCTTTCATTTAAATCAATCGATTTATCTTCCAGTATTCTTTCCGAGGCCTCATGCCTCTAATGCAGAGAGGAACCTTCACACTTTGGACTGAAAAAGAGCCTTAGCTTTTTATCTACAAAGAACACAGCAATATAGAAAGTCTTCTCAACTTTTTATTGCTTTTGATGCTAGTCATTTGGGACTTTCAGTCTCCAAGAGGACTTTATCCAAATGGATTGCACAATGCATATCTTTTGCTTATGAGAGTAAGAGTCTTCCTCTTCAAGGCTATGTCACAGCTCATAATATGAGAGCCATGTCAGCCTCTATGGCTAACCTTCACTCTGTGTCTATTGATGACATTTGTCGAGCAGCCACCTGGGCTTCATTACATACCTTTACAGCCCACTACTGCCTAGATAAAGCCTCCCATCGGGATGCCTTCTTTGGCCAGGCTGTTCTTCAAAATCTCTTTCAAACTTAATACAACTCCTACCCACCAACCCTGGTAGGATGCCAGAGATCCATGGGAGGAAGCATAGCCCACCTTACTATAGCTGGCAGCTTCCTGGGGTCATCTTCCTGGCATCTTCAGCTAGGGAGTCCCCATATGTGAAGACTACATTCCTGCTTGTTCCTGGAGATAGCGTAGTTACTCACCTGTAACAGGTGATCTCCGGGAACAGCAGGAATTTAGTCTTCACAACCCACCCACCTCCCCTAGGAGTTGTCTCTCTATCTCTTTCCTCTCTCCCTCTATCCTTTCACTCAGCTACCAACTTAACTGAAGAGGGACAGTTGAAAAGGCGGAAAGGCAGCGCGCATGTGCTGAGGGATGCTCCCAAAAGCGTTCCTATTGGACGCTGGGGAGCGTTCCCGTGCAGGCTCCGTCGTTACCGACGATACCCATATGTGAAGACTAAATTCCTGCTGTTCCCGGAGATCACTTGTTACAGGTGAGTAACTACGCTTTCTTTACTTCTCTCCTTTGGTCTCAGCTATAAACTCAACTGAAGTGAGAGAGGTACAGAGGCAGGAAGGCAGCATGCATGCGCTGTGGGATGCTCCCAAAGGCTTTCCTATTGGACACTGGGAAGCGTTTCCACGCGGGCTCCGTCGGTACCGACGATACCCATATGTGAAGACTACGGTAGCACTACTAGACACCCCGGCAGGAGCATGTATATATAGTCACATAAAGTGTAAATAGACGCTAGGCAGTCCGGTCGCTGACCCGACTGCCTAGCCTGAAGCATGTACATAGCTATCCTAGTTATCCCAAGTTAAATAACCCTGGTCTGTGTAAGACCAGTACTGGCGCTGCCTGTAACTCTTCAATCTGCTGTTACTGTAAACCGAGCTGATTTTAAAAAGCGCGGTATAGAAAAGACTGTAAATAAATAAATAAATAAATTCCTGCTGTTCCCAGAGATTACCTGTTACAGGTGAGTAACTATGCTTTTGCTGTGGATCGTGGAGACCAAAAGCCATATTGCAGTGGATCCAGAAGGGCATGAGTGGAAAGAAAGTCAAGACAGTGGTGGTGAATCACTCATTCATGTAGTTTTGAAGCAAAGGAGAGTAATGATCAGAGTGAGACTACAAGATCAGGGAGGGAGGAGAAGAGCAAGTGTTTAGAGAATTATGCTGATTTGTACTCTTCAGGGCTGCAGTGCAATGATTAGGAAATTGAGGAATTTTTAGAGCAGGGGAAGGGTTAATAGCAATGTTCCGCTAAGTAGCATGAAGCTATGCAGGAGGCCTCCACTAGCATTCCTGCTGGTGGGGGAGGTGCAATGCGATCACAGTGAGGATCGCGTGGACCTGTCTGTCTCTTAGGACCTGCTTTTGCCACACGATCCTCAACATCATCACGTTGCACCTCCCCCCACCAGAAGGAATTCCAGTGGAGGACTCCTGCACAATTTCAAGCTGCTTAGCAGAACAGCAGAAAGAGGTTGGATGTCTCTATAGAGGAACTGGAGTTATGGAAAGCAGTAAAGACAATTCCTGTGGGCAAAATGGCTGGGCCAAATGGCATTCCACTGGAATTTTATAAGACGTTCTGGAACATTTTATCATCAAGGTTCTTCAAAATATTACCAGAGTGTCTTTCCCATGCTCACATCGCTATTTTACATACCATCCCATATCATTATTAAATGAGTCAAATAAGATAAAGGTTTTGCAGGTAACAAAATGCACCGTAGAATCTTTATGTATAGAAATTCCATATAAAAAGAGGAAGAGAATGGCAGTGGCCATATACTACTGTCCGTCTGGCCAGAATGAACAGACAGGTAACAAAATGCTAACAGAAATTAGGGAAGCTAACAAAGTTTACAACACAGTAATAAATAGGTGATTTCAATTACTCCAGTATTTACTGGGTCAGTGTCATATCAGGACATGCTATGGAGTTAGTTTCTCAATGAAATAAATGACACAGTCATAGAGCAGCTGGTTCATGTACCGACACGAAGGGAAGCTATTTTAGACCTACTCCTTAGGATCTGGTGCGAGAGATAACGGTGTTGGGACCACTTGGCAATAGTGATCATAACATGATCAGATTTGATTTAATAAATGGAGGGAGGAAATCCACAGCACTAGATCTTTAGGTCTGTCACCATATGGTTTATAATGAAGCCCACTGACCATTTTGGTAGCCAGCCTCTGCACCGACTCCATCCTGTTTATATCCTTTTGAAGGTGTAGTCTCCAGAATTGCACACAATACTCCAAATGAGGTCTCATCAAAGACTTATACAGAGGCACTATCACTTCCTAGCCAGAAAACAGGAATCAACATAAGAATTGGCAAATTAGATGCAAGGCATTGATAAGACAGGCAGAGACAGTTTGAAAATAATTTTGCTGTGGAAGTTAAAACTCATAATAAGAACTTTTCCAAGTACATTTGTAGCAAAAAACCTGAACCATGAGATGATAAAGAGGTAAAAGGGACACTAAGAGAGGACAAGGCCATAACGGAGAGATTGAATGAATTTTTTGCTTTGGTCTTCACTGAAGAAGACATAGAGAAGTTAACCCATGCCAGAAATGATATTTAAAGGTGATGTACTGGAGGAATTGGAACAAATCTCAGTAAAGCGGCAAGATATAGAAACATAGAAACATGATGACAGAAAAAGACCACATGGCCTATCTAGTCTGTTCTTCCATATCAACAACTACAACAGTCCACTTTTTACCTTTAGAGATCCTCTGTGTTGGTCCCATGCTTTTTTGAATTCAGTTACTGTCCTCATCTCTACCACCTCTACTGGGAGACTATTCCATGGATCCACTACTCTTTCCGTAAAGAAATATTTCTGCATATCACTCCTGAATCTATCTCCCTTCACCCTCATCCCATGTCCCCTCGTAGCAGAACTTGCTTTCAATTGAAAGAGGCTCTCTCCCTGAACATTTATGCCACGGAGGTATTTAAACATCTCAATCATATCACCTCTATCCCGCCTTTCCTCTAAGGTGTACATATTAAGATCCTTAGGTCTGTCCTCATATGCTTTATAATGAAGCCCACTAATCATTTTAGTAGACACCCTCTGCACCGACTCCATCCTGTTCACATCCTTTTGAAGGTGCAGTCTCCAGAATTGCACACTATACTCCAAATGAGGTCGCACCAAAGACTTATATAGAGGCATTATCACCTCCTTTTTTCTGCTAGAAATTCCTCTCCGTATGCACCCAAGCATCCTTCTAACCTTTGCTGTCGCCTTTTCTACCTGTTTAGCTACTTTAAGATCATCAGACACAACCACGCCTAGGTCCCGCTCCTCTTTAGTGGACAAAAGTACTTCACCTCCTATACTGTATTGCTCCCTTGGATTGCTGCAGTCCAAATGCATGACCTTACATTTTTTAACATTAAATCCCAGCTGCCAAATTCTAGACCATTCTTCAAGCTTAGCTAGATCCCTCCTCATGTTATCTACACCTTCCTGGGTGTCTACTCTATTGCAGATTTTGGTATCATCTGCAAAGAGGCAAACCTTACCCGACAGCCCTTCCGCTATATCACTAACAAAGATGTTAAAAAGAATCGGACCAAGGACAGATCCCTGGGGCACACCACTGGTAACATCCTTCTCCTCAGAGTGAGCTCCATTTACTTGTACTCTTTGTCGCCTCCCACCCAACCAATTTCTAACCCAAGCAGTAACTTTAGGGTCCATCCCTAGGGTGCTCAGTTTGTTTATAAGTCGCCTGTGAGGAACAGTGTCAAAGGCTTTACTGAAATCTAAATACACCACATCTAGAGCTCTCCCTTGGTCCAACTCCCTGGTCACCCAGTCAAAGAAATCAATCCGATTTGTCTGACAAGACCTGCCTCTGGTGAATCCATGCTGCCTCGGATCCTGTAATCCGCTGGACTCCAGAAACCTCACTATTTTCTCTTTCAGCAGCGTTTCCAATAATTTATTCACCACCGAAGTTAAACTAACCGGCCTGTAGATTTCAACCACATCCTTACTTCCGCTTTTGTGTAAAGGCACCACATGAGCCTCTCTCCAGTCCTTTGGCACCACAGCAACTTGATAAACTAAACAGAAGAAAATCACTGGGTCCAAATGGTATACATCCTAGGGTGCTGAAAGAACTTAAATATGAGATTGCAGACCTACTATTAGTAACATACATAGAAACATAGTATATGACAGCAGATAAAGACCAGTATGGTCCATCTAGTCTGCCCAGCAAGGTGGCAAGAGTAGGTGCACCTGCCGCTCCGTGCAGGTCACCCCTCCTCATGCCTTTGTTTAGGGGTGTACCCACCACTCCATGTAGTCACCCCTATTTACTGAAATATAAGAGAAAGTTATGTTTATTTTGATTTTATCCTGTTGCTATAAAGGGATCCACTGTGTCTGTATCATGCCATTTTGAATTCTGTCACTGTATTTACCCCTACTACTTCCATCGGGAGGGCATTCCAAGCATCCACCACCCTTTCAGTGATCTGTGAACTATCATTAAAATCATCTGTAGTACCTGAAGAATGGAATGTGGTCAACATAACACCAATTTTTAAAAAGGGTTCCAGGGTGATCCAAGCAAAATGAAGACACCATTATAAAGAACAAAATTACTGAACATATAAATAGTCAAGATTTAATGGGAGAAAGCCAACATGGGTTTAGCCAAGTCTTTCTCTCACTAATCTGTTATATTTTTTTGCAGGTGTGAATAAACTAGTAAATAAAAGTGAGCCAGCTGATATAGTGCATCGGGGTTTTCTGAAAGGGCCCAATTCTGTCCCGCATGTACATCTCCTTTGTAAGTCCGGGTGAGATCGCGATTCTGATCCCGTGATGCCGGCCACCTGCAAACAGAGTTAATTCCCCACAGCCCGACCCCTGATCCGGCCTCCTAATGCCAGGATCGGGCTGCGGGTAATTAACTCTGCACCCACCAGCCCCTTCTGCGCCCCGGGCCACTTAAAAAAACACGACCAGGGGAGTTATTCAACCTTGAAGGTGGGATAACTTCCCTGGACATTTCACCAGACCTGGACGTACAGGGCTGACATTAGAATTGGCCCTGTACATCCAGGGCTGGCGACTGCCTACTGCCCACCCACTCTCCACCCGCGGGCCACCTCTTCCCCGCCTCCAACTAACGTCCCCACACAACTGGCGGGGAAGTTAGTCAGGGTATGCAGCCGGCACGAATAGCAGGGACATCCATCCCCACTATTTGTATCTCAGAATAACCCCCAAAGCCTTTACAAGGTCCCTCGTGCAAGATTCTTGGGGAAATTAAAATGTCATGGAATAGGAATCGATGCACTGTTATGGATTGGGAACTGGTTAAAAAATAGAAAACAGGGTAGGACTAAATGGTCAATTTTCTCAATGGAGAAAGGTAAATCATGGAGTTCCCCAAAGATCTGTGCTAGGCCCACGGCTTTTTAACATGTTCATAAATGACCTAGAAATGGAATAACAAGTGAAGTGATCAAATTTTGGATGACAAAAAATTGTTAAAAGTTGTTAAAACACAAGAGGATTGTGAAAACTTTTAAGAGGACCTTGAGAAATTGGGAGAGTGGGCATCCAAATGGCAGATAAAATTTAGGGGCATGTCTTCTAAAGGGTGTTAGCTGTTACTGCAGGACTAATGCAGATTTAATACCCTGCAGTAGCAGCTAACCCGTAAAAAAAAATTCTGATATCGTAGGCATCTTTCTGTGATATCTGATTATTGCTCAGGGCAAGGCTGCAGTGGCAGATCTGGGCGGGGAGTGGGGGTGGTGATAGTTGGCAGCCACCATGTGAATAGGGTTTTGTGTGTTTTCTGCCAAAATTAGGCCCAATTAGGGTGGTAGATAATGCCACCTCTGGCCCAAAAACGCGACAGTATGGCTGTTGCCGATTGGCAGCAGTCATCCGCCCTGAAGACGACTGGGCCTCCAGTAGCCATGATTGGGCCTCCCTCACACCATAATATTGGATCCATGGAATCAACAATAAAAAATCTACACTCTGTATTTCTCCAGGAACCCTTTGACAATCAAGAATGGACACATGAATGGTTAAGGGGAGATGAGCTGAAACCAAAGGATGAGAGATTGATACTTGAAACTCAAGACAGTGGATTATAGATGAGATAGATTACAGTGAGCATTGAAAAAACTGGCAAAACAGACATAAGTAGATTCTATAAGAAATAATGACTCACCTCATAGCTGGCTGTGAAGTGCTGTTGGCGGAAAATTTCTATACAGAAAAGCACAATAAAGTAGCACATCTCATCCGTTGGAAACTCTGTAAACATTACAATATTACTGTGCCTGAAAAGCACTGGGATCATGACCCAAGAAAATTACAGAGAATGAAGAGGCTATGATCACCTGGCATACTTGCATTCTGACTGATAAAAAGCTGGATGCGAGGAATCCGAATATAGTGGGAGATCAGATCCCCTTGGGCAGCCAGAGCTGGTGATCATGGCCTTGGACAGCACTTCTGCTTGTGGGGGATGAGATCCCCGTGGTCAGCCAGTGCTGGTCATGCTGAAGATGTTCCAAGCACCAGGTCTGATTTTTTAGTCACCATGGTGATCTGGCGCCTGGGGTTTATCAAGCCCTGTTTTAAGGACTTGTCCCTCAAGACCTTCTTGGTTTGGTCTGCTCGATAAGATGTATCTCGGCGTTGTAGCCCTTGTCGTGCTGAGATCCCTATCTGTCATTCTCAGAGGAGGTCATGTATATTTGTATAGTATCTGGGTATGAGGGTAGTTAGAAAGGAATTTGGGTATTGATAGGGCCTATTTATTGGAGATGTAGGCAATTGGTGGGGTGGTGGAGCAGTTGCAGGGTCTTATTTTTTGGAGGAAGTAAAGTTTGGAGGATGGTGGTAGTTTTTGGGAGTAGGGCTGTTTTTGGGGAATAGGGCAGTTGGGGAGTCATTTTGGCATGGAGCAGTTTGAGAACTGGTGGGGCAGTTTTTGGAGAGCAGTTTATAGGGGTGGGGCAGTGTGGGTTGTGCTAGAATAATTGTAGAGGGGTAGGTTTTGGGATGGGGCAGTTTGTGGGGTGGTAGGCATTTGCAGGGGCAGTTTTGGGGGCTACTGCAGTTTGCATTGTGCTGGTTCAGTTGCGTGAGAGTATTTTGGGGATGAGATAGTTGCAGGAATTAGGTTTTTGAGGGTGAGGCAGATTGTATGGTAGAGGGGTAGTTACTTGAGATTGCTTTTGTGGGTGGAACAGTTGAAGGGAGTGTAGTTTTTGGGATGTGTGCAGTTTGCAGGGTTGTGGAGCAGTTGAGAAGGTTATGTTTTTGGGGTGGAGAAAATTTGTGGAGAGGTAGAACATTTGTAAGGATGTCATGTTTTATGGGTGGGGTAGTTTGCAAGATGATGGGGCATTTGTGGAGTGATATTTTTGGGGCTAGGTGCAGTTTGTGGGATGGTGGGATTGTTAGTAGAATAGTGGTGGGATGATACTTTTTGCGGTGAGGTAGTTGTTGGAGAGGTATTTTTTGAGGGTAGGGACAGGTTGTGAGAAGTGATGCAGTTGCAGGGGATCATTTTTATTTATTTATTTAACTTGCTATATATACCGCTCTATTTTACAGTCAGAGTTGCTTACATAGAACAGGAATGACAACTTGGATAACAATAGGGTGGACTAGTTATTAACAATCATTCTGTAGAGGGTACAATGAGCAAGGGGTAACTGGATGTGAGAACTATGGAGCAGTTCAGTCATGTAGGGTTCTCTTTTATGGGATGTTGTCATAATATTGACTGAATAAGTGTGTCTTTAGAGACCTGCGAAAACTTGAGAGATCAGAGTTGGATCGGAGTGTCTCAGCAAGTGTGTTCCAAAGAGTGGATGCATATATTAATGCTCTGGTGTACGTTGCCTGGTTGCTTTTAGTACTTGCTGTAGGGTTTAAGAGGGTGTTTTACATGCCACCTTACCTTAGTCTGTTAACAGGTGTCTAATGGATGATGGCTGAAAGAGAGTCTGTGGATAGCTTGTGTAAAAGTTTTAAGGACATAAGTAAGGCCTAGTATTTTACTCATTCAGTTACTGGTAAACAATGCAGCTGTTTTTGCATCGGCGTAATAATCTCTGATCTATGTGCTCTGTGGAGGGCTTGTGCTGCAATATTTAGAGCCACTCGGAGTGGATGTGTGGTGTATTTCAGTAGGCCTTGATATATAATATTACAAAAGTCGTAGTGTGGAAAGATGAGGGCTTGGAGGTGGTGGAGTGTTCATATCCTATGGTAAATGGATTTCGTGATGTTGCTGATGTGAGAGTGCATACCAAGATAGCAAATTTCCTGTTTTACCTCAAGTTCTGCATGCTGTACCTTAATGGTTGATGGTCTCTGGTTCTAAATAGTACCTCAGTCTTTTTGCAGTTATCCATAAAGTTGTGCCTAGTGAGTAACTGGGACACTGTATTGAAACAATTTATCAATTTGGTATAGTCGGGTTTGTCCATGGAGAAAGGTGCATGCAACATAATGTCGTCTGCATAGATATGATAGTGAATGTCAAAGGACTGGATGAGGGATCAAATTGGTTGAGTGTATAGATTGAATAGCAGAGAGGAGAGCGATGACCCTTGCGGGACTACTTCTGCTTGGATGTATGATTCTGATGAATGGGCCCCTATTTTTACTTGCTGTTGGCGGCCATTCAGATAGGACCGGAACCAATTTAGAGGTGTATGTGCTAACCCTATGTTATGCAGGCGATCCATCAGAGTTTTATGACTGATGGAGTCAAAGGCTGAGGCAGTATCCATGAATATTAATATGAATCTTTGTTTCTGCTTATCGATGCCCCTGATGAGCCTCTTTCAGAGGGAGGTTAGTAGTGTTTCCACTCCATGATGTTGTCTAAAGCTATGCTGGTGTGGGTCCAGAGGGGCCTGGGAATCTACATGGTCCTGGAGTTGTTGTAGGACTACCTTCTTTATGACCTTTAAGAATGGCAGACTAGAGATGGGTCTATAAGATATTATGCTGCTAGGATCCAATTTTGTGTTGTTTAGTATTGGTCTAATGGATGCTGTTTTGAGAGAAGCTGGGATAAAGCCTTGACTCAAGGAGAAGTGTATGAGGTTGGCAATGTAGGGGCTCAGTTCAGAGCATTCTGTTTTGAGAGAAGCTGGGATAAAGCCTTGACTCAAGGAGAGGTGTATGAGGTTGGCAATGTAGGGGTTCAGTTCAGAGCACTCAATTTTGACTCAGCTAGTCGGACAGGGGTCAATTGCTGAAGTGGTGGTGTTGAGGTCTTGGATTATCTTTTCCAAGTGTTCCTACTTGATGGGAATAAAATGTGAAAGTTTAGGTGTTGAAATGGTAGCTTGTTGGATATTTTCTGGGGTGTAGGAGTTTCCAGGGAATTTGTTCTGGAGATAAGATGCAAAGGTCTGAGGGTGTGGTGTATTGGAGTCAGAGTGCTCAGTGGAGTTTTTTAGCATGGATTTGACAATATCAAATAGTTCACAAGGTTGATTTAGTGCAGAGATGAATTGCTTCTTATAGTGCAGGGAAATTTGTTGGTGTTGGAGTAGTTCTATGGAGCATTATTTTTTTTTTTAATTTTATATTTATGCATTTTAACAATGAATCAAGCATAACACTTGTACAGTAATAGACATTGTAGGAAAAGGATTAATAAGTACATAACATCAAGAAAAATCAAACAATGCTATTAATAGTCCCCAAAATGAGGGAGAAAGTCAACGAGGGGGGGGAGTGGTCTGAATTCCAAGATGGCGACAGAGATCTGTTGAGCTGGGATGCCTAAGAGAAAGGGCAAGCATCGGGCTTTCCCCGCTGAGCCTTCCGCAAAACCCTCTCCTGCTGTGAAAACCGGGCCGATGGACCGATATGTCCAGCTTACCGAGCAGCAAATAGGGGAGATTAGAGGGGGCATGGGGTCGCTGGCTCAGGATTCTTCGGCTTCTTCTGCCCCGGATGTGACTCTCTCCCCCGGTGGTCGGTCTCCGCCTTCACCGCCGAGGCTGCCGGGATCCTCTCTAACGAGTGCGGCCGTTTCCCCCTCAGTTCCTGGAGTTGGTGGAACGGTGAGTGAGCGGGGCTCTGATGTAGTGGATTCCGGAGAGCAGCTGGTTATACCTGCAGCAGTGAATCTCTCGGCAGCTGTTCAAAGCTCGAAAGGCGTTGCTGTTGGATCAGGAGTTGGTGAGGCTGTTGAAGAAAGCAGCCCTCGGACTTTGATATTAGACCCAGAGACACCACGGATGTTTGTTCTGACTCGTCCTGCAGTTGTATCTCTGGATAGCATTTGGGAGGCTATTTCTGGACTAGCTACTATGGTGAGTCAACAATTGATTTTGACCGGGACTCGGGTCTCTAATTTGGAAGTTTTCTCTTCTAATTTTTCTGCTGAGGTTACAGAGCTTAAAACACAAGTTACTACGAATACCCAGTCGGTTTCACAATTTTCAGATGTGACTGACTCCTTAATTAAAGATAATATGGCGATGAAGCTGAAGTTGGAAGTATTGGAGAATGCCGCTAGATCCTCGAATATCCGTCTTCTTAATTTCCCTATGGTGCCTTTGGTTTCTCCGGTTGACCTTTTTAAAAGGTATCTACAAGAATCCTTGAAGGTTGCATCAGATTTAATTCCTCCTATTACTAAAGCGTATTTTCTACCTTCTGGTCGGAAAACTGGGGAGAAAGCGGTTGGTCTACCAGAGATGAGCTTATTAGATGTATCAGCGCTTCTTCAGACGCCTAAGGATGAAGAACTTGTAGTTTCTACACTAATTGTTTCCTTGGCATTACCATCTGATAGAGACTGGCTTCTCCGGCTTTATTTTAAATTTCGTAATAATTTGTTTTTGGGGAAAAAAATAGGAATGTTCCCGGATGTCTCCAGAGAAACGCAGCGTAGGCGCAAATCTTTCCTAATTTTGCGTCCTGGGGTCACTCGTATGGGCGCTACGTTTGTCCTTCGTTATCCTTGTAAATGTGTTGTTTTTTAGTCGCATAAGTATGTCTTTTTTCAGCCCGAGGACTTGTCGTTTTTCATCAGTGCTCGCATTGTAACTTCTTCTCCTCTCTAGCAGTACCCCACTATTAGTGATTTTGCTTGGTTCCCTGTGTACCCTCTGGTATTTCTTAAAAATTTACTTTTATTTCTTTTACAGGGGATTTTCCTGGCCTCTGTAAAAGTTGGAGCATTATTTTTGGGATGGACTAGTAGCAGGCAGGGTACTTTTGGGGGGCATTGCCAGTTTGCTGGGTGGTGGAGCATTTGCAAAGGGGTGTGTTGTCTGGGGAGTGAGAACAGTTTGCAGGGTGTTGGGTTTGGTTGTTGAAGGATATTTTTTGGGATGGGGCAGTATGTGGAGAAGGTAATTTCAGGGAGTGAGGGCAGTTTGATTTGGGACAGCAGAGAAAAGAAAGAACCATTTTGAAAGAAGGAATTTCCTAACTGCTATGTTTCACTGTATGTACCTTTTTATGTTGTAGTAACCAGAACACTTTCTCCAATAAAAATGTATTGGGCCTTTTGGGGGGTTGGAGGAGCTTATTTCTTTGGAATCCCCATTCCAATTTGGTTCATTTTTGAAAATGTATCTTTTTACCAGTGTTTCCAACATGCCAAGTTTCATCCGATTCTATTTCGTGTTTGTACAGGGACAACAAGGACTCAGCAGCCCTTTCCTTCCCCTGGGATGTCCCCCAAGGATCTATTCTTTCTCCCACACTGTTTAATATCTTCTTAGCCCCTCTTGCTATGCAGATTCAGGAACAAGGACTTAGTGGCTACTATTACATTGATGATATTTTACTAGTGCACTACTCTTCCGCTGATATACCCGATCTCTCCCCATTCAATAGGTGCCTAGACTTAGTATCTTTCTGGTTACAGAAACATGGCTTTTTGCTGAATCTTACCAAATCCCAGTTTCTTTGGGTGACAGGTGGGTTGGATTCTCCCTCTCTGAGCCTTGTAATTTCAGGCCTTGCTATTCCTCTGGTACAGTCCCTGATGTATTTAGCAGTTATCTTCAACTGTATCTCTCATTTGAGCATCAAGTGGTGGCAACTGTGCAGTCATCCTTCTGTGCTCTACAGAGTATTTGTTCCATTAAACCATATCTGATGACCAAGGCACTCCATACCCTGTTGCATGCCTTGGTTTTATCTAGACTGGATTACTGTAATGTAGTCTATTCTGGTTTAAAGTCCTCTTCATTAAAAAAAATTACAACTGGTCTAAAATACAGCCATCCATCTCTTAACAGGTATGATCACGTGACTCAATTGTTCTACTGTTTCCATTGGTTATCCCTATCTTCGTTTTCATTTTAAGTTTCTGATGCTTACTTCTAAGACTGTGCATACAGGTTCAAGCTACTTGTCCTGTTCTGATATCCTATTGTCCTTCTAGGTTGCTCCAGTCTGAAAATACACATTACCTGGTTCTTCCATTGCCTTCTTTTGCTTACTTCAAATCTACTCGCAGGTCAGCCTTTTTGGCACCACATCTATGGAATTCACTCCTGAATATATTTGATCTGAACCGTTCTTCATGAATTTCAAAGCAGTTAAAACTCTATTTCTTTGAAAATGTTTTCCCGGACTGTTGAGGATAGTAATTGGTGGCTCTTTGGATTTTGGTTTCTGACGAGGCAGTGTTTTTATCTTTATCCTTACTACTTTTGCTGTGCTATGGGGTTTTTTTTTTTTACATTCTCTTATATACCGCGCTTTTCTGCATCAGTGCGGTTTACATTGAACAAACTGAAATTACATTGAACAGGGCATTATAACTTGGAGATAACTATTTTACAGGGAACATGGGCTATGGAGGGTTAAGTGGCTTGCCCTATGTTGGCGTTCCTTTCTTTTTAATTATTTATTTTACTGTAAACCGCTTTGATGTATACCCATGTCTAAGGCGGTAATCAAAATTTTAATAAACAGAAACATTACATTTTCAGAGTTATTCTTCCCCCAGACAGATAGATAAACATTCTTGACTCCTTCTGTATAATTATTTTCAGGGCCGGCCTGTCCATTGAGCAAGAATGTTTTTTGCACAGGGCCCCGCGTTTCAGGGGGCCCCGCGCAAAGAACATTCTGCTTTTTTTCAAAATTAAAAAAAAAAGCTGGCTGCTACCACTGCCGCAGCAGCGGCAGAATGGAGTGTCCCGCGGGGCCCCCTCTGCCCGGCTGAGTCCCTCCCTCCCTCCCTCTGCGACGGCTGAGCCCCTCTGTGCCGGCTTTCAGATTCGCGAAGGGAGAGTGTCTCCCTCGCGTCTCTGTTAAGCCTGCAGGGGCCCCTGCAGGCGTAACAGAGACGCGAGGGAGACACTCTCCCTTCGTGAATCTGAAAGCCGGCACAGAGGGGCTCAGCCGTCGCAGAGGGAGGGACTCAGCCGGGCAGAGGGGGCCTCGTGGGACACTCCATTCTGCTGCTGCTGCGGCGGCAGCGGCAGCGGTAGCAGCCAGCTTTTTAAAAAAAAACAATTTTCCTTGAGCCGATGGGGGGGGGGTGGTTAGGACTGGTAATGGGCTATGGAGGGGGTTAGGACTTGACTTGAGGTGGGCTGTGGGTTGATGGGGGGGTTAGGACTGGTAATGGGCTATGGGGGGGCTAGGACTGAAAATGGGCTATGGGGGGTTAAGACTTGTGATGTAGCAGACTCTTATGAGGCAATGGAAACTGATAGTGATCTGGAGGAGAGAGCCGGTACTGCAGGGGAATGCAGGATTTTCTTTGATGAAAGGAAAAAATGCAGAGCTAATCAGGAACCACTCCTCACTTCAAGGCAGGTGAAAAACCAAGTCCCTGATTGGGCACGCCCAAGCAGGAGGAGGGCAGTGCAGCACTCAGCTAGCTTGTTAAAAACCCAGAAACAGTTAGACAAGTAAAGTGACAAGCAAGGAGTTTGGGAAGAAGGACACAAGCACCTGGACGAGGATAGGTCAGATGACCAGGAACAGGAACCGTGGGAGAGAGAACCACTAAGCAGCTGTGATCCAAGAAGGAGCAGACAGAAGCTGGGAGACTCAGGAGCAGAGAGAGATTTCTGGAAGCAGAAGAATTCTAAGGCACTCAGAGACCCAAGGCTGCCGCTCAGGAGTTCAAAGGACCCAGAAGAACCTTGGAATAGGAGGCAAAGGGATAAGGATTTACCCTGGAAGAAGCCCAAGCACAAGGTATCTGGTGGGTGTGGCACAGCTAGCAAACTTAACAGTTGAAAGCCAGAAAGAGTGAATTTTAATTGTGAAAGACAGGATAAAGGCAGAAAGTTTGATACTAACTGGTTAAGTCAAGAAAAGCCTGACTGTTTTCCTTTTAACACTCTGAGAGACTCTCTAGACACAGCTGGAGCGTTTTACCCTGCACTGCCATGTGGAGATAAGTGGGGGAAGGGAAATGCTTGCACGCTGAAATGTTGTCCAAGTAAAAGCACTGATAATTGCCTAGAGATAAGAAATATAAACAAGCATTTACCTGAAGGAGGATTTGCCCAGCCTAGCTCAGAAAATACACAGGCTGAATTACTTCTCAGTGAATTCAACGGGGTTACTTACCTGTAACTGGAGTTCTCCGTGGACAGCAGGATAAGTCAGCCACACCTGGTGTCGTCCTCCGGGCGGCGCCAATACGGAATTGCTCTCTAGAGCTCAGAAAGTAGACTCTCTGAGCCCGCCCAGGTAGCCCAGGTGGCCACCCACCGTTCCGCCCCCTAGCCACCAGTATGTTCCAAGCTATTCCAGCGGCTAGGAGCGGTCACTTCAGGGTGCCTCCTCCAGGGGAGGTGGGCGGGATTGTGTGGCTGACTTATCCTGCTGTCCACGGAGAACTCCAGTTACAGGTAAGTAACCCCGTTTTCTCCATGGACAAGCAGGATTGCGTCAGCCACACCTGGTGTCTCCCTAGCTGTATGTGCTGGGGGGAGGAGGCCCGAGCCTGGCCCTGAAGGGATTAGATACTCGGATCAGAGGTAAAACAACACACTTTTATTACGGAGTAACAAGGAACAAGTGCAGTAGTGCAATAGTAACAGTGCAAACAATGCAATAGTAACAGTGCAACAGTGCAGATTAACAGTGCAAAGGTAACAGTGCAGCAGTGACTACGGTGCCGCAAAGCGCAGTACCAAACTCCAACGCTTGCAGGGTAGCGTTCATTTGCGACTCAAGGCCGTGGAGAGGATGGCCGTTCCGAGCGCGCAACCCTCCTGGACGCGGAGGTCAAGGCAGTAGTGTCTCTGGAAGGTATGTGGTGAAGACCAGGTGGCTGCCTTGCAGACCTCGTCTAGCGGCACGGCGCGGAGATTGGCAATTGACGCGGCCATCGCCCTGAGGTGGTGAGGACCCACTCTGGGGTGAACTCCGCTGGCACGGGACGGGTCAAGGCAGTATGCGACACAGGCGGAGACTCACTGGGATAGCGTCCTTTTATTGACGGGTCTTCCGGGCCTGTTCGGATCGAATGAGACGAAGAGCTGCTCGCCCTGCCGGACATCTTGCGTTCTATGCAGGTAGATCCGGAGAGCCCTGAGGCAGTCGAGGGTATGCAGCCGTCGCTCCTCATCCGAGGAGTGTGGCTCCGGGAAGAACGTGGGCAGCTCTATTGACTGGTTGACGTGGAAGGCCGAAGACACTTTGGGCACGAATCTAGGATTAGTCCTCAGGGAAGCATGGTCGTGGTGCAGTTGCGTGTAGGGAGGATGTGACACCAGTGCGTGTAGCTCGCTGATCCTCCTCGCCGAGGCGATGGCCACAAGGAAGAGCGTCTTCCATGAGGCGAATTTCATGTTTGCCAACTGCAGCGGCTCAAAGGGTTCCTGTGTCAGGCGCTGCAGGACGGTGTTGAGGTCCCAAGATGGAACTGGTCGTCTGATTGGGGGCTTCAGGTTGGATAGGCCCTTCATGAAACGGGCTGTGAGGGGCAGTGTTCCAATGGAGGAGTTCCCTTCTGGCGTATGGAACGCTGCTATTGCCGAGAGGTGTACTCGGATGGATTGTGTCTGCAGGCCCTGGTTGGACAGCCTCTTGAGGTATTGCAGAACGTGTGGGAGCGAGCATGTGGTGGGTTCCAGGCCTTGGGTCGCGCACCATAGGCTGAACCTCTTCCATTTAAGTCCATAGGATTTCCTGGTGGAGGGTCTCCTGGCCGCTAGCACCACATCTTGCACTTCGGTGGGGAGCTGGAGCTTGGACAGGCTTATCCGCTCAACCTCCAGGCAGTGAGAGACAGGGCTCCCAGGTTGGGATGTCGTATCCTGCCGTCGTCCTGTGTCAGTAGGTCCGGTTTGAGGGGTAGTCGTTTCGGTTCGCCCTGTGCCAGGCGGAGTAGAAGGGCAAACCACATCTGGCATGGCCAGTGGGAGGCAACTAGGATGGCGTTCGCTCCGTCCTGGACGATCCTCTGCAGTGTCGCCAGGATGAGGGGCGTGGGTGGGAACGCATATATCAGTGACCACTCCCCCCAACACACGTCGAATGCATCCGCCGCTAGCCTCCTGGCTGACGGGTGTCTGGAGCAGAACAGGGGGCATTGGGCATTCGACTCTGTGGCAAAGAGGTCGATATCCGGTTGTCCCCAGAACTGGAAGAGGTCGTCGGCCACTGCCCGGTGCAGCGCCCATTCGTGGGGCTGGAGCTGTCTGCTCAGTTTGTCCGCCAGGGTGTTCTGATCCCCTGGGAGGTACGAGGCCCGAAGGTGGCAAGCGTTCTTCAAGGCCAGGGTCCAGATTAGTGTGGCCTCCTTGCAGAGGAGGCGAGAGCGAGTGCCCCCTTGTTTGTTGATATAGAACATGGCCACTTGGTTGTCCGTCTGGATGAGAATGGACTTCCCGCGCAGCTGTGGGAGGAACGCTGTCAGGGCATATCTCATAGCCCTCAGTTCGAGGAGGTTGATGTGCAGACATCTCTCTCTCGTCGACCACTGTCCTTGGGTGCTTAGAGATTGCATGTGGGCGCCCCAGCCAGTGTTTGATGCATCTGTAGTTAGAACAACTTGATGATCCCGGGGGTGGAGGTCCTTCCCCACTGACAGGTTGACTGGCACAGTCCACCAGCAAAGCTGGGCGTGGATGAGTGGAGTCATTTGGATGGTGGTGGAGAGGGGTTGAGAACTCTGGTTCCAAAGGTTGCGCAAATGCCATTGGAGTGGGCGCATTCGTAGCCTCGCTGTGGGGAGGACGGAGGTGGCGGCCGACATGTGGCCCAGAAGGCACAGAATGTCCCTCGCTGACGAGGTTGTTGCCTTGGAGGCCTTGCGTGCCAGGGCTGTAATGGCACCCAGTCTGCGCTCTGGCAGGTAGGCCCTCGAGTTCCTGGTGTCTATCACAGCCCCTATGAATTCCAGTTTCTGGGTCGGTGAGAGGTGTGATTTGTTGAGGTTGATGACGAAACCCAGGGAGGACAGCAGGCTCATGGCTGTCTGTATGGCCTTCTGCAGTTCCTGGGCTGAAGGAGCGGTCAGAAGCCAGTCGTCGAGATACGGAAAAACCGCAATGTTCTGCCTGCGGAGATGGGCAGCTGCCACTGCCACGCACTTCGTGAAGATCCGCGGAGCGGGAGACAGTCCGAAGGGTAGTACTCTGTATTGATAGTGCTGGTCTAGCACCTGAAAACGGAGGTATTTCCTGTGGGACTTGTGAATGCGAATGTGGGTGTACGCATCCTGCAGGTCCAGAGACGCCATCCAGTCGCCGGTTTGAATCAGAGGAAGGATGGTGTTCAGTGAATACATCCGGAATTTCTCTTTGATGATGAACTTGTTGAGCCGGCGGAGGTCTAGTATGGGGCGAACCCCGTCCGTGCGTTTGGCAATGAGAAAGTATCTTGAGTAAAAACCAGAGCCTCTCTCGGGAGGGGGAACCTCCTCTATGGCCCGTGCGTCCAGTAGTCGCAACAGTTCCGTGACCATGGCCAGCCTGAGGTTCTGAGGGGTGTCGCTGACAGGCGGGGAGTGCTGATGCGGAGTGGCTGCAAAGCGTATGTGGTAGCCTTCTCTGATAATCCGTAGGACCCAGGAGTCTGAAGATATTCTTTGCCAATGTGTCAAAAACTGTGTCAGGCGTCCCCCGGTCCGGGGGTTTCGTCGAGGTTTGGCGTCAAAAGGAGGGCCCAGTTTTGCTTGCGGGCGCACTTGCCTTCTTCTGCTTACGGTCCCTCTGCGTGTTGCGCTGGTGCGAGGGTCCTTGATAGGAGTTGCCCTTGTATCTGTTGTTGCTGCTCCATTTGCTGTTGGAGGGGTACCTCTTGCTGGAGGAGTAGTAAGGTTTCCTTTGAAATTTGCTCCTCTGGGCGTTGTTGTGGCGCTCAAAGCCCTCTTCCGCGAGGGTCTGTAGCGTGGTGCAGTGCTCTTTTAAGTCATTGACTGTATCTTTCACCTTGTCTCCGAAGAGGGACTCCCCGGAGCAGGGGGTGTCGGCTATCTTGTCATGTGTGTCGTCACATAGACCGGACGCCCTGAGCCATGCCCATCGCCTTGCTGAGATGGCTGTTCCAGCGGTCCTCAGTGCTATATCGAAGGAGTCGAAGGTAGCACTTGCAAGGTGTTTGCTGCATTCTAGCATGTCTGTGAGTGCTGCAGAAGCCCCGCTCTGGGATCCCTTGGGCAGGCAGGATAGCGCGGCTTTCAGGTTCGCCATGCATGCATCCTGGAAGAGGACTTGCTGAAATTGGTGGGCCGCAATCTTCGCGTTGAGCATGGCCCCTTGGTACACCTTTCTCCCGATATCGTCGAGGAGCTTGTGGTCCCGACCAGGCGGGCTGTTGGCATGTGTGCGTGAAGACTTCACGCGCTTGAGGGCTGAAGACACGACAATGGAGTGGTGAGGCAGCTGTGGGGACGCAAATCCTGGAACAGGCTGCACCTGGTACTTGGTCTCCAGCCTCCTGGGGAAGGGGCGGCCGGACGCCGGAGTCTGCCAGAGCCTCAGATGATTGTCTCGAAGTGTCTGGTGGATAGGCAGCGTAAACGCAGTTCTCGGGGTGGCGAGGTATTTCAAAACCTCCGGCATGTCAGCTTTTTTGTCATCCCGACCTTGTAAGGACAGGGTGGAGGCCAGTTTGAGCAAGAATTTTGGGTAGGTAAGGTCCTCTGGGGGTGGTGGTTCTTCCGGATCTGGAGAGTTCACTCACTCCGGGGTCATGCCTCCACTGGCTTGGGCCGCAGACCCCACCACTGCGTCTTCGAGATCACCCGTGTCCGCGTCCGGGGGCGGGTCGCTCGAGGGAGTAATGTCAGGCGAGGGCGCCCGGGTGTCCTCAGTCCGTGTGACTACTACGTGCAGGGGTTCCTGCTCTGCTGGAGTAGTTTGAGGCATGTGTGCAGGGGGTGCCCCTGTAGCCTGCTTCAGTAATTGAGACAGCAGGCGCACCATAGAGCTGGATGCTGATCCGCTCCGTATGCTGCGACAGGGACTGGGGGAGGCAGAGATGCTTACGTGGCTCCTTCTGCGCTTGTGGCTTTGATGATTTGCGCGGCGCTTAGACCGTGCATCCCTGTGCCTGTAGCCTCTGTGTCTGTCGGGAGAACTGCAGGAGCTGCTGCTGGAGCTGCGGCGGCGGCGGCGTTTTTTGTTTTTGCTCCTCTTTGTTCTCCTGTGACAGCCAGACCGGTCGCTGCTGTCGGTGTCGCTGGAACGTTTCCGCCTTCCCCCTCTGCCTCGACGGCGTTTGCGTTCGTCGGGGCTGCTGCCGCTGGAACTGTTGCGGCCCCGAGAGTGCCTGCGGCGCGGAGGAGATCTTCTGCCGCGGTGGGAGGCGTTGCCAAGGTTTCCCGACGCCGCCGAGTGCTGGAGGAGCCTGGGGGCGTGGTTGGAGGACCTGCGGCGTCCAATAGCAGCCGCGGTGGCATTGGAGCCTTCCGATTGGTCGGGCCTGTTCCCGGAAGGGGAGTGGCTGGAGGACCGATGCCCGGAGCTGGAGGACTGAGCCCGGGCGCCATCTTTTAATGCAGCATGGCTCCCCTTGGATCTTTGCGTCGGCACAGAGCCGGTAGGCCTCACCTCAGACTGCTGATCCACCACGGGAGCCCGGGAGCTGGAGGACTGAGCCCGGGCGCCATCTTTTAAGGCTGCGAGGCTCTCCTTGGATCTTTCGGTCGGCCCAGAGCCGGTAGGCCTCACCTCAGAAAGCTGATCCACCACGGGAGCCCGGGAAGGTGTTGCAGGAGCAGGCTGGAGGCAGGAGGCACCACGGTCGTGAAAGGAGGCCGCAACGGGCACTTCCAGAGCCGGGGTCTGCGGGGGAACCGTCGGAGCAGCAACAGGTACTGGCTGTGCGGTCTCGGCGAGAATTTCCTTCAAATTGTGTCCCCGAATCTTTAAAGTCCTAGGGGACATTCTCCCGCAGTTCTCGCATTGCTCGGCATTATGGTCGGAACCCAGGCAGCGTAGGCAGTTGTCATGGGAATCCATAGTGCTCATCTTCTTCTTACACAGAAGGCATTTCTTTTGACCAGTTTTGGTCATGATGATAGAAAAAAATAACAAACAAAATAATAAAACGTGGAGAGAGAGCAGGGTCCGTCTTGCTGGCAAGGCGGAAGGAAGAATACTGGTGGCTAGGGGGCGGAACGGTGGGTGGCCACCTGGGCTACCTGGGCGGGCTCAGAGAGTCTACTTTCTGAGCTCTAGAGAGCAATTCCGTATTGGCGCCGCCCGGAGGACGACACCAGGTGTGGCTGACGCAATCCTGCTTGTCCATGGAGAAAGAGAGTTCCTTAAAAGCAGAGCAGTTTCTACTCAGAACGTAGCAAAGCCATTGATCAGCTGGCAAGAAGAAATGCCTTTAATTTCTTTGCCATCTACGGAACAGGAAGTCCCGATGGATTGCTCTACTTGTATGATTCCAAAGGACATTTAAGGGATTTGCTTACCAGTGTTGTTTGTAAGAAAATAGCAAAGTTATCTCACTGTTTGCTGTGATAAAAGAGCTTCTGTGAAGAAAATAAGTGGAAGCATATTCTGTGCAATTCAGGAGCAGTGCGGGTATCAGAGTTTCTGTTACCTTAATGAAAAGGAGATCACATGACAGGTGAATGTGATCAGTAATGGACATTCAGTCAAGCAGTGAAAAAAGCCTTGTTTAAGTTCAGTTTCTCAATCTTGTTTTGTACCATATTATTTCATTCACGTCTGCTGCATTTGAACTGCGAAAGCGGGAAATAAACCTCACAAAAAGAAATATTCTTTGCCTTTCCTTATCACTTGAGCACCAACACAACTACAACATTAACCCTCAAGGGCATTCAAGGCCAGCCCCTCCCTTAGCCCTCAAGGTCCAGGGAGTGGGTGGGTGGCAGACTGGAGGTGGGCTGATGGGGTTAGGACTGGTTATGGGTTGTGGGCTGTTGGGGGGGGGGTTAGGACTGGTAATGGGCTATGGGGGGCTAGGACAGGAAATGGGCTGATGGGGAGGGGTTAGGACTTGAGGTGGGCTGTTGGGGGGTTATGACTGGTAATGGGCTATGGGGGGCTAGGACTGGAAATGGGCTGACGGGGGGGTTAAGATTGGAGGTGGGCTGATCGGGTTAGGACTGGTAATGGGCTGTGGGCTGTTGGGGGGGTTAGGACTGGTAATGGGCTATGGGGGGGCTAGGACAGGAAATGGGCTGATGGGGAGGGGTTAGGACTTGAGGTGGGCTGTTGGGGGGTTAGGACTGGTAATGGGCTATGGGGGGCTAGGACTGGAAATGGGCTGATGGGGGGGTTAAGATTGGAGGTGGGCTGATCGGGTTAGGACTGGTAATGGGCTGTGGGCTGTTGGGGGGGTTAGGACTGGTAATGGGCTATGGGGGGGCTAGGACTGGAAATGGGCTGATGGGGGGGTTAACACTGGAGGTGGGCTGATGGGGTTAGGACTGGTAATGGTCTATGGGGGGGATAGGACTGATAATGGGCTATGGTGGGGCTATGACAGGAAATGGGCTGATGGGGAAGGGTTAGGACTTGAGGTGGGCTGATGGGGTTAGGACTGGTAATGGGCTGTGGGGGGGGGTTAGGACTGATAATGGGCTATGGGGGGGGCTAGGACAGGAAATGGGCTGATGGGGTTAGGAATGGAAATGGGCTGTGGGCTGTGGGTGGGGGTTATAAAGGGTTAGGGTATGGGGGTGGGAATACTGGTAATGGGCTATGGGCTGATGGGGGCTGTCTGGTAATGGGCTATGGGGGGTTAGGACTGATAATGGGCTATGGGGGGGCTAGGACAGGAAATGGGCTGATGGGGAGGGGTTAGGACTTGAGGTGGGCTGATGGGGTAGGACTGGTAATGGGCTGTGGGCTGATGGGGGGGTTAGGACTGGCAATGGGCTATGGGGGGCTGACTGGAAATGGGCTGATGGGGTTAGGACTGGAAGTAGGCTGATGGGAGGTTAGGACTGGTAATGGGTTATAGGGGGGGCTTAAACTGAAAATGGGGTGATGGGGGGTTAGGACTGGAAGTGGGTTGATGGGGGGCTAGGACTGGTATTGGGTTGGGGTTTGCTAGGACTGGAAATGGGCTGATGGGGGGTTAGGACTGGAAATGGGCTGATGCAGGGACTAGAAGGGAATGGATGCTGGGTGAGGCTGGAACTAGAAGGGAGCTGATGTTGGGGGAGGATTAGAATGGGATGGGGCTGGGAGAGTAAAATGGAGAGGGGAAAAGTATTTTGTGTGGGAGGGATGAAAAATCTACAATTGGCCGGGTATTGGGAGAGTAAGTGGGGATTGAGGATGGAAGGGTAAAATTTGAGTGGATGAAATAGGAATGAGGAAAGAGCAAAAGGAGAAAGATTAGTATGTTAAAGCAGATGTAGAGAGAGAATGGAAAAAAAACTAGGAGAGAAGAAAGGACAAATGGACAGCAGACGATGGACAGTTAGCAGAAGACACGAAGAAAGTGGCTGGAGCAATTGCAGCTGAAAAAAATGCACAAAAGGTAGAAAAATATCTCTTTATTTTGAATTTATTAATTGGAATATGTCAGCTCTGGGAAATGTGCATCATTAACGTCTGCGCACAAGAGGAAATTAATTTATAGTTTTATTTCTACAGTGTTGTTGTACATTCCAAGTTTGGCTTTTGGGGTTCCCAGTTTAATTATTGTCTTCCTATTTCTAAATTGTGATTCCTTGTTTGGTGATGGTCTATGTTCTGCATGTGTAATTGAGCTGAGGTATTCTGTTTATGTAATTCCTATTTGACATTGCCACTTGTTCTCTTTCCCCAGGAGGTCATGTATTGTTATTCTCTGAAATGTATTGGTTTAATATTTGCAGTGTTGCATTTTGATAGGTAGGGTATGGTGCTTTGTGAATCCTGGTAGTGCTGTTAGGATACGGCGGGTTTGCTATGGGTTCTAAATGACTATATTGGGCTAGTTACTATGAGCTTATCACTTCTGAAACACTATATCGTTAAGAACGCTCAAATTACAACCTATGGAATTCAACGCTTCAACGTTGATAGTTAACCAGGTACTCAGGTCTCAGCAACAACTTTGCAGCTATTTTTTATAGCCTGAAGTTCACACTTTCAAGCTTAGCTGCTGTTAACATCAGTGACCCGACTTTTGTACCTTTCTTTTGTTGTTTATTTCAATATGTATTTAATTATAACAGTTATTTTATTTTCCATTTGTCTTATTCTTTTTTTCTTTTTTTCTTGTGTTTCTTGTTTTCATTTTTTAAAAAGATAAAAAGTCTTTTGTGTGCATGTTTTCGAACAACAGCCTTTAGATCAATTAGACTAAATCAATCATATTTGACTCACCATCTTCAAATATACTTCTATTGAATCATACATGTAGTGGCGTGCACTTATCTTTCTCATCTGCCCCGGCACTTCATGCCATGATGAAACAATGACTGTATCAAACTTGGCTGCTGTATTTCGCGGCTATTACAAATGGTCCCGACGCCGTTCCTCTAAGGTACCCACGCGTTTCGCTATTAGAAGGTTCTTCAGGGGAATGCACACTCGCTCTGTAAACTCTCCTTTTAAAGCTTTTCTGTTTAGCAATGAAGCAGGCAATGATACATCTGCCACCGCGCGGCGTTTTTTCAACACGGAGAGAAAGGGTGGCAGATGTATCATTGCCTGCTTCATTGCTAAACAGAAAAGCTTTAAAAGGAGAGTTTACAGAGCGAGTGTGCATTCCCCTGAAGAACCTTCTAATAGCGAAACGCGTGGGTACCTTAGAGGAACGGCGTCGGGACCATTTGTAATAGCCGCGAAATACAGCAGCCAAGTTTGATATAGTCATTGTTTCATCATGGCCATGAAGTGCTGGGGCAGATGAGAAAGATAAGTGCCCGCCACTACATGTATGATTCAATAGAAGTATATTTGAAGATGGTGAGTCAAATATGATTGATTTAGTCTAATTGATCTAAAGGCTGTTGTTCGAAAACATGCACACAAAAGACTTTTTATCTTTTTAAAAAACAAAAACAAGAAACAAGAAAAAAAGAAAAAAAGAATAAAAAGACAAATGGAAAATAAAATAACTATTATAATTAAATACATATTGAAATAAACAACAAAAGAAAGGTACAAAAGTCGGGTCATTGATGTTAACAGCAGCTAAGCTTGAAAGTGTGAACTTCAGGCTATAAAAAATAGCTGCAAAGTTGTTGCTGAGACCTGAGTACCTGGCTAACTATCAACGTTGAAGCGTTGAATTCCATAGGTTGTAATTTGAGCGTTCTTAACGATATAGTGTTTCAGAAATGGGTTCTAAATGGGCAGTGTTTGTAGTAGTTCCTAATGTGTCTGGCGGTTGGCACTGGATTATAGTAATGTAGAAATCTTTTAGTCTTTCTTTATCCATACACTCATTAAAAGGCATGTTTACTAAAAGTTAGTATATGGTAACATTATGCAAATATTTATGCAAATGAGGCCTCTTATGCAAATGAGGCCCCGCACCGAGTCTCTGCACATGGCCCCGCACCCCCCTTGGGCCCCCCCTGATTCTTTTCAATATCCATAGGGTTGGAAGGAACAAACAAGAGGTGCTTCTAGTTAATCTCATGGCTTTCCTGATCTATATTGATAAATTAAAGGTGCTGTTCTGGACTGTCATAGATATGTTTGCAATTTTGATATGCAACCTTTCATCCTTGCTGGCTAGAGAAGACCATATTAGGTCCTCAGCTCTTTGAGCAGTGCACATGTTGGCCGAAAGTTTCCTAGCTTCTAGGTAGTAGTTTTTGCCAGATCGGCTACTATCAAAATTTTTGATCTTGCAAGCATAAGGGGAGCTTTACTTCTGGCAATGTTAAGATGTCTAAAGTCTCGAGATAACAAAAAATTCAGGCTACTATCGAATGTGGATGTCTGGAGCTAGAGTATATCTTGATGGAACCCTGAGCACCTGTTCTATTTTAAAGAGTGCTACAGATTCAGTCGCAAGCAAGGAGGGTGGCATTTGTTCAAGATACATGACCATTTTGATATCTTCTGCTCCTTTGGACACCCCCAGAATCCAAATATTATTCCAATGATTCTATTTGACTAAGTCCTCCAGATCCCATTGAATAATGTCTAACTCCTTTATTTCTTTTTTTTTTTTTTAAGTATCTTGATTTTAGACTCAGCAGAGTCTAATCCAGTCTCCAGTCCTTACATTCTCTCTTGAAATGCTGACATTTATGACGTTTGGGATTCGACTTCTGCTTTAGCTTGCTTTGTTTTGTGGTATTCAGTGGTCATGATTTTCAAGCTGCATAACTCTGTCAAAACCCAGTCAGGCTATGACTATTCATCTTTATTTATTTATGTTTTTTTATACCACTTAATCAATGAGCCAATGCAGTTTACAAGGAACTGTAACAATTTACATGGAAAATGATTAACATAAGTTGGGTAGTCACTATATGAAACAAGGGTAATATAATGCATCATATAAGTAAACATTTCAGTAACAAGTTCAAAAATTAATAACTGGGTGTGGAAGCTATATTAAATAAACATTAATTAGGATTAACAGAGTAAATTGGAGCATTACCTTCTAGCATCAGTATGAAAAAATTGGGGAGTCTCTCATAGCTTTGGATATGATTGCAAGGCAGATCGTAGTTTATGTTGGGCTTCTATTTGGGCAGTCTAGATTATTGTCTGAGGCCTTTCCTGGCATTGGAGGGTCATGTTTGGACTTTTTAGCTTCAGATGAAAGTGAATAAGCAGTTTTCATCTTGAGAGGCTTATGCGGGGCCATTACAAAACTGTCACATTAATTTTAAACAGTGCTGACCAAATGAAATGCTTGGGCCAAAGTTCTAAAAGTAGGCCTTGCAGGAATTCCTTAGCAATGCCCCATTTGCTGCAAATTCAAGAGTGCCCCCCCCCCAAAAAAAAATGAGCAGGATGAAGCTGTTGGGCCAAAAAGTATTATATAATGTCCTATGAGTACTGTTTCTTGGTCTATTCTGGTCGCCGTATCTTAAAAAGGATATAGCATTATTAGAAAGAGTTCAGAGAAGAGCCACCAAAATGGTAAAGGGGATGGAAGGATACTCCTATGAAGAAAGAATAAAAAGGTTAGGGCTCTTTAACCTGGAAAAGAGACGGCTGAGGGGAGATATGATGGAAGTCTATAGATTAGTGAACGGAGTGGAACGGGTAAACGTAGATCGATTGTTTACGTTATCAGAATATAGAAAGACTAGGGGACATGCAATGAAGCTACAGGGTAAACTATTTAAGACTAATAAAAGAAAATATTTTTTCACTCAACGTGTAATCAAACCCTGGAATTTGTTACCGGAGGATGTGGTGGAGGCTGTTAGTGTAGCTGGGTTTGAAAAAGGTTTGGACAGGTTCCTGGAGGAAAGGTCCATAAACCATTATTGAGAAGGGACCCGGGATATCAATGCTTGACCCAGTACAAGCATTGTGTGACCTGTATCTTTTGGGGAAACTGCTAGGTATGTATGACCTAGATTGGCCACTGTTGGAGACTGGATACCGGGCTTGATGGACCTTGGTCTGACCTAGTATGGCATATCTTATGTTCTTATGTTATGTTCTTACTGTTTTTCAAAAAATAAAACATCTAAAATGTTATGTTAGATGAAGCACTTTATTCACGAATTACCTTGTCAAAGCTTTTCACACAGTTCGTTTTTAACCCATTTGCGCAATCATCTGGTCCTTCAAGGTCTCCTGCCTAGTGTATGCCGACGATATGCTACTCTTCGCTCCATTCTCAATCAGCCAACCTGATTTCTCGACCCTGACAAAATGCTTTGAGGCTGTCACAGAATGGCTCCTCACACAGAGCCTAAAAATTAATTTCAAGAAAACCAATGTCCTCTTCATCACAAAGAACCACTCCTTCATCCCCCAACATCAATAAGAGTAAGAGATGTGGAGCTCTTGACCAAGCCCACCATCCGCTACCTGGGGATCACCCTTGACCAACATCTGGACATGAGGGCACACATAAGCAATACAGTCGGAGCAATCTATAATAAGATACGAACCATCCGCCATCTGCGACCCCTATTGGAACCCAATGATTTCCGGACAATCTTTCAAGCACTGGTAACCCCGCACTTTGATTATGCCAATGCCATCCTACAGGGACTCCCCAAGAACACCCTAAACCCCCTCCAGCTGGCCATGAACACAGCCACCCGAGTCCTTCATGGAGCCTCCAGAAGGGACCACATCACCCCGGTCTTGAAACACCTCCACTGGTTGCCGATCCACTGTAGACTCACTTTCAAATTCTTACTAATGACTTTCAAAGCCATCAACAACCTAGCCTCCTCCTCTCTAACAGACCTTATCCTCCCCCTACCTGCAAACAGGGCCAGAATATCATTTGCTATAAACACCCTTGTAATACCTAGAGAAATAACTAAATGCTCCCAGGCAGCAAGGAACAGAGCATTCAGATTCTATGCACCTACGCTCTGGAATGCTCTCCCTACCTCCATCCGAGCAATACCCGACCTCACCCAATTTCGGAAGGCGCTGAAGCACCATTTGTTCCTCCTGAATTACTCCCTGCCCAATGGAACAACACAACCAAGCTTACCCCCCACCAACACCAAGGACACCACCGATACACCCAGGGCATGACAACATACCCACACTCTGAACGCGACTACCAAAAACCTGTATATAAATATGTGAATAGTTTCAGTGAGTGTTCATGTGCTCTGTAAAAGTAGAACAGATTAGTTATACATAGTGTATATAGTTACCCCCTGTATAACCCAAGTTGTAAAACCTGTTATATGTAATGTACACTGCATGCTCCGTTGCTTTGTGCAATTGGTTGTTAAATGTAAACCGCACTGAATTTAAAGAGCGCAGTATAGAAATATGATAAATAAATAAATAATTATGTGTAAGTGGCTTTGTATATCCTATATATCCTTTGTATATCCATGCTAGTAATTCCAAAAGAAGCAACTAAATGCACCAAAACAACAGCTAACAGAGCCTTCCAACTCTGTGCCCCAAGTCTATGGAATACCTTACCAGCACATATCAGAGCAATCCCCAACTTGAGCCAATTTAGAAAAGCCCTTAAACATTTCCTCTTCACCAAATATCTCACTGACATCTCCGATCCTCAGTCCCACTCGAATAACAAGCACCTCAACAATAATAGTAGTCAACTAGGCAAGCCCTCGCAACAGGCGTCCCCTACAATGTAAACACCAAACATTATCCTTTCTCAGTACACCTCATATGTATATAGTGTACCCTTTTTCCAAGTTGCATTTCCTGTTTAATGTAATGACCAGACATATTTAAGTTGTCGGATGTTTCTGTTCCATGTGAACCGCGCTGATTGCAAATAGTGCGGTATATAAGAAATATAAATAAATAAATAAATAAAAGAAAAAATTGGCTTAGGGGATTGGCCAGTCTTGTTTTCTTCAGTTCATGAATCTCATCTAGAAACATAGATCTCTAACCTTGGAATTGTTCCCATAGGCATAAATGAGAGAAAACTGCTGCATGGTTTCTTTTTCAAAGATCTTGTTCAATTAGGGAGAAACAACATTATGATTTTCATGTGATCTATGATAAATGTCCATGAAACAAACACACATTTGATGTGGCAATTTAGAAAGGGTGTTCAAGTGCAATCTGAGATGTCCAGGACAAAACATGCAGAAAATTGCTGGGGATGTCTATGTTTCGGTCTGTTTATAGAAACATAGATATCCCCAATGTGGACTCCCCACGCTGACGCCCACATAGATGTCCCCATTATAAAAACTTTGGGCGGGGATGTCTAACACATGTTACTTTGCATACGGGGACATCAATTGGTGTAGCAAAACCAAAACAAAATCCCTCATTTCTGATCAATGCTCATTGTTAACACAAAAAATATAGGATATATGAGTGCACCACCTCCTCCACACCCTCTAAATATTTGTCTGGTAAAGCGAGCAGTTTTTCATTGCCTCTCAATATCTGGAGCAGGTATAGCCTTGGACATGGTTTGGTATATGCAGGGCATTTCTGTAATCAGGCAAAGATAGCCAAGTTCCTGGGAACACCCCAGACATGCCTCCTCCACACCCCCTTCACAGCTTGGACATCTTTGCACTAGGAACATCTCTGGAGCCAGATTCTAAAATGCTTTCAGAGACTTCTCTGTGATTTGGATGTCTGCGTGCTCACTTGCAGATGTCCAAAGCAGGAATAGTGCTTTTAAAATAATCCCCTTGAAGTGGGAGTAGCATGTTAACTTAAAAAAAAGAGAATCTCTAATTTTTAAGGAATATTGCTGTAAATGAGCACTTGCAGTAAGCGATAGGAAACAGTAATATGAGAAACAGTTGTTTTTAAAATCAGGCATTGTTTTGTTGTTTTTATTTATTTTTTAATGGCTTATCATTAGAGCTTCCGGTTTTAAGCGATAAACAGTGCAGCAAAATATCTGAAATAGTTATGCTCTGGAATTCATTGCTGAAGGATATGGTGAAAGAAGTTAGAGTAGCTGGTTTAAAAAAGGTTTGAACAAGTTCCTGGGGGAAAAATCTATATAAACAGTTATTTGAGTAGACTTGGGGAAATCTAGTGCTTAGCCCTGAAGATAAGCAGCATGGTATCTTTCTACTTCTTGTTTTTTGGGCTCCTGTCAGGTACTTCAGATTATTAAGAATTCAGTTGCTCGGATCATTATTGGCACTCATCATTTCAATCATATTTTACTCATACTTCATTACTTATATTGGTTACCAATCAAATAGAAAATTATATTCAAAGTCCTCGGGTTAGTTTTTAAAGAACTGAATTCTGAGAAGCCTCTGAGTATCTCTTCCATTCTGAAACTCTATCTTCACGCATGTTGGGGTCCCAAAGTGCCATATGTTTGGATGTACCATCCAAAACTTATACACTTGAATAAATTATGAGATGGAATGTATTCAGTGGTAGCACCTAGATTATGGAATTTTCTACTACCAAATTGTGGTGATGGCGATATTAGAAAAAATGAGAAAACATACAAACACATCCATTCGTATCTTTAAAGGTACAGATTTCCTGTCATAAATTTAGTAGGCACATTGACTGTATGGTAATTCATTTAGGTCCTTTTATTTGTTCTTCTGTTTTATGTTATTTTACTTTGATTCAGTCTTTACTGGAAAAGATGTAGGAAACTTACCCATGCCTGAAATGGTATTTGAAAGTGATGTGTCAGAACAATTGAAACACATTTTGATAAACTGGGAAGATGTATTACAATTATTTGATAAACTAAAGAGTAACAAATCACCTGCTGAAGGAACTGAAATATGAGATTGCAGGCCTACTATTAGTAATCTCTGAACTATCATTAAAATCACCGGTAGTACCTGAAGATTGGAGATTGGCCAGTGTAACGCCAATTTTTAAAAAGGGTTCCAGGGGTGATCCAGGGAACTACAAACCTAGTCATTGCAAAAGCACACCTGCAATTCCAGACCACATCCAACGTGCAAACCATAGGAAGTAACATAATAACAGTCGCAAATAAACATCTGGCACTCTGCCTCCTATACAGAGCCCCAAGCTCAAATGAAGAAGAACTCAACACCATACTGGAACAAATCTGCTCCATGGCAATCCAAAATAAGCCACTCATAGTACTAGGGGATCCCAACATCCTGTCGCTTTCCACCCAGAACCAAGAGACCTTCATGGAAACCATGGAAGATCTGCAATACATCCAAATAATAAAGACCGCAACCCACAAGATGGGTGGCACCCTCGACCTGATATTCACACCAAACAAAGAATACTCCAGCAACATGATAACACACACAACTATCACCCCAATCCCCTGGTCAGACCACCATATGATCAAATTCTCCATAAACCAGACCATGAAAAGTCGAACCCCTGAAGCAAATCTCAAGGAGAAAAGAAGATTTTGAACCTTCCACAAAGACAAATTCTTGGATGAAATTCTGCCAGAACTGGATCAAAGCACAATGGATCTTGATACCACCATTGACAAATGGAACAAAACTCTCCATAATGCAGCAATTGCACCACAGAAACCAAACCATGACAACAGAAGAAAACGCTACGCCCCCTGGTACTCAAGTGAAATCAACAGACACAAAAAACACCTAAGGAAAAAGGGAAGGCAATGGAGAAGAACAAAAAACCACAACATCTTGACAGAATACAAGGAACTTCAAGCTGCATACCACAACATTTTATTTATTTATTTATTTATTTAACATCTTTTCTATACCGCGCTATTTATTATCAGTGCAGTTTACATTTAACAAAATATGATAAACATGATAAACAGTCACAAGAAGGAGTACCACACAAACCTGATAATGAAATCAATCAACAAACCGAGGGAGCTCTTCTCTATAGTAAACAAACTCACGAAAGAACCAACCAAAACAAATGACCTAGATGCCATTGTCCCCTAATACCTAGCTGACTTTATACAACTCAAATACACATGAACACCACTCAAGAAACCAACCAAATCTAACATACAACATACTACGGAAGAAACGTGGCCCACATTCCACATCCCATCAAGACAACAAATCAGCTCCATCATAACCACCATAAACACAACAACCTCACCTACTGACCCTTGCCCAGTTACTTGGATCAAGCAGACTAAAGAATATCTAACTCCACACCTACAAAAGATGGTGGAATCTTCACTAACTCAAGGATACCTCCCCCAGCAACTCAAGAAAGCAGCCATCAGACCGATCCTGAAGAACAACAACCTTGACAAGAATGAACCAAACGCCTACCCACCAATATCCAGCCTCACATTCATAACTAAGATAATTGAAAAATCTATACAGCACCAACTGCAGGACCACATCGATATCTACGCCCCACTAGACCCCCACCATGGCTAGTAGAAACACTCATTACATCTCTTCTGGACACCCTTGTAATGGGCATGAACAATATACATCAAGGCTTTGTACTGCTGCATTTGACTCAGTAAATCACAACACCCTGCTGCAAAGACTCCGGGACGTAGGGATATGCGACACAGTCCTAGATTGGTTCTTCTCCTACCTCTCCCACCGTACACAACAAGTAAAAAACAAAACCCGACAGTCCGAACCCTTCACCCAGCACCAAGGAGTCCCACAAGGATCAGCGCTGTCGGCGCTACTATTCAATATCTACATACAGCCGATTTGCAGCAAAATAAAACAATTCAACATCGATTACTGGATATATGCAGATGACATCATGATATTCACCCCCATAAACATCAAACACCCGGACTACTCACAGATCACAGCATGCTTGGAATCAATGTCAGAATGGCTCAACAGTCAAAGCCTTTACATAAACTATAAAAAATCTGAACTGATACACATTACCAGAAGTACAATATTCTCACCGCCAGACTCAATAAAAATCTTCGACCAAACTATAAGCAATAAAAGAGAAGTCAGATACCTCGGGGTCACCTTTGACCAACAACTCAGCTTCCAGCCACACATCAAGAAGACAACCAGATCAGCATACCACAAACTCAGAATGCTACGCAACCTCAAACCACTGCTCTCCGACAACGACTTCCAAACTGTCTGCCAAGCCATAATAATGCCTATATTAGACTTCTGCAATGCAATTTACCATGAACTCCCGAAGGAAACGACCCTCCCCTTGCAACTGGTACAAAACACTGTGGCTAGAATCATCACCGGAACAGCAAAATACAAACACATAACACCCACGCTCCATCAGCTGCACTGGCTCCCTATGACAGTACGCACCAAGTACAAAAACATAATAATAATCTTTAAAACACTAAACAACCTCACACCTACAACACTGCAACCACTGATCAAGAAAACACTGCCTACCAGAACAAGGAGAGGAACAGATAACAACATCCTAGAGACCCCGCTAAACTTCAGGAAAACAAACCAATCCACCTGCAAGAGAGCCTTCTCCCTATTTGCATCCAAGCTGTGGAATGATCTCCCCACATTAACACGTGAGATCAAAGACCTAATAGACTTTAAAAAGGCGATAAAAACCCATCTATTCCTGGAATACTTTGGAATGACCCCGGAAGATGAGGATTAACAGTAACTGCAACTGGACTATGAAACACAGCTAACATTCTTGTATATAGTTAGCAACTGACAATTGCTTGTTTTACCTCATGTAATCTCCACATTGAATAACCATGTTCAGTGTAAAGCTAGTTGCTGTCACTTTTCATTGTAAACCGCTTTGAATGTATATAGTAAGGCGATATATAAAACCTGTCGGATAAATAAATAAATAAACCGGTAATTCCATTTGCTTTCAGCACTTGTCCCACCCCTCCCCCTGCTGGGCCTTTGTTCAGAAGCTTTCCTATGTGCACACATGGGCTGCTTATCCTTCAGTAATGGGCAAAATGGTAGAAACCATTATAAAGAATAAAATGACTGAACATGTAGATAGTGATGGTTTAATTAGGAGACAGCCAAAATGGATTTACTCAAGGAAGATCTTGTCTTACTAATTTGGTATATTTTTTTGAAGGTGTGAATAAGCAGGTAGATAAAGGTGATTCGGTTGATATAGTGTATGCGGATTTTCAGAAAGCCTTTGAAAGACTTTTGGCAAAACTAAAAATCATGGGATAGAAGGCAGTGTACTATTGTGGATCAGGAACTGGTTAAACGAAAGCAGAGAGTAGGGCTAAATGGCCAATTTTCTCAATGGAGAAAGGTGAATAGGGGAGTACCCCAGGGATATGTACTGGGCCTGCTGCTATTTAACATATTCATAAATGATCTGGAAATGGGAATAACGAGTGAGGTGATCAAATTTGCAGATGACACAAAATTATTCAAAGTTGTCAAAAAAGAGGATTATAAAAAATTGCTAGAGGTCCTTCATAAATTAGAAGACTGGATGTCCAAATGACAGATGAAATTTAATGTGGACAAGTGCAAAATTATGCATCTAGGAAAGAACAACCCAAACTACGGTTACATGATGTAAGATTCCACATTAGGAACCACCACCCAGAAAAAGGATTTAGGCATTATCGTGGATAATACATTGAAACCCTCCACCCAGTGTGCAGCGGCAGCCAAGAAAGCAAATAGAATGCTAGGAATCTTAAGGAAAGGAATGGAGTATAAAACCAAGGATATAATGCCTCAGTATCGTTCCATGGTGTGACTGCACCTTGAACATGGTATGCATTTCTGGTCATCATATCTTAAAGCATATAGCAGAATTAGAAAAGGTACAGAAAAGAGCCACCAGAATGGTAAAGGGGTGGAAGGACACACCTATGAGGAAAGGCTTAAAGGTTTAGGGCTCTTCAACTTGGTAAAGAGATAGCTGAGGGGAGATATGATAGTGGTCTATAAATTAATGAATGGAGTAGAACGGATAAATGTAGATCACTTGTTTACTCCATCAAAAAGGGTAAAGGCCAAGGCAGAGAGGCTCGCATCCTGGAGATGAATGCATGGCTGCATGGATGGTGTCGTCGAGAGCATTTTGGTTTCCTAGACCATGGGATGCTGTTACAAGGGTTGCAGAGCAGAGATGGCATCCATTTATCCAAGAAAGGTCAACGCGTCTTCAGTAGTAGACTGGCTAATCTACTGAAGAGGGCATTAAACTAGATTCGTTGGGGATGGGTGAAGAAAGCCCCCAGGTAAGTGAAAGCCTCCAGGTAAGAGATACATTAAATACCTTTATGGAAATGGGTAACAGGGATAACATATGGAAAGCAGTGTGTATAAATGCCCGTAGCATGGGAAATAAGATCCCTGATGTTGAAGCTTTGGTGGGAGTGGCCGACTTGGATTTAGTGGCAGTTACAGAAACATGGGTTCACATAAAACCATGACTGGAATGTAACTATACCTGGCTATACTTTATTCAGAAAGGACAGGTTAGGAAGAAGGGGAGGAGGAGTGGCACTGTATGTAAAAAATACTATTAAAGCTTTGGAATTACAGAGCTTAAAAGGGAGAGAGGAGGCATTGTGGGTTAAACTAGAAAGAGGGAAAGAGAAATCTATTTGCATTGGCGTGATATACAGACCTCCCTCAAAAGAGGAAGAGGTGGACAGAGAGTTAATTGAAGACATACACAGCATTGCTAGGAAAGGGGAAGGGGAAGTGCTACTGATAGGGGATTTCAATATGCCAGATGTTGATCGGTACATTCCTGCTGCAGTATCATCTAGAAGTAGAGAGTTCCTGGATTCTCTACAGGGAGAACTATTCAGGCAATTGGTAACAGACCCCACATGTGAAGGAGCCATAATGGACTTGGTGCTTACCAATGGTGAAAGTGTTTCTGATATTATAGTGGGAGATCATTTTGCATCCAGTGATCACCAGATGGTGTGGTTCAGTATTAGGACTAGGGCTGTTAGAATCCATTCAAAGGTGACGGACTTAGACTTTAGGAAGACTAACTTTGCCAAGATGGGCCAATAACTCAGGGAGTCAACAGCGGGATGGGAACAGCTGGGGGGATGTAGAAAAACAGTGGACAAAACTGAAAGGGGATATTTTAAGGACAACCAACCTTTTTGTTAAAATGGTAAATAAAGGTAAAAGTAAAAGAAGATCGCTGTGGCTTTCGAAAGAAGTAGCTGAAAAAATGAAGAAAAAGAGGGTGGCCTAATGAAATACAAGAGATCATGAAGAGAGGAGGACAGGCATCTATATTTGGAAAAAACTTAGAGAAGCTAGCAAAGTAGTCAAGAAAGCAAAGATTCAAAAAGAGGAGGAAATAGCCAATGTAATAAAATCGGGGGATAAGACATTTTTCAGATATGTTAGCGAGAAGAGGAAGGGCAAAAGTGGTATTGTCAGACTCAAGAGTGAAGGGGAGGAATATGTAGAAGCTGATGATGATAAAGCGGAAGTGCTTAACAGATATTTCTGTTCTGTGTTCACAGATGAAGAACCAAGAGCAGGACCTCAGAAAACATCCACAAACAGGAACCGAAGGGAGGGACATCTTGACCAATTTTCAGAAGACTGTGTTTGGGAGAAACTAGCTCAATTTAAAGTAGACAAAGCAATGGGACCGGATGGGATACACCCTAGAATACTGAGGGAACTTGGGGACGTTCTAGCAGCTCCACTGACTGACCTTTTCAATGCCTCATTAGAGTCGGGAGTGGTGCCAAACGACTGGAGAGATGCTCATGTGGTGCCTTTACAGAAAAGTGGAAGTAAGGATGTGGTTGAAAACTACAGGCCGGTTAGTTTAACTTTGGTGGTGAGTAAATTATTGGAAATGCTGCTGAAAGAGAAAATAGTGAGGTTTCTGGAGTCCAGTGGATTACAGGATCCGAGGCAGCATGGATTCACCAGAGACAAATCTTGTCAGACAAATCTGATTGATTTCTTTGACTGGGTGACCAGAGAGTTGGACCGAGGGAGAGCACTAGATGTGGTGTATTTCGATTTCAGTAAAGACACTGTTCCTCACAGGTGACTTATAAACAAACTGAGCACCCTAGGGAAGGACTCTAAACTTACTGCTTGGGTTAGAAATTGGTTGGGTGGGAGACGACAAAAAGTACAGGTAAATGGAACTCACTCTGAGGAGAAGGATGTTACCAGTGGTGTGCCCCAGGGATCTGTCCTTGGTCCGATCCTTTTTAACATCTTTTAGTGATATAGCAGAAGGGCTGTCGGGTTAGGTGTAGATAACATGAGGAGGGATCTAGCTAAGCTTGAAGAATGGTCTAGAATTTGGCGGCTGGGATTTAATGTTAAAAAATGTAAGGTCATGCATTTGGGCTGCAGCAATCCAAGGGAGCAATATAGTATAGGGGGTGAAGTACTTTTGTCCTCTAAAGAAGAGCGGGACCTAGGCATGGTTGTGTCTGATGATCTTAAAGTAGCTAAACAGGTAGAAACGTTGACGGCAAAAGCTAGAAGGATGCTCGGTTGCATACGGAGAGGAATGGCTAGCACAAAAAGGAGGTGATAGTGCCTCTGGCTACTAAAATGGTTAGTGGTCTTCATTAGAAAGTTTATGAGGACAGACTTAAGGATCTTAATATGTACACCTTAGAGGAAAGGCGGGATATAGGTTATATGATTGAGATGTTTAAATACCTCTGTGGCATTAATGTTCAGGGGGAGAGCCTCTTTCAATTGAAAGTAAGTTCTGCTACGAGGGGACATGGGATGAGGGTGAAGGGGGATAGATTCAGTAGTGATATGTGGAAATATTTCTTTACGGAAAAAGTGGTGGATCCGTGGAATAGTCTCCCAGTGGAGGTGGTAGAGATGAGGACAGTAACTGAATTCAAAAAAGCATGGGACAAACACAGAGCATCTCTAAAGGAAAAAAGGGGACTGTTGTAGATGTTGATATGGAAGGACAGACTAGATAGGCCATGTGGTCTTTTTCTGTTGTCATATTTCTTTGTTTCTAGAAAGACTAGGGGACATGCAATGAAGATACAATGTAACCCATTTTAGACTAAAAAGAGAAAATATTTTTTCACTCAACACGTATTCAAACTCTGAATTTTGTTTCCAGAGAATGTAGTAAAAGCTGTTAGTGTAACTGGGTTTAAAAAAGATTTGGACAAGATCCTGGAGGAAAGATCCATAAACTATTATTAAATAGGACCTTGGAAATCCATTGCTTCCCCAGGACAAGCATTGTGGAATTTATGTACCTTTTTGGGAATCTGCCAGGTACTTGTGACCTGGATTCGCCACTGTTGTAAAAAGGATACTGGGCTTGATGGACGCTGGTTTTATCCAGTATGGCATTTCTTATGTTCTTATGTATTAAATGTTATTCCATATTACTTATCTATTGACTGGTTATTGTTACGTTTTAGTCTCTTAACATGAAGTTTACATTATGGATTTTATATATATTACTTATTTATGTATGTATTAGTTTTTATTTTAATGAAATTTGTTAAGAATTTAGCATCTATCATTTTATTGGTTTTAGTTTTTTAGCATGAAGTTTATATCATGGATTTTGTGTATTTCATTTATTATGTATGCACTGGGGACAGGGGCTGCTCTACGCATTCACTCCCATCCCCTTGATACCCAAGACTCTGTTCAAGCTATAGGCGACAGGGTCTTGATGATTCTCATAGCTCCATTTTGGCCCTGTAAACCGTGGTTTCCTCTGCTTCTTCACCTTGCGTAGACAACCACTCAACCTGACTTCCTCTCTCTGGACTATGGGACTCTCCTCCATCCCAATCTTCATTCCCTATGCCTGACAGCATGACTGCTGAAAGGCTAGTGCTTGCCGACCTTGACCTACCACAGGTGGTCAAAGATGTCCTCCTTTCATCTCGTAAGGATTCCACCAGACGATCTTATGCCTTCAAATGGCATAGGTTTGCCCTTTGGTGCTCCCCAAAGTACCTTGACCCTTTTCTTGCCCAGTGGAGTCTCTTCTACAATATCTCTTCCACTTATCCTTGACAAGTCTTAAGACTAATTTGGTGAGAGTTCACCTTAGTGCCACTGAGGCCTCTCACAGACCAGTGGATGAACATCCAATCTCCTCACCCCCTTAGTGGCATGTTTCATGAGGGGTCTCCTGCTGTCCAAGCCACACATTAAACAGCCTCCGGGGGCCTGGGATCTTAATGTGGTTCTGGCACAACTTCTAAAGCCACCTTTCGAACCTTTAGCCACCACTTCACTGAAGTTTCTATCTTGGAAGGTCATCTTCCTTATTGCCCTCACTTCAGCTTGCTGCAGCAGTGAACTGCAAGCTCTAGTGGCAGATCCTCTCTATACTCAGTTCCACCATGACAAGGTGGTTCTCCATACCCATCCGCACTTCCTCCTGAATATCGCTTCCTCTTCCATCTAAACCAGTTGGTAAGCCTCCTGATTTTCTTCCCTAGACCACATATGTGTCCGGTTGAAGCAGTGTTTGCACACTTTAGACTGCAAGTGAGCGCTAGCCTACTACTTGGATAGAAATAAGGATCAAAGAAGATCCTCTCAATTATTCATTTCCTTTGATCCTAGTCACCTCGGTTTACTGGTGACGAAAGGTACTACAGATGGATTGCAGATTGCATTTCTTTTGCATATGCACAAGCAGGATTCTCTTTGGAGGATCATGTCACTGCTCATAAAGTGCAGGCTATGGCAATCTCTGTAGCCGATCTCCATTCAGTATCCATTGAGGACATCACTGGGCAACTACCTGGTCCTCCATTCATACTTTTGCTGTACACTATTGCTTGGACAGAAACTCCCATCGGGACGCTGTCTTTGGCCAAGCTGTACTCCAACACCTTTCTGGGACTTAAACTCAACTCCTACCCTCTGTCCTGGACTTCTACAAGATACCAGATTATCATAGGGGGAGTATCATCTCCTGGAATAGTGTCCAGTGACACACAACTCTTCCAGACTCTTCAGCTTCAGAATTTTTTTTACCTCAGAGATCAGAATGCTATCACCCCCGAATTAATCTGGTACCCGGGAGCTAGTGAGTCCCATATGTGAAGACTACATTCCTGCTTGTTCGTGGAGATAGTGTAGTTACTCACCTGTAACAGGTGATCTCCAGGAACAGCATGAATCAGTCTTCACAACCTGCCCTCCTCCCCTAGGAGTTGAAGGGTTCTTTTATTACATTCTTCTTCTCAGCTACAAACTTAACTGAGGAGAGGAGTTGGGAATGTGGGAAGGAGGCACGCAGGCACAGTGGAGTAGTCCCAAAGGCTTTCCTGTTGGACGCTGGGGAACCTTCCCACGCAGGCTCCATCAGTAAAGTTCACCCATATGTGAAGACTGGTTCCTGCTGTTCCCGGAGATCACTTGTTACAGGTGAATAACTATGCTTTCTGTCCACAAACAGAAGAGCGCGACCTGGGCGTGATTGTGTCTGATGATTTTAAAGTAGCTAAACAGGTAGAAAAGGTGATGGTGAAAGCCAGAAGGATGATTGGGTGCATAAGGAGAGGAATGGCCAGCAGAAAAAAGGAGGTGATAGTGCCTCTATATAAATCTCTGGTGTGACCTCATTTGGAGTATTATCTGCAATTGTGGATACTGCACCTTTAAAAGGATATAAACAGCTTGGAGTCTGTGCAGAGGGTGGCTACTAAAATGGTCAGTGGTCTTTGTTATAAAGCATATCAAGACAGACTTAAAGATGTATGTATACTTTAGAGGAAAGATGGGATAGAGGAGATATGATAGAGATGTTTAAATACCTTTGTGCCATAAATTCACAAGAGGAGAGCCTTGTTCTATTGAAAGCAAGCTCTGCAATGAGGGGACATAGGATGAGGGTAAAAGTGGATAGACTCAGGAGTAATATGTGGAAATATTTCTTTATGGAAAATGTGGTAGATGTGTGGAATAGTCTCCCAGTGGAGGTGGTAGAGATGAGGACAGTATCTGAATTCAAAAAAGCATGGGATAAACACAGAAGCTCTCTAAAGAAAAAAAGGGACTATTGTAGTTGATGTGGAAGGACAGGCTAGATAGACCATATAGTCTTTTTCTGCTGTCATATTTTATGTTTCTATGTTTAAGTAGAGCACATGAATCAGGCATCCAGGAGGAGTGGAAGACTGTGAATGGGACAGCAACACCAGAAAATCACTCTGGGGCTGTCCCAGACTACAAAAATGCACTGAAATCATTGCTTGGGAGCTCTGTATGCCATGGCTATATGTGCTTTTATGGAGATGACCCAAGGCCTGCTGTGCTGACTACAAAGCCTAACCAATGTACCATTTGTGAGGTGATAGGGGATACCCATTGTGACTATTGCTCATGACTCTGTTGCTGAACCCTCATACATCACAGGAGGAGAGGTACAATAGAGTGCTGTTGAATATTGGGACAGTGGTGGAGGGAGTTTTTGCACTGCTAAAAAGCTGATTTAGGTGTCTGGACAGGAGTGGAGGAGAGCTGCTGAAGAACCCTGGGCATGTCTGAAACATATTCTTCACATGTTGCATCTTCCACAACATAGCCATTCAGCTGGGGATCCACCTCCTTGAGGAGGAGATCCATGTGGATGCAAACAAGAGGACAGAGTGAGGGGCAGCCAGCAAGTGATAGCAGTGCTAGCAGGAAGAAATAGACTGATACAGGAGAATTTCTAGTGTGACTAACTATTATGCCTCAACCCAAAACCCACACACTCATTCAATGTGCCCTTTTTACACCACCATCACCCACTTCGTGCTCAGCCCTACCCTGCATCCCAACCTATGCACTGCACCTCAGTAGTGCCACCTCTGAGGCATTGCTGCCAGTCTCATCTACCTCCCCAGGGTTTAAAGATAGGTTGGCATGTTGGCTAGCTAGTAAATTGGCCATGTAGAGGCCCCCCAGAGGGACTGTTGCCTCATGAGGTTGCCTGGCAACTGAAATTTCCCGAGGGAATGAGCAATTGATGCCTTGTAGGCAACCATCTCCCTGAAGAGGCAGAGCTGCGCTTCCTGGTGCTTTTCCTACCGCAGAGCCAGCTCCCTCTGCAACTGTGTTAATTCCCTCAGTTCTTGATGGATAGCCTCCAAGTGAGCATGGATCCCACTTCTTGGCCTCCCTCTTGCAACATCCGCTGCTGCATCAGCTGATGAAGTTTCAAGCTCCTCTGGGATGGGAGTTACAGTGCTGGAGGATCCCGGGGAGGACACTATGGCTGCAGAGGGAGAGGTATAGCGTCAATGGCTGTGTCATCACATGCCTCTGAACTGGCCTCAGATGCTGTTTCATGAGTGGGCTGCTCGCTGCTGCCATCTCTTTGCTGCTGTGTGGCTCCAGAAGGTTCCCTAGTGGCACCAGAAAGTCCTGGCTGGGGCCGATCTGCTGGAGAGGCAGAAAGAGAAGGATTAGGAGTGCCCATGGATGGAAACAGGAGGTGGGGGAAAGGAGAGGCAAAACATGCACATGGTCACCAATGTTCCATGCAAATGCAGAGCCCTGGTGGAGGCACCCATTTAGCACATGGAATGAAGGGGCAGTGAAGACATGCCATTGCACAGAGTATATACCCAGAATAGAAAACTAGGCTCTCGCAGCCATATTGACAGATCATTCATGACAGATGTGTGCACACAAGGAAATGGGAAAAAAGGTGAAGGGTGTGTGGCACATAGGTGCAGAGCTGTAGAAAGGGGATCACATTCAAAGTACAAGCGCAACCATCAAAGGGAACATGGTGGCAGTGAGTGCACATGCAGAGGAAAGATACAAAGAAGGTGAGATAGAGGGCTGCATGCCAAGCATGTAGAACCGTGGACCTAGGCAGTTGCCTACTCATGGCAATTCATTCCTTCGCAATGAAACACATTATGGGTAGTACCAGGTCACAGGGCTGGACTGATATGGCAGGAATCAGGGCAATGCAATAGGGGCCTGAGTCTTGCCTGACCATGCAGCTTGGTGGCAGGTCTAGCAGTGGTTAGACTGCTGCAAAAACTAGAGTGGTTTTCTTGAAAAGGGCTCTGGCTCGCAATATCCCTTCCCCCCTTGACTATATGCACTCCCTTGTTTTACAGGTGTGGATGTGCCCTGCTGCCTGATAACTGCACAACTGCACACAGTATGACCATATGACAGAGGACCTCTCATGGAAGAAATGTTGGATGACTGCATGACCTGTAGTCAACTACCTGTGCTGAGAGCCTATATATAAACAGACATGTGTAAATAAAGTAGCCCAGACCATCACAATGGGGCACTGGAACTTTTCTATGAGACATTCATTGTTGGATGGAGGGCATGCTGGTTGGGAGAGAGCCATGGCTAGATTGGTATAGATGTGCCTAGTTTGCAGGCAGACAATCAGTAGGATGGGCAAGTAGTACAGGGAGAGTGGCAACAGGTCAAGGGAGAAACATTGGAACAAGTTGGGATCCGTGACAAGGGGCATGCAGGAATAGCAGAGGGCCCAGGGCACAGAATCAGAAGAGAATACACCATGTAACAAATCACCTATAGCACTCTCAGGGGCTGGTACATGTTGGTACCAATGACATAGGAAAATGTGGTAGGGAAGTTCTGGAGGCTAAATTTAAGCTTTTAGGTAGGAAGTTGAAATCCAGAACTTCCAGGATAGCGTTCTCCGAAATGCTTCCTGTTCCACGTGCAGGACCCAAAAGACAGGCAGAGCTCCGGAGTCTCAATGCGTGGATGAGACAATGGTGCAAGGATGAGGGTTTTGGATTTGTTAGGAACTGGGGAACATTCTGGGGAAAGGGGGGCTCTTCCGAAGGGATGGGCTTCACCTTAATCAGGATGGGACCAGACTGCTGGCATTAACCTTTAAAAAAGAGATAGAGAAGCTTTTAAACTAGAAAATAGGGGAAAGCCGACAGTCACCCAGGAGCGCACGGTTCGGACAAAGGTATCCTTGAAGGATACTACCAAAAGCAGTGAGGTTCCAAAAGGGAGTATAGTAGCCCAAATGCCCTTGAGTAAGGAGCAGACAGAGCATAAAGATTCCCAATTACCCATGCCTACCAATAGCCAGATTAATATTAATAAAATACAGTCTCTAAAATGCTTGTATGCCAATGCTAGAAGTCTAAACAATAAGATGGGAGAATTAGAATATATAGCATTAAATGAGAGGTTAGATATGATTGCACTCTCCGAGACATGGTGGAAGGAGGATAACCAGTGGGACACTGTGATACCTGGATACAAACTATATCGTAATGATAGAGCTGAACAAATTGGTGGAGGGGTTGCGCTCTATGTTAGAGAGGGCATTGAGTCAGAAAGGATTAAAGTTTTGCAGGGAACAAAATATGCTGTAGAATCTCTATGGATTGAAATTCCATTTATGAAGGAGAAGGTGATGGCAGTGGGAGTATACTATCGACCACCTGGCCAGAATGAACAAATGGATGATGAAATGCTCAAAGAAATCAAGGAAGCTAACAAAAGCCACAACAGAGTAGTAATAATGGGTGATTTCAATTACCCCGGTATCGACTGGGACAGTGTCACAGCAGGACAAGCTAAAGAGATAAAGTTTCTAGATGAAATAAATGACTGCTTCTTGGAGCAGCTGGTTCATGAACCGACCAGAGGGGAAGCCCATACTGGACCTAGTCCTTAGTGGAACGCCAGATCTGGTGCAAGAAATAAGGGTGTTGGGACCACTTGGCAATAGTGATCATAGTATGATCATGTTTGATTTAATCAGTGGAGGACAGATAGTAAAGGAATCCACAGTACTACCTTTTAACTTTCAAAAGGGTGACTATGATAGAATGAGGAATATAGTTCGGAAAAAAACTAAAAGGAGCGGTTCCAAAGGTTAAAGACTTACAGCAAGCTTGGGTGTTATTTAAAAATACTATCCTCGAAGCCCAGACCAGCTGTATTCCACGCATTAAGAAAAGTGGAAGAAAGTCCAAAAAAACTGCCAGCATGGTTTAAAGGTGAGGTCAGAGAGGCTGTTGCTGCCAAAAGAGCAACCTTCAGAAAATGGAAAAAAGAGCCAAATGATGAAAACTGGAAACAGCACAAGCACTGGCAAGTTAAATGCAAAGCATTGATAAGGCAGGCAAAGCGGGAATTTGAGAAGAAACTTGCTACGGAAGCAAAAACACGAAATAAAGACTTTTTCAAGTACATTCGTAGCAAAAGGCCTGTGAGAGAGTCAATTGGACCATTAGATGATAGAGGGGTAAAAGGGGCAGTAAGAGGAGACAAGGCTATAGCAGAGAGACTGAATGAATTCTTTGCTTCGGTCTTTACTGAGGAAGATGTAGGGGTGTTACCCAGACTGAAGTGGTATTAAAGGTGATACTGCAGAAGAATTGAGAGAAATATCGCTACACCGGGAAGATATATTACAACTATTTGATAAACTGAATAGTAGCAAATCACCTGGACCGGATGGTATACATCCCAGAGTGTTGAAAGAACTGAAATATGAGATTGCAGACCTGTTATTGGTAATCTGTGAACTTCATTAAAATCATCTGTAATACCTGAAGATTGGAGGGTCGCCAAGTAACACCAATTTTTTAAAAAGGGTTCCAGGGGTGACCCGGGAAAATTACAGACCGGTGAGCCTGACGTCAGTACCAGGGAAAATGGTAGAAGCCATCATAAAGAACAAAATTACACAGCATGTAGATAGTCATGGCCTAATGGGAGACAGCCAACATGGCTTTAGACAAGGCAGATCTTGTCTTACTAATCTGATCTGTTTTTTTGAATGTGTGCATAAACAGGTAGACAAAGGTGAGTCTGTTGATATAGTGTATCTGGACTTTCAGAAAGCTTTTGACAAGGTCCCCCATCAGAGACTTTTGGCGAAGCTAAAAAGTCTTGGGATAGGAGGCAGTGTACTATTGTGGATCGGACTGGTTAAAAGATAGAAAGCAGAGGGTAGGCTAAATGGCCAATATTTCCCAATGGAAAAAGGTGAATAGTGGAGTACCCAGGGATCTGTACTGGGTCCGCTACTTTTTGACATATTCATAAATGACCTGGAAAAGGGAATAACTAGTGAGGTAATCAAATTTGCAGATGACACAAAACTGTTTAAAGTTGTTAAAACCCAAGAGGATTGTGGAAAACTGCAGGAGGATCTGGATAAATTGGAAGACTGGGCATCCAAATGGCAGATGAAATTTAATGTGGACAAGTGCAAAGTTATGCACCTAGGAAAGAACAACCCACACTATAGTTACAAGATGCAAGGCTCCACATTAGAAACCACCACCCAGGAAAAAGATTTAGGAGTCATCGTGGATAACATGTTAAAACCCTCCGCCCAGTGTGCAGCGGCGGCCAAGAAAGCAAATAGAATGCTAGGTATCCTAAGGGAAAGGGATGGAGAATAAAACAAAGGATATTATAATGCCTCTGTATCGCTCATGGTACGACCGCACCTTGAATATTGTGTGCAATTCTGGTCACCGTATCTTAAAAAGGACATAGAGTTATTAGAAAAAGTACAGAGAAGAGCCACCAAATTGGTGAAGGGGATGGAAGGCTACTCCTATGAAGAGAGGCTAAAAAGGTTAGGGCTCTTTAACCTAGAAAAGAGGCGGCTGAGGGGGAGATATGATAGAGGTGTATAAATTAATGAATGGAGTGGAACAGATAAACGTGGATAAATGTTTACGCTATCAGAATATAGAAGGACTAGGGGCATGTAATGAAGCTACAGGGTAAACTATTTAAGACAAATAGGAGAAAATATTTCTTCTCTCAACGTGTAATCAAACTCTGGAATCTGTTACCGGAGATGTAGTAAGGGCTGTTAGTATAGCTGGGTTTAAAAAAGGTTGGACAGTTCCTGGAGGAAAGGTCCATAAACCACTATTAAAAAGGGACCCAGGATATCAATGCTTGGCCTAGTACAAGCACTGCAGAACCTGTGTCTTTTGGGGAAACTGCTAGGTACGTATGACCTAGATTGGCCACTGTTGGAAACAGGATACTGGGCTTGATGGACCTCGGTCTGACCCAGTATGGCATTTCTTATGTTCTTATGTTCTTATGTTCTTATGGTGCCGGTGTTGGGGATCAAAGAATGTGGTGCAAGATATGGCACAGAATAAACATTACTACTCACCCTCCTGTGTGGCAGGAGTTGAGCTATCCTGCCCAGTGAACCCAGAGATGGCGATGTTATCCATACAGCTGAGCACCTGCTCCTCCAAGGCACTGAGGGTCTTCTGCTGCTCAGGTGGGAGCTTCAGGTTCTCTGCTTGCTTCTCCTTAGCATAGAGGTGCAGTACCTGCTACTTCTTCTTAATGTCCTCTACCTCCCTATTGTGATGGTGGATAGCGTTCACTTGCCTGTGGTGTTCTGCCTGGCACGTTGCTGGGTGTGGGCATTCCCAGCCCCAAAGAGTAATAAGCTTCCTAAGGATGAGGCTAGTGGTGAGCTCCACCTTGGCAAGTGAGAAGATCTGCTTCCTTGTCCTCTTCATGGTGGCAATAAGGTGCTATTGCCTTAATGGGAAAAATTTAAATGATACACGGATATGACGGCAAAGGGCAGCTGTGACAGTGCTAGGTGACCCTGTTTCCCCGTGCGAACAGCCATCTGGGAGATGGTTCTAAATTAACCACTAGATGACTCAGTATGGGTGATGATGCTATGCTTTCTTGCTGGGGATAACCAGTTAGTTACGCAGGCACGGATATACAGTGAATTGCCTGCGTTGGTTTGCTAACCCATGTATGTGGATATCTGTACAGCATTATACACAGGTATGCCTCTGGCAAATCCAGGGCATTAACCTGCACAAGGCAAGGGAAATAGAGGTGCCATAGCCTCTGGGTTGGCGCAGAAATGGGTGTCTGTGCCAGGGTCACAGTGGGAATGGTAGAATAAAAACCCTGACAGTCTTGAACTGTTCATGGCCAGATCTACCTATTATCATTCCGAGCTCCTGATTACCAAGAAGCACTATTACTGCAATCTCATGGCTACATCGTCAAACCAACTAAAGAAACTATATTCCATTATCTCCCAGCTAACATCACTTAATATTACTACCACTCGGCATACTTGCATGGTCTCCACCCTGGATGCTTTGACCTCTTTTTTTCTCTATTAAAGTTAGTCTCATATGCCAATCCTTTCCAAGGAACCCAGATCCATAACCAATAACGTTTCCAACATAAAACCCCCATCTCCCTGACTTCTTTGACCAAGATTGTTTCCTCCTCATGTAAAACAATCTGTCCCCTTGACCCCATTCCCTCCGCCTGAATAGGACATCCATTTCTTGCTCTCCTTCCGTTTATGCTTTCAATCATATCATCTAGTCTTTTTGTTAGTTCACTTCCTGCACCATGGAAAAAGGCCATTATTTGGCCTGCACTAAAAGACAGTGTCTCAGATCCTTCGGATCCCTCAAACTATCATCCAATTTCAAACCTACTGTACCATTCCAAAGTCAACGAAAAACTAGTTTCTTCACAACTTTCAGATTATCTTGAACGTACAAATTCCCTACACCCCCGCTAGTCAGGATTTTGCCAGGTAACAGCACCAAAATAGTTGTAACCTCACTTTTAAATTAGATCTATTCATCCTTGGACCATGGAAACATCACGCCTGCTGTTTCTTTGGACCCCTCAGCCGCATTTGATACTGTTGATCACTCCATCCTGCTCCAGCGTTTGGTAGATATTAATGTCTCTGGTTCGGTATTTAACTGATTCTCGTCCTTTTCACTCTGATCCCTTTCCTCTTCTAGCCACATTGCTTTTCATTGTTTTCCTCAGTCCCCTTGCTACTCTGGTTCAGGATCTAAACATTAGTGCTTACTATTATGCTGATAACGTTTTACTCCTCTATCCTTTAGGCCTGATTTCTCTTTTGTCAGTCGTACACTTAATCTCATTGCCTCTTGTTTTCCTACCAACCAACTTAAATAAAACCCCCCAAAAATGTTAGCTATCTCATTTACTGGAGGCTCCTCTCCCCCATTTATTTATTTATTGAACATTTCTATACTGCATTTTCCAGAGATCAAGCACGGTTTACAAATAACTACAAATTGAGTAGTCCATAAACAGATACTGTCACCACTCACCCTCCCAGAGGCATTTAGCGTGGGCAAGGCAAGTGGGTAGTTGTGTTTCTTATACTGTGAACTTTAAATGGAGGTTTGGAAAGGCCTCCTGGGTAATGTAGTCCTACAGTAGTAAGAATGAGTCCAAGTTGTGCACGAGTGGTTCAGGTTAAATTAGGATTTATTGCCCCTCCCGGGGTTGGATGTTGATGACCATGAACAAAGAATATATTTACAAAGAAACCATACTCCTGATGTGAACAAAAATAGGCAACTTAAATAATGCTTATCTTCAGCTGTTACGGAATCAAAAAGATTAAAACAGTTTCCCTCCAAAATACTTCTTTTGGCTGTTTTTCTTCCTTCAGCAAAATCCAGTATTATTAACAAAGGGACTGCACATTGTCTGCCACCATATAAGAGCAGTCCATAAACACTTCGGACTCAGGGGGTTGATAAGGGTCCCACTGCATAAGATCACCTTCTTCCTTAAGGTCCCTTAGAGAGGGTTCTTCTGCTTGCCATGCAAACCTCTCCGTTCCAATTACAGGGTTCCCTTCCCCCAACCTGCTCTGTGAGTCTGGGTGTTTGGCTTCCTGTGCACACAGCCCTCTGTAATTAAAAGGATACACGTTTCCCTCTTCTGTTTGGCTACAGGGAATTCTGTGTCTGCCTTTAGAATTGCTTTCTCCCAGGAATCTCCCTTGGCTACAAAAAGGTTGGTAAAACTTTTCTCTCCCCTTTGATAAAAGCTTGGTATCAGGGAAATAAGCTTTACCTGCAGGCTGTCTGTTGTGAGCACAGCGTGGTTGTCTTTTCTGGTTCCCAGAATAAACGTCTCTGTTTTTTGGATAGTAAAAATCCCCAGTGCTTTTTGTAGTTGAGCACTGCTCCCTGGGAACTGGACTTGAATATCTTCCCCAGCTCTCTTCCTCTGAGAAGTTCCTCCGAGTGGAATTGGGATTTCTTTCCCTTTTCCCTTCTCTCAGCCACCGACCTTGGCTGCCCTCGGAGTATCTATCTTTCTCTGGTTTTCTCCTTCTTTCAGCTTTCTCCACGCTTGCTGCGCTGCCTTTTCCTTCTGTCTCCGTATCTGAGACTATGTCCGTCTCTTTCTCCTTCCCCTTCTCTTTTTCTGTCCTATATTTAACTAAAGGCTTTTTATCTAAGTTTCTTTCTCCGTTGTGCTGAGCTACACCTCCCACCAGGTGTTCCCACTTCCCTGATGAGGCAGGAGCTAGCTCAGGGGATGGGCGTTCCCTAACACTCTGTGACGTTCTTTGTTTAGGGTTTCCATGCCAACCCTCCATGCTTGTTTCAGCACTGACAGTTCTGGTTTCACTTTGCAGTGAATCCTCTGCCTCCCTTGGTTCTGAACCTTGCACTTCACGACAATACATACTCGGATACATTGAATGTTGTATAACTATATACAGTGGTGTAAGGTACCTTAAACTATATATACAAACATAATAGAGATCAGTCTAGTATAGAAGACTTAACTAAAACTATATACAACTTAGTGAAGGTGAAGAAGTGATGTGCTTGGTTAGTTTTGGAAGGATGGAGGAGTTGTGTCAGAAGTTGATCTTGTGTGCCAAAATGGAGGGTAAATAGGTAAGTCTTACGTTTTTCTGAATGTTTGAAGGTCATTTAATTCTCTAAGGTTGTCTGGGAGAGCGTGCCATAGACTAGGGGTGGTGTGGGAGAATGCTTTGTTGTTTGTTTTTCTGGATTTCCTGAAATCCATCAGTATAACAAGTTTATTTTTGTTCCGGTTGCATTGATTGTGGTTGGAGGTTTCCTTGCTGATGATTGTGGATAGATACAAAGGTGCGATGTTGTTGATTAATTTGAACGTTGATACAAGTATTTTGTAATTTATACGATATTGTATGGGTAGCCAGTGGAGAGCATCATTCCTGCTATCGATCATTAATTTATTCAAGTTTCCTCCACTCTGAAATATCTCGATAACATTATGGATTCTTCTTTGTCTTTCTCACAACACTTAAATTAGGTAGTTGAAAAAATCATTCTTTGCATTACATAAGTACCGTACCGTTTGTCCATTCCTTGTTTCCTCTGCCTTAGCTTTTCTGTTGCTTAGTTGCATTATCACTTGCCTAGACTAATGTAACTCCATTTATGCCTGTCTGCCCCTTTCTTCACTAGAGTGTTTCCAAACAGTCCAGAACACAGCTGTTCACATCCTTTCTTTGGCAGAAAAATTTGATCATGTTACCTCACTTCTGAAACACCACCATTGGTCCCCATTAACACCCGAATCCAATACAATTTACTGACCCTCGCGAACAAGGTCCTTTCATCCAGTCCCCCTACCTATCTGTCCTCTTTCCTTACATTCTACACTCTGCCTTGAGTCTCTGATAACAGGTTGCATATCCCACCCCCCAAAAAAGTCTGCTTAGAATCTACGCAACGCATGGCATTTTATTTCTGTGTGCCCATTTTATGGAATTCCTTGCCCCGTTCCCTTCATCTTCAACCCCCCTTTGCCTCATTTAAGGCTCAACATAAAACACACCTCTTCTCCCAGGTTTTTGGAGCTTAGGCTGTCTGAGACACAGACTAATTTCCCTTCCTTTCCACTCCTCCCCTTTTTCTCATCCCATTACTACTAACGTTCCTCTCATATCTCTGGTTTTCTCTTTCTGTCAGTTTATGGTATTCTTTTCCTTTCCTATTTCAGGTGTATTTTATATTGGTAAACCGCTTTGTACAGAAAGGCAGTATACAAAATCTCAAATAAAGATAAACAAAATAAATATTGTCAGGGTCCTACAGTGGCTGCAGGTGCAATGACATGGCAGTAGCAGAGGCACAGCTGTATCAGCAGGGCAGGCCCCAGAATTTACAGCTTGTCCTGCTACTCGGGGCCTAATGAACACCTCTGTCCCCCCATCCCCAGGCAAGCAGTACAGTTGGGCTGGTGGCACTAACTATGGCCTGCTTATGACTGTCCCCCCAAAATTTGTGCCCCAAGAAGGCAACAGGTGTGGTTTTAGGTTAGTGACTACCCCCCTCGCCTATCTTTAAGGTACAGGAGCTAACTGGGCAGCATGCAATATCGCTGCTGCCCGGATAGCTACTGTGGCTTCTGGCTTTTGCAGCAATCCCTGGATATTCATTGTCAGGGCATTGACTATCCAGGATTAAGGGTCGACGGGCAGGGCAAATGTTTCCGTGGCAATGCTGAATATTAATACAGCCGAGGGAACAAAATAAAATGCTCCCATGGCTGTGTTAATGCTGCAACTGGGGAGGCAGAGCAGAGGACAGGCTCGAAGTGAGCCAGTGAGGCAGGCTTCCTGTGCTCCTATTGTGGTGTGCCCTGAGACAGTGCCTCACTGGTTCACCTCTGAAGCCGGCCCTGCTGACAGTGTCTTTGCACTGATTGGTGTTGGGTGACTGAAGACCATTGAAATCATGAAAGATATTGGGAATATAAACCATAAGAGAGCATAATCTATACATACATAGAGGATTTTGGATTACTCTCCTGACTAATGATTGCATTTGGCGGAATGGAGGCTGGACTAATGGCCAGAGTTGTACTCCAGTTGATTCCCCTTTCCTGTAACTGGTATGTAACATATAGGAAGATACTCCTGACTGTCCCCATAGGCCACTAGAAAGCCCTGCACTTGAGGAACATGACAGCTGTGAGCCACATGGCTCATAAACAATCACATGGCTGGCGTTGGGCCCTACTGCTGTGCAGTTTATAACATGATGGCTATGCCCAAAATTGGGTGCAGGATGGTGGCACACTATGCAAATAGTAGGCATTAGGACCCTCCTGGCAGGCTGCACATATTGCCCTATCCTAACAGGCTGCCCCATTCCAGCTGCACAATTTTCCTGCTTGATCAGCCCCTTACCCACCTATACCCACACTACTAGGCATAAAGTTTGACTGGTGTTGGGCCAATGTGTGCCATGTTGCTAGAGCTCAACATCTAGTGCTGCATCAGATATGCAGCCTGACAGGTTTAGTAGTACTATGCAGTGTCATAGCTGGGATGCAGACAGAACAATTGTATTTCAGCTCATCAGGGACAGCATGAGACATGCCCAAAAAACAAGATGCTGCTGTATGAGTGGACCAGACCCAAAACCAAACCCAAACTTAATCACAAAACTGCATGCACAATACTACATGCTACCATGATCCGTTACACCACATGGAAACAGATGACATCCCCCCCCCACCACTATACCTATGACCCCTGCAGCCATGAATACATTTCTGAAAGAAGGAGGAGTCAACTGGGGATGTGGCCCATGCCTGAGAGGCTGCCATTACAGACACTGCTGCATGACTATATGGGGATAAGCAGTGCTGAGGGCTAGAACGGATTAAAGTATCCTAGTGAAAGAGGCTATGGTGAGGAGTTTGCCAGATGTGGCCCTACTAAAGATGTCATACTGTGGCAATACAGCATATATGAAACTGCACAGGGTCCAGACTCTGGACATATGTGCAGCGCACAAGCAGAGCATGGCATGAAATGGACATGATACACGTCCCCACAATGCTGGCATGCCCTGGGATATAGTGCAATGAATAATGGTCATGATGCACTTGATTGGGGTGGTGGAAAATAAAGCTGCACCAAGGATGGTGTCTACCTGAGAGAGGTTGGAACAGCATCCCCTGTTCTGGCCCCATATCTGGAAGCACATCTTTGTCTGCTTGTCTTGTCCTTCCCTCCCCAGAGCTGTAGATCCTGGCAGTAGTACACAGCTCCCCAGGGCTTGGGGCTGGCCTGTTGTGCAGACAGGTTGGGTAATGTGTCATCCCTCTCCAGCCAGAGGGTGGCCAACATAGTTCCAAATCCCCCCATTTCTGAGGCCCTGGTTCTCCAAGTACCATAGTGGTCAAGTGGTAGATGTATGGCTGTAGTCTGATGTCACGGTATCAACGTGGCCCCTCACATGGCTCTTCCCCTCCCCCTGGGCCTCAACTATGGAATGTTTCATCTGAAACTGGCTACCCATCTACAGTTACAGGAGTTGCCACTGTGATGCCATTGACAAGCTCTTCCTCATGTCTGTGTAACAAAGGCTGGGTTCACAAGCCCTACAGTTCCACTACACATTCACATTGCAGCATGGGGGATATAGGACCTGTTCCAACCTGCACTACAGCTGTCTGATTCACTCAAGCCTCTTTGTGAGAGTGATGGCAATGCAGATATCTGACAGAACAACATCCCTGGGTTCAGGCCCAGGTTGTTGGGTTTGGACAGAGTATGAGACAGAAAGGGGAGTGGTTCTACTGCAATTAGATGTAACTGCATGTATTTTGGTTGCTATTGTGTCAAATGAGCCATCCTCTCAACCTTTCTTTTCCAGCACTGTACCATATGCCATTCTTGTACAAGGCATGCAACCAGCCATAAGAGGGGAAGTGGCACAGGGATGGTCCCAACAAGCAACCGTGTCTTTGGCCTTCCTATTGATTCCACATACCTTCCACATCGCCTGTCTGACAAGTGTTAGGATCAATGATTAGGGATAGTGGGCATAGATACAGCTGTGAGTTTCTCAACTCTGTGGTTTGTGATAAACAGGACGGAACTGCATCTGGAATGAACTATGCACATGCCCTTTCCACTGGAAGCAATCAGTGCTATATGTGATTGTTTCATTTCACCTCTGGATGTGACCTGCAGAACTGGGAGGAAATCTGTGGTGATGGCAAAACATGTGGGGCATGATGGGTTCTACATACCCAGCACCTATATCTCTTCCCACTCCCCATCATTGTATTGTACCCAATGGCTACCCCCCTGTCCACAAACCCAATCAAGGATCAGCAGAATCACTATAGCAATAAAAACTCATCTGCTGATTAATCTCAGTTACCACCACTGTGTGATCGGATACCACAATCCAATCAAATTGTCAACTTAATTGCTTAAGGTGAAAAAGACCTCAGACACTCAATCCTTTTATCTTTTATGGATTGAAACTGTATCAATCACTGGTCAAAAAATTCCTTCAAGTCACTTCTTTTTTTGAAAACAGAAGTCAGTTCTATAATTTGTAGAAAAAGCTTTAAAAATGTTGGACTGCAAATTTACATGATCATCTCATTTTATCTCACATTAATTACTCTCAAAGGAGTGGAGGAGTAGCCTAGTGGTTAGAGCAGCTGCCTAGTATCCAGAAGATCAAGGGTTCAATTCCCACTGGCATTCCTTTTGACCTTGGGCAAGTCACTTTACCCTCCATTGCCTTGGAAGAAAAGGCCTGGCAATCTACCTCCAGTGATATGTTGCCAAGAAAACCCAGAGGCAGCTGGGTTGCCAGGAGTCAATACTGACTTGACAATACAAAAAGAAAATCACTCACTAATAGTGCTTATTCCTGTTCCTATCACTGCATTGTGCCCAATGGCTTCTCCCCCTCCCCATTCCAGCCAAGCCAGATGTTGTCTCACATACCTGTCTCTCTCTCTACACCGCATCTCCCTTCTCCAGCTGTACTGCCTCTTTCCCACATATTCTCTGTCCCTCTTCCTTGCTTTTTCCCTCTAAATGCAAAATTCCTTCTCTTCCTTGCATGCTCCTACCCCCACCTCTACCCTGTCCCATCCCTTTGCTTTATGTTGTGATTTCTGAATTCTACTCATCTTGATTTTCATGCTCTCCTCTCCTCTACCCTCCCTGTAAATCCACCACTTCCTTTTCTCTCCAAATCTAGGCCCAACCCCTTCTCTCGCTCCCTTTTACCACCCCAGTATCACCATATCAAATCGCAGCTTATGCCCCACTATCCTCTCTTATTCCCATATCCAAGCCCACCCACACTCACCTATGTGTTCCACAGTCCCATCCCTCCTTGCAAGCCTCTCTTGCTGCATCACCATTTCTCACTCTCCGCTTCCGACCTGCGACCTGGAACTTGTGTGGACCCTTGCCCCTATACCCTCAATGATGGTGATATTCCTAACTCTCCAGTTGTGCTATTTATAAACCAGTGGGCACTCCAGCAGGTCCCAGTTGTGGCAGGCGGCATCACCATATCTTATAGGCACCAAACCAAGGGTAATGTAGAACTTGTAAGAGTTGGTACAGCAGAGCAGTGGTAGCCACCAGGTCAAGAGCAGAGATGGACAAAGAGCATCAGCTGTGTTCAGAGATGGATGTCAAGGGGTTAGGGCCTGTAGCAGTGTGAGCAGGAAAGGAGCATGACTCCAGACAGGAAAATATGCCCAGCTACAGAATAGACAAGAACATGTGGCCGTGGCTTGCATGCAGCTGCATGTGGTGTGCCTCGACCTGCTGTAGAAGTTGCATACCCCAATTATGTGCAGAGCAGGGAAACCATGAAAGGATGGTGTGCAGGCAAGATTTGTAGCTTTGTACGATTTCCAGTTCTGTCTGTGGGTTTGTTATGTTATCCCACATTGTTACACTTGAGATCTAGTATAGTACAAAACCTGTTCTGTCACTGCTGCCTGTATAAAATAAATGTATTTGATGTTCTTGTGGCTGTCCATCCCAAGACAAGGCCCATGGAAAATATATAGGCTTATTTTGACAGGGCCCGATGTTCGAAAGGCATTTACATGGTTTACAGCCCTGTAAATTGTGTAAATGCCTCTATCTGGGATATTCAATGATGCTAATAGTACCACTGAATATCCCCTCTCTTCTCCCTTACATGCCCCGATGCTAACCGCTTAGCATCGGGGCATGCCGGGAGTGTTCGGAGGGGGGGGGAGGGGGCGGGGACCGTGATAATCGATCACTGGGCAACAACGATATTGCATGTTGCCTGGTTAGCGACCTGCGCCTAAAAGATAGGCAAGGCAAAAGCTCACTCATCTTTAAGCCCAGGAGTTAGCCAGGTAGCAGGCAATATCACTGCTGCCCAGTTATTGGCCACAGCTGAGAGGCAGTGCAGTAATCCCAGATATTCAATACCATGGCTGCATATGACCCCAGCATTGAATATCTGGGGTTAGAGGTCAGTGAGGTGGGCTATGCACCAAAGGAGCACATAGCCCTTCTAACTCAATATCGGACCCACAGTGTCTGTAGTTTGAATTTGAACTGGTGACCCTTACAATGGAAGGCAGTCCACTAGCTGAGGAGCTATTGTGTCACCTTATTTGCTAGTTGCCAGCTTGAGACTATACTAAGGAGGGCGTGGAGATATCAGAAAGCCTGGCATGGCCTAGGTGGTCCATTTTGGAAAATGATGAATGTGATAGAGAAGCGTGTCTGACATTCCATGTTAAGGTTTCTACTGTCAGTCAACTTACACCCATTCAGCATATAGAGCTCATGAGGATTTGGTGTGCTGTGCGGCGCTCCTGCCCGGCCTTGGGGCTAAAGACAGGAGCGGCGGTCTGATGCTTCGTGAGGAAGGAGAGTAACCTGTATCCAGGGAATGCTGGGTATTGTAGTTCCTGCTCCTCTCGCTCCGAAATAAAGAGTTGTAGTTATGGGGTTTCCAGAATATTTATTATAGTAAAGGATATTGTTCCATCACATGGCAAATAAATGCAAACAAAATAGGTGCTTCAAATGCTAACAGAAAAACTTAGGATAAAGGCAACTTAAAGTATAACTGCTTCTTTTCCACTTCTAAGCAAATTACTCACTTTGCCCCAAGAGGTCAGTTAGATTCACTGCAGCCTCTTTCAACCACTGTTACCTTCACAGTGCTGGGGAAAATCAGGTGCACATAATTAGAGCTTTCTCAGCAAGGCAATACAACAGCTCCGTAGCATTCAATTCACACACGGTAAAAAGCAGTTTCCTTCAGCTTGGCATCTCCACACAGCAGACCGTGCAATCCATGCTCTCACAATCTGGTAAGTCTGTATTATCTTGTGTTAACTCTTCAAGCTGTATGGAATTACTGGCTTCTGGTAACACTGGCTGTCTTCTAGCTTGCAACTCTAAAAACTGCTTAAAACTCTGTAGGAGCAATTCAGCCTGCTGTTTGAGAGGTAGGGAATTGCTATCAGCTATACAATTTCCCTCTGGCTTAAGGCTGTTTATTTTCTCCTCTCTTAGATTAATTGTATCAGAGTAACTGCTAGTCTCTTTTGCTAATGTTTCACACACAGGAGAGTTAGCTTTACGTTCAGCCTGGAAACTTTGTGGCAATTCACTTACTTGTTGCCATGCCGTTCTGACTTCAGATGGCTCCAACGTTCTCCAGCTGTTAGAATGTTTGTTGCTCTCTGGCTCAAACGGTACTTCACAGAATGATTGTTTTCTTTCTTGTGCCTGCCTTGAAGGCTTCCTTTCCCAGGGCTGTGCCTTCCAACAGTTGTCTAATTCAGGGCTAGGTCCTCTCTCTTTGGGACTTCTACTCACTTATTTATTTATTTATTTATTTTATTTATTTACAGTTTTTATATACCGCGCTCTTTGGTATCAGTGCGGTTTACAGATAACAAATTTCGCATTAGAACAGTCCTTTGCTTACATTATAACAGGGTCTTTTGCTTACATTATAACAGGGTCAGTAACTTGGAGACAACATGGTAAACTATATACAAGCTATATACAGAAAGATATATTACCTCTGGAAATTTACAGTTAAAGTGGGTCGTAACTTTGGGTGTGCAGAGCGTCTAGGTCGTGTTCTGTTATGACTATGTTGTTGGAATGTCAGAGGCTGTGAGAGTGATTTGTGAGATGGGGGGAGGAGGTGTAGGGTTAGGGCCTAAAAGATGATGACAGAATAGGTAGTGTTTGAGGGCCTTTCTGAATTGAGAGAGGTCCTTTATTGATCGGATATGAGGAGGGAGATTATTCCAGCAAGTTGGAGCGAATAAGGTGAAAGCCCTGTCTCTGGTTGTTTGGTTACATTTAGTTATTTGGTTACATTTAGAACTTTGCAGGTCTCCTTCCAATGCCAGGTTCCCAAGTATCAGCATACTGTTTTCTGGACTTCCAATCATTCTTCCTCTTCTCCTTCTTTCTCCTCTCCTTCTCCTCATTCCTCTCAATCCCATTCCCATTCTGACTAGCAAAGCCATGCTCTGGTTTAAAACCACGTTCTCTCCTGGACACGCCCCTTCCAAGGGCAGGGTGTGCCCAATCAGGACTGTAGGACTCCTCCCATGGGCTGGTCTCCATGCTCAGCTCTGTGGAATAGAGTCTCTCTTTCTTCCTTGGTTTCTCAAATAGGCATAAATCCTGCTGAACCTCAGGATTTTCATCCGTTTCCATAGGCTCAGGAGGGCGCTGTTCACCACAGCTGGTACTTGTTATATACAGGGCAGGCCCATGCATCTGGCAATATAAGCAAGTGCCTAGGGGGATAATGGGGGGGGGGGGTTGGGCATAAAGCAACCAATTCAAAGCTGAACACAGAATCGGAAAGCAAGGAGGGTAGCGAATAAGGCTTAGGAACAGAACCACAGCACAATGGGTAAGGCACTGACCAATGGTGGAGGGATCAAGGGTTCAAACCCCTACAGTGCTCAATGAGCAAGGCTGGCTGAGGCATTACATATTATGGGGAAGATTGCTTTTGGTCTTGAAAGACTGGTAAGGGGGACTGTTGCTTCTGGAGGGAGATCTGCAACTGTGAGTATTTACTTTTGGTAATTTTCTAAAAGGAATTCTTTGTATTAAAGCTAATTAATCTGTGATCCACTATTTTTATTAAATCAGTCAGGGCCTAGTAGCAGCAGTTTAAGTTTACATTTAAAACACAGAGGAGACCTCTCTGGTTACATTTCATACCCAGCAGAGAGCTTGTACTTTAAATTTAATAGTCACTCAGGGCCTAGTAACAGCAAAGTTCTTTTAGTTTAAATTTAAAACACAGAAGAGAGCTTCTGGTTACATTTGGAACCCAGCAGAGGGCTTGTAGTTTACATTTAATAGTCACTCAGGGCTTAGCATCAGCAAAGTTCTTTTAGCTTAAATTTACAACACAGAAAAGAGCTTTCTGGTTAAATGTAGAACCCAGCAGAGAGCTTGTACTTTAAATTTCATAAGAAGTTAGAGCCTAGCAGCAGCTAAGAGCTATAATTTAAATCAAATCAGAATATAGCTTACCTCAGCAGCACAAGACAGGGTACTGTGTAGCAGCCCTCTTTTAAAAAGTGTTAATTCCCTCCCACCCTCCCCACACCCACCCACCCCTGGGATAATCGTAGCTTTATAGGTACTTACACATCTTAAAAGACAGGAGGTGCTCTCAGGTGAAGCTCATTACCCAAATCAGTCATACACTAAGGACCTGAGATTAGTTAAGCTTCAGGTGAACAAGGTATATTACACGTATTAGGTTCAGTTTTATTAGTATAAATATCCATAGCAACCCTTACTAAGTAAAGAACTTAGATCTAAACACAAACTTAAAACTAAGATGCAGACAGCAGTCCAGCAGCGGGATGGGGGCTTTCCAGTCTTTTGCATTGAGTGTCACATGTATGATTTTCTCCCAGTTGGTGAGAGGTCTTACGTGTGCACTAGGTGCAAGGAGCTCTTTGCTCTCAGGGAACGAGTCCATTCTCTAGAGGCTAAAGTAGCAGACTTGGAAAGCATAAGACAGACAGAGAGGTACATAGACGAGACCTACAGGGATATAGTCCTGAAGTCCCACCTCCAGTCTGGCAGCATCCCCGTTGCCATGGAGGAGAGAGGTCACGTGACAGGAGAGCATCACCCTGGTGTAGCAGGAAGTGATCCTGTAACTAGGACCTGTCCTCCAGGTGATGTAAAACCCTCTCGCACCGAGGAAGTTTCTCCAGGGCCATGTGCCCATGAGGGAAGGGTTAGGACAGCCGTTATAGTTGGTGATTCGATCATTAGGCATGTAGATAGCTGGGTGGCTGGTGGACGTGAGGATCGCCTGGTAACATGCCTGCCTGGTGCGAAGGTAGCGGACCTCACGCGCCACCTAGATAAGGTCTTAGATAGTGCTGGGGAGGAGTCTGCTGTCTTGGTACATGTTGGTACCAATGACATAGGAAAATGTGGTAGGGAGGTTCTGGAGGCTAAATTTAGGCTTTTAGGTAGGAAGTTGAAATCCAGAACTTCCAGGGTAGCATTCTCCGAAATGCTTCCTGTTCCACGCGCAGGACCCAAAAGGCAGACAGAGCTCCGGAGTCTCAATGCGTGGATGAGACAATGGTGCAGAGATGAGGGGTTTGGATTTGTTAGGAACTGGGGAACATTCTGGGGAAAGGAGGGGCTCTTCCGAAGGGATGGGCTTCACCTTAACCGGGATGGAACCAGGCTGCTGGCATTAACCTTTAAAAAGGAGATAGAGCAGCTTTTAAACTAGATATTAGGGGAAAGCCGACAGTCGCCCAAGAGCAGATGGTTCGGAAGAATGTATCTTTGAAGGATACTACCAAAAGCAGAGAGGTTCCACAAAAGAGTAAAGTAGCCCAAATGCCCTCAAGAATGGAGCAGACAGAGCTTAAAGATCCCAAATTACTCATGTCTAACAGACAAATTAATATGGATAAAATACATTCTCTAAAATGCTTGTATGCAAATGCTAGAAGTCTAAAAAATAAGATGGGAGAGTTAGAATATATAGCACTAAATGAAAGGTTAGATATGATTGGAATATCAGAGACATGGTGGAAGGACGACAACCAGTGGGACACTGTGATACCTGGGTACAAACTATATCGTAATGATAGAGCTGATCAAATTGGTGGAGGGGTTGCTCTCTATGTTAGAGAGGGCATTGAGTCAGAAAGGATTAAAGTTTTGCAGGAAACAAAATCTGCTGTAGAATCTATATGGATGGTAAAGGGGATGGAAGGATACTCCTATGAAGAAAGGCTAAAAAGGTTAGGGCTCTTTAACCTGGAAAAGAGACGGCTGAGGGGAGATATGATAGAAGTCTATAAATTAATGAGCGGAGTGGAACGGGTAAACGTAGATCGATTGTTTACCTTATCAGAATATAGAAAGACTAGGGGACATGCAATGAAGCTACAGGGTAAACTATTTAAGACTAATAAAAGAAAATATTTTTTCACTCAACGTGTAATCAAACTCTGGAATTTGTTACCGGAGGATGTAGTAAAGGCTGTTAGTGTAGCTGGGTTTAAAAAAGGTTTGGACAAGTTCCTGGAGGAAAGATCCATAAGCCATTATTAAGAAGGGACCCAGGATATCAATGCTTGAACCAATACAAGCATTGTGGAAGCTGTGTCCCTTGGGGAAACTGCTAGGTACATATGACCTAGATTGGCCACTGTTGGAAACAGAATACTGGGCTTGATGGACCTTGGTCTGACCCAGTATGGCATATCTTATGTTCTTATGGCTTAAGGTTTGCTGAGGGTGCCGACTCTTTAAGCCCATTGGAGCCAGCCCAGGTTGAACAGATGCATATTTTTCAGTGCAAACCAGGCATGTCATCATTCATCACTCTGTGGAGTTGTTCTCGCTAGCTGGTAAGAATATAGGTACAAAGGGGGATATGCAGGCGTTGCCATTGCTATCGTCCAGGCACTGTCCTGGCTGTGCACCGTGACCCCATTCCCTGGCCACCTCCCAACACAGAAATCACTTGTATTTTGTACCACACACTATCCCCAAGTAGAATACACACTGCCTAGGATTTAAAAGCCATCTAACACATGGGATTTGAAGGCAACCAACTTTATCAATGAAAATTAAAATTACATACATAAATTAACACAACACAACACATAATAAAACATTCCCAGCTAAAACCCCACAATGCAAGACAATCCCAGTCTGTATATACAGCCCCTCCTCTCCTGCATCCCACCTCCCTCCCATATCCAATACCTGCCTTCCTGCCCACTGCCCACAACACACACTCCCTGTGTTCCCTATAGACTCCCCCTCCCTTTTCCTGTGCTTCTGGCCTAGACTGCTGCATGTGGTGATGTATGAGTGCAATGGTGAGAGCCCTAAACTCTGCCCTAATACCATCAGCAGCCCCTTCCACCGCCTCCCTTAGGAACTGCAGCTCACAGACCACTGATGCCAATTAAGTTTGCTTCTGAGGGGGGCAGATGGAATGGCTGGAAAGAAGCTGCAGAGGGGTCTGGGTGTGGAGGCTGGTGTGCTATCACATACTGTGCCTCTCCAAGGACTCCACTGCATTTGTCTGTGGCTGCCACCAAAGGGTCCAGGGGACACACCCAGGAGGGGTGAGATGCTGCAGGAGTGGCACGGGGGTGACAACAGCCTCCCCTTCCTCCACCTTCACCTCCACAGTGCCCCCACAGGGCCCCTCTGGCCCCCACTATCCATCACCCAACCCCTGATGCTGCCCTCAGTCCACTGCAGCATTGTCGTCCTCCACTTCCTCTTCCTCCTCAGCCACATCTGGCTGTCTCTTCTCTGGGGATCCTTTCTGCAGCTACTCTGCTTTCTCCACTGCCATCTCAGGCCCTTCTTCCTCCTCCTTCTTTTCTGCCTCCTTCTGTTTCTCCTCGCTCCCTGGGATACCAGACGAGGGATGTGATGGAGCTGGAGCTGGAGCTGGTTCCTGTTGCTGCTAGGGCAGGCCTGCAGCTATTGTGCCTTGTGTGACTGGGGCTGCATGCTGCCCTGTCTGCAGTTTCACTCTCCTATTGCACTATGAAGAGGGTGACAGTGGGTTCAGGACATGTGCTCAACATCAAACTTGAAGAGGTAGGTCATGACACCATGAGACACACATACAATGGAAGCAGTACAAACACTATCTATGTGCCCTCTACACATTCACCTATCCACATCCATCTATGCTGTACATATTTCCACATCCCTGTGTCAAGACCCCTCACCCACAATGGGAGACTGCCAATAGGGCATGACATATGGCACCTTGGCAGGCCCTAGGGAGGGGGCTTATAATTTATGACTGTTTGTGGTTCAGGGACAGTGACATAGTGATTTTGGGGGCCACAGCCATACTCAGGCTTCAGCACACACAGGGAGCTCACAGGGCAACGTCTGTTTGCCAGATTGAATATTTTGGGGTGCTGGTCTCTTGACCATCAACTGTGCAGACCAATTTTAGCAATGAGGCAACTATGTGTGGTACTGCATCCATCACATAGATCTCTGTGCACAACATGCACTCAGCCTGTTGATTTGCCAGAGGTGGAGGTGATCTACATGTGTCTCTAACTGCCGACTCAATGCACAACATATACCTTGTATCTGTGGTGACACTATTTGTATCCACAGATTGGCATACCAGCACTGTGCCTCACTACACAAATGGCCCCTCACAGGCCTCTGCTTTCATTAAGTACACCTTTTTCCCCTGCCAGCTATGGAGTTAAATGTCCACAAACCACTCTAGGTTAAGGTAATAAAATACCGTAAATACTATAAAAATTACCAAAACAAGAACCCCCAAAACCCAAAAATAATGGTTTAATCTTTTTGTCGGTTAAAGCCGAGGGAAGTCAGTATGAAGTACTGGCCCCTTCAGACGGCATCATCCCTTTTATTCGGAAATATAAATTCAGTTTAAAAAACTTAGCTTTGTTTGTCAATGAATGTCCAATAAAGCACGCGTGCACGTTTCGGGATCTGCTCCCCTGTATCAAGTGCAATCAGGGGCATGTTGGCTGTGGGACATGTATACATTGTGCCACAACGTTAACGGGATGTGAATGGTTGCACCCTATAACGGGACAGAAAATTCACCGTAGGTGGGACACTGATTGTGGGTCATCTTATGTAGTATATGTTCTACAATGCCCTTGTCCCCTGTTTTATGTAGGCAGGACGATCCGACCGATGAAGACCCGTTTTAGTGAAAATGCGTCTCGCATACGTAATAAGATCTTATCGGCCCCGCTAGTGGATCATTGTCTTTTGTTAAACCATGAATTCTCTGATTTCTATTGGACTATAATTGATCACGTCCCCTTGAACCCTAGAGGGGGTGATCGGGTAGCCTCACTTCAGCGACGTGAAGAGGGCTGGATCTTTAAATTGGGCACGGTGACACCCTCTGGCCTCAATAAGGAAATTGATTGGGCAAGTCTTGTGTGATGTCATCTATGATGATGGTGGAGTTCCCCTGATTCAGTGGGGTGCCCCTACCGTCTGATTGGATCTTCGGCAATCAGTGATGGGTGATGCTAGCCAATAAGAACATAAGTACCCTTTAAAAACATACCGAGCATGTGAGCTCGGCGACATTTGGCGGTTTATACAAATTGAAGGAGATTGCACTTGATCCAGGGAGCAGATCCCAAAACGTGCACGTCGTGCTTTATTGGACATTCATTGACAAACAAAGCTAAGTTTTTATTTGATTGAATTTATATTTCCGAATAAAAGGGATGATGCCGTCTGGAGGGGCCAGTACTTCATACTGACTTCCCTCGGCTTTATCCGACAAAAAGATTAAAACATTATTTTTTGGTTTTGGGGGTTCTTGTTTTGGTAATTTTTATAGTAGCTATGGAGTTAAGGCTCCATGCTGACTCTAAGATGTTTGGACTGATGTTTTGAGCATGCATAGCTTGAGCAGGAACAAAGCAGGGTAACAGACTTGGCTCCCTACACAAAATCAGAGAAGGCCACAAGAACAGGGATCCCTGGCAGACATGCAACTAACTGGTACAGGTGCTGCAGTTCCTAGTCATGTGCTGGGCAGAAGCAGTTACTTCTAGAGGTGGGCAGGCCCAAGATATGTGGTTGTATGTATTTTCCAGTGTTTGTAGGTGGAATTTAGGTTTGGTTTGGTACTTTAGAACACAGGGCACCTATGTGAATTACAAGTGGGCTGTGGGTGGGGGCCAAAATAATATTTTGGCTGCAAGATCACTGGATTATCATAACTAATACGAAGCCTACTAGTGTGAATTCTTTGCCCATTTTTGTTTCGTGGTCATAGAATGGCCTTAAACTGGTGACCCTTGTATTAGACAGCAGTGCTCTTCCAGGAAGAACTATTGTCTCCTTAGAGAGTGTCTGACAATATGATACTGTGCCAGGATGTGACTATCAGAACGCCTGGAATGGTCTCAGATCTCCTTTTAGGGATTGGGTGACCTTTAAAATGCCTGTATGCAAATGCTAGAAGTCTAAAAAAGGAAGATGGGAGAGTTGAAATATATGGCACTAAATGAAAAGTTAGATATAATTGGCATCTCAGAGACATGGTGGAAGGAGAATACCTGGGTAAAAACTATATCGCAATGATAGGCTAGATCAGCTTGGTGGCGCGCTTGTGCTCTGTGTTAGAGAGGGCATTGAGTCATACAGGATTAAAGTTTTGCAAGAAACAAAATACATCTCTATGGATTGAAATTCCACGTAAAAAAGGGAAGGCGATGACAGTGGGAGTGTACTACCTTCTGCCTAGCCAGAATGAACAGATGGATGATGAAATACTAAAAGAAATCAGGGAAGCTAACAAAAGATACAACACAGTAATAACGGGTGACTTCAATTACCCTGGTAGCAACAGGGTCAGTGTCACAACAGGACATGCTAGGGAGATAAAGTTTCTAGATGAAATAAATGACTGTTTCTTGGAGCAGATGGTTCATGTATTGACATGAGGGGAAACCATTTTAGATCTAGTCCCAACCCAGCCACCCATAGCTTACTCACCTATGCAGATGCAGCTGGATTTCCCTCTATATGGTGGTGGCCCCTGGGATACAGCCCCTCCCACCTGAGTACCATCTGTGCCAGGGCCTCTGCAGTGAAATTGGCTGTTGTCTCCTGGATACCATTTTGCATTTCTATAACTGCCCTGAAATGGGGGGCGGGGGGGGGAAGAATGTGGAATCCAGCATGTGGAGTGAGCCAATTCGGGGTTGGGGGGGGCTAGATGTAATACCCTTGTATGGGCACATGCGTGGTCTAACAGTACCTGGGTATGGGTCCATGGGCTCACGTGGTTAGTACATAGTAACATAGTAAGTGAAAGCAGATAAAGACCAGCATGGTCCATCTAGTTTGCCCAATAAGTTGACAGAACTGTAGAGTTGTACATGCCACTCCAGGAAGTTTACCTCTCTCCATTTAGAAGTTATTTCTGTTTATTTTGATTCCATCCTCTTGCTATGTAGTGCTCCTCTGTGTCTGTCCCATGCCTTTTTGAATTCTGTCATTGTTTTTGCTCCCAACACCTCTTTCAGGATGGCATTCCAGGCATCCATCACCCTTTCTGTGAAAAACTATTTCCTTATGTTGCCTTGCAGCTTCATTTCATGTCCTGTAGTTCTACAGCTTCCTCATCTTTGAAAAAGATTTGTTTGTTCTTTAAAACTCTTTAAGTATTTAAATGCCTGTATCATATGCTCCTATCTCTCCTCTCCTCTAGGGTATACATATTTAGGTCTTTTAAGTCTTTTCTGATATTCCTTCTGGTGCAGGCCCCAAATGATCTTGATCGCCTTCCTCATGGTCTCCAAAACTGAACACAATACTCTGAGGTCTCACCAATGACCTGTAGAGGGGCACTAATACCTCCTTCCTCCTGCTGGTTATTCCTCTCTGTATTCAGCTAAACATCCTTCTGCCTTTGGCCACCTTATTTTCACACTCTTTTGCTACCTTGAGATCCTCAGATACTATAACCCTGGCTTGGATAAGTGAAATCTTTGTATGCAGAGATTCATCTCTGAACTTCAGAATCTTTTCTAGGTCCTTCATAGCTGTTCTGCCAAGAGCAATGTGTCATCTGCTTTTTTGACTGCTTGTCATTTCTTTATTGATTATTGATCCAAGCAGATTAAAGTTGTCTACTATTTCTATTTCTTCTCCATCAAGAATGAAATTATTGATTTTGCCAGTGGTCAGGATCTTTGTCTTTTTCATATTGGGGTGCAGACCCATTTTAATACGATATGTTTCTTGTTCTTGAGATATCAGTTCCAATCTTGGACCCCTAGGCATTTCTCTCACCCCTATGGAAATTGGACTGCAAACCCTGTAATTGTATTCATGTCCCACTTCTTTCTCCCTCTTATGTGTTTTGTGGAATGTCCATTATGCCTCCAACAAAGTTACCTTCATTCATGACCTACTTGTTCCTAATGCTCTGCATCTTCTTGCTCTAACTGAGATTTGGTTTCTCCCTGAAGACTCTACTTGCGTTGCTTCCTTCTGTCATGGACACTACCTTTTCTCCTATGTACCTTGCCCAATTTTCCATGGCAGTGGTGTTGCGTGCTACTTTCTCCTTTCTGCCAGTTTCAACCTCACTTTCCACCTCAGTCTCACTCCTTTTCTTCCTTTGAGATCCATTCCATCCAGCTATTTACTCCATTACTTCTCCGGATATTTAGCATTTATCAACCCCTGACAAGTCCACCTTTTTTTTTTCTCATGGATTTTGACTCCTGGCTTTCCTTCTTTTTGGACCCCTTCTTCCCCTGCCCTCATTCTTGGAGATTTTAACATTCATATTGATGACCCCGCTGACTCTTATGCCCTAAAGCTCCTTCCAATAAACTTCTCTTTCACCCTCCAACTTCTCCACCTCAGTTCTTCCCCTATCTGACCATCATCTGCTAACTTTCAGTCTTAACCATCCTACACCACAGTCTCTTCCTGTCTCCACCAACACCTGTAGGAAGCTTCAGGCTATTGAACCCTCTACTTTCTCCCTGTTCTCATCTCTTCGCTCTTCTGCTATGTCATCTGAGTCTGTTGATGAGGCCCTCTTCTTATAACCCTATACGCTCCTCCACTCTGAATGCTCTTGCTCCTACCATTCCACTCTCTGGGGGGGCATGTACTATACCTCAGCCTTGGGTAACCTCTAAGATTGCTACCTATGTTCGTATGCTGCAGTTGAGTATATTTGACTTAAATCCCGTATCCATGCTGACTTCATATGTAAGAAACAGGAAATGTTTATTCTCGCCTTTAGAAACTCTGCGACCCAGCAGTTTAAAAGAGAGCAGAGTTATGGGAACAGAGAAATGTTCCCACGGCTGCTTTCTTTTTCAAAGGATGAATTGGAGCAGACACGGGGGGAGGGGGCTGAAAAGGAGCAGACACCCGGGAGCTGGAAGGGAGCAAACACGGGAGGGGGGGGGGGCTGAAAGGGAACAGACACAGGAGGGGAGCTGAAAGGGGGAAGATACTGGGGAGCTGGAAGGGAGCAGAGACAGAGGGGGAGCTGGAAGGGAACAGACACAGAGGAGGAGCTGAAAGGGAGCAGACATGGGGGGCTACAAGGGAGAAGACACTGGGGAGCTGGAAGGGAGCAGACATTGGGGATGGGGCTGGAAGGTAGCTGGGTAATAGGAGGGGTGTTGGAAGAGAACTGACAGGGGGGAGGTGGGGGCTAGAAGAGAGTTCACATGAGAGGTTGGAAGGGAGCGGAAAAGAGGGGAAGGAGGAGGCTGGAGGGAAGGTGGGGGCTTGAAGGACACCCAGGGATGGCAATGGAAGGCAGATGGACAGAGAGGGTGACTAGAAGGGAACTGACATGGGAGGGAGCACTGGGACTGGATGGTATTTGGACTAGAAGGGGCTGGATGATGGAGAAGGAGGGGGACTAAAAGGGAATTGTGATGCAGCGGAGGCTGAGGAGAGCCCTGATGAGAGAAGTGAACCTGTTTGTCAGCAAGGAAAAGATGTGCACAGAGTGCAATATTCACTGGGACCAGCTAGAGGGAGCAGGAGTGCAATCAGGAAGACTGAAGGGCCACGCCTAGCTGGTCAGGAGCACATGACAAACATTTCACAAGCCTCAAGGAGAAGAGTCCTTTATAAGGAAGCACTGCCTCAAGAGAAAGAGAGAGAGACACAGACAGAGACATGGACCCAGAAGGAGGAACAGAAAGAGAAAGCTGTTTGTTGGCAGAGGGGGAAGACTTATACGGATTGCAAGCAAGAAGCAAGGAGGAATCAGCTGGGAAGGAAAAGCCAGGCTGAGCAAGGAAGCCAGGATTTGGGCTGTTGCAAGAGCAGGCCTTTACCAGAAGAGCTGTTCCCACGGGTGAGAGAGGAATCAGACTTTCAGAGGAAAGCTTGGCACAAAGCTTCTGAAGGGAGGAAGTCAGCCCAAGGGAAAAACCATTCCTCATCGTGCTGCTGCAATAAGAGGTATGAGAATTATATTCCTACAAAGAAACCTTTGCCCTGTAAAAGTTCTGGTGGAAGAAGTGTGAAATCTCTAAGAAGAGAAAGCCCAGTTAATACTAAGGGGACACGTGGCCAGCGCTCCAGGCTAGGCCCGAGGCACTGGAAAGTATTAAGGGAAATATACAAAGCTCCAGAATACAATATTTCAGAGACTGTTAACATAGAATTAGACATACCAATTCCTGAGCCGATGCAAGTGGAACTGGTGGAACAGTTGCCAGACCCAGAGGAGATGGATTGCTCTCTCTGCATTTCCCATAGCACAGAGTCTTTGGAGGACGTATGAATGGCTTGTGGTATCTGCAGACTGTCTATTATGTGCTGAGCAGAAGAATTATACAAATGTGCTTTAAACTAGAAGTTATGTTTGTGCCCTGCTACAACTGTGAAGTTAACAGTTTTCCTTAAACCTTGTGTTTCCTTTTGTGCCTGAAGTTAAGGACATTATTTTAAGTTGTGACCAATTTATGACCCCATGCGTAAAGGGAATAAAAGCCTTTTTTTTTCATCCCTACCACTCTGTTTTGATTGTTTGCTTTAAAGGATTGGAGTTTAAAACCACTAGACCAAGGGGCATGTTTACTAAAATCCGCAAAATAGCGCGCCGCAAAATAGCGCACGGCAACGCGGCACTGAAACGCGCAGAAACGCGTTTAAACGCCCCGCACATGTGCGTGTCACCCCCGCACAGGTACGCGGCTCACTAACGGGCCCCGTACAAGTGCGGGCCCGCAAATGTCCGATAGAGGCGTGGAACGGCGAAAGGAGGGCGGAGGAAGGCTCTGGAGGGGCGGAGGGATGGGGTCAATGGGTGGAGAGTGGGAGGGGAGAGGCTCCCCGCACAGTATCGGGCCCGAATTTGCATGTAAAAACTACCGCGAGTGAAACACTCGCGGTAGAAAGCATTTAAAGGGAAGAGAAACCATTTCCGTCAGCAATGTACAGGAAAACCGGGGAAACCAGCAAAACGTGCGCAGTGTGATATATGTGCACAGCACAAAAGTGAAAATAAAAATAGAAAATGACCACAACAGAACTATTAAAAATAGTAATTCAGCTGGGGAACAGTTATAGTGATGGGCAAATACAGAAAACACACCCAGCAAAGCTCCAGAAAAAAGAAATGAATTTTGGAAGGGTCTACTGAGAGGAGACTCTTCCAAAAAAATTTCCACGTTTTGGAGCTTTCCTGGGAGTGTGTGCTATGGTTGCCCATTAATATCACTGTTGCCCAGCGTGGTGATATTTTGTCCCACATTTCCCGTGGTCATTTCCGGGGTTTATGTGCACGTTTGTCACCAGACAGGGTGCATATGCCCACAGTAGAATTGCGTAGAGCAGGGTCTGTGACTCCATCCTGCCAGGCTTACTACCTCCAGGGGTGCACTGTCTCTGTGGCCATAGTGTGGTGCAGCAGACAGAGTCAGTACCTCTAGGACCAGAGGGTCAGAGGTTCAAAACCCAGCTGGGGCACTTGCCAGCCCAGTCCCTATATTTTACCCACCACTAAACACAGATAGCGCAGACACCCCTGTATTGCAGGGGACATAGGCATGGGGAAAACACCCACATTTTACCCAACAACGCACACACACCACAACAATGGGCATTACCCACAGCCAAGTACCCCAAATGCAGTCCCGTACTGCCATATTCCAATCAGGTCATCTGCTCTTTATGGGAGACGCTCATGCCAGCATGATGGCGGACGAGTACATGTGGTGCAGGGGGCAGTGGCTGCTAGCGACAGAGGACAGCGGCCTCCGTCCACTGCAACAGACAGGCCCTGCCGGATCCACAGTCATGGACATTCCATGGAAGCCACCCAATCTGTGGCTACACGGTGGTGCAGTGCACACAGACACTGTATACAAGAGCAGAAGGTCACAGGTTCAAAGCCCAATCTTTTTTTCCCCCAATTAAACAGTGATAGTAAGGGCACACCTTTCCTGGCGAGGACATATGCAATGGCAATATGTCTATCTTTACCCCACTGAGCACAGACACCAGGAACAGGGCCAGTACCCAGAGCAGAATCACACAAATGCCGTCCTGGTGGGGCACACACCAGTCAGGTTCCATGATGGCACTCATACAAATGCCTGTGCTGTATATCTATGCACCACACCCATGGTATGTAGATGTAGCTCATGCATATCCATGAGAGACAGCAGGAAAACCAGAACAGTGTGATGCAAACCTGGACTGGAGTTGGGAATCTGTGCCGTAAAGCAGCAGCCATCAAGGGCAGACACACCCACACCCACACCCACAGGCCTCATTGGCCAATGTCTCCTGGAGAGGCAGACCATTGGACCCTGCATGCATCTCCCAAAACTAGCAATTGCATAACCTACCAATGTCACCCTACACCTGAGGTATACGATGCACAGCTCTGAGACGTTTGCTAGTTCCGCACATACTGCTAGTTGACCCCATCCGAACAATCTGTAGGTGTTTGCGGTGCGTGCTCCAGGCCTGGCCTCTAACGGTGTTTACCACCCTGGGAAGTGGCCACCAGCTGTACTGCCTACCATATCCATGCCTTGCCATGCTCAGGACCGGTTTTGGTGGGCAAGGCTGATTACCTCCTCAATAGTAGCACCATGATGGCATAGGTGTGGAAGTGGGTGTCTGTCTATACAGTGGGTGTTGGCTGCAAGCCCCTTCCACAGCCCACACTGCCAGCACTGTTGCCAGTATTGGCCAATGTGCATAATGAGGTGCAAGGTACCATGGGTATAGCCAGGACAGGGTGGCCTGGCCAGGATGCATCTGCACCGGGCATAGGGCACTGGCAGGGACACTGTAGTGTCTGGCCACCACCTACACAGACAGGGTGGCCAAAGCATGTCCCTCTGGGAGATCACGCTCACCCTGACTGTGTAGTGACCACAGCATGGCTAGGTACCCCCCATAGTGCTATACAATCTTTCTCTCATGTGATGGGTATGGGTATCTATTTGGGGCCCAGTCACTGAGTTATCTGCTTGCTGTGTATGCTGGCAGCCCAGTTCTGGGTGCATGTGTCTCCACTAGGAACATGCACTATGGACCAACCAGCAGACTGTTTGTAGCTGGTATGTGTCTTGCTGGAATGGCTTGCAGGGTGCAGTTGGCTTGCTGCAGGGGAATACCTGGTGGTGGGGTGTAACCTAGTCATATGTTTGTCTGCTATTGTGTTATGGCTGTGTATTGGGGGGGGGTGTGTGTGTGTGTGTGTGTGTGTTCCTCAGCAGGACTGGGGTTGAATGTTGCCCTCTACTGCCACTTTGCAGGGAGTTAGAGTGTGGATCCCTTGATGGGGGACCATGTTTGCCGCGGGGGGGGGAGAGGGGGGGCGGCGGGCGCGGGCAGCTGTGCCTGACTGGGATATCCATGGTGCTTGTGCAGAAACTAGCTATCTTACACATTAACACTGCTTTGGAACTCCCACTTGTCCTCCATCAGCCATGGAAGGTGTTGTGGACCTGGTCCTGGGCGCCTCATTGCACACTCAGGGTGAGCCCAGAACCCGCATGATGTAACGGTGTGTAGCTACTTTGTGCCAGTAAAACACCCGGTCAGTGCCCCCTACCAGGCCGAGTTACTGTGTGGGTGCACCCGGTCACGCCCCCCAACAGGGCCGAGGTGCTGTGGGTGTGCATTCCCCATCTTGTGTCCATCTGTGGACAGCTAATTTGCATGTGCAGTGCATCATGGGTATGTGTGGCCTAACCCTATCCTGTTTACACTGGCAGACTGTCTGTGAGGTGACGTGCAGGCTATCTGCAGCCAGCCAGGGGCTTCCTTACAGCTATGGAGCTGTAGCCCAATGGTTATGTCACTGCCTGTGCAGCCAGAGGTCATGGGTTCAAACCCACAGTGGGGTTCTGTGAGACAGGTGTTCAAAGCATTTTTTAAATTTACTGTACATATGTTGATGCCAGCAATGACACCCTCAGTGTACTGTACCCATAAGGTGCCTCTGAGGGTGCTTTATGGGGCGCCCTATAGGGCACTGTATGGTTGCCATCCATATAGGGTGCACCATACATTATCCTGTGTCGCAACATACATGCTGCCCTATAGGGGACATTCTAGGGTGCCTTGGCGGACGGTGCACTGTAACATGTGCCTTATGGGCGGCCCTATATTAATATGCTGTGAGTGTGCGTTTGCTAGTAGTTATCACAAAATAAAATTAAACAGCCTCCTACAGCTCTCCCCAACATAAAACATACTGCCTCAGCTAGCCTTTTCCCTGGGCATTGTGAGGGATTGAACCCGTGGCCCCTGCACCATTGCTCAGTGTCTTGACCATTGTACTGTGGCTCTGTTTCGGCAGCAGCGCGCAGCCTTGTAGCCATCGGCGCACCGTCTTGTTGCGCACAAAATTATAATTAACAGCGCGCCGCCTTCTGGCGTGTAACATTAACAGCGCCCAACATGGGCATGCCCCTTAAAATACTGCCTCAGCCAGCTGTCTTCAATGGGCACTGTGGGGAATTGAACCCATAATGCCTGCACATGTGGTCAGTGTCTTAACCATTGTGCTATGGCTCCATTCCTGTTAGTTGCACATCAGCGCGCCACTTATCCCTCCCACTATTGGACTGCCCCCTCACACATCAGCGCGCCGCCTTCTGCCCACCGGCTCGCCGCCTTCTGTTGCCCAATTTTATCAGCGCGCCGCCCTCTGCCGCCCAACCTTAACAGCGCGCCGCCATCTGCCGCCCACAATAAACAGTGCGCCGCCTCATGCCGTTTAAAAAAATAAGTGCGCCGCCTTCTGCCGCCCATGATCAGTATGCCTCCTACACCACTTTTGCCCATAAAAGTTGATGCCTCAGCTGGTCTTTTTTGTTGGGCACAATGGGGGTTTGAACCCCTGGCCCCTGCACCATGGGTCAATGTCTTCACCGTTGTACTACGGCTCTGTTGTTTGGTTAAGCAGCAGCGCCCCACTTAGCCTTCCCACGCGCTAATGTGGGACCCGCACATTAGCGCGACGCACACACGTACGGTCCGTTTTTTTCCTTTTTTCTGCCTGGCCCGCCCACTCCTTATATGGCACCAGCACACTAACGGGAACCCGCACAGCACCGGTGTTTAGTAAACATGCCCCCAAGTTTCTTGGTTCTTAAAATGGACTCTCTTATCTAATAATAATAATTTTTATGCCACTGTGTGACAGAATAGACATCAGTGGTGTTGCTGGGAATGCAAGGGGGTTGACACTGAAAGGTGCTGGGAGGGGAGGCTGTAATGAGGGCTGATACTGGGGAGGGTTACTGGGACTGAAAAAAGGCTGATGGAAGAAAATGAAGAAAGCAAAAGGAGAGACAAGAAATGGCAGATGGACTATAGACCATAGAAAAAAAGCTAAGAGAAGACAGAGGAAAACAGAAACCTCAGATCAGGACCAGCATGATCAAAAATCATCAGACAATAAAGGTAGAAAAAATTATTTTATTTTCAATTTAGTGATTGGACTTTGCACTATCTTTATATTTCAAACAGTATGGGGAACTGTCTCTCTTATCTGGTGTGGCACCGCATGTGGAGTCTGGCTTCTTGGGGTTTCATTTTAATTTTTGTCTACATATTTTTATTTTTACTTTAGGTTGTGGTCACTTATTCTTTACTTGGTGAGGGTCTTTGTTCTGAGTGTGTGACCAAGGCCAGGTGGTCTGTTAACATGGAGTTTGTACGTAGGGATCTGTACTGTAGTAATTTGACTTGTACAGCTTTTCGTTTGGAGATTTTGGGGCCCACTGCAGTATTTGTAGTGCTGTTTTTTTCTGGGTAGGCCCCTTATTGTATGAGTTTTGGAAGTGTATGCTGGTATGGTATGATAGATTTGACTTTGTAGATTTCCAGTGACTTTTGCAGTGTTTTATATTAGTTCACAATATGCCTGGCACTGGAGAATGTTTATGTTGTTGTTTGTGAGATGACCAGAATCAGATTTTATTTTATTTTTTTTGGACTATCGCAGCCTGTTTGTATGATAAGTATTTACTGCAAAGTATTTTTATTTTGTTTATGCATTTGCTCTTTTCTTGCAATTTTCTTACAACACTGGATTTTAAAGAGAAATACTAATATTGCTTGAAAAGAGTTCACAAAGCAGTTTTGGGAAAAGGATGGTAAGGTGCAGCCAACATTAATAATAATGAGGGAGGGGCGCCGATTTATAGATTTCAGGGAGGTGCTAGAAACCCTAGCACCGGCCCTATTTACAGGATTAGTCTTGAGTTCTCCGCAGGGCCACTTCCATCTTCCTCTCCTTTTACTCTTCACTCTCAAATCCTTCCTTCAATCTCTGTCAGCTTTTCCTCTTTTTCTAAAATACATCTCTCCTCCTCCAAACTCACTACCTACTCTTCTGATCCCATTTGCACCCAACTATTAATCTCTATCCCTCCTGCTGTTGTCTTTTCCGTCTATTATATTCTCAACCTATTGCTTTCCACTGCAACTGTTCTTGCTACCTTTAGACATACTGTGGTAACACCTTTCCTCAAGAACCTTCATTAGACCTTACCTGCCCTTCCACTTATTGGCCCAGTTCCCTCTTCCCTTTTGCATCCAAACTACTCAAATGTGTGGTTAACTGATGCAGTATTGACTTTCTTTCCTCGGAAGCCATTCTGTATGCACTGCAATCTGGCTTTTGTCCTCTATATTCTATAGAAACAGCCTTTGCTGAAGTTTCCAGTGACTTATTCCTGATCACATCCTAGGGCATTTACTCAATCTTGACCTATCTGCTGCCTTTGACACCATTGATCTCCTCCTTGTTAACCTGTTCTCACTTGGATATAAGGGCTCTGTTCTGTCCTGGTTTTCTTCTTATCTCTCCAATCACACTTTCAATGTATGTTTTGGTGGATCTTCCTCCACTGCTTTCTGTTGTTGTACCTCATGGTTCCGCCTTGGGACCTCTTTTCTCTCTACTGTACATACTCACTCCTTTGGTGCCCTGATTTCCTCCTATGGTTTTCAGTACCATCTTTACACTGATGACTCTCAGATTTACCTCTCTGCACCTGAGATTTCTCCAGGAATCCAGGCCCATATCTTGGCCTGCTTATCTGACATTTCTGCCTGAATGTATTCCCATCTGAAACTGAACATGACCAAGACAGAGCTCTTTATCTTTCCCCTGAAACTCACATCCTCCTTCCTCCTTTCTCTCTTTCTGTGAATAACACTATCGACCTCTTCGTTTCCTCAGTGTGCAGCCTTGGACATCATCTTTGACTCTTCTCTCTCTTTCTCTGCACACATACAACAGATAAAGAAAGAAACTATAGATTTTCGCTATAACATTAGCAAAATTCAACCTTTCTTTTCTGAACACACTAGAAAGACCTTTATTCACTCTCTAGTCACCTCCCATTTGATTACTGTAATCTACTCCTTGCTAGTCTTCCCCAGAATCATTTTTCTCCCTAATCTTCAACCAATGCCATTACGCTCACGTAACCCCACTTCTCAAGTCACTTCATTGGCTTCTTGTCCTGTTTCCACATGAAGTTCAAACTTCTCCTATTGATTTAAAAGTGCATTCATTCTGCAGCTTCTCATTACATCTCCTCTTATCTATCTCTACATCCCTCTTCAGGAACTGCGCTCATCAGACAAATCAATCTTATCTGTGCCCTTCTCTTCCACTGCCAAGTCCAGACTTAGTTCATTCCACCTTGCTGCGCTATATGACTGGAACGGGCTACCTGAGTCATTAAATCAGGCTTCATCTCTGGTCCTATTCAATCCAGGTTAAAACCAACCTCTTTGAGACTGTTCTTGGATCCTGATCTTTTTATTCTCCATTTACCACCCATTTGTGTTATAACCCTTAGTTTTATACTAGTCCCCTGTTTGTTGGGTTTTTCTGTTTTTTCTGTCTTGAATAGATTGTAAACTCTGTTGAGCAGGGACTGCCTCTTACATGTATATGTACAGTGCTGCATACACTTTGTAGTACTATTCAAGTGATAAGTACATAGTAGTAGCAGTAGCGAGAGTTATCGCTCATTAAATTTGGTATGGTAGCTGGGAACTTTAGCCACACCTTAAGCAATAGGAGCCTTAATGTATCATTGGGTTTTTATTATAGCACACTGCATGTTGAGCAGACTTAAATAATATAAAAAGACGGGCAATTCTGAAATTAAATTAAAATAAGGTTGAAATATAAAAATAAAGTAGATGATACTAATAGAAGTAGAATATGAATGCAGATTGTGGAGTACACATGTTTTAAATTAGATGACTGCATTTACACAGTTTTATATAGATAGCATTACTAGAACTATATAAGCTCTAAAAATAAAATGAAAATATTTTGTATGATGCATAAATGTATTTTTGCTAAACGGAAAATCTCTGTGAATCTTGTCTGGTTATTTTGTTCTTATTGATGATGAAGCTTTCTTTTATAAACTAAAAACTCAATAAGTGTGATACTGCATCAGACTAAAGGTCCAACAAGCTCAGTGTCTTCTTTCCAATAGTAGCCAATCCAGGTTGCCAAGTACCTGATATACCCCAAAAATGGCCAGTTGCATGCCACTTATTGTCAGGGATAAGCAGTAGTATTCTCTCAGTCAACCTTAATGTTTTTTGGACTTTTTGTCCAGGAATTTGCCCAAACCTTTTTTTAAACCCAACTACACTACCGTTTTTTACCACATCCTTCTGCAGTGAGTTCCAAAGATTAGTTATACATTGAGAGAGAAAATATTTTCTTCTGTTTTAAATATACTACTTTGTGGCTTCATGGTGTGTCACCTAGTCTTTTATTTTTTGAAAGAGTAAACAATGGATATCTCCAGGAACAAGCAGGAATGAGTCTTCACATATGGGTACGTCGGTACCGATGGAGTCTGCGCGGGAACACTTCCCAGCGTCCAATCAAGAGCTTTTCGAAGCATCCCACCACGCCTGCGTGCTGCCTTCCCGCCTTTCCCAACTGCCTCTCCTCAGTTTTCATTTTTACGCGGAGCCGGCAGGACGTCCTCCTGTCACCGCAGAAAATTCTTGTTTTATTTCTTTAGTTTTCTTGTGGTCGCGGCTGTCTTCCCGACGCCACCGGTACCGCCGGTGTTTTCTTTTCTTTTCTTGTAAAATCTTCCTTCTTCAAGGAATATTTTTTCTTCATAGTGTCTCACGGTGTCTTAGGCCTTTTAGGCCTCTTCTTTTTCCTTCATGGAACCGCCAGCCACTTTCTCCAAGAAATGTTCAAACTGTGGCGGTACAACTTTCTTTTTAGACCCTCGAAGTCGGTGTCTATCCTGCTTGGGTCCTGACAACAGTTTGGTGAGAAGAGGTCTTCAATATCGAGGTTCCCTCGATACACGGTTTCCCTCCAACTTCGGGGCACCGTCCCCTTCTTCTTCTACACAGGATCAGGTAACCCACAAACAGTCTGTTAAGACTAGCCAGCCCTCGAGTGGTAGGTCTCATGCACAGCATGTAGACGGCTCCAGCCTTGCCCTCGAAGGCCTACTGGCTTCCAAACCTCGGCGAGAGACTTCGGTCTCAAAAGCCTTTCAGGGGTTTCAGGTTGTTCCTGGAGCTCACCCCTCACAGAACATACCTGAGCCGTGTCCGGTGGTGGCATCCGATTCGAGCGGTACCGATACCCCGACATCGGCACTGGTGTTGGATGAAACACTCCTCACCAGGGATGGCCATCTGGCGTCCTCGGTGCCTTCGGGACCGGTGGATACACTCCAGACTGACCTTCCATTATTGGTACCAGCACCGATACTACCACCGACGTCGGTACCTTCCAGACGTGCATCGATAGCCTCGCTTCCTTCGATGCCGAGTCTGGAATCGATCTCCAGTCTGGAGGACTGGGTACCGACTCGACTTGGTACCTGCTCTCGGCGGTACCGAAGGCTCGGTTCTGATGATTCGGATCCGCAACTCTCGGTTCCCTCGAGGCCCATTGAGTTGCCACTGGTTGACCTTCATTCACCAGTACCAGACACGGTACCGAAATCGGTTCCGATGTCCTCATTACCCTTACGGTCGGTGTCTTCCATGCTTCGCTTATCGATGCCGAGTTTAGAATCGCTCTCTAGTCTGGAAGACTTGGTACCAATACACTTTGGTACCGACACCGATCGATACCGGTGGCTCGATACCGAGGATAGCACCCGGAGGTTTTCAGTTACCTCGGTACCGATTGAACTGTCTCCGATGACTGCTCCGATGTCTTTGTCGGCCTCGACTCTGACATTGGTACCGGTATTGGCATCGGTACCGGTATCCACATTAGCATCATGGCCAACTCCTGCCATGCTTTTTTCAACAGGATCGCTCCCTTCTATGCCAAGCTTGGAGTTGATACCTGGCATGGACAATGTGGTAATGACGGTCGCTGCTCCAGACAGCCAGTACCGGCGACCATCCTTTAAACATTCCACACTGCACTGTGCAGGATCTTCTATTCCTATGTATCTGGATAGCTCTGTCGGTGCTCAGGCTAGTTCTTCAGATCTAACCTGTTCAAGGGAAATTCCTGTTGGGGAACCCTCTTTTCAGAGTTTCCTCCTGGATATAGCAAGATCTCTTGCCATTCCTATCCCAGGACATGATCCTGCACAGGGCTCTCTTTCTACCAAAGCAAAGGAGAACATAATGCTTCCTTTGCATCATTCCTTGCAGCATATCCTTCTAGGAATGTGGGAAACACCTTTAAGGGTACTCCCACCTTCCAGAGCAACTGATCTCTTATATCAGGTGCCCCCCTCTCCAGGGTTTCAAAAGACTCAACTTCCTCATCATTCCATAGTTGTGGAATCAGCAATGAGGCGGGTAAAGAGCAAGAAAAAGCACTCTTCTTATCCGCCAGGTCATGACTCTATGACACTAGATGCCTTTGGACGTCAAATCTTCCAGACATCTATGCTCTCTGCAAGAATTCTCTCATATATTTTCTATATGAGTCTATCTCTTGAGGAGGTCACAAAGCAATTACATCTTTTGACTCCTTCCCTTCCAGAGTCCAAGAGTGCAGACTATTCTTTACTGCTCAAGCATCTCCAGAATATCTCTTGGTTTCTTACTCATGCTTCCCTAGACTCTTTTGAGTCTGTTAGCAGGACCTCTGCTATAACTATAGGGGCACGACGTAGAGCCTGGCTCCAAGCTTCAGACTTGGATAAATGGGCACAACACAGACTGGGACATACTCCTTGCACTGGAGACAATCTTTTCAACAAGGAGTCTTTATGTCAGGTTACTCAGTTCTCCACTGACTTACCTGTTCCTAGGGGCTGTTCTGCACCTTCTTCTGTCCCAGTAGGTAGGAAATGTCCTGCCAAACTTTCTTCCCATAGGAGAAGAAGGTTTTATGCATCATCTGCCCATCATACAGATGTTCCCAAACAGGGGAAACTTCGTCCTGGTCTGCAGAGTTCAACCTCTCACCAGGCTCAGCAAACCCAGCAACCACAGGGTTTCTGATCAATCCATCAGATGCTTGTGACTCTTGGGATTAGAATCTGCAGTTGCTTCTTCTCAATAGAGGCATTCTACTGCTGTCATTCTAAATCCTAAACATGGATCTCTTCCTGAAAGACATCCATTCTTTCTATGTTCTATGAGCTGTCAGGATGTTCATGCTTCTAGGTCACAGGGTTTTCCTCTTTTTCCTGCTAGGGAAAGAGGTCTATCCACTATCAAACGATATTTTCCTGTGCCAGCATGTCTTTTTTCCTTCCTATAAACTTACTACTTTATAAGTTTTCTTCAGCTCCATTTCTTTACCCTCTTACCAGATTTTCCCCTGTAAGAGAGGAATTGCTTCACTGGAGGGCTTTTTCTTCAGCCTCTCTAGTTTTCTTACTTTTCCAGTGCGGAGTTCTCTTCTCTGAGTTGACTCCTCTTTTTCAATCTTGCTTTGAAGCAGTTCATCAGACACGTCCAGAGTTTTCTACTCTTGTTTTGTCTGTTCTTTCTGTTTTTAAACAGTACCATTCTTCTGCTGTCTGGCAAGCAGCTGCCAATGCAGGAGCCTTAATGTTTGGACCGCTGGTTCTTGTTCACCAGCAACCAGATTTGTCCTCCACTAACATTCTGTCTGGTCTTAATAGTGACTCCAAGTCAGTGCTGTCATCTATCTTGGAAATTTTTTCACTACAAGCTTGTTGGATTGTCTTCTTTTTCTGCCACCTCCATTCCCCTGGGTTTGGCAGCATAGTTGACATAGGTACTGGCTCTCCTGCAGCCTGTTCTATCTCCTCATTCTCCTGCATCATGCTCTCTGCAATTCTACAGAGAAGCTCTCCACTATGGGCCCTTGCTAGAGAGCATGGGGGGCTTTTTATCCAACAGCTATACTAGATGGTTGAAAAAGGCTTTTTCAGTCATGTCTCCCATGACTAGAAAAGTTCTCCTTTTTAATATAAAGGACATAGGCCTCCTCTTACGTGAAAGCTTAAGGAGTTGCTAATTCCCTGCTTTGGTCTATAGTATTTCCAATAGGGAATATGTTTTTTCCTTCCAGCTCGTCCTCATGGTAAGAACGCATGATACCTTTTTGCCCTTAAGCAGGTCAGCATGGTATCTCATTCCTATGCGTCTTCTGTTCGCTTACCATGCTAGAGTTCTAGAATACTCGGGACTTGCTGGCTGCAGACTGATATCATCCTCTGCTTTTCACGTAACCATCCTGGTTATTCTACTACCTAGCATCCCTGTAGCCATAACCAGTGGGAATTGATTCTCTATATATCTTCTCAAGTAGGTTCCACCTTCTTGTTAATAGATGAATATTTCCTCTCCACGTTTTCCTATGTGAATACCTTTTTGTAGGCATATCTCTGTCTGCTTCTTTGCAGATTTCCATATAGAGGCCTATATATTCATACCTATAGCACACATCTTACAGATGTCTATGTCTATCATTTGTGTGTATTTTATGCCCTTCATATCTCACTATAGATATATTCTCATATATGTTATATATATGTATATGTATATCTATATATATCTATATCTATATGTATCTGTCGAGATATTTTACTATCGGTAGATATGTATTTTGCTTTATCTACCTGACTGTCGAGGCTCATATAGCTATATGATTCTGACAGATGGGCTTTACCCATACTTATGCTATCCAGCATGTTTTGGGGTCCTACACTCACAACCACTTGGTGGTAGTTAACACCTACCATAACCTTAAGGTTAGGTACCTCTGAAGCTCTCCATGTTCCAAAATCTCTCCCAGCTGACTTCAGTTAGGAGAGACATTGCGGATCTTCAGCTAATCACAGGCTCTAACGCCTCCGGCGTTTGTCCTTTCTTTTGGGATACAAGGGGTTCCCATACCCTTTCTCCCCACAAGGACTGGGCCTGTTGTCCAAATCGGTTTAGCCTTTCTCTTTTTGTTCCTAAGAGTGAGCCACTCTGCGGCCAAAAGAGTTCGGCTTTTATCATAAAGCCTTCCGCTGAAGGCCCACCGTTTTTGTACTAGCCCAGTTTTTCCTACTGGGGTTACCTGTTACCTTTCAGGGTTCTGACCTCCGTTGCTTTTCCTACAGGTTTACTACCTCCACTTACAGTGAGGTCCTTCTCGAGGTTCCTCAACTGGGTTCCCCAGTAGATCCCATGAACCTCCATACTTCTCTGAAGTCCTGTTAGGGGAGGTCCATATTGCAATATTTTTTCTTTGCAATAGCATTGATGACAATTATCATCCACACATGGACTCCTTGTCTGCAATCCTATGCTAGGTTAACTGTTCCACAGCACCTTTCTCTCTTCAACTCCTACCCTCCATCCTCAGGATGCCTGGTGTTGTGGGGGATAGCATGTTCCAACCTATGACATGCTGGGACTCCAGGCATCTCAGCTTGGGAGTCCCCATATGTGAAGACTCATTCCTGCTTGTTCCTGGAGATAGCACAGTTACTTACCTGTAACAGGTGATCTCTGGGAACAGCAGGAATAAGTCTTCACAACCCACCCACCTCCCCAGGAGTTGTATCTCTATCTATCTTTCCTTTCCTCTCTCTCTCTTTGTCTCAGCTTTAAAACTTAACTGAGGAGAGGCAGTTGGGGAAGGCAGCACGCAGGCGTGGTGGGATGCTTCCAAAAGCTCTTTGATTGGACGCTGGGAAGCGTTCCCGCGCAGACTCCGTCGGTACCGACGTACCCATATGTGAAGACTTATTCCTGCTGTTCCCAGAGATCACCTGTTACAGGTAAGTAACTGTGCTTCGTGTTGACCCATTTTTCTCCACTCAATATTTTATAGACCTTTGTCATATCTTCCCTCAGCCCTCTCTTCTCCACATGAAGAGCCCTAACCTCTAGATTTTCCTCATAGGAGAGTTGCTCCATCCCCTTTGTCATTTTGATCACCTTTCTCTTTAACCTTTCAACTGCTGCTAGTGGAGGAGTAGCCTAATGGTTAGAGCACTGATTTGGTAATCAAACAATCAAGATTTGATTCCCACTAATGTACCTTGGGTAAGTCACTTAACCTTCCATTGCCTTGGAAGAAAGGCCTGACAATCTACTTCTCAACACACTACCAAGAAAACCCTGGAGCTGTTAGGTCACCAGGAATCACCATTGACTCAAAGTCACACATTGCATTTGTCTATGATCATGCCCATTTCCTTTTCTTGTGTGGTGACTCCTAATATGGAACCCAGCATTGTGTATCTAGTTTGGGTTATTCTTCCCTATGGGCATCACATTGCACTTGTCCACATTAAATTTCATCTCTAATTTGGATGCAAGTCTCCCAGTCTAACAAGGTCCTTCTGCAATTTCTCACAATCTGCATGCAATTTAATAACTTTGAGTAATTTGGTGTCTTCTGCAAATTTAATCATGTTGCCCGTGTTCCCATTTCCAGATCATTTATAAATATGTTAAAAGCACCATTCCAAGCACTCCACTATTCATATTCTCTATTGATACAGTTAACTATTTATCCCTACTCATTGTTTTCTATCTCTCAATCAGTTTCCAATCCACAATAGGGCATTTATTCCTATACAATGACTTTTTAATGTCCTCAGGAGTCTCTGATATGGGCCTTGTCAAATGCTTTCTGAAAATCTAAATACAATATGGCTCTGCCATAGTGTATTTGGAAATACACTATTCCTCCTGCCAGTATTCTGCCTGCCTCTCCACTGCCTGCACAGAACCTCTGGGTGTGCAGCGAAGAACATGGATATGATGGGGGCGTGGCCTGGATGGGGCGTGGCTTAACCGCCGGACATACAGGGAAGATTCCATTGTCTGCCCTGTACGTCTGGGGGTCATGGGGGAGATGGCCTACTTATTCCAACTTGGAGGTAGAATAAAAATAGGCTGCCCACACCAATCCTGCCTGTCAGCCCCCCTCTCTCCGGAGTCAGATCACGGCGCATGTGGGTCCCCGCCGCCCGATCGGGACACTGGCTGCCCCTATCAGGCACGGGTGCGGGGAATTGGGGTCCTGGGATGCGCCATACATGTGCTGCCATGGGGAGGATGTCCCCATGGCAATGGAAGGGGCACTCCGGGCTGTCCTTGGGCCCGATTATGACTGCCATGGGAACATTTTGCTCCCGTGGTTCAGAATTGGATCCTAACGGGACCGTCCAGATGGCCCGGACATGCCCCTTAAGGAACTGGGCTTCACATTGACTGGCTGAACTTCATCCACATGTTTGTTTATACCTTCAAAGTAATGGAGTAGATTGGTGAGGCAAGACTTTCCTTCACTAAATCCATGTTGACTTTGTCCCATTAAATCACATTTGTCCATGTGTTCAGTTATTTTGGGCCTGATTTTCGAAGGCAGTTACACAGGTAACAGCCCATGTTACCCATGTAAATGCCTTAACCGGGATTTGGCACCTACACGATAAATGCCTTTATAAAATCCCAGTTAAGTCTCTAACGCACCCAGATGCTATCCGCTTAGCATCGGGGCATGTTTGATGCATTCTGGGGCAGAACGGAGGTGGGGAATGACACTAAATGGGTAGCAGCGATTTGCGATGCTGCACGCTTAGTGCTCTGCACCTTAAAGATAGATGGCACTGGGGCTAAATGGGTAGCATCGAAAATCACTGCTACCTGCTTAGCCTCGGCAGCTGCCGGCCTGTGTGGTGTAACCCGGATTTTCATTTCCGTCACCGTGGAAATGAAAATCTGGGGTTAAAGGGTCGGTGGGCAGGGCTAAGTGGCTACAGTGCTTAGCCCTTCCCAGATGAAAATTGGGCCCTTTGTTCTTAATAATGGTTTCTAACATTTTTCTTGGCACTGTCGTTAGGCTCACCGGTCTGTAGTTTGATGGATCACCACTAGAGCGCTTTTTAAAAATAGGCATTAGGTTGGCTACCCTCTAATCTTCTGGTACCATAGACTATTATAATGATAGTTTTAAAATTACTAATAGTAGTTCTGCAGATTCATCTTTGAGTTCTGTTAGCACTCTTGAGTGGATGCCATCTGGCCCAGGTAATTTGCTGCTCTTTAATTTACAGTTGTGGTCAACATTCTTGACACCCTTGCAGTTCAACCCCTTAATGTTTAATATGTCCTAAATAAAAGTGGCCAGTGGAATGGCTTTGGACTATATATGCACACATATTTGACACATAAAAGAATCAAATAAAACAAGACTAATTAAAATATTTTTACCACCTTACTGAGCAGATTAGATGGACTATACTAGTCTTTATCTGCCGTCATATACTATGTTATTATGTTAAAAAAGGAAATAGTATGAAAATTGGGACATTGACAGGTCATGATTATTGGCACCATTATAAACAATTCAAATCAGTTTGAATAGAAGAGCCACATTCCCACTGCAGTATAATTAGACGCAATTGTAATCACATGACTTGAATCAACTGATGAATGATGGCTTTATTGTTTAAAATGGCTACATTCACACCCTGTTCTATTTTTATACTTCAAAGGGGTACAAGGCCATCTCCAAAGACCTTGAGATTCCTGTCTCTACAGTTCGAATGTTCTTAAGAGGTTTTCTACTCATGGAACTGTCTAGAACCTCCCAGGACATGCGGGAAGAGGAAAATTAATCCAAGATGTCTTTGAAAGTTAGTGCGGACTGTTGGAAAAACACTGCTTACAACATCCAAAGAGCTTAAGGCTGACCTGGAGCAATCGGGAGTGGTGTTTCAACCCACACCACATGCTGAGCACTAAATACCCCACTGCTCAAAGACAGACATAAAAAGGCATGCCTGATCTTTGCCCAAACCCACATTGAGAAACCACAGTCCTTCTGGAAAAATGTTCTGTGGACAAATGAAACCATATTTGAGCTCTTTGGCAATGCAGACCAGCGATACATTTACAGGTGAAGAAATGAAGCTTATAAGGAAAAAAATCCTTCTTACAGTTAAATATGGTGGAAGTTCCATAATGTTGTGGGGCTGTTTGTTGCTTCAGGAACTGGAGGCCTGGAACCCATTAAAAAATCATGAAGTCGGAGGATTACCAAGGTATTCTGGAGCAAGCTGTGCTATCTAGTGTCAGAAAGCTAGGTCTGGGTCAAAGGTCATAGGTCCTCCAGCAGGACAGTGACCCAAAATATACTTCCAAAAGTTCAAAAGAATGGTTAAAAAGGAAACAATGGACTGTTTTAAAATGGCCAGCAATGAGTCCTGATCTCAGTCCAATCGAGAACCTTTGGAAACAGTTGAAATCTGCCATTGGTAAAAGGAATCCTGGAAACATTCATGAGCTGGAACAAATCTTAGTTGAAGAATGACAGAAACTACCAGCAGACAGATGTACGAAACTTATACAAGAAACGTTTAGAGGCTGTCATCACTGCCAAGGGTTTTGCAACCAAATATTAGTGAAGGGTGCCATTATTCCTATTCAGGTCATATTTTATTTTTTTTCTCAGAAATGACTACGTCTAGGTTGCACAGGCATCTTTTTGTTGTTGTTTATCTTTGAAAATACTATTAAAATACTATGATGACATACAGTTGGAATATTTCCAATTATTTCTCAAGATATTGTACACAACATACTTAAAATGCAAGGGTGCCAATAATGTTGACCACAACTGTATCAGTTTGTTCTACTACATTTTCTGGGTTCATTAAAATTTGATTCAACTATTATGATTCATCATCATTAAGGGGTATGTTTACTAAACCGGGCTAACGGTTAACCCGGGCTATCTGCAACTAGGTCCCATTGAATAATATGGGACCTAGTGGCAGATAGCCCGGGTTAACCGTTAGCCCGGTTTAGTAAACATACCCCTAAATTCCTTTTCTGACATGAGTAGCTTCCTCACATTTTCCTCAGTAAAGACTGAAGCATAAAATTCATTTAGAGGGGAATTTTAGAAGATCCATCCAAGTACAATCTGTGATGTCTAAGTGAGAACATCTGAAAAAATTGCATGCATATCCAGAGGTGGATGTGATTTCACAAACCTGGACGTGCCAACAGACATTTTGGGGGGCATCTATCTAGACATCTCCAGAACAGTGCTACAGAACCTGGACATGTAGGATAGCTTAATGGTTAGAGTAGCTGACTAGGAACAGGGCTGCTAGGGTTCAGATGCCATTGCTGATGTTATAAGCATTGTACTAAGTACCAGGGATGAGCATGTGCATGCTTCTCTATGCATTTTTTTTACAACTAAATTTATTTATTTAACTGGATTTGGTATACCGTTTTTCTACCAGTCAAAACAGTGTACAATTTCTTGACGGGATAGAGAGGGGTACTCATACATTTCTTTGTAGTGGTGTGTTGGGGTTAGGTGTGCTATGAAGGGTGGGGAGAAGTGGGGTAGTTTCTTGTTGGGTCATCCTGTGACAGTATTTCTGGAAGAGATATGTCTAAGTGTTTAAAAAAAGGCTTTTCTCTCCTGAATATTTGTTAAGGTAGGTGGCAGCGTGTTCCACAGAGTGGGGGCATAAAGAGGGAAAGACCTGTGGCAGGCATATTGGGTTCTAGTGCTGATTTGTTTTGGCGGGATGAGTAGGTTACTTGTGGCCTGCCTGCGAGGCATGTCGGAGCTGGGGCTACTGATTGAGCTTTGGAGGTGATGGACAGTAAGCCCATTCTGAACTTTATGGATGATGGTGATGGCTTTGAATTTGATCCTAGAGATGATGGGTAACCCGTGGAGGGACCGTAAAATAGGTGTAATATGGGAGCGTCTTGGTGTTCTGCAGATTGTTCGTGCTGTAGTGTTCTGAGCAAGCTGTAGTGGATGGATGGTGCATTTGGGTAGACTGTAGTAAATTGAATTTACTAAAACAAGCTAAAACAAGCACTTTTCAGATGCTTGTTCGTCACTGTTTGCGCCTCACAGCAGGTCTATGATTAGATGTGACACCAGACATCCATGAGGTTTATATGATCAGCCAAGGACACCCTGGTTCCTGATAACACTCTAACCATGCCTCCAGATACCTGGGAATGCCTCAGCTATGCCTCCTTCACCCTCCTATTCAGATGTCGACATCCTCACACTGGGGACATCCCCAGAGCTGGCTCCTAAAATGCCTCTGGAGATGTTTCTCTGTTTTAGACATCTCTAAGCCCTTTTTTGGACATCCAAAGCAAGAATAAGTCTTCTAAAATGACTCCCTTAGTCTCCAAGAATATAAGATGTGCCATACCGGGTCAGATCAATGTCCATCAAGCCCAATATCCTGTCTCCAACAGTGGCCAACCAAGGTCACAAGTACCTGCCAGGTTTCCAACAAGATATACAGATTACATGTTGTTTATCCTGAGGTAAGCAGTGGATTTCCATGGTTCTCTTTAATAATAAGAACATAAGATATGCCATACTGGGTCAGACCGAGGTCCATCAAGCCCAGTATCCTGTTTCCAACAGTGGCCAATCTAGGTCATACGTACCTAGCAGTATCCCCAAAAGACACAGGTTCCACAATGCTTGTACTGGGTCAAGCATTGATTATCCTGGGTCCCTTTTTAATAGTGCTTTATGGACCTTTCCTCCAGGAACTTGTCCAAACCTTTTTTAAACCCAGCTACACTAACACTTACTACATCCTCCGGTAACAAATTCCAGAGTTTGATTACACGTTGAGTGAAAAAATATTTTCTCTTATTTGTCTTAAATAGTTTACCCTGTAGCTTCATTGCATGTCCCCTAGTCTTTCTATATTCTGATAGCGTAAACAATTGATCCACGTTTACCTGCTCCACTCCATTCATTAATTTATAGACCTCTATCATATCTCCCCTCAGCCGTCTCTTTTCCAGGTTGAAGAGCCCCAACCTTTGTAGCTTCTCTTCATAGGAGTAGCCTTCAATCCCCTTCATCATTTTGGTGGCTCTTCTCTGTACTTTTTCTAATAATGCTATGTCCTTTTTAAGATACGGTGACCAGAACTGCACACAATATTCAAGGTGCGGTCGTACCATGGAACGATACAGAGGCATTATAATATCCTTTGTTTTATTTTCCATCCCTTTCTTTATGATACCTAGCATTCTATTTGCTTTCTTGGCTGCTGCTGCACACTGGGCAGAGGGTTTTAACATGTTATCCACGATGACTCCTAAATCTTTTTCCTGGGTGGTGGTTCCCAATGTGGAACCTTGCATTGTGTAACTGTAGTGTGGGTTGTTCTTTCCTAGGTGCATAACTTTGCACTTGTCCACATTAAATTTCATCTGCCATTTGGATGCCCAGTCTTCCAATTTATCCAGATCCTCCTGCAGTTTTCCACAATCCTCTTGGGTTTTAACAACTTTAAACGGTTTTGTATCAATGGTTTATGGACTTCTCCTCCAGGAACTCATCAAAACTTTTTTTAAACCCATCTGCACTAACAGCTTTTAATATATTCCCCAGTAACAAATTCCAGAGTTTGATTATGTGTTGGGTGAAAAAATATTTTCTCCTATTAGCCTTAAATGGGCTATATTGTAGCTTCATTGTGTGTCCCCTAGTCTTTCTACCCTTTGAAGGAGAAAATGATCTACATTTACCTGTTTCACCCCATTCATTATTTTATAGACCTCTATCATATCTCCTCTCAGCTATCTTTTTTCCAAGTTGAAGAGCTCTAACCTTTTAAGTCTTTCCTCATTGAGGTATCCTTCTATCCCCTTTATCTACCTTTTCTAATTCTGCTATATCCTTTTTAAAATATGGTGACCAGAATTGCATTCAATATTCAAGGTGTGGTCACACTATGGAACAGTATAGAGGCATTATAATGCCCTTTGTTTTATTCTCCATTCCTTTATGATTCCTAGCATTCCATTTGCTTTCTTGGCCACCCCTGCACACTGAACAGAAGGTTTCAACGTATTATCCGCGACGATACCTGTGTCCTTTTTCTGGGTGGTAGTTCCTAATGTGTAGCCTTGCATCGTGTAACTGTAGTTTGCGTTATTCTTCCCTAAGTGCATTACTTTCACTTGTCCACATTAAATTTCATCTGCCATTTAGATGACCAGTCTTCCAATTTATTAAGGTCCTTTTGCAATTTTTCACAATCCTCTTGTGTTTTAACAACGTTGAATAATTCTTTGTCATCTGCAAATTATAAACTCACTTGTTGTTCCAATTTCCAGGTCATTTTTCATTGTGTTAAAAAGCAGTAGGACCAGCACAGATCCCTGGGGTACTCTAGGGCTAAATAGCTATTGAGAAAATTAACTATTTAGCCCTACTCTCTTTTTTCTTTCTTTTAACCAGTTCTTGATCCTATACCATCACTACCTCAACACTATTCTGCCTCAAATAAACCTAAACTCTCAGGACTGGACCACATAGTACAAAACTGGAACCACACTATTTCCAAATCTGCAACAGAACCACAAACCAAAAAGCACAACAGAAAATGCCACTCAGCCATATGGACACCGAAGAACTTAGAAACATCAGACACTCACTTTGGCAACTGGAAATAAAATGGAGATGCTCAAAAACAACAAGAGACTGAGACAATTACATAATACTATTAGAGTCATACCAAATCACCATCAATAAAAATAAGAAAGAATACCACACCAAACTCCTCCTAAGCTCCTTGAATCGACCAAGAGAATCATTCAACATAGCCAAATCAATACTACAGAGCCCTGCCCAAAACACCAAACAAGAATCTCCCTCCCCGCAACACATAGCTATAGTAACTACCTCAAAGACAAATTGAACAACAAGGGAACTACCTCTTTAATAACATACTACACCTCATAGACAACAGCAAGAACGGAATACTCATGATCTTCATTGATCTATCATCAGCGTTTGACACAGTCGACCACGGAACACTACTAGCAAGACTACAGAACATCGGACTACACGGAGCCACACTGAGGTGGTTCCACTCTTACCTAACGGACAGACAGATACAGGTCAAGATTGGGCCCAACACATCCCGAGCCATAAAAGTCATGCAAGGCGTACCCCAAGGATCCGCACTATCAGCTCTCTTATTCAACATCTACATCCAACCAATATGCAACATCATAAAAGAGCACGGGATAAATTACACAATCTATGCAGACGATATAATGATATACACACCAATCACCCTCGACAACCCAGACCACACCAAGATAACAGACTGTCTCATACATATGAACACCTGGTTTCAAGACAACAACATGACCATAAACTACAGCAAGACCGAGGCGCTAATCATCACACGAAACTCCGACTTCATCCCCCACCCCCCCCGCAACATCAAGATAGGCACCACAACCATACCTATACAATCAGAAGTAAAATACCTCGGAGTGACAATGGACAAAGAACTTAACTTAACCTTCAGTCCCACATCAGCAGAACCACCAAAAATGCATACCACAGGATGAGACTAGTACGACGCCTCAAGCCCCTCCTCACTCAGGAACACTTCCGCACAATTTGTCAAGCACTAAAAACCCCAATCCTAGACTTCTGCAACCCAATCTATCTAGGTCTAACGAAACAGACACTAAGACCATTGCAACTGGCACAAAACACTGCAGCACGCATAATTGCTGGCACCACAAGACAAGAACACATCACTTCCACCCTAAAAGAGCTCCACTGGCTACCTATCAGTGCCCACATTAGATACAAGACAATCATAAACATTTTCAAAATCAAACATCAATCATCAGCTTTCAGCCTACACCCACTCATACAACCAGACAACAGCACAAGACCAAGAAGAAGAGGTACATACAACCGTGTCAACACACCTAAAGATATCAACAGGGTACGCAAGGACACCGAAAAACGAGCCTTATCACAGGCGGCACCAACAATCTGGAATGCCTTCCCCGACGAACTGTGTTCAACAACAGACCTTAAGGAGTTCAGGAAACTACTGAAGACAACCCTCTTCATAGAACACTACGGTGACATTACTTAAACCATGCAACAGACACCTCAATTCCCCCCACATGTCACTATAATTGTAATTAAGCAAGGAACTGATACCCATAGCATTGTAAATAGCGCACGCTGTAAATAGCACCACAAGGATCAACGTCCAGACACACTCACACGCATACACCACTCACTGCATGTGCACACTATACACTGTATCTTATTGATTGTTTGCTGTTCAGACCGCCTTGATTGCAGGATAAGGCGGTATAGAAATACGTTTAAATAAATAAATAAATAAACTACACTAACCAATGCCATACCACCACCATCACTCATCAACCCCACCCCCATATATGGCACATCTTCCACTAAATCACACTAGATCACCTGGAGAACATCATCACTAACATAAATACCACAATCTCCCCATTGGATCCCTGCCCAGTGAGCTGTATCAAAATAGCTCGCCAAATCACACCCACACAAGGATCACTCAGTTATCCCATACACAGGGATACATGCCGCCCATCCTCAAGCAAGCCTCTATTCACCCTTTACTCAAAAAACACAACCTAGACAACCTTACCAAGTGCCTACCACCCTATCTCCAGCCTCCCATTCCTCAAAAAAAGTCATCGAGAAGGCTGTACAACTACAGCTTCAAGACGTGGAGCCCCATTTTGGTAAGGGGACGTCTGGACCGTCCAGACATCCCCGCTTAAGACGGAGCAGTTAGTACTTGATTTTGGTCCGTGGGAACAAAACATTCCCGCGGAAGCCAGAATAAGTCCCAAGGACGGCCCGGCATGCCCCTCCACCTGCGAGGAAATCCTCTCCACAGGCGCCCCAGACATCCGTGGCTCCAACCCCCCAAAACCCCACCACCTGATCCATGGCTGGCCTCCCGTGGCCTGGCCCCAGCCCTGGTGGGGGGTTCCCCGGACCCGATTGGGCTGCTTATACCCCCTTGGAGGTGGTATAAGCAGCACATCCCCAAGGGCCCAGCAGCCCACCCCTGCTCCACCCCCTCCTGCCCCCACCGGCTTTCCTCATTCTGAAGCACAGGACATATGGGGAGAGCTAATGGGGGAATAGGATCTATGTGGATTATGGGGTTGCATGTCCTGGCATTCCCATGTTCCAGAATGAGGGCCCATGTCAAAGCCTATGCACCTCTCGACATACAACAACACGACTTCAGACCCAATCATGAGTCAAAAGAATACTAACGGCACTTATGGACAGGTTAACCCAAGGCATTGCATCAAGGCTTTACAGTCATCTTCCTTGATATTACTGCAGTATTTGACTCTGTACCCCACGAGGCATTACTACACCGCCTGTAAGAAATAGGATTCTGTGGCACAACAGTCAAATAGTTCAAATCCTACCTAACTGAAAAACAACAGGTGCTATCAGCTGGCACCACATCAGCATCATTTGAATTGCAACAAGGTATACCACAAGGATCTGCACTATCCTCTCTACTGTTCAATCTATTTATACAAACCCTCTGTACTATCATGTTACCCATGACTGAAGTGGTATTTAAAGGTGCGGAAGAATTGAAGGAAATATCGATACATCGGGAAGATGTCTTACAACTATTAGATAAACTGAAGAGTAGCAAATCACCTGGGCCGGATGGTATACATCCAAGGGTGTTGAAAGAACTGAAATATGAGATTGCAGAACTGCTATCAGTAATCTGTGAACTATCATTAAAATCATCTCTAATACCTGAAGATTGGAGGATCTCCAATGTAACACCAATTTTTAAAAAGGGTTCCAGGGGTGATCCGGGAAACTACAGACCGGTGAGCCTGACGTCAGTACCGGGAAAAATGGTAGAAACCATCATAAAGAATAAAATTACTCAGCATGTAGATAGTCACAACCTAATGGGAGACAGCCAACATGACTTTAGACAAGGAAGATCTTGTCTTACTAATCTGTTATGTTTTTTTGAAGGAGTGAATAAACAGGTGGACAAAGGTGAGTCGGTTGATATTGTGTATCTGGACTTTCAGAAAGCCTTGGACAAGGTCCCTCATCAAAGACTTTTGGAAAAACTAAAGAGTCATGGGATAGGAGGCAGTGTACTATTGTGGATCAGGAACTGGTTAAAAGATAGAAAGCAGAGGGTAGGGCTAAATGGCCAATTTTCCCAATGGAGAAAGGTGAATAGTGGTGTACCCCAGGGATCTGTGCTGGGTCCGCTGCTTTTTGACATATTCATAAATGACCTGGAAAGTGGAATAACGAGTGAGGTTATCAAATTTGCAGATGACACAAAACTATTTAAAGTTGTTAAAACCCAAGTAGATTGTGAAAAATTGCAAGAGGATCTTGATAAATTGGAAGACTGGGCATCAAAATGGCAGATGGAATTTAATGTGGACAAGTGCAATGTTATGCACCTAGGGAAGAACAACCCAAACTATGGTTACACGATGCAAGGTTCCACATCAGGAACCACCACCCAGGAAAAAGATTTAGGCGTCATTGTGGATACCATGTTAAAACCCTCGGCCCAGTGTGCAGCGGCGGCCAAGAGAGCAAATAGAATGCTAGGTATGATAAGGAAAGTAATGGAAAATAAAACAAAAGATATTATAATGCCTCTATATCGTTCCATGGTGAGACCGCACCTTGAATATTGTGTGCAGTTCTGGTCGCCGTATCTTAAAAAGGATATAGCGATTTTAGAAAAGGTACAGAGAAGAGCTACTAAAATGGTAAAGGGGATGGAAGGATACTCCTATGAAGAAAGGCTAAAAAGGTTAGGTCTCTTTAACCTGGAAAAGAGACGGCTGAGGGGAGATATGATAGAAGTCTATAAATTAATGAACGGAGTGGAACGGGTAAACGTAGATCGATTGTTTACCTTATCAGAATATAGAAAGACTAGGGGACATGCAATGATGCTACAGGGTAAACTATTTAAGACTAATAAAGGAAAATATTTTTTCACTCAACATTTAATCAAACTCTGGAATTTGTTACCGGAGGATGTAGTAAAGGCTGTTAGTGTAGCTGGGTTTAAAAAAGGTGTGGACAAGTTCCTGGAGGAAAGGTCCATAAACCATTATTAAGAAGTGACCGAAGATATCAATGCTTGACCCAGTACAAGCATTGTAGAACTTGTGTCTCTTGGGGAAACTGCTAGGTACATATGACCTAGATTGGCCACTGTTGGAAACAGAATACTGGGCTTGATGGACCTTGGTCTGACCCAGTATGGCATATCTTATGTTCTTATGTTCTTATGTAATCATACAAAGTCCTTTACCATTTATTTGCAGCTGACATGACGACATACATCCCATTTAATACACTAAACCCTGACTACTCTCCTCTGACCAACTGCTTCACTGCAATTCAACAATGGATAACAAATCATAACCTGTCATTAAACCTCCAAAAAACTAAAGTCCTACATATCACCAAGGATACGAGCTTCACACCACCAGCGCACATAATACAAAGGATACACAGCTACAAATAAAACCACTAGTGCACTACCTGTGAATCATATTAGATCAAGGCCTAACATTACAGCCGCACATCATTGCAATTCTCAAACAAACTTACCACAATTCTGGACAGAGATGATTTACGCACAGTTTTCCAGGCGCTGGTACTCCCACACCTGGATTACTGCAACATAATCCTCCAAAGCCTGCCAGCATCCATAATGCACCCCTTGCAGGTGGCTCTGAACACTGCTGCCTGAGTCTTACATGGTGCCTCCATCAAAGAACACATAACGCCTATACTACAAGACTTACACTGGCTGCCTATCATATCATGCACCAATACAAGGCCATCATCACAACCTTCAAGGCACACCACAACTCTCCTTAGAATATTTATTTTCTCTAATCCAGAAAACACCAGATGACAGACCGAGGAGAACCAAAGCATGGTCTACACCAGGGGAGGCCAACTCCACTCCTGGTGCACCACAGTCCAGCCTGGTTTTCAGGATGCCCCTAATGAATAATCATGAGGCAAATTTGCATGCAATGGGAGGCAGTGGATGCAAATATAATTCATGAATATTCATTAGGGACTTCCTGAAAACCAGGCTGGATTGTGGTGCACCAGGACTGGAGTTGGCCACCCCTGGTGTACACTAATCATCCCTACAACATGCAGAAAAAACAGCCAAAATCTTCAAGCACAGCATTCACACTGTACGCTCCACACCTCTTGAATGTTCTTCCACCTGATATCCGCTCCACGAGAGACCTGCAAGACTTCAGAAAAAAACTAAAGGCACACCTATTTAAAGAACACTACAGTGAAAACACTACATAGCCTCAACCCTCCATCCATAACCACCCAACCACACCCACCCTCTCCCTCTCCTCTATCTTCCATCCTCCCTACAGACTAAAATGACAGCTCTAAGGCTTTTAATGCTATTTTGTTGTTTAACATTTAAACTGTTTCATATAGGTTATTACAGTATATAAATATTATTCTATTAATATTTTCTGTTCCATGTATGCTAACCTAGCCTATTCAAGTTATACCACACTGTTTCATGTAAAAGTAAGCTATAAATGTTATTATTATTATTATTAATAAACATTTATTAAGCGCTACTAGCCATATGCAGTGCTGTACAAACACAAATAAAGAAGTCCACCAAGAAAGCACGATACCACGTGAACAGAAGAAGCCCAGTACAATTTGTGGTATGAAGGAAGGGAAGATTTTATTTCACCAAGAAAGCACGATACCATGTGAACAGAAGAAGCCCAGTACAATTCGTGGTATGAAGGAAGGGAAAATTTTATTTCACCAAGAAAGGGCCTATGGGCTTAAGTTGTGTGAAATAAAATCTTCCCTTCCTTCATACCACAAATTGTACTGGGCAAACACAGATAAAGACAGTCCCTACTCCTTAGAACTTACAATCTAATCAAGACAAACAAGACAAAGTTAGAAAGTGGATAGAATAGGGAAGGGTAAGGGGACACAAGGAACAAGGAATCAGGATCCAAAGGCAGCCTCAAAGAGGCGAGCCTTTAGCAAAGATTTAAAGAGGGGTAGAGATGAAGCCTGTCGTACAGATTCAGAAAGTTAGTTCTAGGTATAAGGAGCAGCAAGGTGAAAGGACCGGTCTATGGGTTAGCAGAGGAAGAAAAGGGCAAAGAAAGGAGTAAGCCAATAGAAGAGTGAAGTTCACAAGGAGGGGTGTAGAGGGAGAGGAGAGATAGTAAGGAGCAGCAGAATGAATGCACTTGAAGGTTAGAAGGAGGAGTTTGAATTTATTTATTTATTTACATTCTCTTATGTACCGCGCTATTCTGCATCAGTGCGGTTTACATTGAACAAATTGAAATTACATTGAACAGGGCATTATAACTTGGAGATAACTATTTTACAGGGAACATGGATACATAAACGGAATAGAAGCCAATGAAATGATTTGAGAAGAGGGGTTATATGAGAAAAACGAGGCTGGCAAAAGATTAGATGTGCAGCAGAGTTTTGAACAGATTGAAGGGGAGAGAGATGACTCAGAGGGAGACCTGCAAGTAGGAAGTTGCAATAGTCAAGACGGGAAGTAATTAAAGAGTGGACAAGTGTTCTAGCAGTGATATCAGAGAGGAAGGGGTGAATTTTGTAAATGTTATAGATAAAGAAGCAACAGGTTTTTGCACTTTATTGTATGTGTGAGGAGAAAGAAAGGGTGGAATCAAAGATAACACCAAGGTTACAGGCTGAGGAAACAGGAGAAAGAAGAATATTGCCAACTGAGACAGAGAAAGGAGGAGGGGGAGTGCTTAGGGGGGAAGATAAGTAGCTCAGTTTCGTTCATATTAAGTTTCAATCTGTGGTGAGACATCCAGGTGGCAATGTCAGAGAGACAAGCAGAAATACGGGTCTGCATTGCCGGAGAAATAGCAGGAGAAGAGATATATATTTTGAGAATCGTCAGCATAAAAATGGTACTGAAAACCTTGGGAGGAGATGAGGGAACCAAGGGATTAGATGTAGAGAGAGAAAAGTAGAGGGCCCAGAACAGACCCTTGGGGAACACCAACTGAAAGTTGTATAGAGGAAGAGGAGGAACCATTAGAATGAACACAGAAAGAGTGATGGGAGAGATAAGAAGAAAACCAGGACAGGACAGAGCCTCTAAAGCCAAGTGATGACAAAGTGTCAAGGAGGAGATGGTGGTCAACAGTATCTAAAGTGGCTGAAAAGTCAAGAAGGATAAGGCTGGAATAGAGGTACTTGGATTTGGCCAGGAACAAGTCACTGGAGACTTTGACAAGTGCTGTTTCAGTAGAATGTAAAGGGCAAACGCCAGACTGAAAGGGTTCCAGAAGAGCTTGAGAGTAAAGAAATTCAAGGCAACAGTTGAGGACTGCACATTCAAGAAGTTTTTAAATGAAGGGAAGCAGGGAGATTGGATGATAATTAGGACAGTTAGGTTTCTTGAGTAGGAGAGTAACCACAGCATGCTTGAAAGCTGCAGGAACAGTAGAAGTGGAAAGAGAGAGGTTGAGAATGTGTGAGATGGAAGGAATGACAGCAGAGGAAATGGAGGAAAGGAGATGGGTGGGGATGGAATCAGGAGAATAGGTAGTAATTTTGGAGGAGGAAAGAAGATGAGATGTTGCATCATCAGAAATCTTGTGAAAGGAAGAAAAGGTTATAGAGATTGATGGGAAAAGTTGGTATTGCGGAGGAAGTGAAGTTGTTCTAAGAGGAAACTGGAGAGAAATCTCATGTATTTTGTTATAGAAGAACTCAGCTAGGCTTTGGACAGAGAGAGAAAGGGGAATAGGAGATGGAGGCGCCTTGAGGAGAGAATTGAGAATAGAGAAAAGCCGTCGGAGATTAGTGACAAGAGGAGTTAGTCAGGTGGAGATAGTAGTTTTGCTTAGCAAGAGCTAATGCAGACTGGAAGAAAGTAAACATGAATCTTGTGAAGGAAGTCAGAAACAAGGCGAGATTTAAGACAGATGTACTCAAGCAGAATCCCAACACCACCATCATGCCCAGTGGTGTGGGAAAACTGGGAAAACTGGAAACCACCGTGAGAGAGGGCAGCAACAGAGGCAGTGTTATCAGGGAGGAGCCAGGTTTCAGTGTGAGCTAGAAGACTGAAGGAGTTAGAAATGAAAAGGTCATGAGTATAGGGGAGCTTATTGGAAATGGAATGTGCATTCCATAATGCACAGGAGAAAGGGAGAGAGGCGGGGGAAAGGAGAGGAATATAGATGAGATTACTATGGTTGAGAGAGGAATGAGAATGAGAGACAGGTCTAGGGGGGGGGGCCAGGGTTAGGATGAATGTCGCCAGATGAGAAAAGCAGATGGAGGATAATAGTACAAGGCAAAGAGAAGAAGGAACCAGAAACCAGAGTATTAGGTGTGCAGTCAAGGTGGTAGCAGTAATGACTATTGCGCACATTCATCTTTATCTTTACTTGTGAAACTTGATATACCGCCCTTACCAGAGGCGTCAGGGCGGTGTACAGTACAGGAATACAAATTGGCCACAGAAAACAAAGAGAAGAAAGGAACGCCATTAATAGACAGGAAAGTAAAGAGAAGGAGAGGAAAAACAAGTAAAGCAGGACAGGAAAGAAACACAGGGCAGGAGAGATAGTGATAGGGAGGGGAGGGGGTCGTCAGGTGACTTGGGCAAGGGGGTCACTAAGCCAGCGGTGGGGGGGTCGCCTGACGGGGGAAGGTCCGAGCCACCAGCAGGGACAGGAAGATCATAGGCCTGACAGAAGAGGTGAGTTTAATAGTCCAAAATGTACCTGGATTCTTATTTGTCAGATATATAGGTAAGTCTTGGTGCAGAAACAGGCTGGTCCTGACAAACAGAATTAGCAAATACAAGACAGTGCATGCTAAAGGAACCAGCGCAGTCCAGGCCGTCTACACCTGCGGATCTGATATACCATATCGCATGCAGAGAACCAATGGTAGTACAGAGGCGGAGATAGCCCTCAGCCTCGTTTTCGATGTCCAGCGCTGATTAGCTCAATACAGACCCAGCAGGAATGCACTGGGTAGGTTGCTGTAGAGGAGAATAGCTGTGAAGAGCTATCCTACGGCTAAGTGATTGTTACAGCCAAATGCAACTGCGCCTTGACATTTGGTAAGGCAGTATAGCTCAATAAATAAAATATTTAATTTCTGCAAGTCTCTCATGAGGGATCTTGTTAAAGGCTTTCTGAAAATCGAGATACGCTATATCAACCGGCTCACCTTTACCTGTTTATTCACACCTTCAAAAAAATATAACAGATTAAAAAGACAAGACATTTCTTTCCCAAATCCATGTTGGCTTTCTGCCATTAAACCATGACTATCTACATCTTCAGTAATTTTATTCTTTATAAAGGTTTCTACTATTTTTCTCGGTACTGATGTCAGGCTCATCAGTCTGTAGTTTGCTGGATCACCCCTGGAACCCTTTCAAAAAATTGGTGTTACATTGGCCATTCTCCAATCTTCAGGTACTACAGATGATTTTAATGATAGCTCACAGATTACTAATAATTAGGTTTGCAATCTCATATTTCAGTTCTAATTCATGTTTCAAATCTTCCAATATGTCACCTTTAAATAAGAACATAAGAACATAAGGTATGCCATACTGGGTCAGACCAAGGTCCATCAAGCCCAGTATTCTGTTTCCAACAGTGGCCAATCTAGGTCATATGTACCTAGCAGTTTCCCCAAGGGACACAGGTTCCACAATGCTTGTATTGGTTCAAGCATTGATATCCTGGATCCCTTCTTAATAATGGTTTATGGACCTTTCCTCCAGGAACTTGTCCAACCGCTATTACCGCGCTATTCTGCATCAGTGCGGTTTACATTGAACAAATTGAAATTACATTGAACAGGGCATTATAACTTGGAGATAACTATTTTACAGGGAACATGGATACATAAATGGAAGAGAAGCCAATGAAATGATTTGAGAAGAGGGGTTATATGAGAAAAACGAGGCTGGCAAAAGATTAGATGTACCGCGCTATTTAAATCCAGCTACACTAACAGCCTTTACTACATCCTCTGGTAACAAATTCCAGAGTTTGATTACACGTTGAGTGAAAAAATATTTCCTTTTATTAGTCTTAAATAGTTTACCCTGTAGCTTCATTGCATGTCCCCTAGTCTTTCTATATCCTGATAAGATAAGCAATCGATCTATGTTTACCCGTTCCACTCCGTTCATTAATTTATAGACTTCTATCATATCTCCCCTCAGCCGTCTCTTTTCCAGGTTAAAGAGCCCTAACCTTTTAAGCCTTTCTTCATAGGAGTATCCTTCCATCCCCTTTACCATTTTGGTGGCTCTTCTCTGAACCTTTTCTAAAATCGCAATATCCTTTTTAAGATACGGTGACCAGAATTGCACACAATATTCAAGGTGCGGTCTCACCATGGAACGATACAGAGGCATTATAATATCTTCTGTTTTATTTTCCATTCCTTTCCTTATCATACCTAGCATTCTATTTGCTCTCTTGGCCGCCGCTGCACACTGGGCCGAGGGTTTTAACATGGTATCCACAATGACGCCTAAATCTTTTTCCTGGGTGGTGGTTCCTAATGTGGAACCTTGCATTGTGTAACCATAGTTTGGGTTGTTCTTCCCTGGGTGCATAACCTTGCACTTGTCCACATTAAATTTCATCTGCCATTTTGATGCCCAGTCTTCCAATTTATCAAGATCCTCTTGCAGTTTTCCACAATCCTCTTGGGTTTTAACAACTTTAAATAGTTTTGTGTCATCTGCAAATTTGATAACCTCACTCGTTATTCCACTTTCCAGGTCATTTATGAATATGTCAAAAAGCAGCGGACCCAGCACAGATCCCTGGGGTACACCACTATTCACCTTTCTCCATTGGGAAAATTGGCCATTTAGCCCTACCCTCTGCTTTCTATCTATCGTCAAGCCAGTTCAAGCATGGGTAACCTCCCTACATCTTCAGTAGAGACAGAAGCAAAGAATTCATTCAGTCTCTATGCTATCGCCTTGTTCTCCCTTAGTGCCCTTTTTGCCCCCCTATCATCTAATGGTCCAAATGACTCTCTCACAGGTTTTTTTGCTATGAATGTATTGCAAAAAGTTTTTATTTTGCGTTTTTGCTTCCACGGCAAGCTTCTTTTGAAATTCTCTTTGCTTGCCTTATCAATGCCTTGCATCTAACTTGCCAGTGCTTACTGTATGTTTTCTGTTTTCGTCATTTGTCTCCTTTTTCCATTTCCTGAAAGATGCTTTTTTTGGCTACAACAGTATCTCTGATCTCACCTTTAAACCATGCTGACAGTTGTTTGGCCTTCCATACGATTTCATAAAACATGAAATACATCTGGTTTGGGCTTCAAAGATAGTTTTTTTAAACACTCATGCTTGATTTATACAGAACCTTTAACCTTCGCAGTTGCTCCTTTTAGTTTTTTCTTAACTGTTTTCCTAATTTTATCATTGTCTCCCTTTTGAAAGTTAAAAACTAGTGCTGTGGATTTTCTTGCTGTCCTCCCTCCATTTATTAAATCAAATGTAATCATGTTATGATCACTATTGCCAAGTGGCCCGAAGACAGTTTTCTCTTGCACTAGTTCCTGTGTTCCACTAAGGACTAGGGTTAAAATAGCTTCCCCTTGTGTTGGTTCATGAACCAGCTGCTCCATGAAGCAGTCATTTATTTAATCTAAAAACATTATCTCCCTAGCATGTTCTGCTGTGATATTGACCCAGTCGATACTGGGGTAATTGAAATTACCCATTATTACTGTATTGTAACTTTTGTTAGCTTCCCTGGTTTCTTATATCATTTTGTCATCCATCTGTTCATTCTGGCCAGGCGGATGGTAGTACACCCCACTACCATTGCCTTCCCCTTTCTACATAGAATTTCTATCTACAGAGATTCTACAGTGTATTTTGTGAGCTGCAAAACTTTTATCCTGTTTGATTCAATGCCCTCTCTAACATAGAACACATGCCTTCCACCAATTTGATCTACCTTATCATTGTGATATAGTTTATACCTAGGTATCATGGTGTCCCAGTGGCTGACCTCCTTTCACCAGGTCTTTGAGATGCCAATTATATCAAACCTTTCTTTTTTTTTTTTTTTTTTTTTTTAAATGCCGTCCAGTCTATGCTGACTCCTGGTGACCCAACAACTCCTAGGTTTTCTTGGCAAGGTTTGTTTAGTTCTATATATTCTAACTCCTCCATCTTATGTTTATGTTTATTGAATTTGATATACCGCCTTTCACATATGCAGCAGGGCAGTGTACAATAAAAACAAAGGATAGAAGTGTGAAAAGGAAAAGAACGCCATAAATAAATAGGAAAGATAAAACAGTCATACAGGGAGGAAAGCAACGTCAGAGGATTATAAGGTCAGGGGGGTGTTAGTTTGAAAGTTGTCTGGAAAAGATGAATTTTGAGTAATGATTTGAATCTGATGTAAGATGGTTCTAGACGAAGGTCGAAGGGTAGAGCATTCCAGAGTGATGGACCAAGGAAGTTGAAGGCCGTGCTGTGGGTGGTTTCCAATTTGGTTCTTGAAGCAGAAGGAAGGTGAAGGCGGTTGGCATGGATGGAATGGAGGATCCATCAGAAAGAAAAACTTTTTTTTAACAGTAGTATTAAATTTTTTCCTTATATTATACTACTTTCCTTATATTATACTACTTCTACTACTTAGCATTTGTATAGCTACAAGGCATACGCAGCGCTGTACATACACATATAAAAGACTGTCCCTGCTCATCAGAGTTTACAGTCTAGTCAGCACAACAGCCGAGGTCAAGGATATATCTAGGGGAATGGTAAGGAAACACATAGGAGACTAAACAGATCAGGATCCAAAAGCAGCCTGATAGGGACCTGGTGATTATCAAATCACCAATGTGCTATTCCTGTCTCCCCCCTCCAGGCAACAGAGGGATACCTCACCAAAATATGATGTACAAACCCCACCATCAGTTCTGACACTGTCAGCACTTCGCCCATGTTGCATCAGGCCAAAATGCTGACAGTGAGTATTTTAGACTTCTAACATTTGCATACAGGCATTTCAAAGGTTATATTTTGTCCATATTAACAATATGGTTTTCAGTTGACAGGAGTAATTTGGAAACTTTCAGCTCTGTCTGCCTTGTACTTAAAGGCATCTGGGTTACTTTTACCTTTATTGGAACCTCGCTATCAAGTTGCCCAGCTTCCCTCTTTTGCTAGTATCCTTCAAGGATACATCATTCTGAACCATACGCTCTTGGGCTTTTTTGTTGACTGTTGGCTTTTCTCTATTATCTAGTTTAAAAGCTGCTCTATCTCCTTTTTAAAGGTTAATGCCAGCAACCTGGTTCCACCCTGGTTAAGGTGGAGCTCATTCTTTTGGAAAAGCCCCCTCCCCCCCCCCCCCCCGCCGCACCTTCCCTAGAATGTTGCCCATTTCATAACAAATCCAAAACCCCTCTTTCTTGCACCATTGTCTCATCCAAACATTAAACCACTGGAGCTCTGCCTGCCTTTTGGGTCCTGCATATGGAATGGGAAGAATTTCTGAGAATGGATTTCTAAAAGCCTAAATTTGGCTTCCAGAACCTCTCTTCCACACTTTCTTATGTCATTGGTACCAAAATGTATCAAGACAGCAGGCTCTTCCCCAGCAAGTCTTGTGTAGGTGGTGTGTGAGGTGCACTACCTTTACACCAGGCAGGCATGTTGCCAGTCAATCCTAATGGCCACCAGCCGCCCAGCTATCTATATGCCTAATGATAGAATCACCAACTAGAACGGCCATCCTAACCCTTCCCTCATGGGCACATGGCCCTGGAGAAACCTCCTTGGTGCAAGAGGGGTTTACCTCACGTGAAGGACAGGTTCTAGCTAGAGGATCACTTCCTGCCACACCAAGGTGATGCTCTCCTTTCACGTGACTTCTCTCCTCCGTGACAACAGAGAAACGGCCAGACTGTAGGTGGGACTTCACTACTACGTCCATGTAGGTCTCGTCTATATACCTCTCTGTCTGCCTTAGTTCTTCCAAGTCTGCTACTCTAGCCTCCAGAGATTGGACTCGTTCCTTTAGAGCAAAGAGCTCCTTGCACCTAGTGCACATGTAAGACTTCTCACCAACTGGGAGAAAATCATACATGTGGCAAAAGACTATAAGTAAAGACTGGCTTGCAACAGAGTGCCCTAACTGACTTTATAAAACACTGAACTTGAAAATAGACACAGATTTTATCAGTTTGAACCCAAAGAATTCCCTTTAGTCCAAGAGTCTGAGAACTTCCCCATAGGTAAAAACTTACAAGTGCAGATTCCTTCCCAGCAAGAGCAGCTTCTGTCAGTAGCCTAGATTGAAAATCACTGAACTCTGGTTGACCTACTTATATCTGTGCTTCAAAGGCAATTTCTATTCTATTTCCTTCTGTGATTCGCACTGCCTTTGGTTTGATAGAGGTGGCCATTTCAAGCTGATCTTTTGAATATGTTGCTTGGCTATAACACAAGTTCAGATTCCTTCACAGCAAGAACATGGCCTTGTCTTTCCCGAGTACTCCTTTTATCCCTGGATCATTTAAAGGTTCAACTGATTCCTTCCCCGGCTGCTTGCTTTGAATGTACCTGAAAAAAACGTTTTATTGTGAGGTTTTTGTCTCTGTGGCAAGTTTCTTTTTTAATTCTCTTTTTGACTTCTTAATCAATGCCTTGCATTTGACTTTACCAGTGCTTATGCTGTTTCCTATTTTCTTCATTTTGGTTCCTTTTTCGATTTTTTTAAGTTTTTTTTTTTGTTGTAACAGCCTCTTTCATCTCACCTTTAACCATGCAGGCTGACGTATGGTCTTCATTTGCCTTTCTTTAAGGTGTGGGATATATCTAATCTGGTATTTCAAGACTGTATTTTTAAACGACATCCATGCCTGTTGTAACTCTTGGCCCATGTAGCTGCTCCTTTTATCTTTTTTCTAACTATTTTCCTCATTTTATCTTAATGTCCTTTTTGAAAATTAAATGCTTACACATACAGACCAATGCAGAAAACTAGCATTGCCTTTAAGCACAGATAACGCCCCATTTAAGCACACTTAATGCTAATGACAAATGCAGAAAAGAAGCAGATGTGTGCATAAACAGCAAAGGAAAAACTAGCACACAGTAAATACCTAGAGTATTTTAATGTATTTAAATTACAAGCAAATTAGCAGGACATAATGAAATGATATGCAAATATTGGCTGCGCCCGATGCAGAGAAACATGTAAAGGATTTCACAACCAGCCTTAGCCTTAATATCTCTATGCCTGGTCTTGAGGTGGCTTAAACATCTAACGAATGCCCCTGACAGTATTTTGATGGCATTGAGTGCTTTCTCCAATGCCAGGATCATCTGAGCAGAAATGTCAAACATGATCCAGGCATCGGGGAAAGCCCCCGATGCCATCAAAATACTGTAAGGGGGCCAGTGCCCCTGACAGAAAACAAATCCCTGGTGATTCAGCGGCCTCGATCCCCCCCAACCGTACAAGTAAAAGTAATCCCTTGTGGCCCAGTGGTCCCCATACCCCACCCGCCCAAGTTAAAGCACTCCCTAGTGGCCCAGTGGCCCAAATCCCCCCACCTGCCCAAGTAAAAGTAATCCCTAGCTCTTTCTCTAGTTGGTTTCTGAACCAGCTGCTCCATGAAGCAGTCATTTATTTCGTCCAGGAACTTTTCCTTCCAAGTATGTCCTGTCATGTTGTTCATCCTTTCAATATTAGGGAAACTGAAATCACCCATTATTATTAGAAACATAGAAACATGACACAGAAAGACCACATGGCCTATCTAGTCTGCCCATCCATATCAACTATAATAGTCTCCTTTTTACCTTTAGAAATCTTCTGTGTTTGTCCTCGTCTCTACCACCTCCACTGGGAGACTATTCCACGCATCTATCACCCTTTCTGTAAAGAAATATTTCTGCATATTACTCCTGAATCTATCTCCTTTCACCATCATCCTATGTCCCTTCGTAGCAGAGCTTGCTTTCAGTCGAAAGAGGCTCTCCTCCTGTGCATTTATGCCACAGAGGTATTTAAATATCTCTATCATATCTCCTCTATCCTGTCTTTCTTCTAAGGTATACATATTAAGATCTTCAAGTCTGTCCTCATATGGTTTATAATGAAGACCACTATTTTAGTAGCTACCCTCTGCACTGACTCCAACCTGTTTATATCTTTTTAAAGTTGTGCTCTCCAGAATTGCGCACAATGCTCCAAATGAGGTCGCACCAGAGACTTATACAGAGGTACCATCACCTCATTTTTTCTGCTGGCCATTCCTCGCCCTATGCACCCAAGCATTCTTCTGGCTTTCGCCAATGCCTTTCTTACTTGTTTAGCTACTTTAAGATTGTTAGACATAATCACGCCCAGGTCTCGCTCTTCTTTTGTGGACAGAAGTACTTCCCCCCCCCCCTTGAATTTTTGCAGCCCAAATGCATGACCCTGCATTTTTTAGCATTAAATCTCAGCTGCCAAATTCTAGACCATTCTTCAAACTTAGCTAAATCCTACCTCATGTTATCTACTCCTTCCTGGGTGTCTACTCTGTTACAGATTTTGGTATCATCCGCAAAGAGGCAAACCTTACCCGACAGCCATTCCACAGTGTCACTAACAAAGATGTTAAAAAGAATCAGACCAATGACAGACCTCCTTCTCCTCAGAGTGAGCTGCATTTCCTGAACCCTTTGCCGTCTCCCATTCAACCAATTTCTAACCCAATCAGTAACTTTAGGGTCCATCTCTAGGATGCTCAGTTTGTTTATAAGTTGCCTGTGTGGAACATTGTCAAAGGCTTTATTGAAATCTAAGTGCACCACATCTAGGGCTCTCCCTCGGACCAACTCCCTGGTCATCCAGTCAAAGAAATCAATCATATTTGTCTGATTGTGTTGCCAATTTTGTTAGCCTCTCTAATTTCTGTTAACATTTATTACCTGTCTGTTCATTCTGTCCAGGCAGACAGTAGTAAACGTCTACCACTATTTTCTTCCCCTTCACATATGGAATTTCCATCCATATAGCAACAGGATAAAATCAAAATAAACATAACTACCTCTTATATCTCAGCAAATAAGGGTGACTTACATGGAGCAGTGGGTACACCCCTAAATAAAGGCATGGGGAGGGGTGACCTGCACAGAGCGGCAGGTGCACCTCCTCTTGCCGCCTTGCTGGGCAGAGTAGATGGACCATATTGGTCTTTATCTGACGTCATATACTATGGGGGTTATTCTGTACCTTAAATAACGGGGATGGACGGCCCAATGGGACGTCCATTCCTGCTGTTCGTGCCTTCACCCGGCCTTGACTAACTTCCCCGCCGGTTGTGTGGGGAAGTTAGACGGGGCGGGAAGGGGCGGCTCAGGGGCAGAGTCTGGGCGGTCGCCGGCCCTGGACGTACAGGGCCGATTCTAATGTCGTCCCTGTACATCCAGGGCCGGCAACATATGTGGGAAGTTATTCCATCTCCGAGGTGGAATAACTTCCCTGGACATGTCATCTTGTAAATGCTGGGGTGTGAATGGGGCGGGGGGGGGGGGCCGGAGGGCAATCCCCGTAGCCTGACCCTAGCCTTAGGAGGCCAGATTGGGGGTCGGGCTGGAAGGAATTTGCTTTATTTTGTGGTGGCCAGCATTGTGGCTCTTCAGTGGAGTCACAGTGCCATGGCAACATGACGCCATGGCGCTGCGGCTCCATTGAAGAGTCTTGACTGATTTAGCCAGGGACAATCCTGCACGTGCAAGCCAGACTGAATTGTAGTCCCGGCCTGCACGTGGAGGACTGTTTGCATTTCTGATTCCTCGGGGCTAGACATACCTGCAGGATCAGAATTGCGAACCCCTCTGTATATCCGGTTCAAACTGGAAGTACAGAGGGGATTAATGTCCGTACGGAATCAGGCCCTATGTTACTATATAGAAATTAAATGGTCTATTTTGTTTCTTGCAGAACTTCTATTTTATTTACCTCAATGTTCTCTTTAACATATAGTGCTGCCCCTCCACCAATTTGATCCATCCTATCTCTGCTATATAATTTGTACTCTAGTATCACAGTGTCTCTTTGGTTATCCTCCTTCCATCAGGTCTTCAAGATGCCTATTATATCTGTGTTTTCAGTTAGTGCTATATATATTCTGGCTCTCCCATCTTATTTTTCAGGCTCCTAGCGTTTGTATAGAAGCATTTCAAGATGTATTTGAGTTTATAACCTTCATAACTGTTGACAGGGATAAGTAATTTGCTATCTTTCAACTTTTTCTGCTCTTCATTTAGGCACATAGGCTATTTTAGCATTTATTGCAACCTTTTATCAGGATACCCTAACTTCTCTGTTTTGATGCCATTTTTAAAGATAACTTCCTCTGCAACATATGCTCCTGAGTGACTGTCCCCATTCCCCTAAGTTCTAATTTAAAAACTGTTCTTTCTCTTTTTTGAATGTTAGTGCCAACAGCCTGGTATCACCCCCAGTCAGGGTGAAACCCTTCTTTGCCAAATAGACTCTCCCAGAATGTAGTCCAGTTCCTAACAAATCTAAAACCTTCCTCCCTGCATCATGATCTCATCCACACATTGAGACTCTGGAGCTCTGCCTTTCTCTTGGGCCATACATGTGGAACAGGAAAGATTTCTGTGAATACTTCCCTGGACGTCCTAGATTTCAACTTTCTACTTAAAATCCTAAATTTGGCTTCCAGAACCTCCCTCCCACATTTTGCTATGTCATTGGTACCAACGTGTACCAGGACAGCCAGCTCCTTTCCAACACTGTCTAGAATCCTGTCTAAGTTACCCATGAGGTCCGCCACCTTTGTATCAGGCAGGTGACACAGTGATCCTCATGCCCTCCCCAGCCACCCAGCCATCTACATGCCTAAGGATCGAAGCACTAACTAAAATGGCCATCCTAACCCTTCCCTCCTGGGCAGAAGCCCCTGGAAACATATCCTTGGTGTGAGAGGATATTGCATCTCTTGGAGGGCAGGTTCTAGGTAAAGGATCACTTCCTGCCACACCAAGTTTATGCTTTTCTTCCAGGTGACCTTTCTCATCCAAGGCAGCGCAGAGACTGCCAGACAGAAGGCGTGATTTCTCTACCATGTTCCTAAAGGTCTCCTCTATTTACCTCTCTGTCTACCTCAGCTCCTCCATTTCTGCTACTCTAGCCTCCAGAGATCAGACTCAATGGCTGAGAACCAGGAGTTCTTTCCTCCGTGCACACCCATGACCTCTCACCAAATGGGATATAATCATACACGTGAAACTTAGTGCAAAAATTTGGATAGCCCCCATCTTGCTGTGAACTGCTGTTTGCATCTTTATATTGATAAGTTGTTTAGTGTTGCTAAGGGAGTAGGGATACGTAGAGAAATATAAAGGCCTTCAGGATTTTTTTGTGTTATCTGCTAATGTTTTGTGTTTGCTTTTCACCGAACTGCTAATATAGCTATTAAGGGTTAATCACTTGCCGGTTAAAATATCCTATAATGATAAATTTCACTGTTAATTAGGAAAATAAATTAAAGGATGTGCCTGGGGTGGGTGAGAGTTTGGGGGATGGGAAAAAGAATAACTACATGTCAGTTTTGTTTTAAAATTCTGCAAAGCCCAACTACACACTAGAAAAAAAAGAGTGAAATCAATATGAGCACACAAAAAATATCTTATATTGTATATTTATGTTTTTTTGTTTTTTTGTCGGAAGGTGGCCGTGGGGTTTAAAAACCTCTCGAAGCCATTTCTTCCATTTTAATCAACACATAATTTCTAAAACTTCGAAATTATAGACCCACTTAGCGATGTATTGACCAGCATATTTTTCGGACCACAGATCATCAAGACGATAAGGACTCTAAATGTTGCAGTGTTCCTGATCTTCGTTGGTTCTGATAAGCCAGATAAGTCAGTTTTGAATTGGCTATGGTTGAATGCTATTAAGCAGTTTTAAATTATTCAAGGTGGTGCCTAAATAGTAGTTTGTTTTTCACCTTGTTGGCTCCTGAGTGGGTCTATAATTTCGATGTTTTAGAAATTATGTGTTGATTAAAATGGAAGAAATGGCTTCGAGAGGTTTTTAAACCCCACGGCCACCTTCCGACAAAAAAACAAAAAAACAGAAATATACAATATAAGATATTTTTTGTGTGCTCATATTGATTTCACTCTTTTTTTTTGGTTTTGGATTTGATTTTGGGGAGTGTTTGTTTTTGAGTTTTTGGTTCAACTACACACTAGGGCAAATGGATTCTAAATCTTTAAGCCAAGCCAATAACTCATTTATGCCTTTAAAGAGTTTAAAATCTAGAATTTTTAGAATAAGTCTATAATCTCTTTTGTCCTAAGTTTTAAGTCACTAAAATTTTCCAGCAAAGTTGTACTCACTCACCTGCAGAGACTTCTGCTGCTTTCAGATTCCCCTCAGGAAGAGAGGGCTCTTGAGATATTCCCTTCTTTATATCTTTTTATCAAAGGGAAATGCTTCTAACAGGCCCCACAGAGGCTTCTTGTACTTTCAGATTCCCCTCAGATATCCTTGTCTAGTTCAGTTTTAATTTTTTTGTCCCTCTCCCTCTCTCTTTGACCCTGTCACTTGTATTTTTAAATTTTCAATTTGAAAATCTTAGATGAACCTATCTGTATAAAAAAAATATTTTTCTGCATTTTTTGGGTGGCGGAGATTTTGTTTTATTGAATCATATGAAACTATAAGCCTTGGGGATGCTGAGGGTGTCAGATCCTTTCCCTGAAGTAAGTGGACTGAGGACTCTTCTGTCAGCCCAGTGAGCCCAACCATGTTAGTTTATGCTGCTTATGTTATGCTGTTTATGCAGTGAAATAATAGTTAGTTTACTATTTTCAGTTTGTGAAATTAGCTAATTGGTGTTGTCAACAATATTTTCACATGTTTTTATAAGCAAAGTGCAGCAAGCTGTATAGATGTATGATTCAGATACAGTAGATACATGGTCATGTACAAACTGCCTGTGTTCGTACATCAGTGTGCCAGAGTAATTAATGTTAATAAGATCTTAATGTGCTTGTGAGATCATAATTAGGAGAAATTAATACTTTGATTAGAAATAGGAAACTGTGTTTTGGCTCAGAACGACAGCTCTTACAAATTTCAATTTTTGAGCTGGTTTGTGACGGTCATTCTTGTTTGGTTTATTGTTTTCTCCTGAAATTAGAGACCTGTTAGAATTTTTTAAATGATTAAAATGATGAAATTATGGTGAGCTGTATATGTTCATTGTTTTTCATTTATAGACAGTACTGCTACATACCTTAACAAGTGCTCATATAACCTTTGAATGTTGGATTTGTAGGGATGCATCAGAGCAAAAGCTGTTTCCATTGACAACATTCATTTAAAATAAAACAAAACCAGATGTGTATGTTTAGACACTGGAACAATTGCTGTCATATTTTTCCTTGTCTATCAAAAATAGGGGCTCCGTAGAGTATTAATAATTATAATCTCACAATAAAATGAGACCTCAGCTTCAGTCATACATTTAGAATAACCCAGATTTTTTTGTAACATTTTTAAACTTATGAAAATTGTTAAAATCTATAGAAAACAAAAATTAAGTGACCTATATGTAATAAATATGCAAGTGCATTTTAAGTACTTGTTTTCCAATAATAAAAAATACAATTGTGGATTATGTTTTTTGCATTTATAGTTAGACTGCAGGATATATTCTATAGTTTTATTAAAACTGATTTTTCTTTTAAAATCTCTCTGCTGGTTGAGGACTTTTTTTTAACAGAGTATTCACTGTAACATGTTCTTCTGTTCTGAACCATATTAAATATGACATTTTATGAAAAAATATGTTAGCAAACTCTATATAACTGTTCACAATAGTGGAGGCAGCTGGCCCCAAGTTATGGGCTCTGGTCCTACTGAGTCTTCGGCCCGGATTTCCAAACTTCTTTCAAGCTCAGGCTGTCCAAACAACTTTATGCAGGCCAAGGCACCCATTGTAGCCAAACAATGCAAGACCTTTGATCTGCTTCTTTGTTTTTCACCCTCAAAGTCAAGTATTTTGCTGCTAGAGAATAAAACTAAAGATGAATTGGGTTCGCTTTACACCTGTAACATAGAGGTAGGCGAGTTAACAGAACAAGATGCAGTTGAGATAACTAACACTTGAAAGACAAAGGATAGGAATACATAGATCATTATCACTCAAGGCAACTGATTTTAATTATACAGACATTGCTATCCTAACCATTTGAAAACTTAGAATTTAGGAGGTTGGGTGGGGAAACTATCCTCGGGGACTCTCAGGATGGCCTAGAGTAGGGTGCCAGATGTCCTGATTTTATCAGAATTGTATTGATTTTTGGAAGCTTGTCCTGATTTGAAAAATGTCCTGATTTTGTCCTGAATTTTGGCATTTTGTCCTGACTTGTCCTGAATTTCTGTAAAGGTCTGACAGATGATTAAGATGAACATTATAATACAAATTAAGTTATTTTTATTTGCTTAAGGGCTCATTTCATCCTGGACGTCCAGCCCCTCTGTATGTCCAGTCTGAGCTGGACATACAGAGGGGCTCTCGATTCTGATCCTGTGGGGCATGTCTAGCCCTGCAGGATTAGAATTGCGATCAGTCATGTACGTGCAAGCCGGGACTGTGATTCAGTATGGCCTGCATGTACATGACAAGCCCGCCTAACAGTCAGGGCTTTTAAATGGTGCCGCGTTGCCATGGCAACGTGGCTCCATTTAAAAGCCGTGATGCCAGCCGCCAGAAACAAAAGCTTATTCCCCGTAGCCTGACCCTCGATCTAGCCTCCTAAATCCAGGGTCAGGCTACGGGGAATGTTCCCTGGCCCCCCTGCCCCATCTGCTTCCCAGGCCATAAAAAATAACGCATCCATGGAGGTTTTTCCACTTCGGAGGTGGAATAACTTCCCCGCACAAGTCGCCGGCCCTGGATGTACAGGGCCGACATTAGAATTTATTTATTTATTTATTTATTATTTATTACAATCTCTTATATACCGCGCTATTTGGCATCAGCGCGGTTTACATTATAACACAACGACCATAACAACATGCTGTTTGGTTTTACATCGAACAGGTGATCAAACTTGGATAACAGGGGTAACTATATACATGAGATATTTACATGGTGAGGAGTAACTTGTATAACAGGGGTCAATTATGATATACATGAGATATTTACATGGTAATGAGTAAAATTATCATAGTGAACGTAGGTAATCTCTTCAGAGGGGATGTCTAGGTGCCATTGGTGGTTGGGTAGTATTGGAGGAAAAGGTGGTATTTGAATCAGCTCTTACGGCCAGGGCCAGCGACTACCCACCACCTGCCAACTCCGCCCCTGAGCCGCCCCTTCCCTGCCCCCGTCTAACTTCTCCGCACAACTGCCAGGGAGGTTAGACGATAGTGGGGGAAGGCACGAACATCCCCGCTATTCATGGCACAGAATTTGGGCCCTTATTGTACATAAAATGGAGAAATGAAATAAGTTTTTCTTTTTCAACGTGTGAGTGTGATTGTGTTTTTATTTATTTATTTATTTAACATCTTTTATATACCGCGCTATTTGTTTTCAGTGCGGTTTACAAATAACAAAGGCTGCACATTCAGAGGACACTTGTGTGCTTACATTATAACAGGAAACTTAAACTTGGAACAACAGGGTAAACTGTAACTATGTACAAAACATATTGGATTCTTTAGTATTCACCGGAGGGCTAAGGCAAGACATCAGAGAACTTGAGGCAGAATTACTTATGAGGGAGTTGGGAGTGAGGAATGAGAGTTTGTGGGTTTAGGAGTGCTGATGATCAGATGCGTATTGGATGCTTGTGCAAAGTGGAGAAGGAAAATGTGGTGCTTGATTGCCTTGTGAAATTGAGTGAGGTCTTTAATTGCTCTTATTTCAGGTGGGAGGTCATTCCAGCATTTAGGTGCATATAAGGCGAAGGTCCTTTTCTTGGTTGACTGGGTACATTTGATGGACTCTTTGGGTATGACCAGGGTGTTGTCCGTTATTGACCTTCTCGTTCTGTTTTTTGGGGTGAGGGAGATGAGATCATTGAGAGACGTGGGGGCAAGGTTGTTGATGATCTTGAAAGTGATGATGAGTATTTTATAGGTTAACCTGCAATGAATTGGTAGCCAGTGGAGTTCCTTGAGAGTCGGGTGATATGGTCTGATCTTGCTAGACCACAGAGCACCCTAGCAGCCGCGTTCATCGCAAGTTGCAGTGGATTAATGATATTCTTGGGGAGGCCGTATAATACGACGTTTGCATAATCAAAATGAGGTAGTGTGAGGGCCTGGAAAATGGTCCGGAAGTTGTTATGAGGTAGCATGGGTCTGAGGTGCCTTAGCGTTCTGATTTTATTGTAGACAGATCTGGTGATGTTCCGAATGTGTTCCTTAAAGTCAAAATGCTGATCCAGTGTAATCCCTAGGTAGCGAATAGATGGTTTACTAGGGAGATCCGCATATCTTACTTTTAGGGAGGATGGGGGGGAGAATTCTTTGTTTCTTGAAATGAACAGAACTTCGGTCTTCTTGAAGTTTATACGAAGGTTTTGAGATGATAACCAGTCTGTGATGGCATTGAAGCAGTGAATAAGGTTGGTGAAGTCTGGTTGTTTGACTTTAAATGGTGTAAACAGTAGAACGTTGTCAGCATAGATTAATGAGGAGATATCGAAGGTGCGTATGATGTCACATATCGGCTGTAAGTATACATTGAACAGGAGTGCAGATAAGGAAGATCCTTGCGGAACACCTTGATGTTGGTGGAAAGGTGTGGATGTGGTGGAACCGACTCTGACATGCTGCCATCGCTCCGACAGGTATGACCTACACCATTCCCAGGCGAGACCACGGATTCCCTTCTCCAGGAGGCGGGCGAGAAGTTGATTATGATTAACGGAATCGAAGGCGGCGGAGATATCTAGGAATATTAGAGCAAAGCCGTTTTCAGCCTTATCAAGACCTCTATTCAATGCATTAGTTAGGGTGGTAAGGAGAGTTTCTACACCGTGTGATTCCCTGAAGCCATGTTGACAGGGATCGAGCGGTGAGGCTGTATCGATGTGATGTTGTATCTGTCTCTGAACAACCTTCTCTATTATTTTGGCTAATAGAGGTATGCTCGAGATTGGGCGGTAGGAGTCAGGCTTTAGTGGGTCAAGACTAGAGTTCTTCAGGAGTGGTCTTATAGAGGTTTGTTTGAGGAAAGATGGGAACGAGCCTGTTGCAAAGGATAGTCCAATGATGTTGACTAGGATTGGGCTCAGTTCGGCACGCAGAGATCTAACCCAGTATGCTGGGCAGGGGTCGCTTGGTGCTGTAGAAGTGTTGATGGAGGTGATGAGATCTTGAATGTTTTTCTCAGAGGGTGTGGTGAACATTGTGATTGGAGGAAGTGAGGTGTGAGAGTGGGAGAGTGCTGTAACTGAGACTGAGTCAGTTATGGAGGTCTTGGATTAAAGGTAGTCGGCGTAGGACTGGGGGGGGATAGGAACTAGTTGAGTAGGTGATGGTTCTTTAATTAGGGATTTTGCTATGTTGAAAAGGTCTCTAGGTTTATATAGTGAGCGGAGGAGAAGATTAGCATGGTATTCACTCATTCTGAGATATATAGTTTCACGGTGGAGTTTGAGGTGGTTCAAGTAGGTTACTTTGTCAGATTCAGAGCGAGACCTTCTCCATTTCCTTTCAAATTTCCTGAGGGAGAGGAGGGATGACCGAAGGTCTGCTGTGAACCATGGCGATGGCTGTCTTTTGTTTTGTTTGGTCTTGTTGCTTTTGGTTGAGGCTGGTAGCTGTGCAAAAGACTTTAATGTGGTGTTCCAGTTGGTGATTGCTTCTCCGAGGTCAGAAGCCATTGAATTGAGTAGTGGTAAGGCGTGCTTAATGAATTCTTCTTTGTCCTGTGGTTTGAAGCGAGAGGTGGGTTTGGATTCTGTACTGGAGTTGTTAGGTGGATGTTTAGAATGAAGAGTGGGCATCTGGAACATGATTAGTTTATGATCCGACCAGGGGATGGAGGTGATAGTGGTGTTGAGGTTGGAGTTTTGGCTGAACGCAGCGTGGGGAGCGAAGATTAGGTCCAGTAGGTTTCCTTTATTGTGGGTGGAAGTGTTCACAAGTTGATCAAAGGCGAGTGTTTGCATGGCTTCTAGGAAAGCATCTGCTTGGTTGGATTGCAGGGAGGGTAAGTTAAAGTCTCCAAGCAGCCAATTGGAGCTGCGCGGGTTGGCTGGGTTGCAGGCTAAGTCAATAAAAGTAGAGATAACCTCAGGTGGAGAAGAGGGGGATCTGTAAATGAGGTTTATGGTGATGTCCTTATTGGCAATGGTGATTATGTCCGCATGGGTGGAGCTCTTGGATGTGAGAAGTCGAAATTCTAGGTCTGTTTTTGAAAGGATAAATACTCCACCGCCTTTTTGGTTAGTCCTGTGGCAGGTGTGGATGGAAAAGTTGGAAGGTATTAGTTGGTTTATGAGAGCTGTGTCAGTATCCTTGAGCCAGGATTCAGTCATCATGAGGAGATCCAGGTTATGTACGGCTATCAGGTCCGGTATCACTGGCCATTTCTTGCGCACAGAGCGTGAGTTTGTTTTTGCTCAGAAATGTTCCTTTTGGCATTTCATTATCTTGTGGTGATAAGTACAAAAAGATTTTGGCTGACGAAAATCTGCTAAATCTAATATTGTCAAACAGTAAATACATGTGAATAATGTTTTATTGTGTTTGATGCCTAATAAAATGTTTTTTTGAAAAGTGTTACCTTTGATCCAAAATCAGGAGATTTAAAAAAAAAATATCTGGCAACCCTAGCTTAGTGTGTCTGAGGCAAAGCAGCTGCGTGGCAGATCTGGAAGTGGCCATGCATCTAGGAAGAGAAGAGAGACCATATGCCTATCAGAAGTGGGGGATCCAGATGTCTGACAGGCAGGAGCAGTAGAAATTAGTGGGACGAACCAGCCTTTCTCCCCACACTGATGAATTTGGGTGCTGTGGGGAGAACAAACAGCCTGTCTTGATGCCTGCCTATGAAAGTGTGGTGCTGACTGCAACTCCATCAGGATTTTCATTTTAAAATCATATTTAATTATTTTATACTGTGACTTTTTCTAACAATATCAGCAAAATCAATTTTGTTTCAAGATGAGAACCCAGGTGAGACACAGATTTTAGAGCCCAGCATTTGTTTCCATCACTTATTTCATGGTGTTCTGTTCCTATTGCCTTTGAAATGGTGAGGCACAAGGGAGTATCAACACCTATGCCCCAGGCCCAGTGCAAAGTCCCAAATCAGTCTATAATCACAGAGCCACGTCCATGCTGATCCTTCTTCTTTGGCCACGGAGTCCATTGCTGTTGGCCCTGTACAGCAGGATGCTGAGGTTTCACTCAGCTCTGGCGGTCCTGCAACCTCTGACTGAGATGGCTATGCCTGTGGTTCTGACAGAGCGTTTGGAGAGGGCATTACCACATGTTTCTATGTTGGTGACTTACCTGAGCATTCTCTTGTGAGAAGAGGCAGTTTGGAAGGTGAGATGATTGAAGTAGCTAGTGTCAGAGAAGGGGAAGTCTGTGGGATCAGTGATGGAGTTGCTGTGAGTGATAAGCAGCTTGTAAATGCTTTGAAACAATTGTCTATGGGATCTTCTAGTCCCCTGCCAGAGGTAAACACAATTAGGTGGCTGAAGAGCAAAGTCCTGTTGAGTAAGCCATCTACTGTAACTCTAGACAGCCTTTGGAGTATTATATCATCTTTAGATCAGTTTCTTCTTACTTTAGATAATACATTCCAAGTTACATTTGCAAAACTCCAACCTCTTTTTCCGTACTGACTGGATTAAGAAATTGGAAGCTGATTCAGTCCACTTCAGTGCAGTTAATTTGGTTGAAGATAAGAATGTTGTTTGCTGTATTCTGGAAAACTTGGAGAGCTCTGTAGAATCTTTGAGTCTTTATCTATTGAATTGTCCAGTGCTTCAAGAAATATCTTGCGGAAGGTATTGGGTATATCAAAGGAGACTTTTCCATCTATTAGATATTTTTTCTACCTCCTCCAAAGAAAATGGGAAGAGAGGTGATTGCAGAAGTCTTTAGATCTGATTGGTTTCCTAGAGCGCTGTGAAACCAAGAGAATTACTTTGTTGGTCTCTTTTGTATTTTCTCAGTACTGTGATGCCATTTTGCATTTGTTTTTCAGGAAAAGGGATGCTGTTTTTTTGGCTAGAGGATATGAATATCTGTGGATCTACTGTATGTAGGTGTATGCAGGAACTAGGTCCGGTGCAAAGATTGGAGGCGCCCTAGGTGAGCTTCCATCCTGCCACCCCCCACCACCATTGCCACTTGTACGGCCCCTCTCCGAGGCCTGAAGTGACAGCAATGGCTCCTGAACTGCAATGCAGTGCTTACCAATATACTCCAGTGCTGCACCACTATTCCTTTCTCTTACTATATACTGTTTCGGCCCCCTCCGATGCAGCTTCCAGTTTCCATAAACCAGAAGTCTGCATTGGAGGGGGGCAGATTCATGGAGCAGCTGGTTCATGAACCAACATGAGGGGAAGCTATTTTAGACCTAGTCCTTAGTGGAACGAAGGATCTAGTGTGAGAGGTAATGTTGGCACTGCTTGGCAATAGCTATCATAACATGATCGCATTTGATTTACTAAATGGAGGGAGGATAGCAAGAGAATTGACTGCACTAGCATTTAACTTCAAAAAGGAGACTATGATAAAATGAGGAAAATGATTAAGAAAAAACTAAAAGGAGCAACTGCAAAGGTTAAGAGTTTACATTAGGCCTGGACATTATTAAAAATTCTGTCTTGGGAAGCCCAGCCTAGACATATTCCACATTTTAAGAAGGAAGGCCAAAAGACAGCCAGCATGGCTTAAAGGTGAGATCAGAGAGGCTGTTATAGCTAAGTGAGAATCTTTAAAAAAAATGGATAAAAGAGCCAAATGATGAAAACAGGAAACAAAATCAGTACTGGCAAGTTAAATGCAAGGCATTATTAAGGCAGGCAAAGAGAGAATTTGAAAAGAAGCTTGTTGTGGAAGCAAAAGTGCATAACAAAAGCATTTTCAAGTAAAATCGTTGCAAATCATCAGTGAGAAAGCCAGATGATTGAGGGGTAAAAGCTGCACTAAGAGACGACAAGGCCATAGCAGATAGACTGATTGAATTCTTTGCTTCAGACTTTACTGAAGAAGTTGTAGGAAACTTATCCGTGCCAGAAAATGTATCAGAGGAATTGAATCAAATCTTGATAAATCAGGAAGGTGTAATACAGCTGTTTGATAAACTAAAGAGTAGCAAATCACCTGGACTGGATGGCATACATTCCAGGGTGCTGAAAGAACTGCAATATGAGATTGCAGACCTACTTTAGTAATCTGTAAGCTATCATTAAAATCATCAGTAGTACCTGAGCACTAGAGAGGGGCCAATGTAACGCCAATTTTTAAAAAGGGTTACAGGTGTAAACTGGGAAACTACAGACTAGTGAGCCTGATGTCAGAACCAGGCAAAATGGTAGAAACCATTATTAAGAACAAAATTATTGAATATGTAGATAAACATGGTTTAATGGCAGAAAGCCAACATGGATTTAGCCAAGGAAAGTCTTGTCTCACTAATCTCTTATATATTTTTTTAAAGGAGTGAATAAACAGATAAAGGTGAGCTGGTTAATATAGTGTATCTGGATTTTCAAGAAACCTCAGGAGAGCCTCTTGGAGGGGTAGCCTAGTGCTTACAACAACAGGCTAGCACCCAAAAGGCCAGGGTTCAAATCCCACTGATGCTCCTTGGGCAAGTCACTTAACCCTTCATTACCTCAGGTATAAACTTAGATTGTAAGCCTTCTGGGGACAGGGAAATGAGACAGGGTGTCCAAATGGCAGATGAAAATGGCAGATGAAATTTAATGTTGAGAAGTGCAAAGTTATGCACTTAGAGGCAGATTCCATACTATGTACATTAACTCATTTCCAACCTATTCTTAAGCTTAGTTTTATTGTACAATAATGCCTTCTTAGCTTTTGTTTTATGTAAACCACTTTGAATATTAGATAGGTGGTATAGAAATGAGTTGAAATAAATAAATAAATGTACGCCTTGGCCATGGGCACGGCTAAACCTACAGTAAGACGGGGACGAGTTAGACCTGATTTCGCAACCATGGTGTCTATACTCGCCCACGATGGCGTAATTAGGGAGATAGATGGGCTGGCACTCATCAGATTCCAAACGGGCATACATAGCCTAACCTGCCCATCCCCACGCGACCATGCAACTGGTGGTGCAAGTGTGCCATGGCATCCCATAACCATGGAACTGACCCTTATACCGTGCGGCAAAGAATCGCATGTCCTACTGCAGCCACTTCAATCCGGTGTCCAGTTGTCACATGAGGCCCATAAGGGCTGGATCGTGTCTGCAGATGCCACAGCCAGGCATCACCATGGAGGGCAGGGGGTTCAGCTCACATATGCTGCTACACCCTGCTCCTATACCACTGGCGGGCAGGAATAGGCTGCATGTCTGTCGAGGTGCCAAGGAACGTACACAGTCCATTCTGGAATATGCTATGTACGTGCTGGCATCTGGTCACACCCTTGCTCCGCCCCCTCCTGCCATGTACAGCAATCCCCGCACAAGAGCTGCGGATGTGCAGGTCGTGATTGGTGCAGCATTCGCTCTGGGGGATTTTTGTGACTTATACATCAGGCCCACACGTACACTGGCACTCTTTGTCATATGGAATGAGCTCCATAGGGAAGAACAACCCAAACTGCGGTTACATGCTGCAAGTTTCTACATTAGGAATCACCACCCAGGAAAAGGATCTGGGCATCATGGATAATGAATTGGAACTCTGCCCAGTGTGTAGCCACAGTCAAGAAAGCAAATAGAATGCTAGGAATCATAAGGAAAGAAATGAAGAATAAAACCAAAGATGTTATAATGCCTCTGTATCACTCCATGGTGTACTTCACCTTGAATATTGTGTGCAGTTCTGGTCACCATATCTTAAAAAGGATATAGCAGAATTGGAAAAGACACAGAGAAGAGTGACCAAAATGGTAAAAAAGATGGAAGGATATCCCTATGAGGAGAGGCTTAAAATGTTTAAGTCAAATGCAAGGCATTGATAAGGCAGGCAAAGGGAGAATTTGAGAAGAAGCTTGCTGCGGAAGCATAAACACGAAATAAAGACTTTTCCAAGTACATTTGTAGCAAAAAACCTGTGAGAGAGTCAGTTGGTCCATTAGATGATAGAGGGGTTAAAGGGGCACTAAGAGGCGACAAGGCGATAGCGGAGAGACTGAATGAATTCTTTCCTTCGTTCTTCACTGAGGAAGATGTACGGATGTTACCCATGACTGAAGTGGTATTTAAAGGTGCGGAAGGATTGAAGGAAATATCGATACATTGGGAAGATGTATTACAACTATTAGATAAACTGAAGAGTAGCAAATCACCTGGGCCGGATGGTATACATCCAAGGGTGTTGAAAGAACTGAAATATGAGATTGCAGACCTGCTATTAGTAATCTGTGAATTTTCATTAAAATCATCTGTAATACCTGAAGATTGGAGGATCGCCAATGTAACGCCAATTTTTAAAAAGGGTTCCAGGGGTGATCCGGGAAACTACAGACCAGTGAGCCTGACATCAGTACCGGGACAAATGGTAGAAACCATCATAAAGAACAAAATTACTCAGCCTAATGGGAGACAGCCAACATGGCTTTAGACAAGGAAGATCTTGTCTTACTAATCTTTCATGTTTTTTTAAAGGTGTGACTAAACAGGTGGACAAAGGTGAGTCGGTTGATATAGTGTATCTGGACTTTCAGAAAGCCTTTGACAAGGTCCCTCATCAGAGACTTTTGGCAAAACTAAAGAGTCATGGGATATGAGGCAGTGTACTATTGTGGATCAGGAACTGGTTGAAAGATAGAAAGCAGAGGGTAGGGCTAAATGGCTAATTTTTCCAGTGGAGAAAGGTGATTAGCAGTGTATCCCAGGGATCTGTGCTGGGTCCGCTGCTTTTTGACATATTCATGAATGACCTGGAAAAGTGAGTACCGAGTGAGGTTATCAAATTTGCAGATGACACAAAACTATTTAAAGTTGTTAAAACCCAAGAGGATTGTGGAAAATTGTAAGAGGATCTTGATAAATTGGAAGACTGGGCATCAATGTGGACAAGTGCAAAGTTATGCACCTAGGGAAGAACAACCCAAACTATAGTTACACGATGCAAGGTTCCACATTAGGAACCACCACTCAGGAAAAAGATTTAGGCATCATTGTGGATAGGATGTTAAAACCCTCGGCCAGGTGTGCAGCGGCTGCCAAGAGAACAAATAGAATGCTAGGTATCATAAGGAAAGGAATGGAAAATAAAACAAAAGATATTATAATGCTTCTATATCGTTCCATGGTGAGACCGTACCTTGAATATTGTGTGCAGTTCTGGTCACCGTATCTTAAAAAGGATATAGCGTTATTAGAAAAAGTTCAGAGAAGAGCCACCAAAATGGTAAAGGGGATGGAAGAAAGGCTAAAAAGGTTAGGGCTCTTTAACCTGGAAAAGAGACGGATGAGGGGAGATATGATAGAGGTGTATAAAATAATGAATGGAGTCAAACAGGTAAACATAGATCAGTTATTTACTCATTCAAAAAGTAGAAAGACTAGGGGAGATGCAAAGAAGCTACAATGTAGCCCATTTACAACAAATCATAGAAAATATTTTTTCACTCAACAGATAATCAAACTCTGGAATTTGTTACCAGAGGATGTAGTAAAAGTTGTTAGTGTAGCTAGGTTTAAAAGAGTTTTGGACAAGTTCCTGGAAAAATGGTTCATAAACCATTATTAAAATGGACCGATGAAATCCACTGCTTACTCCTGTGACAAGCAGCATAGAGTCTGTATACCTTTTTGGAGCCTGGAAGTACTCGTGACCTGGATTGGCCACTTTTGGAAACATGATACGGGGATTGATGGACTCCTAGTTTGATCCTGTATGCACATCTTATGTTCTAATGATGACAGATTAAAACCTGCATGGTCCATCTAGTCTGCCCGGTGAGTTGCCGAGGGTTGTACCCACTGTTCCATGCAGGTTATCCTCCTCTGTGCCTTTGTTTTGCCTGTGTACATTTTGGATACTGCAGCTGAATATTCCCTCTGACTGTCTCGGTATTATCTGGATAATAATGGAACAGTCCATAGGTGGAGCTGCGGCAAAGTTGGAGGTTATCTGGTTAGTGGCGATATTCAGTGCACTAATCAGGTAACTAACATAGGCCAGAAAAAAGGCAGGCATAACTTTATATGGTTTGTTATTAGGCAAGCAGGCTGAATATCGTTGCTGTCTGGATAGTGGCACAGGTCATCACTGAATCTGCATATTCAGCGCCGGCCACTATTTGGATACTGGCATGGAATAGCCAGATTTGATATAGCCATGGTAACTAGCTTTAAAATAAAATTGATTGCCGTGGCTGAATATTAACCCCATAGTGTGATATACGTTTAGGTGTTCCTGGTTATTGAGAATGTGCAGAGGAAGAGGTGGATTGGCACCTACAGTTGTGGTCAACATTATTGCCACCCTTGCAGTTCAACCCCTTAATGTTCAATATCTACTTTTAAAAAAAGTGGCCAGTGAAATGGCTTTGGACTATATATGCACATATATTTGACACATAAAAGAATCAAATAAAACAAGACCAATTAAAAAAGGAAATAGTGGGAAATAGTATTGATAATTGACACCCTTATAAACATTTCAAATCAGTTTGAACAGAAGAATTACATTCCCATTGCAGTAAAATTAGATGCACCTGTGATCAATTGTCAGTACTCACATGACTTGAATCAACAAATGAATGATGGCTCTGATGTTTAAATTGGCCACAGTCACTCCCTGTTCCATTTTCATAATGATGAAAACAAGAGAGCTGCCTGAGACTATCAGAAAAGCCATTGTTACCAAACATCAAACTTTAAAGGGGTACAAGGCCATCTCCAAAGACCTTGGGATTCCTATGTCTACAGTTTGCAATGCTATTAAGTAGTTTTCTGCTCATGGAACTGTCAAGAACCTCCCAGGACATGGTAGGACGTGGAAAACTAATCTAAGAAGTCTTTGAAGGTTAGTGTGAACTGTTGGAGAAATACCAGGTACAACCTCCAAATAGCTTAAAGCTGACCTAGAGCAATTGAGAGTGGTGGTTTCAATCCCCACCATATGCTGTGCACCAAAGAAAGAAGGACTTCATGGGTGAAGGCCAAGGAGGACCCCACTGCTCAAAGACAAATATAAAAAGGCATACCTGATCTTTGACTAAACTCACCTTGAGAAAATGAAACCAAGCTTGAGCTCTTTGGCAATGCAGACCAGCGATATATTTACAGGCAAAGAAATGAAACTTATAAGGAAAGAAATTCCTTTCCTACAGTTAAATATAGTGGAGGTTCCATAATATCGTGGGGCTGTTTTGCTGCCTTGGAACTAGAGGCTTGGAATGTATTAAAGGAATCTTGAAGTCAAAGGACTATCAAGGTATTTTGGAGAGACATGTGCTACCTAGTGTTAGAAAGCTAGGTCTCGGTACTCCAGCTTGACAATGACTCAAAACATACTCCAAAAGTACAAAAGAATGGTTAAAAAGGAACAAATGGACTGTTTTAAATTGGCCATCAGTGAGTCCTAATCTCAATTCAGTCGAGAACCTTTGGAAACAGCTGAAATCTGCCATTGATAAAAGGAATCCTTGAAACATTCATGAGCTGGAGCAAATCATACTTGAAGAGTGGGAGAAACTACCAGCAGACAGATGTATGAAACATAGATGGCTACAAGAAATGTTTGGAGGTTGTCATCATTGCCAAGGGTTGTGCATCTGAATATTAGTGAAGGGTGCCATTATTCCTGTCCAGGTCATATTTTGTTTTTTTTCTCAAAAATTACTATGTCTAAGTTGCACAGACATCTCTTTTTTTTGTTATATACCTTTGAACATACTGTTAAAATATGATGACATACAATTGGAATATTTCCACTTATTTCTCAAGATATTGTACATAACATACCTAAAATGCAAGGGTCCAAATAATGTTGACCACAACTGTATGTAGCAAAACACATGCATAAGCACTGATTCATGCCATCACATATACATATAAAATTACTTCTGCATCAGAGCAGGTGTAGCTGTGTGTGATTGCTTTCTAAGAACCAATTTTATAAAGACACATAGGCATTTAACTTGCTTTTTATAAGACAGGTGTAACATATGTGTCTTGATGGACAGTATGTTACAAAATTATGTTTTACAAGTCAGTAAAAAAATTTCAGAAAATGTGACTCTCACTGACTTCAACATATGAGTGGGCCTGTTCTTCCCTAGTTGGTGCTCCATTTTTTTCCCAGTGTAGCCTGACATTGAAAATACATCTTTGGGGTCCCTTTCTTAAGCTTTACGTTGTAGTAATCTTTCATGCAGTTAGAACTCTTCTCCTTTGCTTCATATTTTGCTCCCACTTAAGACTCACCTTTTTCAGTTGTGCCAAATTCTATTTATCTCCCTCAAAAACAAATAAGATGTTTTTTTCAGATATGCTACTTAACTTAACAATATCCTTTTATGAGGTCTGTATTTGTAAGGCATTGTATAGAATACTAAGGGGCCTGTTTGATAAAGTGCAGTATGTTTTTGCACTTTCCACATGTTGGGTGTAAAAATTGATGTTTCTATATCGCCCCTCCAGTCCAGTCCAGTCCAGTCCAGACAAGTGGATTATCTCCCCCAACCAGCAGCTGGAGACTGAGCATGACAGGTTTGTGATACCATCCCTTAAGGGCAGTGCTCATGGAACTCCAAACTGTCAGTCTTCAGCAGCTGGGGAGGAGCTCCTCTCTGGGTCGGACTTCACTGAAGGGATATTTTAGGCTATCTTGGCAAAACCTCTTGTCAGAGTGAAAGCCAGTTATAGTGAAGTTGGTGAGATTTTAATAAAGACAACTTGGAGAGCTAGTCTGAGTTCCAGAGTATAGAACCTGTTTCCCCTTCCGGTCTGGGTCGTTGAGTCAGCCGGACCTCCTCTTTCCTGGAGAATTACCTGGTGGTCTAGGTTCCTTCCCCCCCTCCCCTTCGGCCAAGTTGGCAGCCCCTGAAGCAGAGTGTGCCTTTGTGCCTATGATTGAGTCTGCTGGTGGCTGAATAAAAATTTAAAAGAAAAAAAAGCCTTTACAGGGGCAAACCGGCAGGTTAATGCTGTTGTGTCTCACTCATTCCGGCCTCAAAGTCATCACTATTGGTGAGTGTTCTCTTTTTCTCAGTTTTTGGGGCTGATTCTGACCAGGTAATCAGGGGTGTCATGGGTTGCTCGTCCTCAGATGCCGTCTTCTAAGCCGCGTTGCATTGCATGTGGGGGACTTTGTAGTTTGTCATCAGCGTTGCAGATCTGCAGAATATGTGAAATAGACGGTAAATCTGTTGAATCGGCATCTTTGGGTGCTGTGGGAGAAGTGGAAATGCCTGTGGAGAATACAGTGGCTGTTACTGTGCAGAACCAGGTTTCGCTGATTTTGGCGTGAACCGCAGTCATTATCTCCAGGAACAAGCAGGAATGAGTCTTCACATATGGGTATCGTCGGTACCGACGGAGCCTGCGCGGGAACGCTCCCCAGTGTCCAAAAGGAAAGCTTTTGGGAGTATCCCACAGCGCCTGCGCGCTGCCTTCCCGCCTTTCCCAACTGCCTCTCTCCAGTTCTTCTTTTCCGGGGAGCCAGCAGGTCGTGTTCCTGTCACCGCTGAAGAATTTCTTTATTTTCTTTTATTTCTTTGGTCACGTGTCTGCCTTCTCGACGCCGGACCGGTACCGCCGGTCTTTTCTTTCTTTATTCTAAAAACAAAACAAAAACAAACCTACTGTTTTCTCACTTCAGTTCATTTTTCTTTCTTTGGCCTTAGGCCTACAGAAATTTTTCCTCATGGAAAAGCCCGCCTCCGGGTTTAAAAAGTGCACGAAGTTTGATCCGGCGGAGCCTGATGCCGAGCAGAGCAGACGTGTAAGACGTGGGCTCCCGGGAGATACGGGTAGAATCCTGACAAAAGTGCCCTTTAACTGCATAAAATCGTGCTATATAGTGCCGAAGGATCAGGTAACTCACTGATGGCGGGTCCTAAACCGCAGCGGCTGGATTATGCTTCGGCTTTGAACAGCAACGCGAAGCGCTCTAAATCGGAGCCCCTCTCCCCTCACAAAATGGCGGCGACGCGTGAAGGCGCGGATGTTCTGCAGGAACTTCTCTCCGAGATCAGAGGAGTGAAAGATTTGGTGAAAGCTAATGGTGAGGCGCTAAGCACGGTACAAGAGGAAATCGCCGCTTTGCATGGTAAAATTGAAAACCTGACTCTTCGGCAAGACAAAGCTGAAGCAGTTCTTGCCACTCACGGGGCCCGGCTGGAAAAGGTGGACAAGCTAGAGAAACAGCTCCACGCGCTCCAACGGGAGATGGAAGACAGCAATAATCGCGCCCGACGCAATAACATTTGGATGATTGGACTCCCAGAAGGAGTAGAAGGTAAAGATATGCGGGCTTTTCTGATCAAAGTGATTCCTGAACTTCTACGCTGCACATTCGAGAAGGACTTTGAGATTGACCGCGCTCACCGAGTCCCTTCGTTCACAACCTTGCAGATGACCAGGCCGCGGCCAGTTGTTTTTCGGGTTCTACAATTTCAACATGCTACACAAATCATGGAGTTAGCGCAGGCACGTGCCCCGATTGAATACGAAGGGCGCAAACTCTCCTTCTTCCCAGATCTGGCTAAGATTACAGTGAACCGGTGTAAGAAACTTCTGGAATTTCGTCCCCGATTACAGCAGCTACAAGCACGTTTTGGACTACTCTACCCTGCTAAAATGCGGATTACCTTACATAATCAAACCAGGACTTTCGAAGAACCGGATATGCTTGCAGCTTTCCTGGATGAGAAGGAGGCCGCCCAGATGCGGTGACTGGACGCACGGTGTTGGTGTGGTTAAGATAGCTATAGTGTATTAAGGGTACCCTAATTCATCCCGTAGCTGCGGTTGGGAAATGGGGTCACTGTTACCTGTATTTTATACAACATTCTGTAACTTAAGCGTTTTGCTGTGTGGCAACAGGAGGGGGGGGAGTGGGATTTTCGCTTTTGGCACGGTCAACCCGAGTCCTAACAGGGCTCGTTATCTCTGTATCTCCCGAGCCAGCCCTGCCGGCTCAAGTTTTCCCGATACCTTATTACTGGGTTGTCTCTCCTCCAGGGTTTCTGTTTAATATGGTTCAAAAAGCCTTGCTAATCTCCCGGATGTTACTTATCATGCTACCCCTGCTATGTGTCATTTTGCAACTATGTATATTGATTGTATCCAGATCCGTAGGGGTCTACGGAACTGTATAGGCTTCAATGGCTTCTTGTAAAATCCTTTCCTTAAATGTGCAAGGGGTTAATAATCCGGTTAAAAGGCGAAAGATTATAGACTATGCGCGGCGTGAACGTGCAGATCTGCTGTTATTGCAGGAAACGCATCTGAATCAAAAAGAGTCATTGAAGCTTGGGGTGCGGCCCTATGATGTTATGGCGTACTCCGCTGCTGTTAAAAAACGCAATGGAGTCGCCATACTTGCTCATCGGTCCCTTCGGGCTCAGGTACTACTCCACCGCTCCGATACCGCGGGGCGGTGGACTAAGGTGGAGCTGAACCTGAATGGGATGGAAATTGTTGTTATGTGTATATATGCTCCCACCACTGATTCTCCTGATTTCTTTACCGAAGTAGCGACAGAATTATCTGTCCAGGCTGGAAAACATCTGTTTGTAGGGGGGGACTTCAACCAGGTTTTAGACCCTTTGATAGATCGACAACCCCCTCGATCGATCAAACTGTCTAAGGGGCAAATTTTTCTTGCATCCATGATTAGAGAGCTGGCTTTAGTTGACATTTGGAGACTACAACACCCTCGAGAATTGGAATTTACCTTTTTTTCTGCCCCTCATATCTCGCAATCTCGAATTGATTTTCTGTTAATCTCCAAGGCCTTAGTAGCGAATGTAGATGTCTCTAATATTCACTCTATCCACGTTTCAGACCACGCGGCTACCTCAGTAGTACTTAATACTAATTCCCCTACCAAAGGATCGGCTGATTGGTATTTTGACCGGTCCTTGCTCGCGGCTCCTGAATTTTCTATAACAGTAAAAGCTGCTATAGCGGAATATTTTTCCTTGAATTCCCTGCAGGACACCTCCGGGTGGGCCTGGTGGGAGGGCTTCAAAGCCTCAATTAGGGCGACTATCACCAGTTTTAGTATACGTAGGAGAAAACAGAGGCAACAAGAACTTTTGGACCTCGAGCAACAGATTAAAGCTGGGGAACGGGTTCTTACACGACGAACAGACCAGTGCATCTTACTGAGACTCCGACGGCTTCGATTCCAATACAATACTATAGTAAATGCCGAGGCCTCCCAGAGTATCAGGAAACAACAGGGGAATTATTATCGGGAGGGCAATAGAGCTAGCAAGCTGTTAGCTACAATGCTGAAAGGAAAGCGGGAAACCCAACGGGTCAACGCTTTGAGGGAATCTCAGGGGACCACCTTGATTGTCGGTGATCAGGCGATCGCTGCCACTTTCTCTCAATATTATACTAACCTTTATTGCTCGGAGCGGGATTTCACACAGGTAGGCTTTGATCAGTTAACAGCTGGCCTTCATCGGCCTACCCTCTCGGATGAACAACGAGAAAATTTAGATATACCAATTACTGCAGAAGAAATTGTTCGCGCTATAGCATCTATGGCCTCAGGCAAAGCTGTTGGGCCAGATGGGCTACCCGCCGAATTTTTTAAATGTTTTTCGAAAGAGCTTATCCCTTATCTTCAGCAATATTACTCCTTATTGTCTATGGCAGAACAAGGTGTTGGGACTTTTGCCGCGGCTAAGCTGGTGGTATTTGAGAAGCCGGGGCGGGATCCTTTATCGGTTACTAATTATCGACCCATATCACTTTTGAATGCCGACTATAAGATATATGCTTCAATTTTGTCGGCTCGACTTGCAGCCATACTCCCCAAATTAATTCACCCGGATCAATGTGGCTTTACGGAAGGCCGGTCGACCGCGGATAATGCGCGCATCTTATGTCATCTTCTCACAGGGGCGGATGCGATGGAGGTACCGATTGTGGGCCTTGCGCTAGATGCGGAAAAGGCTTTTGATCGCTTAGAATGGCCCTTTCTCTTTGCAGTACTGCGGTGGTTCGGATTTGGAAATGCCTTCATTCGAGCGATTGAGGTTTTATACACTTATCCTACTGCGAGGATATGTATTAATGGGGTAATGGCTCCATTTGAATTGAAGCGAGGCACTCGCCAGGGTTGTCCCTTGTCTCCTATGTTATTTAATTTAGCGATGGAACTATTGGCTCTCCTAATTCGACAATGCTCCGATATTAAGGGGGCGAGAATTGCGAATTTAGAGGTCAAACTTTCAGCCTACGCGGACGACCTTCTTCTTTTCACGACGCCGGATTCTATTCCTAAAATACTGGAACAAATAGAGGAGTATTCAAAGTTTTCTGGTTACAAAATTAACTGTTCGAAATCTTTAGTTTTCCCTTTAAATAAGTGGGCTCATAAGGGGCACATTAGTGATTATCCTTTTATGTGGGAACCGGGTGTTGTGAAGTATCTGGGCGTTCACTACCGGTACCCGCTCAGTGAAACGATTGCATGGAACGTTGGAGTGATCTTGCGGTTGGCTCAGGAGTTGACTGTAAAGTGGACGCCCCTCACGCTATCCTGGTGGGGACGTTTGGAGACGATAAAAATGATGATAGTTCCCAAAATCAACTATATTTTAGAAATGCTTCCTTGTTTATTGCCCGCCAATGTTTATAAACAATTAGAACGAATATTATCTCAGTTCTTGTGGAATAATAAGCCGCCGCGAATAGCAAAGGAGAAATTGATGCTTCGACTGGAGCAGGGAGGCGTAAATTTCCCAAATTTTCAAGCTTATCATTACGCTTTCCTTCTCAAGCAAGGGGCGCGATGGGTAGAACAGCCGACCGCGGAGAGGCCGGTGTGGCTCGAACTAGAAGAGAGGCTAGTTGCGCCTGTCCCATTGGAGTTTCTCCCAGGTATGCAATTTTCACACCTCTCCATGTTTCCTGTAGTATAATACTAGATACACTCCAAGCTTTTCTCACTTTTCTTCACGTCAACGGTCCCAGCTGTTGCTCTAGGTCCCGGTTGCCTATCTGGAACAACCCCCTTTTTAAAATTCAAAAGTCAACCTTTGCCTGGAAGCAGTGGTTTGTACGTGGAATTTGGACGGTGAACCAACTACAGGCTGCCAATAAATGGAAGGATTTCAAGGCACTTCAACTAGAGTTTTGCCTTCCGTCCAAATGTTATTTCCAATGGATGCAACTCCGACACTGTTTAACCGGTGCTGGAATAGACCCAGGGCAAGGTCTCGATGCTCCAGGGATTACTGAGATTTTTCGAGAAAGTCTGCTAACCTCGGGGATAGCGTCACGCATTTATAAAAGATTGACCTTATCTTCGTCGTTGGTGATGCAGAGGGTCCAACAGAGATGGGAACGTACTGTGGGGAAGAAGCTCTCTGATTCTCAATGGAGAACGTTTTGGAATAAGCAAGTTCGAATCACCAGATCTGCCTCTGTCACTCAGACTCTTTTTTATTTTGCTCATTATTGCTTTTATACGCCAAAACAACTGGCCCAATGGGACAAGAGTCTCACCCCCCTATGCTGGACATGTGGGACTAAGATAGGTACCCTCAGGCATATAGTCTATGACTGCTCAGGAGTAAGTTCCTATTGGGCCTCTGTATGGAGGCAGATTCAAGATATTCTCATGATCAGGGAGCCTTTGACATGGCAGATTATAGGTCTTCGCTCTGTGGCGGATATCCCCTCACTACCCAAGGAAGGAGCTTTCCTCCTTGACTTCATGCTAGGGATAGCGATATGCTTAGTTATCCGGAACTGGAAGCTTACTACACAGGTGAATGCCCATGAATGGTGGCACCGAATTTGTCTATATAGTCAATATGAACAGAGTTTTGGTAGTCCCCGGCCACCGCTAACTACAGCTTATTTTAAATGGCAACCACTGAATGATTTTGTTAAAGCCGCCAAGGTTAGATAGAGCCTTACACATTGGGTATCTAGGGCTTATGGACCGTTTGGTCATCTTCTCAAATCCTGGAGGAGGGGATGGGGGGAGGGGTGGGGGGGGGGGGATTTATCATTTTCCTTAGGTGTAACTATGTTTCCTTTCTTGTTGTGTGTAGGTTTTGTTTCCATTGTTATCTCTGTTATATATAACGAAAATAAACAATTAAAAAAAAAAAAAGTGCACGAAGTTCAGCGGCACTATTTCTGTCACCGACACCCATGAATGGTGTCTAAAATGTTTAGGTCCTGACCACTCCATTACGGATTGTGAGTCCTGTTCCATGATGTCTAAAGAGGTCTACAGAATCGAGCAGCCAAGCTCAGTACCCTGTTTCCCTCTGATGCAGCTTCGGTGGCATCGACGTCTTCCAGGGCTGCTTCTTCCTCCCATGGATCTCAGGTAACCAAACTTAAGTCCAGCCGGTCCTCGAAGGGTAGATCTCCCTCTAAGTATCGAGATGCCTCCGGGCTTGCTCTCGAGGAATCCGCACCGGCAAAATTACCCCGGCGGGAGGCTCCGGCTTCCAAAGCTTTATCTATGGGGTCACAGGTTGACATCGATGGCTCGGCCTCGACCGATCACCTGTTGCCATGTTCTGGGGTACCGGTGGTTCCCACCGGTACCGACATCCAGACATTGGTGGCGTCGATGGATCAGAATATCCTGACCATGCAGCGTGCCATCACAGCATTCATACAAGCTGCGACGCCTTCGGTACCGCAACAAACTCAGTTGTCGGTACCGACTTCGGCACCGGTACCTATCGGTTCTGGTGCCGGTACCGATTGCATCGACATCGGCTTCGGTGTCGACTGCAGCGGTACACTGTTCTGTGCTGCCCATCGGTACCGAATCGGTACCGATCACTCCCGATGTCGATACCACCCGGTACGCGTATCGGGCTCTGCAGGAGCATCCAGACAGACGATACTTTGATTCCTCTGAAGACTCTGATGAATCAGAGGCCTCTGTCGAAGCATCGGTGATCCTTCCTCAGGAGCCCTCTTCTCCAAAAAGGAGAATGTCTCCTCCAGAAGACTTGTCTTTTCAAGACTTCATTAAGGAAGTAGCCAGGGGCCTTTCCATCTCAGTGGCCCCTGAGACAAAGCCTAGAGCCACAAAATTAGATATTTTACAATATCCTAAGGCTCCTAAAGAGGCAGCCACTTTACCAATACATGAGATTCTTTATGATCACATGTTGGGCATATGGGAGACTCCTCTCACCACCTCCCCTCATTCTCATAGGTTGGACACCATGTATCGTGTTCCTCCTTGTCCTGGCTTTCATAAGACTCAGCTTCCTCACCACTCCATTGTGGTGGAGTCTGCTATGAAGAAGATCAAGAGTATAAAAAGGCACTCTTCTACTCCTCCAGGAAGAGAATGCAGAACCTTAGATGCCTTTGGCAGGAGAATTTTCCAGGCCAATATGCTTGTTGCCAGAATCAACTCCTATAGTCTCTATATGGGGATGTTTCTAAAAGAAGTTACAGATCATCTGCAAACTTTGTCTCCTTTTATTTCAGAAGATAAAAGGGAAGAGTTTCTCACCTGGCTCAAACATGCCCAGGATGTTTCCAAGTTTTCCAACCGTGCAGCCTTTGACTCTTTTGAAGGTGCCAGCAGAGCCTCGGCTATTGCCATAGGTGCACGCAGAGTTGCTTGATTACAAGCTTCTGATTTGGAACCCTGGGTTCAGGATGGACTAGGAAACCTTCCTTGTACAGGTGAAAACCTTTTTGGCAAAGATTGGCAAGCAAAGGCCACCCAGATGGATGCTGAAAATTCTGCCTTGGATAGACTTTCAAAGTCTACTTCTGCTCCTTTTAAGAAAAGGTTGTTCAAAAAGGGATTTTTTCCCAAAAAAGGCAAATATTATTCTGCTTATGGTCAGTAGACATCTTCTGCAGGTCGTTTTGCTACAAAGAGACAGCAACAACCGAAACAGGCCAAGCCTAAGGCTGCTAGGACTGCTACGGCCCAACAGCCTCAGCCTCCTCAGGGCCTTTGACTTACAACTAGAGAACTTAGCCTTTCTGGCTCTAGAACATCCAGAGCCTCTCACCATTCCAGGAAGGTTAGCTCACTTTGCTCCCAGATGGGAACAAATCACAGCAGAGCAATGGACCCTCTCCATCATAAGAGAAGGGTACAAGCTTCATTTCTTAAACCTTCCCCCTCACAGCATGGTGAGACAGTTCAATTCTCCAACATCTCTCCTCGACCTTCTGGGTCAGGAGATTGCTACCCTTCTTGCCCAAGGGGCAATAGAAGAAGTACCCTTTCTTCAACAGGGTTCAGGGTTCTACTCCTCCTACTTTCTCATCCCAAAGAAAACAGGGGGCTACAGACCCATATTAGATCTCAGAGAATTGAACAAGTTTCTATGCAAGGAGAAATTCAAGATGACTTCTCTCGGTACTCTCCTTCCATACCTCCAGAGTCAGGACTGGCTTTGTTCTCTAGATCTCAAGGATGCGTACACCAATGTTCTCATCCATCCAACACACAGAAGGTTCCTTCGGTTCCTTTTTCAAGGAAAGCACTATCAATACAGAGTGCTTCCCTTCGGTCTGGCCTCTGCTCCAAGGGTGTTCACAAAATGCATGGCAGTAGTAGCTGCATTTCTACGCACTCTAGGAATATTTGTATTCCCATATCTGGACGACTGGCTCATCCGAGCTCCATCACAGTCAGAGGCCCAGGCTTCCCTGGCCTGCACAAAGCATATCCTTCAGTATCTGGGACTTGTAATAAACATCCCAAAATCCCATCTCACCCCTACTCAATCTCTAGAGTTCATAGGGGCCTTACTGGATACCACCACTGCAAGGGCCTATCTTCCCCAGGCCCGTTGCCTACGCTTGGTGCAGTTAGCCTCCCAGATTCAGTTAAAGTCCCATTTAACTGCTCGAGAGATGTTACAACTGTTAGGCCACATGGCATCCACCGTGCATGTGGTCCCTTATGCTCTCCTTCACATGAGAGCAGCTCAATGGACTTTGTCCACCCAATGGACCCAGGCATCAGGGTGCCTGTCAGACAAAATAGCAACCTCCAGTTGCCTTTTTTGCTCTCTCCACTGGTGGAGGTCCACCCAAAATCTGTTGCTGGGGACCCCTTTCAACAGGTGTTACCCCAAGCAACCCTTACAACAGATGCCTCCCCAAAGGGGTGGGGGGTTCATCTACAAGATCTCTCCACCCAAGGCATCTGGTCTCCACAGGAGACATCTTTACATATCAACCTCTTAGAGCTCAGAGCAATTTTTCTAGCTCTCAGAGTCTTCCACTCCCTGCTCAGCTACAAGACAGTCCTCATCCACATGGACAACCAAGTAGCCATGTTCTACGTGAACAAGCAGGGGGGGACTGGCTCTCTGTTGCTTTGCAACGAAGCTCTGAGATTGTGGGCCTTCGCCAGAGAGCATCAAATTCATCTCATGGCAGTGCATCTTCCTGGGGTTCAAAACTCTTGGGCAGACAGACTCAGCCGAGTTCTGCTTCCACACACATGGTCCCTCCATGGGGACCAGATAGCCAGGATCTTTCAAATTTGGGGAACCCCAGACATAGACCTGTTTGCAAGTCCGTGGAATGCCATACTTCCCCGATTCTGTTCCAGGATTCCATGTCAGGGAGTTCAGGCCAGGGATGCCTTCCTCCTTCATTGGGGGGAAGACTTCCTCTATGCCTTCCCATCCATTCCCCTAATTCCCAAGACACTGTTCAAGCTTCAGAGAGACAAGGGGTCTATGATCCTCATAGCACCACGTTGGCCACGCCAAGTGTGGTACCCTCTACTTCTGCATCTCTCTCAAGCTCCCTCCCTGGACTTGGGATCTGCTCCAGACCTCCTATCCCAGGAGGAGGGAACGTTATGGCACCCAAATCCCCAGTCTCTTCATCTCAGGGCCTGGTTGCTGAAGGCCTAGACCTTCAAGATTTGCATCTTTCTCAGCAAGTGAAGGATGTCCTTCATGCTTCCAGAAAGCCTTCCACCAGACGTTCCTATACTTTTAAATGGAAAAGGTTTACCATTTGGTGTGCAGAGAAGGGTCTTAACCCTCTGGCAATACCTCTGAATTCTTTACTGGAGTATTTGCTGCATTTATCCCATGCAGGCCTTAAAACGAATTCAGTAAGAGTCTATTTGAGTGCTATTGCAGCATCCCTTAAGCCTCTCAATGGACAGCCTATTTCCTCTCATCCTCTTATAGCAAGATTTATGAGAGGCCTTCTTTTGCCTAAACCTCCCATTAGACCACCTCCAGTGGCATGGGACTTGAATCTGGTTCTTGGCCAGCTTATGAAGCCACCCTTTGAACCCTTAGCCACTACCTCCTTGAAATTTCTTTCCTGGAAGGTTATTTTTCTCATTGCAGTCACTTCAGCTCGCCGCATCAGTGAGCTGCAAGCCTTGGTGGCTAATCCTCCTTATACAAGGTTCCATCATGACAAGGTAGTCCTCAGGACCAACCCACACTTTATGCCTAAAGTGGTTTCACCTTTTCATCTGAATCAGGAGGTGTATTTACCTGTCTCTTTTCCAGGACCTCATGCATCAAGTGCAGAGAGGAATCTCCATACCCTGGATTGTAAGAGAGCGCTTGCTTTTTACTTACAAAGGACACAGCAACATAGACAGTCTTCTCAACTCTTTGTTGCTTTTGATCCCTCTCATTTAAGACTTCCAGTCTTTAAGAGAACTCTGTCCAATTGGATTGCTCAGTGTATTTCTTTCGCCTACCAGAGTAAGAACCTTTCTCTAGAGGGCCATGTCACAGCTCACAATGTGAGAGCCATGGCAGCCTCTATGGCTCATCTAAACTCTGTGTCCATCGACCATATCTGTCGAGCGGCCACCTGGGCCTCGGTTCATACCTTTACAGCCCATTACTGCTTGGACAAAGACTCCCGCCGGGATGCCTTGTTTGGTCAGGCTGTTCTCAAACACCTGTTCCATACTTAAACAACTCCTACCCCCCATCCCTGGTTGGATGCCCGAGATCCATGGAGGGAGGTAGAGCCCTTCTCAGGGACTCACAACCTTGGGGATCTCCCTGGCATCTCTAGCTGGGGAGTCCCCATATGTGAAGACTCATTCCTGCTTGTTCTTGAAGAAAGCACAGTTACTTACCTGTAACAGGTGATCTCTGGGAACAGCAGGAATAAGTCTTCACAACCCACCCACCTCCCCTAGGAGTTGTATCTCTCTATCTATCTTTCCTTCCTCTCTCTCTCTCTTTGTCTCAGCTTAAAACTCGAACTGGAGAGAGGCAGTTTGGAAAGGCGGAAAGGCAGCGCACAGACGCTGTGGGATGCTCCCAAAAGCTTTCCTTTTGGACGCTGGGGAGCGTTCCCGCACAGGCTCCGTCGGTACCGACGATACCCATATGTGAAGACTTATTCCTGCTGTTCCCAGAGATCACCTGTTACAGGTAAGTAACTGTGCTTTACCTGCACATTCCCGTGCGCTGGGGAGGATGGGGGATCCATTGGGCCTGCTTCCAACTAAAAGGACCCTGATTTTGCTAGTCTGGAGTGGGATGAGGACCCATTTTCTCCAGACTTTGTTCTACTGCTCTTTAAGGCATATTGCCTTAATCGGAGCATGGGCAGTTCTCACGCCATCAGGGGGCCATTTGGGCTTTCAGCAGGCACAAGGGTTCATCCTTTTGAGGTTACAGAGGGACCAGTAGAGGTTTATATAGTGAGACCCTCTCGACGCTAAGAAGCAACAATGAAGCAAGGCCAGCCCAGTCAGAGTTAATACTGGTAGGGGGTCGGCTCTGACTTTTCCTTCCCGACTGCGCCCGAATCACCTCCGACCAATGGGTGCTAAAGGTTATTCGCAACTGATATGCCCTCAAGTTTGCTCGATCCCTCTCTAAGGCGTTCCTGCAATCACCCCTACAAGGCACCTTCTAAGCTTCAAGCGGTGCAAGACACCCTGCTTTGACTGTCGGACCTTAAGGTGGTAGAACTGGTTCCATCCAACTATGTCTTTATTTCTTGTATAAATTGAACTTGATGTGTTCGCTGTTAATGACATGTTTCTGATTTTTTTCCTATTTTGTATCTGGTATATTTGACTAAAATATTGTATATTTGACTAAAATAAAAAATAATAATAAAAAAAAAAGAACTGGTTCCATCTGACCAGTTAGGTTTAGGTAGATTCTCCATCTATTTTGTAGTGCCCAAGAAAGAGAAGGCTCATTCTGGCCAATTCTCTATCTCAAGCACATCAAGCGGGCCTTTCGGGTACTTCATTTTTGCATGGAAATGCTGCGCTTAGTGATGCTCGCTGTCAGGAATGGAGAATTTTTGACGGCTCTGGACCTTACAGAGGCCTACCTATACATCATGATCAGAGCGGAGCATCAGAGGTTTCTCTGGTTTCAGTGCCCATGGGTCACTTTCAGTTCCGCGCTTTGCCATTCAGTCTGGCAATAGTATATCGCACCTTCACCAAGGTCATGGTGATGGTGGCTGCATCACTGTGGCAAGAGGGAGTCTTGGTGTATGTATCTGTACCTCAATGACTGGATGGTAAGTACAAAGATGCAGGAGGAGAGTGAGCAGGCCACGTGGCGAGTATCATCCTTCCTACAGAGTCTCGGTTCGGGCATCAGTGTCACCAAGAGCAAGCTTCTGCCATCGCAAGATCTGGTGTATTTAGGAGTTCACTTTTAGACTGGAAAGGGTCTAGTGTCACTTCTGGATGAGTGTGCTGTCAAGCTGCAAGTGCAGGTGAGGTGCTTCCTACAGATGGAAACTCCATCGGCATGGCATTATCTACAGCTCTTGGGTTCCATGGCAGCCACATTAGACCTGGTCCCCTGGGCTCAGTTTCACATGCGGCCCTTGCAAGAGACCCTTCTGTCATGTCGTGATGGTCTCATAAGCACCACCCCCTTGCAAAACGTTTAGTGTGCCCTCTGGAAATGAGGGTTAGCCTGCACTGGTGGCTGCGCCCTCAGAATCTCCCAGTGGGAGTGTTGCTCAAGACTTCCGAGTGGATATTGGTAATGACAAATGCGAGTCTTACGGGTTGGGAAGCCCACTGTGAGGCATAGGTGATACAGGGCGTGTGGTCTCCCGAGGAGAGCATGTGGTCCATCAACTGTTTGGAGGTGAGAGCAGTCACTCTGGCTGTCCGATTCTTCCATCCCCTGATCTTTCAGAAGGCAGTATGAGTCTACTCCGACAATGCCACGACCTTGGCGTACATCAGTCATCAAGGAGGCACCGGACGTGCAATACTGGCAGTAGAGGTTCAGCTCTTGCTGTTGTGGGCACAGAAGAATCTCCTAGCTCTCTTGGCTACTCATGTAGCTGGAAAAGAAAACATGCAGGCTGATTTTCTCAGCAGGCACTGGTTGGATCAAATTGCATCCCTTGGTGTTTTGGGCCATTACCCGCTGGTGGGGACAGCACATGATGGATCTGATGACTTCTGCAGTGAATGCAAAGGTGCTTCACTTCTTCAGCAGATGGAGGGAGCTGACGTTGGAAGGCTTCGATGCCCTCACTCATCCCTGGCTGGAGGAAGCACTGCTCCATGTCTTCCCACCTTGGGCCTTGTTAGGTTGACTGCTGCATCAGATAGAAGGTCACTGGGGGCTGGTAGTGTTGATAGCTCTGAATTGGCCTTGGAAACCCTGGTAAGCAGATCTCTGTTGCTTGCTGGTGGCAGCACCATGGCATCTTCCCAGGCGGATCAGTCTCTTGCTTCAGGGTCCGATCCAGATGCCACATGTGGATCGATTCACGCTTAGGGCTTGGCTCTTGAGAGGGCACCTCTAAGGAAGAAGAGGTACTCTGCCCCACTGATCACTACATTGTTGCAAGCATGAAAATGATCTTGTCCTGTATCTGAGTGTGATGCATCTTCAAGAGTTGGTGTGAGGACTGGAGTCTTAGAGCCATGGTGGCAGAAATCCCAGATGTTCCGGCCTTCTTACAAGTAGGTCTCAACAAGGGGCTAGTGTTGAAATCCCTGTAAGTGCAGGTGACCGCGTTAGCCTGCTATCGCTGATGGGTATAAGGGGCCTCCCTAGCCATACATCCAAATGTGGTGCGATTCTTGAAGGCGGTAAAACACGTCCCTCCATGGGACTTGAATATGGTGCTGTCTGCGCTGGTGGACACTCCTTTTGAGACGATCTCGCAAGCTACGTTGAAGGATTTGATGTTGAATGTGGTGTTCTTGGTGGCTATTTATTCAGCTCAGTGCATTTTGACATTACAGGCACTGTCTTGAGGGAGCCTTACCTTTTGATATCCAGGGAGAAGGTAGTGCTGCAGCCTATGCCTTCCTTTTTGCCCAAAGTAGTTTCAGTGTTTCATGTGAATCAGCCGGTCACTCTCCCTGTATTTTTGTCAAAGGATTCATCTCTGGAGGGGCGCCTCATAAGCCCTTCCACAAGTCAAATCATCTCTTTGTCCTTTTTGGTGGGTCATGTAAGGGAGAAGCGGCCTCAAAGACTTTGGTGTCCAGATGGCTCAAGGAGGCCATTTCTTTGGCTTACTTGCTAAAGCACAAGTCTTCCCCATTGGGGCTGAGAGCTCATTCTACCAGGGCTCAGGCAGCTTCCTGGGTGGAGCGGTATCTGGTGCCGCCAGTGGATATTTGCAAAGCAGCGACATGGTCTTCTCTTCGTTCCTTTGTGGGGCACTACTGTCTCAATGTGCAGACGAGGAGAGAAGCGTGTTTTAGTACTTGGGTGGTTGAAGCGGGGTTTGTGGGTCCTGCCCATGTTTGAGTATTGTTCTGGTATACCCCACTTGTCTGGACTGGACTGGAGGGATGATATGGAAAGTGTAATTAGATCTTACCTTATCTTTTCTTGAGTCTCTCCAGTCTAGTCCAGGACACGCCCAGTCTGCTATCATCTGTTGTTGCGAACCCGTATAACTGTCGGGTTTGCATGGTGTAGAGGTGTATATCTGTGTTAGGGGCGTCTTGAGATGTGAGAGAATGTAAATAAATAAATGAGTCTGGCCGTCTGTCTCAGGGCATTTTTCTGGGGAGTAGGGTCAGTGCCTCTTCCTGCTCTTCTGGATCTGTATATAGTTCTTTAAGTTGGTTAAGCAACTAGCTTCCACTGACTTGTTGCACCCGTATGCATCTATTCTTACCACCTTGTTGGGCAGACTAGATGGACCATACTGGTCTTTATCTGCTCTCATTTACTATGTTACTATGTTATAAGGCCCTCACTCTTGTTCACCATGCCATCTACACCTCTACCCCGCAGTATCTAGCTGACTTGCTCCAATTTCACACACCCACCTGCATTCTTCGTTCACTTCATGTCAGTCATCTGGTCCTTCCCTCTTCATCACATGCACACCTTCAGTCCACTCGCCACTCCACATTTTTCTTTCTGGGTTTCTCACTCTGGAACTCACTTCCCTCAGCTCTGTGTCAGGAACCCTCTTTCCCCCAAATTCAAGACTCTGTTGAAAATTCACCTCTTTAGCATCGCATTTGACCTGCCTCCCAGCTCCCTCTGACTCCTCCCTTTCTCCTCTTTTCACTAGTTGTGTGAATGATCTCTTGCTGTCCTGTCATTTTTTGTAGTTCTTTCCTTTCCGCCCTTGGCCTCTCTCATTATTTATAATTTTGTATTGTAAACCGCTTTGATGTAATAAAGGTGCAGTATATCACGTGTCAAATAAACATAAACATAAACATGCTTTCTTGAAAAAAAAAAGTAACCTGTAGCACAGTAGACAAATTTTTTATACAAGATAAGCTTTGCTAATGGTAACGTTTTGCTCTCTGGGAGTCTGCTTTGCCAACAGGATACTGATTTGGAATTCCGTGAACAATGCCCTTAAGGGATGATATCACAAACCTATCATGCTCAGTCTCCAGCTGCTGGATGGGGGAGATAACCCACTTGACTAGACTGGAGGGACTCAAGGAAAGATAATTAGCAGGTAAGATCTAATTACACCATGTAAGTGAAAAGCCTGTGCATAACATTTATTTATTTATTTAACATTTCTTATATACCGCGCTCCTTATCATCATTGAGGTTTACATTGAAACAATATCAAACTAGGTCAGTCAATTCTGGCCGTCATTTACAAATAACAGGGCATTAGTATGGAGGTAAAAAACATATTGTAACATAACTTATAAATATGGCAGATAAGGACAAGTATGATCCATCTAGTCTGCCCAATAAGGTGGCTACATTGATAGCCACTCCTCCATGCAGGTTACCCCCTTCTATTTGCTGATGTATAAAAATCATTTAGGCTTGCTTTAGGCCCTTGATACACTGCCCTTTACTATGCACATCAGAGCGGTTTACAGATATTTACAAATAGGTACTTTTTATTCCCATGTCCCCAAAGGGCTCACAATCTTAAGCATACCTGAGGCAATGGAGAGTTAAGTGGCTTGCCCAAGGCCACAAGGAGTGGCCATGGGACGAGACCCCAGTCCCTCCAACCTGAGGTTACTTGTCCCTATACAGGAATTGAACCCCCAGCCCTCTGGCCTGAGATAACCTGTCCCAGCCACTGAGCCACTCCTCCCTTTGATTCCATACTCTTGCTATATAAGGATACTTTGTGTCTGTCCCATGCCTTTTGGAATTCTGTCACTGTTTTAGCCCCCTGCCACCTCCATCAGGAAGGTATTCCAAGCACTCTGTGAAAAGGTATTTCCTGATGTTTCAAAAGAGGGTGGAAGAGGGAAGAGTATACAATGTCAATAAAAGTGTAGGACGGAGAGGAGAGTGTGAGGGATGAATGACAGGCAGCACCCAACTGAATAGAGTCAAGGGAGAGAGGCTTGAGGAAAGAGCCAGGTCATCTTAAACCTCTGAAAAGAGCAATCTTGGTGAAGGGGCAGTGGAAAGGAATTCCACAGAGAAGGGCCAAGGTAGGAAAAAGAAGAATGCCTAGCAATAACTAAAGGGAGGGAGAGGAGAGAAGTATGGGAAGAGTGAAGGGTCCAGCCAGGTATGTAGGGAGTAATCAGGGAAGCAAGGTAAGGAAGGCAAGAGGCGAAGAGAGCCCAGTGCACAAGGGTGAGAACTTTGAATTGGATGCAGAAGGGACTGGGAGCCAGTGGGGAGCGATGAAGAGAGGAGAAGTATGATCAAACCGGTGGGTACCAAAGATGAGCTTAGCAACGATGGTTTGAATGAGCTTAAGGTAGCAAGAGTACTGGGGGAGACCAGAAAGTACTCCTGATGAGTGACGACAAGGAAGATGACAAGTAATTTGAGCTGGGAAAATGTGAGAGAGGAGCACAATGAGAGAATGTGATTGATGCAGGGCAAAGAAAGGACGCCTTACAGAAAACAGAGATCTGAGTTTGAAGATGAGAGCAGAGTCTATTAAGACACCAAATCTCTTCACAGAATCACTGTAGAGAAGAGGAAAGGAGAAAAGCAAGAGGGAAGGAAGTAGGGAAGAAGCATTAGGAAAGGTAATAAAGAAAGGCAGTGAACACTGAGCTAATGGATTATGGCATGGAGCAAGACTGAAGGAGGGAGAGACTGGGCGAGGAGAAGGAAAAGCAAAGAGTACTGAATGTTGTCTGCAAAGAAGAAGGGAGAACAACCCAGGGTTTATATTAGAATGGGGGCAAAGCAAGAAATATATTAAGGAGAGTCGGGGTGAGAACAGAACCTTGAGGGATGCCAGAGAGAAGAGTAAAGAAGGAAGAATACTGGAATCAGAGAAAACCTGAAAAGAGTGCTTTGAGAAGTAGGAGGAGAACCACTCAAAAATAGTTCCATGAAGGTCAATGGAGTAAAGCTGATGCAGAAGGAGGTGATGATCAACAAGGTTGAAAGCAGAGGAGAGGTTGAGCATGACAAGGATAACAGAGTAGCCATGATCTAGAGAGATCCAAATTTCATTCAGTAGGATCAAGAGTGGTGACTCAGTACTAGGGACGACCTAGAAGCCAGCCTAACAAGAATGGAGGACTAGGCCTTTTTGAGAGAATACTGAGACAAAATTATACATTCCAAAATCTTTGATTAGAAGGCATAGTTGGAGATGAGATGGAAGTTAGAGGGGTCAAAAGGCTGCAGGAAGGTTTCTTAAGGAGAGGGAAAATAACCCATGCTTACATGGCAAGTGGACATGACTAGATGACACACTAGATTGGAGGAGGGGTAAAATGCTAGAGGCAAGGGTATCACCAAGCTTAAAGATCAGGCAGGTGGGGCAAGGATCCAGGAGAGATAAGGAAGGATTAACAGAATGAAGTGCATGATCCAAGAAGGTAAGGGAAAGCACAGGAGAGGTAGGCCAAGTGATAGGGAACTGGAAGAGAGTAAGAGAAAGGGATGGGGTGGGTGGGAAGAAGACAAGGGAGAGGAAAATGGAGAGGAAGAGGAAGGAGGGGGAAAAGAGGGGAGAAGATTTTGTGAAGAAAGGAGGCAAGCAGGCTTGGAGAAAGGGAGGGGGTAGAAGATGAAGGAGCAGAACGAGGCTAGAGTATCCAAGAATGGAAAAGCTTCTGGGATTTGTTAGAGGAAGAAGAAATGAGCTTTTGAAGAAAGATGGAGTGAGCTAAACAAAGAGCGGATCTATTGGAGGCCTCACAGTAGCTGTAGTTCAGTAGTGCTGGGCATTAGGTTGGAGAAGGGAAGGGAAGAAGATGCACCTGAGATGGGGGAGGAAGAGAAGGGAACGAGAGCTGCTATACTGGTTGGGAGGACTTTAGGGAAGGGAAGATGCTGGACTAAGGGAGGAATATGGTTGAGGTTTGCCTAGGGCATCAAGTACCCTTGGGTCAGCCCTACCAATGTGGGACATAAGATAATAGAGGTTGGATTGATGAACAGAGGAAGAAGAGTAATTAAGGTCACATAAAACAATTGGGGAGAGAGGGAATACCTAAAGAAGATGTTTGACAGTAAAAGTAGTTGGAAGGATGACAGTAAATAAAGAGAAGGACTACCAAAAGGGACTGCTACTGCTGGAAAGAAAGCTGCACTTGTAAGTATTTACTTCTGGGAAATTCTCTAAATCTTCAGGAAAAGGGAATTCTTTGGGTTAAAGTTGATACATGGGAAATAAAATGGTGTACTTTAGAATCCAAACTCAATCGGGGCTCAGTAGCACCAGAGAGATTTCAATTTAAATTTAAACCTCAGTCAGTAGCAGCAGGGAGCTTTTAATTTAAATCAAAGTAGAGTATAGCTTAGCATAGAAGAAGAATAGAATAAATATTCTTTGATTAGACAGAAAGAAATTGTTTTGAGAGACCTTTACAAAGACGCCTTCCAGTCAGGGGGCAAAAGACCTATGAAATTGTTTTAAATAGGTGTTAAAGCCAAGTGACAGATCAAAGGGGCAATTTGAAAGGCTCCCTCTATCAAACCAAGGGCTGTGTGAATCACCCATGAAATTGTTAAGAGATTACCTTAGAAGCACAGGTAAGGGCACTGTGTAGCAAGCTAGCTTTTACTTAGTATTCTTTGCTTCTCTCTTGTACCAAGGAGGTTTCTCCATGGTCATCTGCCCATGAGGGAAGGATTAGGACAGCTGTTATACTTCAGGTCGGAGGACCGGGGGTTCAAGTCCCACCTGGGGACAGCAATCTCAGGCCGGAGGGACTGGGATTTCTAGTCCTATAGGCACTCCTTGTGGTCTTGGGCAAGCCACTTAACCCTCCACTGCCCATGTTCCCTGTAAGTATTAGTGTATGTGTCTCATATCCCCTCGTGTTAAATGTATCCCCCAATTGACCGCTTTGACCCGGTGAAAAGCGGGATATAAATACAGCTAAATAAATAAATAAATAATTGGCAATTTGATCATTAGGCATTTTATTTATTTAGCAATGCTTATATACCACTTTTCACCAGGTCAAAGCAGTGTACATTCAGGTAAAGTATATATTTCCCTTGTGCCTGAAGGGCTCACAATCTATGTTTTGTACCTGAGGCAACACAGGGTTAAGTAGTTTGCCCAAGGCCACAAGGAGTGCCTGTGGGACTAGAAACACCAGTCCCAGGTTGCTGTCCTCCAGCAGGATTCAAAGCCCTGGCTCTCTGGGCCATGGCAACTTGCCTCAACCAGTAGGCCACTCCTTCCTAGGCTTATAGATAGCTGGGTGACTGGTGGATGTAAGGATCGCCTGATAACATGCCTGCTTGGTGCGAAGGTAGTGGACCTCACATGCCATCTAGACAAGGTTTTAGATAGTGCTGAGGAGAAGCCTGCTGTCTTGTTACATGTTGGTACCAATGACATAAAGTGTGGGAGGGAGATTCTGTAAGCCAAATTTAAGCTTTTAGGTAGGAAGTTGAAATCTAGAACTTCCAGGGTAGCATTCTCTGAAATGCTTCCCATTCTATGCACAGGACCCAAAAGGCAGGCAGAACTCCGGAGTCTCAGTGCGTGGATGAGACCATGGTGGAAAGAAGAGGGTTTTGGATTTGTTAGAAACTGGGCAACATTCTGGGGAAAGGAGGGGCTTTTCCGAAGCGATGGGCTCCACCTTAACAGGGATGGAACCCAGATGCTGGCATTAATCTTTAAAAAGGAGATAGAACAGCTTTTAAACTAGATAATAGGGGAAAACTGACAATTGCCTATGAGTGCATTGTTCAGAAGGATGTATGTTTGAAGGATACTAGCAAAAAAGGAAAGTTAGAGCAATTCGACAGAGAGGATCCAATAAAGATAAAAGTAACCCAGATGCCCTTAATTACAGAGCTAAAAGATTGCAAATTACCCTTATCAATGATAACCATATTAATATTAAATGAAATACAACTTCTAAAATATAGCACTTAATGAAAGGTTAGATATGATTGGCATCTCAGTGACCTGGTGGAAGGAGGACAACCAATGGGGTACTGTGATACCTGGGTACAAACTATATCACAATGATAGGGTAGATCAAATTGGTGGAGGAGTTGCGCTTTATGTTAGAGAGGGCATTGAGTCACATAGAATTAAGTTTTGCATGAAACAAAATACACTGTAAAATCCCATGTAAAAAGGGAAAGGTGATGGCAGTGGGGGTGTACTACCGACCAACTGGCCAGAATGAACAGATGGATGATGAAATGCTAAGAGAAATCAGGGAAGCTCACAAAGGTTATAACACATTAATAATGAGTGATTTCAATTACCCCGGTATCGGCTGGGTCAGTGTCACAGCAGGACATGCTAGGGAGATAAAGTTTCTAGATAAAATAAATAACTGCTTTTTGGAGTAGCTGGTTCATGAACCGACAAGAGGGGAAGCTATTTTGGACCTAGTTCTATTGTACTGTAGATGCTCGAAGTGTTGCCATTGAGAAGGTATCACTCATCTTTAAGGCTGACCATCAATGGAGGCCAAGGGAATAGAGGCTCTTATTGTCCCTTCCATCTGATAAAAGCAAATAGCTAAGAACATTCCATTCTCCTTTAGAGAAGGAGGATAAGCCCAGGACAGACATGTTGGACATCCACTGAATTTCTTGAGCCCTCTAAGGGAATGTGTGACAGTTCTGATGCACAAAATCTTAGAAGTGGTATAGATGAGAATATGGAAGATCTCTCTCTCTGTTCAACCTATGCACAAGAATACAGTGCATGCCATGGAATCAATACTGACTACTTCCAATCACACCTTGCCAAGAAAGCCCAGGGACTGCTGGGTCGCCAGGAGATTGCCAGGCCTTTCTTCCAATGGAGGGTAAAGTGATTTTCACAAGGCATGCCAATGGGAATCAAATACTGATCTCTTGGTTACTAGGCATTGCTCTAACCACTAGGCTACTCCTCCACATCTTTGTATAGAGTACAGGAAACGAATAAACTGAATACTTTTAAAATATATGACTACAAATAGTAAATACATCAGTCATAAAATAAATATACTTTTATTTTATTTTATTACAGTTTCTTATATACCGCGCTATTTAGAATCAGCGCGGTTTAAATCATAACAAAACGACCATAACGACAAACTGTCAGGTTTTACATTGAACAGGAGTACAAACTTGGATAACTGGGTTAACTATATACATAAACTATCTACACTGCAGTGTGAGGGCATTTCTAGATTGGGTCATTTCTTGGAGGGGATATCTAGTTCAGTTGCTGTCTGGGAAATATTGGCAGAAAAGGTATGTTTTGAGAGCCTTTCTGAACTGATATAGATTGGTAATGGCTCTAATGTCAGGGGGTAGGGTGTTCCAGCATTTTGGTACATAAAAACTGAATGCCCTGTTTGTGGTGTTCGTGTTGGACTTTGTTGAAGCCTTTGGTATTGCTAGCAAGTTTACAGCTGATGTTCTTCTTGCTCTGTTGGGGGGGACCATGTGGATTAGATTCGTGAGTGAGAGGGATGAGGTGCCTTTGATTGCCTTAAATGCTAATACAAGGGATTTGAAGGTGATTCTCCCGTGAATTGGTAGCCAGTGTAGCTGCTTGAGAATAGGAGTCACGTGGTCGTTTCTGGATGCACCGTAGAGGACCCTAGCTGCGGCATTCATGGCCAACTGTAAGGGGGTTAGTGTGGATTGGGGGAGACCTTGTAGGATGGCATTTGCAAAGTCAAAATGCGGCAGGATCAGCGCTTGATATATGGTACGGAAATCGTCTGGGTCCAGCAGGGAGCGTAGGTGTTTGAGGGAACGGATTTTGAAGTAGATGGCTTTGACTACGCTGCTTATGTGGCGTCTCATGTCTAGATGTTGGTCCAGTGTAACTCCCAAATATTTTATTGCATCTTTAGTTTGCAAATCAGCTTCCTTGACACTGACGTGGGATGGGGGCGTAAAGTTGGAGTCTCTGGAGATGAAAAGGACCTCTGTTTTTTTATGCTGGATACGTAGGTTCTGTGTCTGGAGCCATGTTGAAACTGCATTGAAACAATCTGTGAGTGGGGTCAGGTCCATGTGGGTTGTGGAGAAAGGCATGTATAAAAGAATGTCATCTGCATATATCATGCAGTTTACGTTGAATGATCTTATGATATTGCATATGGGCTGCATGTAGATATTGAAGAGTAAGGAGGATAATGAGGATCCTTGAGGTACCCCTTGTTTTTGATGGAAGTGGCTAGACTCTTCTGATCCAGACTTCACATATTGCCATCTATCGTCCAGATAAGACTTGCACCATTTTAGTGCCTTGTTGCAGACACCCTTTTCTTTTAGTCTTCCCAGGAGGATTTCGTGACTCACGGAGTCAAAAGCCGCGGCGATGTCTAGGAAAATGAGGACAAAACCTTGATGGATGTTGTCAATTCCAGTGATGATATTGTTGATTAGACCAGTGAGTAGTGTCTCAACCCCATGATGTTCTCTGAACCCATGTTGGCAGTTATCTAAGGGAGCAACAGAGTCTATGTGATCTTGAATTTGCCGTTGTGCTTCCTTCTCAATTATTTTGGCTAAGATGGGGATGCTAGCTATTGGTCGATAGGAGTCCACCCTTTGGGGGTCCAGTTTGGGGTTTTTCAGTAATGGTCTAATGGAAGTCTGTTTGAGTGAAGTGGGAAAATAACCTGTTGTAAAGGAGAGTTTCATTATATTTGCGATGACAGGACTGAGCACATCACGTAGTTCCTTGATCCAAAAAGCTGGACATGGGTCGGTCTGTGCAGTGGAGGTGTTGAGTGATGCTATGGTGTTCTCAATACATTTATTGGATGGTGTGGAAAAAAAGTTAAGTGGAGAGAGGTCCGCCGGTTCTTGATATTGGACTGCTGTGACCTTGTTAGTTTGTACAATCTTGGATTGCAGATAATCAGCGAATTCTTGTGGGTGTATGTTGATGTGTTGCTCGGGTGATGGTTCCTTTGAGAGGGATTTGACCAAATTGAAGAGGTCACGAGGTTTATTCAATGACCTCTTTAGGGTGTCAGTGTGATATTGTCTCATTCTGATAGAGATTGTTCCTCGATGTATTGCAAGGTGGGTTAGGTATGCGGTCTGATCTTCCGGTGAGCGTGATCGGCGCCATCGGCGTTCGAGTCTACGTAGTTGCATGAGGGAAGCGCGTAGGTCAGGAGAGAACCATGGGGCGGATTTTCTTTTCGCTCTTGCTGTATTTTTAGGGTTTGGGTGTTGTGAGATGGCAAGCAGGCTGGAATTCCAGTGAGAGATTAGTTCATCAAGGTCAGGTGTTGTTTTGTTGATGAGTGATGGGGTCTCCGAAAGGATGAGTTCCCTATCGAAGGGGCGGAAGCATCTAGTGGAAGTTCGAGGGTGATGTTCGTGGGTTGGCTTCTGTTCAGCTGGTCATTGTTGCTGGGAATCTGGATAATGATCAATTTGTGGTCGGACCAGGGTACATCCACGACTGATGTTGGCAGATTGTGGCTTTTGTCCTTGACTGGATATGGCATAAAAACCAAGTCTAGAATGTTCCCTTTTGTGTGTGTGGGTTCATTTATGATTTGTTTGAGACCCAGGTCTTTCATTGCATCAAGGAACGCATTTGCGTGGTTTTGGTGTAGCGATGGGAGATTGAAATCACCCATTATCCAATTTGGTTTGTTGGGAGTGCGGGTGTTAGCTGCAAGGTCAATGATGGTTGGAAGGTCAACTGGGGAAGTAGATGGTGTTCTATATAACAGGGTAAGGGAGAATTGTTGGTTAGCCACAGAGAGAGTGTCCAGGCTGTTTGTGCTAGAAGAGTCCACAATCTGGAAGTTGAGGTCTGATTTGGAGATTATGAGCACCCCTCCTCCTTTTTTGTTTTCCCTATGTTTCGTGTGTATGGAAAAATTGGGGGGAAGTAGTTGATTGAGGAGGACGTTGTCTTCTGGTGATAGCCATGTTTCTGTGATCATGAGGATCTCAAGGTCATAGAAGGAGATTGTGTCCAGGACCACAGGCCATTTTTTGCGGATGGAGCGTGCGTTAATGATGGCACATTTTAGGGGTCGGCATCTACAAGGTTTTTCCTGGTTGGGTGTATTGGATAGCTGGAGTGCTACATGTATCAGGTGGGAGTGGCGTGGGTAGGTGTTACTTTCTGTGTTGAAGTAAGGGGGACTATTCCATCTTTTGCCATGGCTATTCAGGATTGGAATCCTGCCATGTGGTATGTAGAGAGATTGGGAGGTTCCAAGCCAGTGGGTGAGGAGGTAGAGGCTAAGAATGACAGCGACTCTGGATGTCCCAGATTTTTTACTTAAAACTAGTCCAAGTTTTAAAGGCATATAAGTAACTCCAAATGCTTGTTCTTAAATTAATAGGTCTTGTACAGGTTGAAGATTCTTGATTAAAAAAACATGATTTTGCATCTAAAAGCAATAGTTTGTTCTCAGTATGTCTGTAGGACACCTATTCCAAAACTGGTGTGCAACTCCTGAAAAAAATTTCATTCCAATCTTTAAGGGGGTCATTTTAGAGCTTTTTTCATGAGTTGGACATCTGAAAACAGGCACATAGACTTGCAAATCATGGAGATATCCCTGGAGTCATTTTAGAAAGCTAGGTTTATAGAGGTCCATGGTGCGAACATGGCCAGGTAACTAGGGAGCATAGTGAAGGTGTGCTCTGGGTGGATCAAGGGAGTTGCACATCACAGTGCAATTTCAGAATGGCACAAGCATGTCAGGCCCTGGTTGTTGAGGCATCCATGCCTATACCTACTCCTGACCTTGAATAAGGAGCCAACAAATGCTTGTTTCATGGTTTCAGCACTTCCATGGGGAAGATCAAATTGCACTTATATCACAATAGTTAATATTTCCCAGCCAAAGACACCTGCCCAAAAATACATAGTCCAAAAATATTACTAGCCTGCTGTTGCACATCTGAGTATATGAAATGTTAGGGTAGGACATGCTAGTCTCATAATATAAACTCCCCCCTTTGACCTACCTAGGCTGGGGCATCCAAGTACTCAGTTCTAAGACTGTGCAGGTCAGGGCCATCCACATTTGTGAAATGGCCTTCACCCATGCACCTACCTGGCCTTGCAAACCTGCACATGGTCTACCTCAATAACCAATTACAGGGAATGTTCATTTTTCGGGTTAGAGACAGAGTGATTTCAGAAGGCACTGCTGCCATTTCCACGAGTTTTGGACGTTCTACTCTGGATGTCCCAGATTTTTTTTAGACTTCCTTCTAAAATGCCAATTCATATGTTTCCTAGTATTCAGAGATAGAGTACTTGAGGAGGAGAATTTTAGAAAGGACGTCCAAGAGCAATCTGGGGCATCTAAGCCAGAATGTCTTAAAAAATACTAGGCGCATCCAGGTACAGACATGATTTCACAAACATGGATGTGCCCGATATGGGCATCTGCAGGGGCGTCTACATAGACAACCCCAGAATAATATTTCAGAATCTGTCCACTAGGAATAGCCTAGTGGTTAGAATAGTGGGGTAGGCATAGGGAAACCAGGGTTCAAATCTCACTGCTACTATTATTGAAATTCTGCTAAGTACTGGGAATGATGGAGTGTTTTTCTCCTGTACACCCTCCGTATGTTTTTCAGCCAAACTGAGCACTTTTCAGATGCCTTTTTGTGCCTGGAGCAGGTCTAAACTTAGACGCAATGCCAGACGTCTGGAACGTTTCTGAGATCAGGTGGGGATGGCCAGGTTCCTGACAGTGCCCCTAGCCATGCCTGCACCACGCCCCCCCCCCCCATTCAGAATTGGACATCCTCACGCTGGCTTCTACAATGACTCTGTAGACATCTCTATGCTCGTTTTCGGATGTCCAAAGATGATATGGAAGGGCAGACTAGATAGGCCATGTGGTTGTTTTTCCTGCCGTCATATTTCTATGTTTCAAAGCACAAATAAGGTCATGAACTCACAGCCTTTGCTGTATGGGGCAGTTACCTTGTCACTGTAGTAGCACAACTACCTGGATCTGAGATTGTTTGACTGACAGATGACAGAAGGTAGTGGTAAATGGAACTTACTCAGAAGAAAGGAAGGTGCATAGTGGCGTGCCTCAGGGATCGGTCCTGGGACTGATACAGTTTAAGATATTTGTGAGTGATATTGCAGAAGGACTTAATGGAAAAGTCTGCCTTTTTGCAGATGACACAAAAATTTGCAACAGAGTGGACACTTCTGAGGGAGTGGACAACATGAGAAAAGATCTAAAAACAAAACATTGGTAGAATGGTCTAATGTTTGGCAGTTAAGACTTAATATGAAGAAGTGCAGAGTCATGCACTTGGGATGCAGAAATCCAAAGGAATTGTATGCGATGGGGGAGAGAGGTTGGTGTGCATGGACCAGGAGAGGGACCTCAGAGAGCTAGTGTCTGAGGATCTCAAGGTGGCGAAACAATGCAAACAATGCAATAGCCAAAGCCAGAAGGATGTTGGGCTGCATACCGAGAGGAATAACCAGCAGAAAGGAGGAGATAGTAATGCCCCTGTACAAGTCATTGGTCAGGCCTCACTTGGAGTATTGTGTTCACTTTTGGAGACCATATCTCACAAAGGATATAAAAAGACTTGAAACGGTTCAGAGGAAGGCAACCAAAATGATTTGGAGCCTGCGCCAAAAGACTTATGAGAAGAGGCTTGAAGACCTAATTATGTATACCCTAGAGGAGAGAAGGGACAGGGGAGATATGATACAGACCTTTAAATACGTAAAGGGTATCAATGAACAAACAAACTTTTTTCAAAGAAGGGGAAGCTGTAAAACTGGAGGGCATATGATGAAGCTTCAAGGCGGTAAAGTTAAAAGCAACATCAGGAAATACTTTTTCACTGAAAGGGTGGTAGATGCTTGGTATGTCCTCTCAATGGAGGTGGTGGGGGAAAATATAGTGATGGACTTCAAAGTGGCATGGGAGAAACACAGTGGATCCCTTTATAGCAAGAAGATGAAATCAAAGCAAACTTGAATATATTTTATACCTCACTAAAGAGAGGGGGGCTAACCTGCATGGAGCCACCTTACTGGGCAGACTAGATGGACCATACTGGTCTTTATCTGCCATCAAATACTATGTTACTATGAATAGGGCTTCCAAAATGATCCCCAAAGCTTCTTGAAGGGATCTTAGCATCCTGTTTGGTATGTACCAGAACAAATGAGCATTCATTTAAGATGGACTCTTCCTTTTAATGCCTTAAAAACTAGATTGTTAATATAAAGTGTGATGATGAAAGCCCTATGAAAAGCATGGATATGGATGAAAATCCTGAAAGCCCCATGGAAGTCAATGACAGTGCACAAATGCAAGGGGATTACAGCCTACGTCAGAGAAAAGCTCAGCCCCCTGCAAGGGGTGGAACACGCCCTAGCTCAGGGGTGGAGACAAGCCACCCTCCTGATTGGTCAGAGGAGGGCAGAGCACAGGGAAGGAACAGCAGGAAGCAGTGGTTAAAAACCACGTGTAGCAGACAAGGAGGGAGACAAGGAAGGAGCCAAGGAAAGAGACAAGCACAGAGTCAAGCTCAAGGACAGATACGGAGAGACGAAGGGAGACTCCAGGGAGTGAGAGTCAGCGGGAGACCTGCTGGAGAGAATGCCAGAGAAGAGTGGCTGAAGCCAGACAGAGAGAGAAGTCTGGGTGAGAGAAGGAGCCAGAGAGAAGGCTCAAACTCAGGCAGCAGCAGCTCACCGAGAGGCAGTGGCAGTCTCAGGCCAAAGCCCGTCTACTGTTTCAGACCAGGAAGAAAGAGATATTGAGCCAGCATTTAAAAGCAGAAGTACAAGTAACTGGAGGAGAAGTGCACGTCAGGCCAGCAACCGGGACAACGGTGATAGCTGGAGAGGTGGAAAAGGTATCAGTGCTGACATACAGAAACAGCCTCAACGTAAAGCCAATAATTACTTTCCTGATAATGTGGCAAGAGGGCTAAGGGCTGGTTTAAAAGGGCAGGAACTGAAACCTTCACCTCCCACCGTTAACCAGTGGATTGAAAGCTTAGCCAGTGTTGGAATCCCCAGTGCAGATAACAGAGAAGCTTTTGAATCCTCTAACTTAGGAGCTTTGCAAGGGATACACTCTAATGAGAGGAATTCTATCTCTAATGCAAAAATACCTACGAGGGCTGACTTGCTGTGGGACCAGTTTCAGCAGTTTCTAAGAGAGGGGAACCTTAAAGAAACTCCACAATATGAGAGAGACTCTGTTGGTACAAATGATTTTGAAGAAATGCAAATAGAGACATGTGTGCCTAATGAGGTCTGTTGCCCAATTCCTATGGATTGTTCTCTGGCTCAAAGGAAAGCTACAGTTGTGAGATAAGAAAGGAAGAAATGTAAAAACCCTATAGTAAGGGTAGTGCTTACCACGAGAGTTGTAAGAAGCATTCAATGTTTGTTTGTTCACTGACTGAGAGCAACGGAGCTGTGAGGGAACGTTGCATTACAAAGTGAGAACAGCTGTGATAGAGTTCTGCTGCAGTTCATTGTGTGACCACACGGAGCAGTGCAGAGTGTGAGGACACAGAGCAGCAGTAAGGCTGAGAAAAGAAAAGTTTATTTGATTTATTTCTCCTGGTTTTCCTGAGTTCATCTTTTCTGTTTGGAGATGTTATCCTTCTGCCTTGGTTGTAATTGAACCTCAGCGTGCTTTTGGAAATCCCCATAAAAGAAAATAAAAATCTTGCAAAGCCTTACCACCGACTCAACTACAACATTTATTGCCTGAGGAGTGAAAGAACTTTATTCCAAGGGACTCTAAGGCCGCCTACCAGCTGTCAGCCTCTTGGCCCAGCCGGTGGGTGTCGCAAAAGTTAATTCTTTTGGTTATAAGACAGCTGGTAACACATATAAGACAGCTGGTAACACATAAAAGAGAGCACTGTATAAGCTACTATGTATCTAGCCACATTTTTGCTACTTTATATAAGGATCAACAGAGTGCTTCCATTCATGTAGTCCTGGTGAGTGGACTTAAAGATTTCAGAGTACATAATTAAAGCGCAGCATAGAAAGTATTGATACACCTGAGTAAAAAAATTAGCTTCCTATCCTGATGCTGTGGCCATCTTAGAGATTTATAATTTACCCTGCTATTAAAAGGAATGTTTGATAAGGAATTTTGTTAGTGGCTTACACTGTTGTTACTCTGGAGAATATTAATAATTGATACTAGTGGAAAAAGGGCACGTGTAAACCACATGGTCAAATCAACCTTTGATGTTTTTGAGATGGCATTGGGAACTTCTGCTATGGGTATTGGAGCCTGCAGGCTTCTGACATGCCTTGCCATAGAGAGAATTTCTTCAGCAATAAGATGAATGAGGTAACTTTCATTTTTATCTTTTATCTTTATTTAATTTCTTGATATACCAGAGAGCGCTGCAAAGTGCTCAGGTCCCTCTCCCAATCCATCTCTGACCTGGCCTCCTCTTCTAACAGGAGATATACAATTGCCAGGGAAAGGAAAACCTACTGCTGTCACAGGCGTATAAATCCTCATCTCCGACATTTATAGCAAATACAACAGGGATCTTGCTCTCATTTTAAATAAGAGAGAGTCCAGAACCACAGCCGGCTTCTCAGCAAAAATCTGGAACAATTTTCTCTGCCCCAATAGGACATAACCAGAACTCTAATATCATTGCCAAACAACCTTCCAGTTAAAGGGAGGCTAAGGTTTCTGTGAACTTTTGACCCTTTATATCTTTCTACCCTTGGGTTCTAAAGATTGTTCTCTAAGGATACAAAATTCAGCTATTCACCCACCAAATTACCCTCCAATAGTATATTGGTCAAACTTTCGGCATCAGGAAATACTTATCAAGGAGCTCTCTTTCCTATTAGAGACCAAGGAGTGGAGGAGTAGCCTAATGGGTAGAGCAATGGGAAGCCAGGTTCAAATCCCACTGCTACTCCCTGTGATTTTGGCCAAGTTACTTAATCCTCCATTGTCTCAAGTACAGACTTATATTATAAACACTCGAGGGACAGGAAACTACCTACAGCACCTAAATATAACTCAATTACTTCTAAAAAAGGCATGGCCTAAATCCAAATTCCCCTTCCCTCCCAATGAGGTTGAACCTATTCCACTAGGGGGGAAAAGGGCAGGGAATTTGCTCCAAGTGCTTTCTGGCCACAGAAATACAGGAGGATTCTGTCCCATCCTATACCTAGGAGGCTTGAACAAATTTATGGTTTGTGAAAAGTTCAAGATGGTTTCCATGGCCACCATGATTCCTTTTCTTCAAAATGGAGATAGGTCATGTTCTCTGGTTCTAAAGGAAGCTTACATATATGTTGATATAACATTAGTGGCTAAGATGTATCTGTCACTTTTAATAGGAAATCAGCTTTACTAGTATCATGTCCTATACTTTGGCCTGGCATCTTCTCTACATGTCTTTATCAGATGCTTTACCATGACAACCACATACTTATGGAAACTGAAAGTGCATGTTTTCCTGTCTGGATGATTGGCTGGTGAAGATATTTCAGGAAGGAGCGCAAAGATCCATGGACATAATTCTCCAGGTGCTGGAGTCAGAAGGGATTGTCATAAATTACTCAGTCATCTTTGAGCCTGTCACCTTAGCTGGAGTTCATGGGAGCTCATCTAGACATAACTCAGGAAAGGGCCAGCCTTGTTCCAGAAAGGATTAACGCCTTGGTTGCTGTAGATTGGCAGATTGAGTCGGCAGTCATCACCCTGGGCATGTTGATGATGATGAGCCACAGAGTGCCAGACCAGGGGTATCTGATCCCTTAGGTAAAACCTCAGCTCTGCCCCCCCCCCCGCCACACACACCCCCTGCAGGGCAGCTGAAGGCCTTACCTTCCCCTCTGTATCTGGCATCTCCCCTCCCCTTCCATCTACCCCTTTCTGTTCTCCAACTCCTCTTCCCTAAGCCCCCTCTCTTTGAGGCATCCTGTTCCCCCTTTAAGGTGTCCTGCATCTCTCTTTCCCTCACCCTCTCCCTTTCAGGTGTCAAGCATATCCCCTCTTCGGTTCTTACTAGGCCATGCCCTCACTGTTACTGCTGTTGTCCACTGACCTCCACAGGCCAATCTAAAACAAAATGAAAGCTGCCGGCACAGTTCCTTGAGCAGATGCGCATGCTCAAGACAGTTCTTCTGGGTAAGATGCATCAGGCCTTGAGTACACATGTCTGCTCAAGGCCCCATGCTGCCCAATTTTGCTTTGATTTAGGGCTGCAGAAGACTGTCACGCTAGTGCTACCCCCACATTTGTGCTGCCCAGGCAGATGCCTAGTCTGCTTAGTGGAAGGGATAGTCCTTGGCCACCTGGTCTTTACAGTGCTCACAACTTCCTACTACTACTACTATGTATTGGTATAGCACTACTAGGCATATGTATATATACACATAGGCGATAGTCCCTTCTCTTCAGATCTTACAGTCTATAGTATCAAGAAAGATAAACGGAACAAACAGGATTAGGGTAATTATTTAAGGGAAATGATTAAAAAACATCTGGGTTTTAAATAAAAGAATAAGATGGTCAGGATCCAAAAGCAGCCTTGAAGAGGTGGGTTTTTAGCTGGGATTTGATTAGGACCAGAGATGGAACCTGATGCACAGTACTGACTAGTAGTCTAGTCCAGATATGTCTCAAATGAGACAAGCCCAATGGATCTTACATTCTAAGTGGACGTATAGTCCTCCTATACAAATTGTCCTTACCATAGAAGCATCCAAACTGGTCTGGAGTGGAGGAGTAGTCTGGTGGTTAGAGCAACAGCCTAGCACCCAAGAACTCCAGGTTTGATTCCCATTGACATTCCTTGTGACCTTAGGCAGGTCACTTTGCCCTCCATTGCCTCAGAAGAAAAGGCCTGGCAATAAAACCAGTCATACCTTGCCAAGAAAACCCAGGGTCTGCTGGGTCACCAGGAGTCAGTATTGACTTGATGGCACTTTTAAAAAAAATCAGCTACAGGCTTAAGTTCCTGCTAAACCTGTCATTGCTGAAGGTAGATAATGGTTTGGAACTTATGTTTTGATATGGAAGGACAGATTAGATAGGCCATGTGGTCTTTTTCTGTTGTCATTTTCCTATGTTTCTACATGTAGATGGACTCCACATTCAGTTACCTAGAGTTAAGGGCTGTATGAAATGTGCTAAAGGCTTTCAGAGATTGGCTAACCCACAAAATAGTTCTGATCTAGACAGGCAACCAAGTAACCATATATTACATCAACAAGCAGGGAGCAATGGGATCCAACCACCTCTGTTGGAAAACAGGCAGAATGTGGAATTGTACCTTCTCTCACAGGGCTGGATTCCTGACAGGAAAAAGCTGTATCCCTGATGGACAAGCTGAGTTGGGTGTTCCAACCACACATTTGGTTTCTACATTCAGGAGTAATGAACATTATTTTTTGTGAGTAGGGCAGAGTAGGACATAACAGTGATGGATCTTTTCACATCTCCTCAGATCAGCATCGGGACATAGAACGGGAGGCTGAAACCCCTCCCACTCTCTATCACAAGGCCAATCAGAGTCCTCCACAGCTGGATTTAAAAGAAAGGGCCATCGGCCGCCAAAGAACAGAGCCACTGCACCCAGGAGCCCCGATCAGCATTGGGATAGAGAATGGGAGGCTGAAACCTCTCCCGCTCTCCATCACAAGGCCAATCAGAACCCTCCACAACTGGATTTAAAAGAAAGGGCCATAGGCCCAACTTCGAAAACTCCGCAAGAGGTTGATACAACATGATACTGAGGAGACGCGAACAGCTTACTTGAATATTCAAAGCCAGTTAAACACACTCATCCACACACGAACGAAACGTACTATGCTTCACTATAAAAATGCACTATACAGATTTGGCAACTGCTCGAGCTGCTTCATGTCCTCATTGGTTAAAAATGGGGGAGGCCCATGATCAGTGTTAGCAATACGCTCCCCAGATGGAAAAATAAAGACCTCCTAAGAGGCAATCACAGAAGCATTTCTGGCCTACTATCGGGGGCTCTATACAGCGGATAATCAAGATGGGGCTGAGGCTAATATATATCTGCGACAATGTAATCTCCCTCAATTAAACCCTGCCCAATTGGCTCAATTGAATGCACCTATCGCTCCGGCTGAGGTACAAAAAGTAATCGGGAAACTACATACATTTTGTGCGTTAGGCCCAAATGGGTTCAGTTCTAAATTTTAACAGATACTTAGGGATAAGCTATCTATCCCCCTAACATATAGTTTAATATGTTCTATATTATCTCACATTGTTTAGACTGTATACGCTTTATATAATATGATGTTCCTTGTAAATATGTTCTGTTATAATATGACGTTTCCTGTAAAACAAACTTGTTTTGTTAATTGTTGTTCACTGTGAACCGCAACTGAACTTTGGAAGATGTGGTATATAAATGTATGTATAAAATAAAAATAAATAAAATAAAAAACGGAAATGTATCAACAACTCATAGATCGACAATCACAATCACACGAACGAAGCTTTGATAACATTTATCCCCAAAGCGTGCCGAGACCCAAAGCGTGCCGAGACCCAAAGACTCCTGGATCTTATAGACTGATCTCATTGTTAAACGTTGACACCAAGTTTATGTCCAAGGTCTTGGTGGAACACTTGTCCCCCATCTTGCCAAATTTGATACACCTCACCCAGGTAGGCTTTATAAAAGGTTGGCAAGCAGTAGGAAATGTTCAAAAGATCCTGGCATCAATGCAGTACTGTAGTCAAAACAGATTCTTGCACTCCTCATAAGCTTCGATGCGGAGAAGGTCTTTGATAGAGTAGTCTGGAAATATATGTTTATGGTAATGGAGGCCCTTTGATTTGAAGGTGCCTTTCTGCACGTAGTAAGGGCACTTTATGCAGACGCATATGCCCATACTTTGATTAATGGTCTACAAACTGAGAGATTCCCGTTAGAGGGCACCCTTGCCTAGTCCCTCATTCTATCTCCCATGCTGTTCATACTCACACTGGAACATTGTTGATGTGCATTTGAATGAACTCAGAGGTTAAAGGAGTATGTTTTGGTCCTATGAATTTAGAGTATCTGCTTTTGCGAATGACCTCCTAGTATACCTAAGAGCCCTGTGAGTTCTCTCCTGATCTTACTATGGAAATTTAACACTTTGGGACATTCTCAGGGTACAAACTTGATAAGTCAGAAGCATTGTCAGCCCAGGGCCTGACCCCCGCCACCTGGCAGGGAGCATTCCCGCTCCATTTGGTGCATAAGGGGCTCAGATATTTGGAAGTGATCCTGCCAGCAAATTTAAAAGACCTCTATCGATGTAATGTGACTCCTTTACTTGCTCGAACTATGCAACAGCTAGAGGGATGGCATGAACTGCCTCTTTCGTTAGGAGGTCGATTAACACTCTTCAAGATGACACTTTTTCCTAAATGGCTATATATGGTACAGCTACTCCCTAAATGGCTTCTTAAAAAGGACTTAAACACTCTTTCAACTAAACTTACTTGTTTCCCTGGGTGGGGGAGAGGTAGAGGCCCATATTGCTCTACAGACACTCCAGGGATCTTGGCACCAGGGAGGGATAGGAATCCCTGACATTAAAGCATACAATTTAGCATGTTCTCTACAACATTTAAAAGAATGGATTTTTAATGCAGAAGAATATACCTCATTGCCATATGAGTGAGCATTAGTTGCCCCTCTCTCACTAAAATATGTGCTTCATGCATACATAACTAAACTCACTGCCCCCCTCTGCCACTGTTCCCTGATCCGGGTTGAATGCCAGATATGGAAATGGATTTGCACTAGCTTAAAACATATAGTCGCCCAGTCAGTTTATTTGCCTATCCAAGGAAATGCAGACTTTAAGCCAGGGATGTCCTCCATGAGTTTCTGCCGCTGGCAAGGTCTGGGAATCTTATACTTAGAGCAGGTCTTAATGGAGGATGGTAGGTTTTTCTGATTTCTGTACCCAATTTGGGCTTACTGGGTTTTTCTGATCTCTGTACCCAATTTGGGCTTACTAAATGAGACTGCTTCCCATACCTGCAACTTAACAGTTACATCCATAGCCTAGAATCAGTGAACTTGTCAAGTGAATTCTGTATGGACCTAGAAGAGTTCTTTCTTTGTGATGAATCGGGTAGGATAACAATTTCTCATGTGCAATCGTCATTTGAAGATACGCCGCGAAAACTACTTGCCATCAGCTTGCTGAAACTTGGAACTGTGATCTGGGCACCTCTGTGATAGGGGAACAACTTTGGAAACTTATTGCCCAGATCCCATGCTTTACAGCAATGGTTTCTTTGAGAGACATGCAATACCGGATGGTACGACGTTCCTATCTCTCGCTGGGACACTTGTGTACTATGGGTGATAAAAACTGGTCTGCTTGTTCCAAGTGTGTGGTCTTGCCCAGTAGTGCAACAATACTGGAAAGATATTCACTCCTTTATGGAGCGGGTTCTTGGGCAAAATTGGAGCTCACTCCACAAGCAGTCTTATTACATGTGATGGAAGGGTGTGGCAGTTGTTGGACAGGGACAGAAGCGCTGGCTGAGGCTTGCCTGGGCCTTGGCCACACATATTATATTGATAGGCTGGAAGGCGGTGGAGCCCCCTAATTAATGGCCATGGTGGAATACCATGCACCAGCACATGCAATTAGATAAACTCTGGCCCAGGGCCGAACGACAGTGCCTGCCCATTTTCATGTGGTGTGGGACGACTATATCCAAACCCTTCCCCCCCTATAGTCGGAGCTATGTCCTCAATGATTTATAAGGTCACATAGATGTCTTATAGGGCCTGGGCAGCGTGAGATGGGAAGGGGTGGGGAGGAGAATGGAGTGAGATAGGGAGGAAGAGGGGAAGCCTGGAGGTGTGTAAGAGTCACCACACGCTGGACTTTGTATACATTTACGGGAAAGGGAACACTCTGGATTGGGGAAGGAACGGAAGAGGGGAGGGACTAGATGGTTGTTGGAGGGAGCAGAGGGAGCATAATAATTAATGTACCATGCTTAGGTGGTGGATTGACAATAGCTAGATGCTTTGGTCTGTTTAATTCTGGAGTATGAGAAGATGGTTGTGGTACCTACTCCAGCTACAGCAGCTACAGGTGCCAGCAACAGCAGGTGCCAGCAACAGCAGCTACAGGTGCCAGTCTGTCAACAATGAGCCGCCTGACTGAAGACCGAACACAATTTAGGATAGCTATCCAGAGGGTCGCCATGAGTCGACTCCGACTCGACGGCACTTAACAACAACAACAACCTACTCCAGCAAACCCCTTACGAATAAAGTTTTGAAATGGGAGGTGGGGTGGGGAAGGGAGGGGGAATTGAAAAAATCTGTACTACTTGTTGTTACAACTGCTTTGACATATTGAATGTTTTGAAGAAGTTTCAAATGTTGTTTATGGCAAATGTTTCAATAAACAGTTTTGAATAAGAGAAAGGGCCATCAGGCGCTAAAGAACAGAGCCACTGCACCCAGAAGCCCTGATCGGCATTGGGAGAGAGGAGGCTGAAACCCCTCTCGCTGTCCATCACAAGGCCAATCAGGGCCCTCCATAGCTGGATTTAATAGAAAGAGCCATCAGGTACCAAAGAACAGAGCCGCTGCACCCAGGAGCCCCGATCGGCATTGGAACAGAGAACAGGAGTCTGAAACCTCTCCTGCTGTCCAACACAAGGCCAATCAGGGCCCTCCATAGCCAGATTTAAAAGAAAGAGCCATCAGGTGCCAAAGAACAGAGCTATTGCACCCAGGAGCCCCGATCGGCATTGGGACAGAGAACGTGAGGCTGAAACACTTCCTGTCCAACACAAGGCCAATCAGGGCACTCCACAGCCAGATTTTAAAAAAGAGCCATCGGGCATGCCTGCACCTGGCGGCCCGTGCCGCAGGGACCTGCTAATGCACCAACAGCCCATGAACAGAAGTCCTTGCAGAGACCAAGAGCAGCATATGATGCCTCTACAACCACCAGACCGATAATCTGCACTCCATAACAACACCGTTGACAGCAAGAAAGCACAACGAGTACCAAAACAAAAGACCACTGCTGACTGGCCTCCTGATGATCCGGTAAGATACTGAAACACTCCTGCATCCTCAGATAGGCAAGCAAGTAGCCAAAGACTAGAATCCTTAACAAACTAGCTGGTTAACACAAGTCGACATTGCCCATTAAGTGTTGTACACGATGCCGCACAGACTCAACAGCATATTATTCCTCTCTGTATAGCTCAATTCATCATATGAATGGAAACTTACTCCCACCAACCAGGCCTAATTCCCACAATACAAATCTATGGCAGAAGGGATCATAAGAAGACCTTCACCTCCACAATTGAACCACACCTGAGAGACCATACCTGCCTCATACACATAGTCCTTCAACCTCCAGCAAGGGCACACAAGCGTAAGCCACTACAAGCAGTTAACCTGAACTGCATTCTCATAAATGTCCGCTCCATTCGTAACAAATGGCCAACCGTCATAGATTATGTCAATCACCAAAAGTTAGACATGCTCTTCGTCACCGAATTGTGGCTTACAAACACTGACACTATTAAACCAAATCAAACTCCTAAACTATGACATCTTTAACTGCCCCAGAACCATTCAGAAGGGAGGTGGCATATTCATCCTCATGAGCTACATTTTCATGTTCTATCATCAGCTAGCACTGCCAACCTAGATTCCATCGCAATCACAATTAAGCATCTAACGACGGGGCTAGAACACCCTCAACAAGCACCGACAAGCTTCCCTTTATCCTCGAACTAGCATGCAACTGTCCTAAGCAAAGAAAGCCAGATTGGTTGCTGGGTGATTTCAATCTTTCTGTGCTCCCAATAAAACAAGTCAATGCTTTCCTGGAAGCAATGACGGAAATGGGCTATGAGCAAATAGTAAATACACCCACCTACATGAGAGGAAACACCCAAGACCTTATCTTTTCACCCTCATCCACATGCAATTCAAAACCTCCAACCCTATCAACTGCTAACTCTGTCCCCTGGTCAGACCATAGTGCAATCAGCTTCCAAATTCCTGTGGATCAAAATGAGCAGGATAATCAGAGCCAAGCAGTGACTACTCCCCAGCCTAATCGTCGCTTCTGACACCTTAATAAGGAGTCCTTCTTAGAAGAAACTCTACCCGTTCTTAATATAGACATTACAGAGCCTGATGAAATAGTAAATAGCTGGAATAGGACCCTAAGTATGGCCTCATTCCTACTGTACACTTTAAAGCCTGCTAAGAAATGCCACACAGTGAAATGGTACACTACAAAACTATGAGAATCCCTACTACAACTGAGGAAGATTGAGCGGAAATGGTGGCACTCGAGGTGTACTCATGACCAAGCTAATTACATGGTCAGCCTACAAGAACACCACAAAGCAATTGAACAAAAATGTTAAGAGTACCATAGAAGCATCCTGATGCACTCTTTGAACAAGCCTCGTGATCTCTTTGGAATCATTGAATCCCTAATGAAGGACCCAACGAAGCAGTACCCTACGAACTCCCCCCACCCACAAATGTTTGCTGACCATTTCCAAACCAAAACCAATATAAATTACATTCCCCAAGTAGAATCCTCAACAGACAACAGTGCTACCATTACAACTAAGATATCATCCTTTAGCCCAAGTTCCACAGAGTAAATTGAGGACATAATAAAAAACATCAACACCACCACTTCTCCCAACGACACATGCCCCCCACACTGGATCAAGCTAGCATGAGCTGACCTGAACCCAACCATTGCCAGAATTGTCCGCCTCTCCCTCATCACAGGAGTTGTTCCGCCCACCTTGAAGATCGCCTCCATTAGACCATTACTTAACAACAGTAAACTGGACCCACCCAATGTAAGCTTCTATAGACCCATATCTAGTCTCCCACTCTTTGCGAAGATAATAGAGAAAATAATCTAGCAACAGATTCAACACACATTGACACTCATGCTCAATTTGACCCACAGCAGCATGGGTTCAGGCAACAGCATTGTGTTGAAACCCTCTTGGCTACTCTCCTCAACAGACTAATCCTAGGCATCAACAAAGCGAAGCAAGGATTCATCCTAATCTTCTTGGACATTGCCTCTGCATTCGACATTGTAAACCACAACCTTTTACTCTGTCGGCTGCATGAGAAAGGAGTATAAAACTCAGCTCTGGACTGGTGCAGATCCTACTTAACAGGTTGCCTACAACAGGTACAAATAGGCATCAGACACATATCTGCAAATGCAAGGAGTCCCCCCAGGGTTCATCACTATCTGTCCTGTTTTTCAATATCTACATTCAACCAATATGCTTAATAATACAATCATATGGTATATTATACCACATATATGCTGATGATGTACTATTATATACCCCATTCTCTACAGACCAACCGGATTGCACCAAGATAGCAGAATGCTTCAATGCAGTCTGTCAGACGGCTGCCTGGGTGAAAATGTTCACAGTCTTGGCAAAAGCATATATCAATATGATTTGCAAGGGATTGTGGGAAATGCAGTCCATTCACACCAGACACAGCTGCTCACAATAATTAGTTGTGCTTGAGTGTAAAGCCAATAAGATATTTATTTATGGGGTTATTTCTCCCAACACAGATATGCTTGGTAGCACATAAATCAGGTTACTTGCTTTCAGTGTTAAACTTGGAAAAACAAAATCAGGAAAACAACATTTGAACTTGTCAGGCAATCAAAGCAAAAGAAATAAGACCTGGTTGGTAGCAAACTGATCTTTTCTGTAGGCTTTAGCTAATATTTTCTTAGCAGTGTATCAAACAACAAACAAAAATCCACAAAGAAGAGAAAAACTGTTCTTTTCAGGTTAACTTCTTATATCTTCCCACATAGATTCAGAGGTGATTCCCTCAGAGCTCACAAGCAATTAGGTAAGGCTCAATTGCTAGCAGTTACCCAGCTGAACCCCCTTAGCTGGCTTGCTTTCTACTGCGTGGCTAGAAATCCTACTCAGGAGCTTTTCTGAGTAGATTAAAGAACAAGTTTGTATTTCTTTGTGATGGTTGTTGTATTTTATAACAGAAAATCACCAAAGGAGTTTAGACAGAGAGCAGTCCATGTAAACACATTCTTCATCTGCAATCACTCCCCCTTCTTCAACAAGCATGGGTTTAATATCATGGATTGGCACAGATGAATCTCCCAATGGAGCACTTTCAGGAGAATACTTGTTTCCCTGCTGTCTTTCAAGGTTATAGCTAGGGCATAGATCAGTGTTCATACCTGAGCTTCCATTGCTGTTAGAGTTCCTCTCTATATAGCCTGGCCAGTATGTAGTCCAGTTCTTATGTCCAGCCTTCCAATCCAGATCCCTGGACACTGGATCTCTCTTCACATACCTTCTGGCACGGGTCTTAGGGTCCCTTCCACGTGCAGCCGTCTCCCTCACAGGTACCGTCTGGAGATTCCTAGCTCTGCAGCACCATTCCTCTGGCTTTCCCCAGTCCAATGGTGTATGCTGGCCCTTGGAATGCCTCCCAGTATACGTACTGCTCCGGACTCTTCTAGACCTCTCAAAGGCTTTTCTCTTCTTTCTTCCAAAGGGTTTCTTGCCCTCTCTGTCCGTCCGCTCTGGCTTCTGCTTCTGATGATCCTCCAGATGAAACTGAGGATGAGGATCCTGAGGATAATTCTCTGTAGAATAAACTCTACCTTTATTCTGCTTAGATGAGTGCTCCTCCCTAACACAGCGCAGCTGTGCTGAATCAGGCCCTGCCCTTTGAGATGAGTGCTTAGGGATTACCTCATAGCCCTCCTGATTGAACACACGTTTCCCCACTTCAGCTCCTCTAATGGCTGTTGGAAACCTGGTGCATTCTGGGACTGGTAGTCTTTTATGGGAAAATTCTGTTTTCTTATTTCTACCAGAACTGACAGGTTGCTTGTTCAGAGTCACTTCACCTTTTCTATAGCTCCTTCCTGAGCTATGATAAGCTTCCTTATCACAAGTCTCAGATTGGCTCCTTATATACAACCTTAAAGTGAACTGCAAGAAGACAGTTGTCCATAATAAGGAACCAGACCTTCGCTCCACCTACTTCTATTAGGGTAAGAGATGCTGAGCTGATGACAAAGCAGGAAGTTCATTATCTCAGAATTACCCTGGACCAATGACTGAGTATGCAGACTCACATAAAAAACATTACCAAGGCAATATATCATAAGATGAGAACCCTCTGTCACTTAACATCCACTACTAAAGGCACCAGACTTCTGCACCATCTTACAGGCACTACTCCTTCTGTACTTCGACTATGCCAACATCATACTCCAAAGCCTACCAAGAAATACACTATAGCCACTCCAAATGGCCATGAACACTGCAGCTCAAACCTTACAAGGATCATCCAGTTATGAGCATGTCATGCCCATCTTAAAGCAGTTACACTGGCTACCAATATCAAGCCACCTGAAATATAAAACTTTACTGCTTACATTTAAAGTACTTCATAGCCTATCCGCAGGCTCCCTTTCAGCCATCATACACATGACTCCTTAAAACAGAGCAAGGAGAACTGGAATGGCTAATACAATCGTAAGCCCTTCAGCAATAACAAAAAATACCCAATCTGCTAAGAACCGGGCATTCTCATTAAGCGCACCAACACTGTGGAACTCTCTCCCTACCACGATCCGAACAATCTCTGACATGTCAACCTTCAGAAAGGCAATAAAGACTCATCTGTTCCACCTCTACTATGACCATGTCACATAACCAGATACTCTCACAGACCGGCCAATCTTGGCACTGATTACCCTTATGCTTAGCCCCCAGGATACAGGTTTTATTATGTAAGATAGTTCTCCCAGTTGCTATCTTTAACCTTTATCTTCAACCTATCTGCACCATTTTCAAACACCACAATATAAACGACTTCATTTACACGGATGACATCATGTTGTTCGCCCTATGCAATATAGATAATCCCAGTTATGACAAAATTGCAACCTGTCTCTCCGAAGCTGAACTGTGGCTCCGCTCAATACACATGGATATTAACTTCAAAAAACACGGAAGCGCTTTTTGTTTCCAGAAACCCAAATTTCATCCCCCCGTCTGTTGTTAATCTGATGAACATCACCCTTCCAGTCAAATCTGAAGTAAAATATCTTGGAGTTATCCTTGACAAAACACTAAGCATGACACCTCATATAAAACAGACTGCTAAAACTATATTCTTTAAACTTAGGACTATTCAGCAACTCAGACCCCTCATTGACATTGGTGATTTCAGAACGGTTGCCAAGGCACTTATAATGCCACACCTAGATTTTTGCAACGGTTTATTTCAAGGTACATCTAAGAAAAAACTTCACATACTACAAATGGCCCAAAATGTTACTGCTCGGATTATTTTCAAACCCAAGCTATCCGACCAATTCCAATTCTATACGCTACAATTCTATACGCTCTCCACTGGCTTCCTGTTGCCAGTAGGATTCAATATAAAATATTAGTCGCTATATTCAAGCTCATTAATAAAATAGCCCCTTCTCATCTAGCAACCCTAATCCCGACCCCCTCAGAAAATAGAATGAGAAGAAGGGTGAACCTTAACATGCTTCTAATCCCTGACTCTAAGAAAAACGAAGCAGGTAACAAGCAATACTGCCTTCTCTTATTATGCACCCAGTCAATGGAACAAACTACAATGCAACTTAAGAGAGATTAAAGACCTTCAAACCTTCAGGAGGGAACTTAAAACATACCTTTTCACCCAGCACTTTCACAACTTACAGCTCACCCTCGAGCAGATGTCACAAGAGTACACAAATCACCTAATACAAGTTTACCCTACCTAACTCATGTCCCACTCTCCCTTGCACTTTCCCACTGATAACCCCGCTATACTCCTTCCACCGAACTATAGTCAGACCTGTTCTGGCTGTTGTAAATAGTTAATATGTTTATTATCGATGTGCATATTTGTCTTATTCTCTGTAAATAATGAATATGTGCTCAATCTATGTAAAATAGTTAATATTTTCTCTGTAAAATAGTTGTTATGTGCTCAAAAATGTTCTATGTAATTGATGTTTACCATGTTCTCAGTAAACCGCCCCTGATCTCTGGAAGGGACGGTATAGAAAAGCGCACAAATAAATAAAAAATAAAAATCCAAGTTGACACCCCTGTTCAATGTAAACCACACTGATTTCTAAAGAGCGCAGTATATAAAATAAAATGAAGAAATAAACAGGAAAGTGCCTCATTTCTGTTCCAGAACAGGGACACATGGCAGACTATCCTCAGATGCCTTTTACTGTACTCAGGGGAGGTTTTCTGTATGCTGTAAACCACCATGATGCTATTCCATGGGAGAGGCCATATAGCAAGATTTTAATAAACATGCATATCCTCCCATATTGCTCATAGAAAAGACTCTTCAATAAGTTAGAGGATCAGTGGACCTAAGTCTCATAGCCCTCTTTTGACCAAGGCAGATCTGTTTTTTTTCCCTTCAGGATTGTCCATTAGTAGGTCCATCATATTAGAGGTTTCTCCAGCATTGCTAGCAGAAACTAAGAGAACAGTATTTACTCTTGCAGGAATTCTGCGCAAAATAATTCACAATTTTGTACTTTTTGTGATTTTTCTTTCTGTATTGTATTTTGAATTAAGTATCAATCAAAAAACATTGTTTTCTTATTTGGACAAACAAAGCATGAATAATTTTGCATAACTCAGACCTTTTGATACAGAAGTTTAAATTTTGTTTGCAGAATTCCAGTAGGGGTAAATAGTGCATCCCAACTTCAGGTCCTTCACCCCCCACAGTCTGGATATGGAGAGAGTAATCTTGATTGCTTTGAACCTGCCTGATAGCATATCTCAGATCCTCCTGGCTTTTAGGAGAGATTCCACTAGCCAATCATATGGTTTTAAGTGGGAAAGGTTTGCCTTCTGGTGTGATAGAAAAGCCTTAGATTCTTTTCCCTGTGCCACAGAAAAACTTGGGTAGCTTCTACATCTCTCTGAGTGAGGTTTAAAAAACAGTTCTGTTAGGGTTCATTTTAATGCTTCGTGTAGAAGCTAAACTAATCTCTCTGCAGCCTCTAGTTATTTGCTGTATGCAGACCTTGGTTCTTTTGAAGTCTTCCATGAAGCCTGTTTTGTGTCTCGAGACCTCAACATTCTAACTCAGCTGATGAAAGCTGTCTTTGAGCCATTAGACTTTTGTGAGTTGATGCACCTGGCCTGTAATATCTTATTTTTAGTGGTGGTTACTCGGGCATGCAGGATCAGTTAGCTTTAGCGACTGATTCACCCTATAGAAATTTTTTCAAGAAAAGGATCATTCTATGCATCCGTCAAAATGCCTTTCTGAGATGGTGTCAATCAATTAACCAATCAATCATCCTTCCAACATTTTAGCTGAGGCTGTACACCATAATAGTGAATGCCATGACACCTGATCATTCTCTTGCACAGCCCTTACATTGATCAAGAAACAGCAGTTTGAACAGAACAGGAAGAAACAGAATGGTTTAAAATCAGCAAAGGCATACAACAAAGCTGCATACTTTTCCCCTACCTGTTTAATTTATATACAGAACAAATCATCAGAGAAGCAGGACTGTATGAAGACATCTGAGGTATGAAGATTGGTAGAAGACTCATAAAAAACAATCATTATGCTGATAATACCACATTACTGGCTGAAAGTGAAAACAATCTGAAACATTTGCTTCTCAAGATCAAGGAACATAATCTTAAAATGGGCCTGCACCTTAATGTAAAGAAGACAAAGATCCTGACAACTGGCAAAATCAATAAGTTCATCATTGATGGAGAAGAAATTGAAATAGTTGACAACTTTATACTTAGATCAACAATCAATAAAGAAAGGACAAGTAGTCAAGAAATCTGATGATGCATCACTCTTGGCAGAATAGCTGTGAAGGACCTAGACAAGATTCTTAAAAGCAGTCTCTCTCCATACAAAGATTTGACTTGTCCAAGCCACAGTATTTTCAATAACATCGTATGGATGTGAAAGTTGAACAGTGGAAAAGATAGACAGGAAGAAAGTCGATGCCTTTGAATTATGATGCTGACGACAAATACTGTGTATACCATGGACTGCCCAAATTACAAACCAGTCAGTACTAGAGGAGATCAAGCCTAAGCTTTCTTTAGAAGCTCAGATGACAAGACTTTGACTTTCATACTTTAGGCACATCATACGAAGAGAGATTGCTAGAGAAAGACATCGTGCTTGGCAAGGTTGAAGGTCAACGCAAAAGATGAAGGCCAGCAATGAGATGGATTGATACAATAACAGCAGCTATGGGTGCCACTCTACCAACAATAAGCCGCTTGACTAAAGATCGAACACTGTTTAGGTCAGCTATCCAGAGGGTTGCCATGAGCCGACACCGACTTAACAGTGCTTAACAACAACAACAACAAAGCCTTTAGAAATGTTTTGTTTCTTTTTGACCCCAGTAAGCTTGAGATTGCCATTGCAAAGTGTACACTTCATAGTTGACTAGTAGAGTGCATCTCCTTCGCCTTTGTCTAAGTAGGTCTGACCTTAGTGGGTCATGTTAAAGCTCACAGTGTCATGGTTTTGGCTGTATTGGTAACCCACTTAAGGGTAGCCTCTGTGGAGATTTACAGAACTGTGACATGGACATCAGTTCATACATTCACATCTACATATGGTTTGGAAAAGGATTCCTGACGTGAAAGTACTGTAGGTTTGGCCAGTCTGTCCTCCAGAATCTCTTTGAGGCTTAGGATCCAATTCCACCCCCTAGCACCCCCTCTCCCCCCCCCCCCCCCACGACCCGTTTTTTGTTTTTGTTTTTTTAATTTTCAGGCTTTGTAAAAATAAGAAAAAATAAAAAATTGAAAAGGCAGTGCCCTTTGAATAAATGCATATATTTTTCTCTTTCCTGTTGAAGGTAGCCACTGTGAGAATTTTCTTTCCTGCTTGTCCTCAGAGAAAATCAGCTTACCTACATTTTCTTTGTAGACAGCAGGATACAAGTTCTCGCATACCTGCCCAAATCCTCTAAGAGTTTCTCCTAACCAAGCTGTTGTAATGACTGAGAAGGTCCCGCACAACAATGGAGATTGCGCATGTATGAGGTATGGCTTTCAAAAGCTTCCAGAAAATGTCTGAGCTAGAGAACCTTCTTCCAAGGTAGGCCTCTTCAGTTGAAATCATCCATCCATGAGGACTTGTATCTTGCTATTCACGGAGATGACCTCTCCCTTCCTTACTATTGTGTTTAACACGCGTGTGTTTTAATAATTTCTTTTAAAAATTCCCCTAATCCCCTATTGTTCTGTCTGTCTTGAATAAATTGTAAGCTCTGTGGAGTAAGAATTATCTCTCATCTGTATTTGTACAATGCTGCGTATGCCTAATAGCACTATAAAAATGATGATTAGTAGTAGTAATAGTACAGGTAAGAACTGTAACTTTTTTTTTTTAGCATCCAAGCTGATCAGCAGTGAGGGGATGTTCCTCTTGGCACAAACTTACAAGGTGGGGAAAATCTTACTGCATATCTCTACTGTACAACCCTGCCAGATTCTTCCTGTACCAAGTCTGGGAGGATCAAAGAAAGTCTGACCACCATCATCTTGGCTAAGAGCTTAATGTTATAATTCAGTAGGGAGATGGGCATAGGAATAATGTTGCACCTATTATAGGGCTCCATTACTCTGAGTTCATTTCAATTTCTTTTTTTAACCAAATATTATTTTAATGTTACAAAAAAGGCTGCCCTCCCTAAAGCAGCTTTTCAAGGAGTGCTGTATGCATATATGGATAAAGTAGACATTTAAATAGTGGATTTTATTGTTGTCCTTTTATTCACACTGAAGTGCTAATGTACATTATATATGAATGGAAGAGATCTGAGTTTAAGGCTGAACATTTTCTTATGAATAAGAAAGCACATTATGTATCAGTTAAATATTTCTTTTGTACAACCTCACATCCATTTTAGAGGAATATTTAAATTTATTTTCAATGGTGCTGTGATGTATAACATTTACTATAAGAGGAAAAATATGTAGAAAAATATCATAGATTTAGTTATGTACACTATGAACTGGCCTAATAGACTAATGCAATGTGACAGTCTTTATTGTTATGATTTAGTAAAGGATCATAGAGACATCTTCGGTAGTGCTCTTGTGCTAATATAACCTTTTGTATTGTGCTATGGACCCTGGATCTGTGAATAGATTAATCTCCAGGAACAAGCAGGAATGTTGTCTTCACATATGGGTATCGTCGGTACCGACGGAGCCTGCGCGGGAACGCTCCTCAGCGTCCAATAGGAAAGCTTTTGGGAGCATCCCCCAGCGCCTGCGTGCAGCCTTCCCGCCTTTCCAACTCTCCCTCTTCAGTTTTTCATTTTCCGCGGAGCCGACAGGATGCATACCCTGTCACCGCAGCAAAACCTTTCCTTATTCTTTTGGTTTTTTGTGGTTGCTTCTGCTTTCTTTCGGCGCCTACCAGTACCGCCGGTTCTCTTTTCTTCTTTTTCAAAAAAAAGAAACAAACTAGTTTTCTAAAAGATTTTCTTTCAGGGGCCTTTCCCCTCTCGGGGCTAGGTGACATTTTGGGCACTAGGCCCATTTTTCTTCAAACATGGAGAAACCAGCTAGTGGTTTCAAGAAATGTTCTAAATGTGGCGGTGCCATTTCCGTCACCGACACCCATGAATGGTGTCTTAAGTGTTTAGGTCCTGACCATTCTCCATCGGAGTGTCTCTCCTGCAGAAAGATGACCAAGAAGGGCCTGCAGAATAGAGCTGCAAAACTCGGTACCCTTTTTGCCGCAGATACGATGTCAGTTGCATTGACGTCTTCCAGGGTTTCATCTTCCTCCCATGGATCTCAGGTAACTAAACTTAAGTCTTCTAAGACTGGCCGGTCCTCAAAGGGTAGATCTCCTTCCAAGTATCGAGATGCCACTGGCGTTGCCCTCGAGGAAAGTTCACCGGCAAAACAGCCCCGGTGGGAGGCCTCAGTCTCCAAAGCATTAATGCTCCAGAGGCTTCTTCCTCTACAGAACTACTGGTGCCATGTTCTGGGGTCGTAGCCTCTTTCACCAGTACCGACACCCAGGCATCGGCAGGAGCGATGGATCACAGACTCCTCGCTATCGAATGCAGCCTAGCGGCCCTCTTAGCAGCTTTGGTACCTCTAAGACCGCTATAGATGGTTCCACAGGTATCGGTACCGACACCGGTACCAGTACCGAGTGCCTCAACGGGTATGCTTCCTCCCATTCTGAGCCTTAAGTCTATCTCAGGTATCGACGGATTGGTACCGAGACACCCCGATACCGACTTCGAGCGATACCAGTACCGTGCGTTGCAAGAACACCCGGCGCAGAGATACTTTGAATCATCCAATGACTCTGATGACTCTGACGGTACTAGAGCTATCTTTACGGAGTATCCATCTCCTTCTCCTCAACGAAGAATGTCTCCTCCAGAAGACATGTCCTTCCAGGATTTTATACTTGATTTAGCTCGAGGTCTTGCAATCACGGTGACTCCAGAGAAGGAACCTAGAGCAGGAGAATTAGAAATTCTTCAGTACCCTAAGGCTCCTAAAGAGGCAGCTACTCTGCCTATTCACAGAATCTTACATGATCTTATGCAAAGAATGTGGGAAACTCCTTTGACGGTTTCTCCACACTCTCGACGACTCGATACCATGTACCGAGTTCCAAGCTGTCCTGGTTTTCAAAAGACTCAGTTACCACCACACCATTCAATGGTAGTGGAATCGGCGATGCGTAGGATTAAGACTGCTAAAACACATTCTTCCAATCCTCCGGGCCGTGAATCGAGGATGCTCGATGCCTTTGGGCATCGATGTTTCCAATCCTCCATGTTGACAGCCAGGATTAGCTCCTACATTCTTTATATGGGAATGTTCCTCAAAGAAGTTACAGGTGACTTGGAGCTCATGAGCCCTCTTCTCCCTGAGAAAAAAAGGGGGGAATTCCTTACTCTGGTCAAACATGCTCAGGATGTCTCAAAATTTGTAAACCTTTGATTGCTTTGAATGCATTAGCAGAACATCTGTTATTTCCATCGGTGCACGTCATATTGCCTGGCTTCAGGCATCAGACTTAGAACAATGGGTGCAAGATAAACTGGGAAACATTCCTTGCACAGGAGAAAATCTTTTTGGTAAGGATTGGCAAGACAAGGCTAATCAGATTGAATCTGAAAATACTACCTTGAACAGACTATCAAAGTCTATAGCCAACCCAACAAAGAAAAAGTCAGTCAAGAAACCCTTTTTCAACAAGAAAAAGAAATTTTACCCATCTTACACCCATCAGGGACACTGTCCAGTTCATGTTCCCCAAAGTTGACAACAACAGAACAGACAGCAGAGGGAGCCGCAAGTTCCAAGAGCGCAATCGGCTCAACAGATTCAGCCTCCTCAGGGGCTTTGACTCCTTCCTAGAGAACTTAGTTTTTCTGCCCCTGAAAGGTCCAGAACCCCTTAGAATCCCGGGCAGGTTATGCCATTTTGCCAGAAGATGGCAACAAATAACATCAGAAAATGACTCTGTCCATTGTACGAGAGGGGTACAGATTTCATTTTCACAGTATGCCCCCACCTACAATGATAAGAGGGTTCAATTCTCAGGTCCCTGCCACCAATCTCTTGGGTCAGGAGGTCACATCACTTCTTGCTCAAGGAGCAATAGAAGAGGTACCCATACCCCAACAGGGTACGGGATTCTACTCCCCCTACTTTCTCATACCAAAGAAAACAGGGGGACACAGACCTATACTAGACCTCAGAGAATTAAACAAGTATCTGTTCTGGGAAAAATTCAAAATGATCTCCCTCGGAACACTCCTGCCATACCTTCAGAGTCAGGACTGGCTATGTTCTCTAGATCTAAAGGATGAATATACGCATATTCTCATCCATGCAGATCACAGGAAATTCCTTTGATTCCTTTTCCAGGGAAGACACTTCCAATACAGGGTTCTTCCCTTTGGTCTGGCTTTTGCCCCAAGAGTCTTCACAAAATGCATGGCAGTAATAGCAGCATTCCTAAGAACTCTAGGAATATTTGTCTTCCCTTACTTAGACGTCTGTCTCATTTGAGCATCAACAGCTCCAGAAGTCAGCTTCGCTCTTTCTCGCACCATGCAAATCCTTCGATACTTGGGACTGGTCATAAACCTCCCAAAATATCATCTCACTCCATCTCAGTCTCTAGAATTCATAGGGGCTCGTCTAGACACAAGGCAGTCAAGGGCTTTCCTACCACAGCCACGGTGTCTTCGTATAGTACAGCTGGCCTTCCATCAGCTATGAAGGTCTTCCTGACTGCTCGGGAGATGCTTCAGCTTCTGGGGCATATGGCATCCACGGTCCATGTGGTTCCCTATGCTCGCCTTCATATGCGAGCAGCCCTGTGGACCCTATCCTCTCAGTGGACACAGGCCTCGGGTCAGCTAACGGACAAAATCAGAAACTCCACACGTCTCATTTTGTCCCTACAATGGTGGCAGTCACTGGAAAACCTTCTCGTGGGTTCTCCTTTCCAGCAGCCTCTATGCCAAACCACCCTAACAATAGATGCATCCAAGTTGGGTTGGGGGGCTCACTTGCACGATCTATCAACTCGGGGTCTCTGGACCCCACAGGAGGTTTGTCTTCACATAAACCTCCTGGAGCTCAGAGCCATTTTCCATGCTATCCAAGTTTTTCAGGCCCATCTCAGCTATAAGACAGTTCTGGTCCAGACCGATAATCAAGTAGCCATGTTCTATGTGAACAAGGAGGGCGGAACAGGCTCTCTGTCGTTATGCAACGAAGCTTTGCGACTGTGGGCCCTCGCCAGAGAGCTTCAAATCCACCTCCTAGTGGTGTATCTTCCGGGCATTCAAAATCTTTGGGCAGACAAACTCGGTCGAATACTGCTGCCACACGAATGGTCTCTGCACTCAGACCAGCTTGCTTGAGTGTTTCAAATCTGGGGAACGCCAGATATAGACCTCTTTGCAAGTCCACAGAATGCCAAACTTCCCCGATTCTGTTCCAGAATTCTGGCTCAAAACTGTCAGGCAAGGGATGCTTTCCTCCTCCATTGGGGTCGGGACTTCCTCTTTGCCTTCCCACCCATTCCCCTCATTCCCAAAACTTTGTTCAAGCTTCAGAGAGATAGAGGTCATATGATACTCATAGCTCCACGTTGGCCACGGCAGACGTGGTATCCTCTGCTTCTGCGTCTCTCTCAAGCCACACCTCTGGAGTTGGAATGTGCTCCATATCTTCTTTCCCAGGAGAACGGGATGCTATTGCACCCGAATCCCCAGTCCCTGCACCTCAGGGCCTGGTTACTGAAAGTCTAGGATTCCCGGATATCAACCTATCTCAACAGGTAAAGGATATGCTTGTGGCTTCCAGGAAGCCTTCCACAAGGCGATCCTTTGCCTTTAACTGGAATAGATTCTCTGTATGGTGTTCTCAAAGGGAACTTAACCCCCATACAGTGCCTGTCAAATCACTTCTGGCATACCTACTCCATCTATCAGATTCTGGTCTTAAGACCAATTCAGTAAGGGTCCATCTTAGTGCCATTGCTGCTTTTTGCGAACCTCTGGTTAGACAACCTATTTCCTCTCATCCACTCGTAGCGAGATTTATGAGAGGTTTACTTTTAACAAAACATCCCATTAAGCCACCTCTGGTGGCATGTGATCTGAATCTTGTTCTCGGGCAGCTCATGTAACCGCCCTTTGAGCCTTTAGCCACTACAGCTCTAAAGTTTCTTCCTAGTTGCCCTCACTTCTGCAAGACGCATCAGTGAGTTACAGGCTTTAGTGGCGGATCCTCCTTATACAAGAGTTCACCATGATAAGGTAGTTCTTAGGACTCATCCTCACTTTATGCCAAAGGTGGTTTCTCCTTTTCATTTAAACCAAGCGGTTTACCTTCCTGTATTCTTCCCTAGGCCTCATGCCTCTAATGCAGAAAGGAATCTTCATACCTTAGATTGTAAAAGAGCCTTAGCTTTTTACCTTCAAAGAACTAAGCAACATAGAAAATCTTCTCAGCTTTTTGTGGCTTTTGACTCTAGTCATTTGGGACTTGAGTTTCCAAAAGAACTCTATCAAAATGGATTGCAGATTGTATATCCTTTACATATGATAGTAAAGGACTTTCTCTCGAGGGCCATGTCATAGTTCACAATGTGAGAGCAATGGCAGCCTCAACGGCTAATCTTCGTTCTCTGTCTATTGATGACATCTGCAGAGCAGCCACTTGGGCTTCAGTACACACCTTCACAGCCCACTACTGCTTAGACAAGGACTCCCATCGGGATGCCTCGTTTGGCCAGGCTGTTCTCCAGCATCTCTTCCATACTTAGTACAACTCCTACCCACCATCCACGGGTTAGATGCCAGAGGTCCATGGGAGGAAGCATGACCCATCTCACCTGGGTTCGCAGCTTGCTGGGGTCATTCCCCTGGCATCTTTCAGCTGGGGAGTCCCCATTTGTGAAGACAACATTCCTGCTTGTTCCTGGAGATAGCATAGTTACTCACCTGTAACAGGTGATCTCCAGGAACAGCAGGAATAAGTCTTCACAACCCACCCACCTCCCCTAGGAGTTGTCTCTATCTATCTCTCTCTCTTTGTCTACTCTCTCCTTTGGTCTCAGCTATAAACTCAACTGAAGAGGGAGAGTTGGAAAGGTGGGAAGGCAGTACGCAGGCACTGTGGGATGCTCCCAAAAGCTTTCCTATTGGATGCTGGGGAGCGTTCCCATGCAGGCTCCGTCGGTACCGACGATACCCATATGTGAAGACTTATTCCTGCTGTTCCGGGAGATCACTTGCTACAGGTGAGTAACTACGCTTTACTGACCTTGTGGTTTGAACTTATAAGAACATAAGAAATGCCTTACTGGGTCAGACCTAAGGTCCATCAAGCTCAGTATCCTGTTTCCAACAGTGACCAATCCAGATCACAAGTACCTGGCAGGTTCCCAAAAAGGTACATAGGTTCCACAATGTTTGCCCCGGGGTAAGCAGTGGATTTCCCGGTTCCTTCTTAATAATGATTTATGGACCTTTCCTCCAGGAACTTCTCCAAACATTTTTTAAACCCAGTTACACTAACAACTTTTACTACATCCTCCAGTAACGAAGTCTAGAGTTAGATTACACATTGAGTCAAAAAATATTTTCTCTTATTACTCTTAAATGACTTACATTGTAGCTTCATTGCGGGTCCTCTTTCTTTCTAATTTTTGATGATGTAAACAACCAATCTGCGTTTACCCATTCCACTTCATTCATTAATTTATAGACCTCTATCGTATCCCCTCTCAGCTGTCTCTTTTCCAAGTTGAAGAGCCCCAAACCTTTAAGCCTCTCCTCATAGTGGTATCTTTCCATTCCCTTTACCATTTTTGTCGTTCTTCTTTGTATCTTTTCTAATTCAGCTATATCCTTTTTAAGATATGACAACCAGAATTGCACACAATATTCAAGGTGTGGTCGCACCATTCAGCGATGCAGAGGCATTATAATATCCTTTGATTTATTCTTCATACCCTTTCCTTATGATTCCTAGCATGTTATTTGCTTTCTTGGCCACCACTGCACACTGGGTGGAGGGTTTCAAAGTATTATCCACCATGAAGCCTAAATCTTTTTCCTCGGTGGTGGTTTCTAAGGTGGTACCTTGCATTGTGTAACCATAGTTTGGGTTGTTCTTTTCTAGGTACATAACTTTGAACTTGTCCACATTAAATTTCATCTGCTATTTGGATGTCCAGTCTTACAAGTTTTCAAGGTTTCTTGCAATTTTTCACAAACCTCTTGCGTTTTAACAACTTTGAATAATTTTGTGTCATCTGCAAATTTGATCACCTCATTCATTATTCCTATTTCCAGGTCATTTATAAATATATTAAAAAACAGCAGGCCCAGCACAAATCCCTGGGGTACTCCATTATTTACCTTTCTTCATTGAGAAATTGGGCATTTAGCCCTACTCTCTGCTTTCTGTCTTTTAACCAGTTCCTGATCCACAGCACTACACTGCCTCCAATCCCATGACTTTTTAATTTCACCAAGAGTTTCTCATGAGGCACCTTGTCAAAGGTTTTCTGAAAATCCAGATACATTATGTCAACCGGCTCACCTTTGTCTACCTGTTTATTCACATCTTCTACTCCCCCTACTTCCTTATTCCAAAGAAAACAGGAGGGTAAAGGCCCATACTGGACCTCAGGGAGTCAAACAAGTATCTCTTCCGAGAAAAATTCAAAATGATCTTTCTTGGAACACTCCTCCCTTACATTCAGAGTCAGGATTGGCTATGTTCTGTAGACCTAAAAGACACCTATACACATATCCTTATTCATGCAGAACACAGGAGGTTTCTTCGATTCCATTTTCAGGGAAGACACTACCAGTACAGAGTTCTACCCTTTGGCCTGGCTTCAGCCCCGAGAGTCTTCATGAAATGCATGGCAGTAGCAGCGGCATTTTTAAGGAATCTAGGGATATTCATCTTCCCCTACTTAGACGACTGGCTGATACGAGCACCAACAGCTCCAGAAGCCAGCTCAGCTCTTTCCTGCACGATGCAAATTCTGCAATATTTGGGATTGGTCATAAATCTCCCAAAATCCCATCTCACCCCTTCTCAGTCTCTAGAGTTCATAGGGGCTCTTCGAGACACAAGGTAGTCAAGGGCTTTACTGCCACAACTCCGCTGCGCTCGAATAGTTCAACTGGCATCTCAAGCACCTATGAAAACTTTCCTGACTGCTCGAGAAATGCTTTAGTTGCTGGGGCATATGGCGTGGTCCCCTATGCTCACCTACACATGTGGTCCCCTATGCTCGTCTACACATGCGAGCAGCCCAGTGGACCCTATCCTCTCAGTGTACACAGACGTCAGGTCGTCTGAGGGACAAAATCAGAAACTGCACACCTCATCTCGTCGCTTCAGTGGTGGCAAACACAAGAAAACCTTCTCTTAGTGTCACCTTTTCAGCAGCCACTGCACCAAGCTACCTTCATGACTGATGCATCCAAGTCAGGTTGGGGGGCTCATATGGACAATCTCTCCACTCAAGGTCTCTGGACCCAACAGGAGACTTGTCTTCACATAAATCTACTGGAACTCAGAGCCATTTTCTATGCTCTTCTTCAGGACCATCTGCGTTTCAAGACAGTCCTTGTCCAGACGGACAATCAGGTAGCCATGTTCTACATGAACAAACAGGGTGGAACAGACTCTCAAACATTGTGCAACGAAGCTCTACACCTCTGGTCCTTTGCAAGAGGCCTTCAGATTCACCTACTGGTGGTGTATCTCCCAGGCACAGGGAATCTCCTGGCAGACAAACTCAGTCGAGTGCTGCTGCCACAAGAGTGGTCTCTTCATTCAGAACAGATTGCTCGAATCTTTCGAATCTGTGGAACCCCAGATATAGACCTATTTGCAAGTCTTCAGAATGCCAAACTTCCCCGAATCTGTTCCAGAATTCCGGCTCGGAACAGTCAGACAAGGGACGCTTTCCACCTCCACTGGAGTCAGGACTTCCTGTATGCCTACCCACCCATTCCGCTCATTCTCAAGACTCTGTTCAAACTCCAGAGAGACAGGGGCCATATGATACTAATAGCCCCACGCTGGCCATGACAGACGTGGTATCCACTGCTTCTATGTCTCTCTCAAGCCAGGCCTCTGGATTTGGATATGCTCTATATCTTCTATCCCAGGAGAACGGGATGCTTTTGCACCCGAATCCTCAGTCTTTACACCTGATGGCATGGTTGCTGAGAGTTTAGAATTCCAGGATGTCAACCTCTCTCAACAGGTTAAGGATATCCTTTTGGCCTCAAGGAAACCTTGCACAAGGCGGGCTTATGTCTTTAAGTGGAAAAGGTTCTCTATCTGGTGTTCAGAGAAGGAACTTAATCCTTTTTCAGTTCCCATAGAGGCGTTACTGGAGTATCCTCTCCATCTTTCATGTTCTGGTCTTAAGACTAACTCAGTAAGAGTCCACCTTAGTGCCACTGCGGCTTTACACATGCCCTTTAATGGACAACCTGTCTCCTCTCAGCCGCTTGTAGCGCGGTTTATGAGGGGTCTACTCTTAACTAAGCCTCCCATTAAGCCACTACTCGTGGCATGGGAATTAAATCTTGTCCTCGGACAGCTCATGAAGCCGCCCTTCGAGCCCTTAGCCACTACATCCCTGAAGCTTCTTTCTTGGAAGGTAATCTTCTTAATTGCCCTCACTTCTGCAAGACACATGAGCTACACGCTTTAGGTGCTAATCCTCCTTACACAAGGTTCCACCATGATAAAGTAGTCCTTAGGACTCATCCTCACTTTATGCCAAAGGTGATTTCGCCTTTTCATTTAAACCAGTCGGTTTATCTTCCTGTCTTCTTCCCTAGGCCTCATGCCTCGAGTGCAGAAAGGAATCTTCATACTCTAGTTTGTAAAAGAGCTTTAATGTCTCCCTCGCATCTCTGTTAAGCCCGCAGGGGCTGATGGGAAATTTCCCATCTGCCCCTGCAGGCTTAACAGAGACACTCTCCCTTCGCGAATCTGATAGCCGGCACAGAGGGGCTCAGCCGTCGCAGAGGGAGGGAGGGAGGGACTCAGCTGGGCAGAGGGGGGCCCCGCGGGACACTCCATTCTGCTGCTGCTGCGGCGGCAGCGGTAGCAGCCAGCTTTTTTTTTTAAATTTAATTTTGAAAAAAAGCAGAATGTTCTTTGCGCGGGGCCCCCTGAAACGCAGGGCCCTGTGCAAAAAACATTCTTGCTCAATGGACGGGCCGGCCCTGTTGAACAGATTGAAAGGGAGAGAAATGATTCAAAGGGAGACCAGCAAGGAGTAGGTTACAATAGTCAAGATGGGAGGTGATTAAGGAGTGGCTAAGTGTCTTAGTGGTGTGTTCAGAAAGGAATGGGCAGATTTTGTTGATGTTATACAGAAAGAAACGGCAGGTTTTAACTATCAGATACATGTGTGTGGAGAAGGAGAGAAAGGAGTCAAAGACAATCCCAAGGTTGCGAACCGAGGACACAGGGAGGAGTAGAGAGTTATTCACAGAGACTGAGAAAGGAGGAAGAGGAGAGGAGGTTTTAGGGGGGAAAATAAGAAGCTCAGTCTTGGCCACCTTCATTTTCAAGCGGCTGTGAGACATCCAAGCAGCAATATCAGAAAGGCAGGCAGAGATCTGGATCTGGAGAGATTTCAGGTGTAGAGAGGTAGATCTGGGAATCATCAGCATAAAGATGGTGCTGAAAGCCATGGGAAGAGATGAGCGCATCAAGGGACTGGGTATAGAGAGAGAAAAGTAGCGGACCAAAGACAGATCCTTGGGTTACACCAAATGAGAGTGGGATAGCAGCAGAGGAGGAGCCACCAGAACTAACTATGAAAGAGCAATGGGAGAGATAGGAGGAGAACCAGGATAGTGCAGAGTCCTTAAAACCAAGTGAGGACAGAGTATCAAGGAGAAGAATGTGTTCAACAGTGTTAAAAAGCAGCAGAGAGGTCAAAAAGGATGAGGACAGAATAAAGGCCCTTGGATTTTGACAGGAACAAGTCACTGGAGACTTTTGCAAGAGCCTTTTCAGTAGAATGTAAAGGACGAAAGCCATATTGTAAAGGATCCAGGAGGGCATGAGAGGAGAGGAAGCCAAGGCAGTGTCAGTCAACAGCGCATTCAAGTAGTTTAGAAACAAAGGGGAGAAGGGATATGGGTCGATAATTAGAAGGACAATTAGGATCAAGTGAGGGTTTCTTGAGGAGAGGTGTAACTACAGCATGATTGAAGGCTGCGGGGACAGTTGCAGTGGAGAGCGATAGGTTGAGAATATGAGAGATGGATTTACCCCTAACAAAAAACGAGCTACCACATATTTTACAAACTGCAGAATAGAATTTGTGAATAACTCTAAAGACTATTACAGTAATCGAGGTGTGTCAACACCAGTGACTGCAAAACTGTATGAAAATCCTCATAATCCAAAAAAAGCTTAAGGCAACAGACTAGCTTCAATTTTAAAAAAGCCAGCCAAACTACAGAATCTATTTGTGGCTTCAGGGTTAATCTTGAATCTAAGAAAACACCTAAATCATAGACACGATCAGCTACTCGAATTGACACATCATCCAAATTAGTACTTTCTGGTCTTGGTGCCACAGAAGACCCAGATAATAATAAAATTTCAGTTTTACCAACATTTAGCATCATCCTAGCATTAAACATCCAATCCTTTGCTACCATAATCATAGACTGAACCAGCTGTATCATGTAGAAAATTCTGATCAATGGGTATAAGAACTCAGATATCGTCAGCATACACAGAGTAATGCAAAACCAATCCTGCCTAGATTTTACACAACGGTTGAAGATACAGTTTGAATAGCACAGCAGAGAGGGCAGATCCCTTCAGAACACCTATTTTAATGACATACCATGGAGAACAGTCCCCTTTATACCTTACTTGCTGCTGTCTATGCCATAAAAAGGACCTAAACCAAGCAACTACCTTTCCGGACACTCCAATAGCAGCTAACTGCTATAATAAAATATCATGATCTAATCTATCAAAAGTTGCTGTCAAGCAAAACTAGAAAAAAAAACTGGATCTATGCTCGAAACCCCTTAAAACGATATCTAAACAGGACATCAGCAAAGACTGTACTATGCTTAGGTTGAAAACCAAACTAAAAAGAGTCAAAAACTTGCTTTGTGTTCAAAAAATCATTCAACTGTGTCAAAACTGTTTTCTCCAAGACATTGGCCATGAATGAAAGTGACAAAATAGGGCAAATATTTAACAGATTGCTTTGATCAAGCTTGGCATTCTTCAATAAAGGACAAACACAAGCTCCCTTTAATAAATCAGGGCCTAAACCTTCATTCAAAGATTTATTAATAATCCCTATCACTGAGTTTACCAAACATCACTCATAGATTTCAGGACTGCTATAGAACATAAATTAAGCAGACAAGAAGAACCATTCAACCCACCAATAACAAGCCGTACATCATCATCCTTAGAAACCTCTGAAAAAGAGGACCAGCATCCCATACCATCTTCCTCAACATTTTCCCAGTCAAAAACTGGTACTTGAGGAAACTGGACACATAAATTACTGATCTTAATCTGGGAAGAATCTCGAAACCCTTTTGCTGTCACGGAGGAACATTTCACAAACGGCCCTCCTTTCAAAAGGCTATGAACCACCTCAGAAAAGGCTTTTTGATGATTATCAACCATACAAATCTTTTTAGAAAAATTTGATTTCTTTTCCATCTGAATTAACTCCTGATAGCTCTTTAAATCAATATTATAATCAAAAAGGGTAACAACACTGGGAAACCTAGGCCATTGGCACTCTGACCACTGAAACTTACTCTTTTGGGCGCACAATGCTGATGTAAATCATGGGGCCATAGACCGTGGATGAATATGTGAGGTTCTTGTTCCTGCATGTCCACAGAGAAAGCATAGTTACTCACCTGTAGCAGGTGTTCTCTGTGGACAGCAGGAAAAGTCCTCAGAACCCTCCCACCTTCTGTTGGAGTTGAATTCTCCTCAGTTGTATACAATATATATAGGACTGAAGATAAGATGGTACAATGTCAGCAGGTTACAGGACATGCACATGCACTGTTGAGCTTTCAAAAGCTTCTGGAAGAAGATGGGAAAGTTCCTGCACAGGGCTGTGTCATATGACACCACCATACATGAGGACGTCTCCTGCTGTTGACGGAGAACAACTGCTACAGGTAAATAACTATGCTTTTTTAAGAGGGGGATATATTTTGCCTTCAAGAGTGGGTACTGGAGAAAATTGAGAAAATACATTATGGGTGGAAATGAAGAACAGATAGGTTTTGCAATGGAGAATAAGTAGGAAATAAACATAAGTCGCATACTGAGTGGAGGATAGATTTGTTTCCCTCTGCTTCTAGGGTTGTACCCTCATCTTCCCCTATTGACTAAAATCCAGCATACTAAAAGCTAAGAGGCAGGAGGAAACTCGGCTAAGCTCCCAAGTTCATATTGAAGCAGAAAGGTCTGAGCTATGACCACCAAAATGCAGCCTGTTGATAGCAAAATGGTGTACGGCTATGAGGCAGGGGGATTGGAACCAGCAGTGCGTGAAGCATTGTTGTAGATTTCAGGAGCAGTAGTCTAGGTGCTGGAAAATGAATTTGAAAATATTTATGGCAAAATTAAGAAACTAAGGGGTATGTTTACTAAACCGTCTTAACGTCGCAGCGGTGGTATTATCGCGCGATAATGTTACATTATCGCACGATAACGCGGCTGCGGCGTTAAGGCACCCTAACGCTGTGAAATCCGGCTCTGAAGGGTGGAATAAGGCTTCCCAGAGGGCGGAGAGAAGGGGTCAATGGGCGGAGAGTGGGCGGTGAGTGGCTCCTTGCACACTAACGCCATGAAATGAAGGGCAGAAAATTAGCGCGAGTGAAACCCTCACGCTAGGCACATTTGCAGGAAAGAGAAATAATTTCAGTCAGCAATGTACAGCAAAGCAAGGGAAACCCAAAAGCGTGATAGTAGTGATACATGTGCATGGAACAAAAAAGCAAATAAACATAGAAAATGACCTGAACCACATTTAAAATCCCAATAACCAAGCTGGCCAATAGTGATATTAATGAGAAACAAAGAAACACTACTGAGAAAGCATAAAAAAAGAAGATATCATGTTTGGAAGGGTCTACTATGCTCTGTCCCCCTAAAAGGTGAATGATCACACATTGAAATAGCGGTGGTCAGGGTTTTCCCTTTATATTGGGCAGGTTTGTTATGGCGTGCACATGTGCCACAACAGCAGGGTGGGCATGTAGGAAAGGGCAACTGTACAGATGCTGGAAATTGGATACAGAGGGCTGCAGGCGGCACATGCTGTGGTGCAGCTGGGGCACAGTGCGGACTAGGCAGATGCCTAGGTGGCACATAGGAATGCTGAAACTGTAGAGCAGCCAGACAGCAACTGATGAGGATCCAACATGGGCACGAGTGTCTGTCTTACAGTGTCACAGGGGAGATTACCCAGCAGGTAACCCCAAGGGCACATAACATTGGCAGGCGGTGCGAGGGGGGAAGCGCGCATGTCCATGTAGGCACTCCTACCCGAGAACCCACACCATAGGCAGCTGCCTACCAGCATACTGGATGGCCTGGGACTGCGCATCACCAGCACCACTGGCATAATGGCATGGCAGCATGGTGGCGGAGGGGTGCTGGTGGCGGATGGGGCAGTGGCATCTGCCCACAGCAGACCATGGCCTAGCCCCGTTTAGGTGGGTGCCATGCAATGCAACAGACAGGGTCTGTCTGATGAACAGTCATGGTATCCCCAGGGCAACAGTGTGGTGCAGTACACACAGCCAGTGTGTTCAGGAGCAGAAGGTCACAAGTTCAAGTCCTAGCTATGGCTACTGCCAACCCTTTCCCCATATTTTACCCAGTACTAAACCGTGGTAATAAAGACGGAACCTTTATTGCAGATAAAATAAACATGCCTAAAATGCCTATATTTTACCCTACAGAGCACAGACACCATAAACATGTGCAATCCCTAGAGCAGAGTTTCCCAATTGCAGTCCTGGAGGGCCAAACACCATTCAGGTTTCATGCTGTCCCTAATAACTATGCCTGTGCTGCATTAGCATGTGTCGCCCCATTGTATGCAAATGTATCTCATGCATATTCATTAGGGACAGCATGAAAACCTGAACAGTGTTTGGCCCACAAGGACCGGAGTTGGGAACCTCTGCCCTAGAGCAGCGGCCAACAGGGGCATAAACACCCACACTCACAGGCTCCACTATCCAAAGCCTCATGGTGAGTCAGGCTGTTGGGCCCTGCATGCAGCAGCATCTCCCAATACTAGCATACCTCAGCAATGCCGCCCTAAACTTGGGAATACTTTACACATATATCAAAAGGTTGCTATGATTAATGGCAGATAACAATTCCTAAGTTAAGCACAATTTGCTGATAGAGTTGTATCATAGCAACCTTTCTGATATCTGTGGAGTTTGTTTCAGTTTTGGTTTCTGACAGTGTTTACCACCCCGGGGAGTGACCCCAACAGTATTGCGTACCATAGCCATGTCTGCACTGTGCCCAGGACTGGTGTGGTGGCCAGGGCTGCCAAAAGCCTCTATATTTGCACAATGCTGGCATAGGTGTGGGAGTGTGTGTCTGTCTGTCCAGTGTGTTGCGGCTGCCTACACCTTACTGAGCTCACACTGCTTGCACTGTTTCCAGTGTTAGCCTGCCAATGTGCATAATGAGGAGCAAGGTACTGTGGGTATGGCCCGGACAAGGTGTCCTGGGCAGGATGCATCTGCATAGGGCAATGGCTGGGACACTATAGTGCCCGGTCACCGTGGCCACAGCATGTCCTGCTGGGAGGTCACTTTCACCCTGACTGAGCAGTGACCACGGCATGGCTAGGTTCCCCCATAGTGCTATATAGTATTTCTCTCAAGTGATGTTTATGGGTTCTGTTTTCTGGGGCCCAATCACTGACTTATCTGCTTGGTGGGTGTGCTCACATCCCAGTTTTGGGTGCACACATCTCCTCCAGGAACATGCACTATGGATTAGCTATCAGACTGTCTGCAGTTAGTATGTGTATGGCTGGAACACCTTGCAGGGTGCAGTGGCTGGAGACTCACTGTGCTCGCTGCTGGAGAATGTCAGATAGTGGTGGGGGGCAGCTGAGCATTTCCAGGCCTACTGTCTGTCTGCCATTGCCTTATGGATGCGTACAGATCTGCATTGACTGCCCTGTAGGGTGCCTGTTCCCAGCAGGACTGGGGAAGATGGTCCCCTCTACTGCCACCATTGCAGGGATGTAGAATGTGGATCTGTTGGTGGGAGATCCTGTCCCCCCACCCTGAGCCCCAGAGGGCAGGTTGGGTGGTGCTACATAATCCACCTATGGGTCCAAACACCCCCCTTCACTTAAATCATGTGACCATGGTACCCACACAGGATATGCACTATTCTGGGTGCATCATAGTCCACAAGGGCTAGACGTGACTGGGAAATACGGATGGACACAGGTGTAACCTAGGTGTGCCTGCAAGGACTACCTATTACACACTGGCACCAATGTTCCCTCTAATTTTCTGTAGGCTGTGTGCGCATAAAATATCAGCTGTGTGCAGCTTTTGAAGGAAAGTCAAATTTTTGTGCGCCACATAATGACACTCGGAGTTATATACTTTAAAATTTGACTACACATCAGAATACAGTATGTACACTACATTGATTTAATCAAATTAAATGAAAATAGACGATTACTAAATGAAGTGGGAAATTTCTAGTAATTACAATCATAACTTTTAAATTTTAAGACGTCTGTGTTGTTTTCTGTCAGAATCAGAGCCGTAATTTTTGTGCGCTCTGTTGTAAAGTATGTGCGCTCGCTCATCGAGGTGTGTGCGCGCGCACATGCGCACAGCTTAGAGGGAACAGTGACTGGCACTGATGGCGACCTACAGCATAGCCTATCTCAGCTAAACCAGGTGCTGCAGACCTGGTGCTGGGCGCCCCACCTCGCCCTCAGGGTGAGCATAGTACCCCCACAATTTGTCGGTCTGTAGCTACTCTGTGCCAGTAACACACACGGTCAGTTCCCCCTACCAGGCCGAGGTGCTGTGGGGGTGCATACCCCATCTTGTGATCATCTGTAGACTGCTGATCTGCATGTGCAGTACATCATGGGTACGGGTGGGTTAACCCTATCCCGGTAACCACAGCAGACAGTTTGTGTGGTGACCTGCAGTCCTTCTGTAGCCAGCCAGGGGTTTGTTAGTAGCTATAGAGATGTAGCCCACTGGTTACTTCACTGACTGTGGAGGCAGTGGTCATGGGTTTGATTCCACAGTGGTGTTATTTGATAGGGCTGTCTGAGGCATTGCCTTTTTAAATTTAAATTAGTGCTGCCAGCAAAAACACCCTCACAGTGCTGTAACCTTAAGGTGCCTCATAAGGCGTTCTATAAGGCGCCCTATAAAGCGCCCTAAAAGGTGCCTTATAAGGCGCCCTATAGGGAAAATTATAAGGTGCCTTGGCGGACAGTGCACTTTATAATGTGCCCTCTGGAGTGCCTTATAGGGCACCTTATGCAGCACCTTAGGTTACGGCACTGTGAGGGTGTGTTTGCTGGCAGCACTAATTTAAATTAAAAAAGAAAATGCCTCAGACAGCACTGATTTAAAGTAAAGGGCAATGCCTCAGACAGCCTTACTCATTAAGCCCACTGGGGGATCAAACTCATGAACCCTGTTTCATCAGTCAATGTATTAATCATTGTGCTACACCTCTGTTGCTGTGTTTGCAGGTCAGCGTGCCTAATTAAGGCTAACGCATGTTGATGTGCCACGGCTCCCTCTATTGTGCGATAACGGACTTTATCGCCCGATAACCCGAAATGCTACCTTAAGACTGGAACGCCCACTACCTTATATGGCATTCGTCACAGTAAGACTGCAACTAATGCCGGTAACATTAAGACGGTTTAGTAAACATACCCCTAAATGTAACATTCACTATTTTTGGTGTAAAAATGATAAACGTTGAGCAGCAGATTTTGGATGTAGAGGAAGAAAACCATTCCGCTAAGGCTGATATTGCTAAACTTAAAGAAAGCCTTCTGATATGAAGATAAGCTAGACAACCTCAAATGTAAAAATCACAAAAACAATTTAGGATTCATAAGTCTTCTGGAAAAGATTGTAGACAACAAACTCAAGGGTTTCTTGGACATTGGCTGCCTAGAAAACTTAAGATGGAGGACAGTGAGAGGTGTTTGACAGTTGAGCACATGCACGTGCTTGGGGCACAAAGAGAGATCATAGGCAGGGCCAGCTCAACCACTAGGCAAGCAAATCAGTCTCCTATAACAGCAGCTTCTTAGGTGAGTCAAAGAGTAGCAGCAGTCAAAACAAAACAATAGATCCTGACAAGCATACAAACTCAAAGAGCCATTAGTACATTCAGTTATATGCAGGTAGAGTGAGCACACATTCACACACAAAAGCGAAGTTTAAATTTGAAAGTATTATGTCAATTATGCATTTTTATGGGATTGTTGTGGGATGAGTGTTCTTGAGATGATCATGATTGTTTAGTTTAATTAGTCAAATTTTGGGGGTGGGGGGAGGGACATAAAGCTGAAGGTTGAACTATGGCACCCAGTATCCTTTCACCAGCCCTTATCATGGGTTAGCCCAGAATGTTGATAGCAAGCTTGTTAAAGTTTGTACATAAAGAAGTGATTGTACAAGCCACTTGTAAAGGTCAGCATCCTGCTTTTGATGGGGAAAAAAGTGCTAAGAAGAATGGGCTGGCAACCGCTGAGGCTAAGCGGTAGCAGCGATTTTCGATGCTACCTGCTTAGCCCCTGCGCCTTAAAGATAGGCGAGGAAAAACTTTGCCTATCTTTAAGGCATATAGGACTAAGCAGGTAGCATCAAAAATCGCTGCTATCAGTTTAGCCCTTTCCTCTGCCCCCGCTCCACCCCGGAATGCCCCCAACATGCCCCAATGCATACCGCATAGCATCTGGGCGCGTTAGGGACTTATCCAGGATTTTCGAAAGGCACCACCCGTGTATGTGCCTTTTGAAAATCCCAGATAAGGCATTTACATAGGCAACTAGGGCAGTTACCAGTGTAAATGCCTTTGAAAATGCCGCCCAATGTTCTTTTCTTTCTGTGCAAAACTCTTGCACATTGTAGAAAGTTTAAACTATGGTATCTAGCCAGATCATGCACAACAGGAAAGTGATCCTCTACACTTTTCCAGCAGAGACCCAAGCATTTCCAGATGAAATAAGGCAACTGCAAGTAAGAAGGTCGAAATTGGCAGATAGTCACAGTCGCGAGACAGAAAGAGAATAGGTCTTGTGATAAGGAAGCCCATAGTGAGCCTATGGAAATAGGAGAAACTAAGGATTTTACCTTTAAGAAAAGTGGCACCCCTGCAGTGCACAGGTTTCAGCGTTTCCCTAGAGAGAGCATGCACAGGGAATCTGAACTTAGGTTGCCACACCCAAGCTCTGCTGACGTAGTTGCAGGCTTGGATGATGATTGCATGCACCTGTCTAGAGAGAGGGAGACACAGGCAAGACACAGGAGAGAGGCAGAGATATAAACCACAGCTAGAGCTGAGGAGACAGCAAGGAAGGAGGACCACATCCACAGCCAGAGCTGAGGAGACAGCCAGGGAGGAGAAGAGAAGGCAGTGGAGAGAGCCTGGGTGGAGAAAGACCAGGAGAGGAGTGCTCAGAGAGAGTGAGCAGGAAAACCTTCAAACCCCAGTTCCTGTTGAAAGGATTCAGCGAGTCCAGAGGAGGAAGCCCAGGACTCAGCCCGAGAGTTCACAGAGCCCAGCCTGGAATAGGAGACCATGGCAGAGCTCCAGAGAGGAACTCAGGCAAGTGAGACAGGGATTGTTTCCTAGAAGCTGGAGGGAGAATGGTGAGCACAGCCAGGGGGAAGTGACCAGAGCCTCAGAGATAACTTATCCTTACCGGGGAGAGCTGTACTCCAGAGAAACGCAGGGTTCCTCAGAGAGGGTTTACCCTGGAACGTATGTGGAAGCTTCAGAGCAGGGCACTGCATTGCCGGAGCTAGAGGAAATGCAGGTGGACCTCATTGAGCAAGATTCTTTGCAGTCAGAGGAACTCATGGACTGTACACTGTGTAAAACTGATAGTGTTGAGTCTATTAGCTAAGGAATACCTGAGATAAGTCTCCAGAAAAGCTGAGTAAGGAAGCCTAGCCTTAAGCTGAAGGTAGGAGCCTGCTCTTGGTAAGAGGAGAATACTTATTGCTTCTATATTTGACTGTTGAATCAAGACAAAGGTAAAAGAAGTTATTTTACTTTGGCTGAATGAAGAAGCTCTGTTTTGCTTTATCTGTTATTTTGAAGCACATGCATAGAAGTAAAGACTGTGCAAGCTCATATAGCCCAGTTTGTAAATGACCTGGAGCGAATACCTGAAAAAGTATCCTATTACAACATGCTTGAACTTTTTTTGCGTTATGGGGAAATAAACCTTGTCATTTTTGCCTACACGCTCGGTTCATAATTACACTTCCTATTAGAAGGCTAGAACTACAATTCCCAGCATCCTTCACTGGAGAAAAAGTCTGTTCAACCTCTTACAAGGGAAGTAAATGGCATCCCTATCCCTCTAAGCCCTAGGCGGAGGGCTGGAGCATGACCGTCTGTATATGTAAATAATCTTAATGCCACTGAATATCGCAGATAAAGGGAGTAACATATTTAGCAGCTCTGCTAACCATGTTAATCCCTTTGAATATCAGGCCCTATGTATTCTTTTGGCATGATTGGTATGAAGAGTCAGACCAAGGTCCATCAAACCCAGTATCCTGTTTCCAACATGGCCAATCTAGATCTGAAGTACCTGTCAGGTTCCCAGAAGGTAGACAGATTCCAAGCTGCTTATCCTAGGGGTAAGCAGTGGATTTCTCCAGTCCTCTTTAATACTGGCTTATGGACTTTTCCTCCAGGAACTTTTCCAACCCTCTTTTAAACCAAGTTACAATAACAGCTTTTTCTACATCCTCCAGCAATGAATTCCAGAGTTTTATTACACATTGAGTGAAAAAGTATTTTCTCTGATTAGTCTTAAATGTGCTGCATTGTAGCTGCATTTTTTGCTCCCTTAATCTTTCTATGTTTTGAAGGGGTAAACAACTTATCTGTTCCACTCCATACATTATTTTATAAACCTGTAACCTGTATCATATCTGCCTCAGATATCTCTTTTCTTAGCTGAAGAGTAATAACCTTTTAAGACTCTCCTCATAGGGGTATCCTTCCATCCCCTTTATCATTTTGGTCACGCTTTTCTGTACCTTTTCTAATTCTATTATATCCTTTTTTAGATATGGCGACCAGAGCTGCACACAATATTCAAGGTGAAGTCGTACCATGGAGCAATATAGAGGCATAATAATATCTTAGGTTTTATTTTCCTTTCCTTTCCTTATAATTCCTAGCATTCTATTTGCTTTCTTGGCTGCTGCCGCACACTGAGCATAGGGTTTCAGCGTATTATCCATGATGACGCCTAGACTTGTTTGGAACGGAGAATATTCAGCTCTATTTAATGAGTTCCATTTTCAGTAATTTGAACTTTCAAAGGGGATGGGGAGTTAAACTGTGTGCAACCCACTGTGCAAGCTTTGAGCTTGTATGGGGCTGTGGCAGTGCAGAGCCCAACTGAACATCTGTTCTTGAGGCAGGAGAAGGGATAGTGCAAACCCTGGGGTTTTTTTTCCTATTTTGAGCTTTTTGCAGGTTGCAGCAGCAAGTGGCATTTATTAAGGGGTATTTTGGATTTAGTTCCAGCCTATTTCAGGAATAGCTCAAGGCAAGTTACATTCAGGTACAGTAGATATTTTTTTATCCCTTGGAGGGCTTACGTTCTAAATTTGTACCTGAAGCAATGGAGGGTTAAATGACTTGTCCCAAAATCAAAAGGAGCATCATAAGGACATAAGATATGCCATAATGGGTCAGACCAAAGGTCCATCAAGCCCAGTATCCTGTTTCCAACAGTGGCCAACCCTGGTCACAAGTACCTGATAGGTTCACAAAAATAAACAGATTCCATGGTGCGTACCCAGGGGTAAGCAGTGGATTTCCCCAGGCTTTCTAACTAAATTTTCAGCCTGCTGCTGTAATTATTAGGCTATTCTTCCTCTCAATTTCCTTTCTGGTGCATGGATTTTGTCTTGGGACAGTCCCCATGCACAGAAAGTGAAAGCTTTTATAAGTGCCAAATGTTGCTGTGACCTGGGAAAGGAGCTGAAATAGGGAAAAAAAAGCATGGTTTTGTGCTATCCCTGACAGGGAGATGCTATACTCTAGGGAGAGGGAAGAGAGAGAAAGGAAACATGATGGTCATAGTGGAACAATGTGGGGAGAGACCAAGTGGGAGGGGATAGCAAGGAAATGACTGAGTGGGAGATGGAAATACAACTAGAGAGATAATAAAAGAGAGCCATCAGAAACAGGCTTGGAGATAAAGACAGAAGAAAAGGACTGGAGAGAAGGACAGATGGGGAAGGAGCTGGGGCTGGTGATGGCTGGGAAGGGAGTGAGTACAGAGGGAGGAAGTGGATGAAAGACAGAAGAAAGTAAGAGGTTGGAGAGGGAATGAGATGGGGAATAGATTACCTTGGGAGAAGGAAAGAACAGGAACATGGGTTGGAAAAAAGATGAAAGAAGAAGATGGAAAGTTGATAGGTGAAAGTTAAAAAGAAGGAGACGAGGGTTGGAGAATGAGAAGGAGGGTGCAATTTGAGTTGTCAGATAGAAACGAAATAAATAAAGGAAAGATAAGTGTAAGAGATGTAAGGGAGGAATGAACAAAGATAGGGGAAGAGAGAAGAAATGCAAATGGACAGCAGACCCCAAGAATTAGGAGAAAACAGAGCAATGAAAGCAGAAGAAAGAGACTGTAACCAATGCAATAGGCAAAATAAAATGCCCAGACAGCAAAAGTAGAAAAAATATTTTATTTTGAATTTATTAATTAGAATATATCGGCTTTGGAAAATATTTATCTGTCTTTATTTTTTGCTCAGTACGAGAGAAAATGCATTTCTGTTTCTGTTTTCTGTTTCTACCGTACATGCTGAGATTGACTGCTTTGAGTTTTCAATTACATTTTTTTCATTTTTCTGTTTCTAATTTATGCTCCCTTGTTCTGTATTTGGTGAGGGGTGGTCTGTGTTTTGCATGTGTAGTATTCTGTGGTCCAATATTATACTTGTAATGCTACCTTTACATACAACGTGTAACTGATTCTTCAGAAATTTAGAGGAAAATGAGGTTTTAGATTTCTGAGATATTTCTATTACAAATTGTTACCATATACATTTGTAGATTTGGCAGATAAAGGGTGCTAAGAGCAAGCTTGATGAGTTGGTCCCCTCTTTAGTGTGGATTTAACTGCTTTTCTAGAAGATTGAAAGGAAGAAATTGCCTCAAAAGCCACCCCATTAAGTGTCCTTTGTCACTGAAAGGAAGAAAATGATTTTCCTTCATGTGGACATAAAGTCCAAGTTTTTCCTGATATAGCACTTACAACTCAAGCTTGTAGGAAGTTGTTTCTACCCCTTAAGGCTAAAGTTTTAGCATTAGGCGGAACCTTTTTCTTGAATTTCCCATGTAAGTGCTTAGTCACATCATGGGGATATGTTTTCTGAATTCATCACATTTGGAGAAGTTTTTGTTAGAAAAGAATGTCTGCTGGAGTCTCTTGAAGATTGTGTGTCTGATTATTTAGTTTTATGCTGAATATGTAGGATGTAATATCCTGATGTTTTCCTTATTGTTTGTTGAATATGTTACTCTCTTCTTGAAGTGAGCTTGATTTTTACTTTTTTTTTGCTTTTGAATTTGGAGATAGTTGTAATATTTCTAAATAAATTGTTCTATATTTTTAATTACCACACGTCTCTGAAGCAGATTCCTGACGGTGCTTTTCTAAATTTTAAAGTGTTATATGCAGTGGTTTTCTTCGGGACTTTGCAGGTTGATGGTAATAGTGAATCGAGTCTCCTGACTCAGCTTGTACCCCCTGAAGAAGGCGTATGCGCCGAAACGCGTTGGGGTTCTTCATGAATAAACATCTGTTTACCATCCATTCCTGATTTCGTCTCTTGCTTTCTGTGTACCCTGCATGCACATGAAATACAGATGACAATACTGTACCAGTAAAACTGAGAGTGACATGGAAGGGGGAAGTAATCTTCATGGAGGTGAAATAGGTAGAAAGGTTTTTGTTGATACATTTTCCTGATGACCCCCCCCCTCACCCATTCCTGGAAAGGCCTTTGAAGAAGAGACTGAATAAAACTGAGGAGGAGGCATCTGCTTCGCTGGAGCTGTTGCCTTCTGTTTGGTTAAGAGTTTGTGTTGACTATTGTTTTAGGCTGTTAAGTTGCATATATGTAAGCATGGTTGGCTTGAAATTGACTTGGAGGGAAGGGATGAGGGTTGGGGAGGGAAGGGAAGTGAGGGCTGGGGAGGTGTTGAAGACTGAGAGTGGAGCATATGGGCAATGTTTTGAGTGTAAAGGAAAAAATAGCAAGGATTGATGTAATCGGAATTACTTTATATAATTTTTGGGGTATGCAAACATTTAAGGAAAGGGAAATGTTTTACTTAAATTGGTGAAAATGGAGTTGGTTAAGAAACTGATCCAAATGTGAATGAAAAGAATTTGTAAGAGTGGCATAGACTGGAGATGCGTAGCATTCTTTTGTGAAGTTGACTACTTAGTCAAAATAGTGAGAGAGAATGTGCCTTGCAATGCGTTGAGTTTTTGGAGGGATGAGAATGGTAGAGCATTAGTAATGGAAATGGAAATACGTAATAATGCTTAATATTTAGTTAATCTTTTTGCATCTAATAGAGGGAAAGTAAACTTTGTGATGTCAATGCTTCAAAAGATCATTGGGGGACTCAATTGCCATTATTGGTTAGGGGTGATCTCAATATAGTTATGAATGAAGTATTAGACAGGGGATGTGGGTGGGATGAGGAAGAGCGGGAAGAGAATCTAGCAGATATTATAGAGGCATTTTCAAGGCCTGGCAATCTACTTCTGGTCACACTGCCAAGAAAACCTAGGGGTTGCTGGGTTGCCAGGAATCAGCACTGACTCAAAGAAACACATTACAATGCATTTTTACAGAGATATAAATAGGAGTTTGCAATATAGAAAAAATTCCATGGCTAAACCATGCCCATCTGCATACTGAGATTCTCGGGCAAAGTAGTGGCAGCTAATAAAAGACATAGAAGAGAGAATCCGAGAATATTTATTATTTAATGATAATCCATAGATGAGGGATAGAGTAAAGCAGTAGGGCATGATTGACCCCTAATAGTAGTTTAGTTTTTTCTTTATTAGTACTATGAAACTATCACTAGGGGTCATCATCACCATCTTGAACGCAGGCTGGCACCCAGGTGGGAGAAGAAGGAGATCATTCCCAAATAACTACTAGACACCAGGAAAATCCCCGGGGGAGTCCAGGAGTGGCTAGGGATGGGGGGAATGTGAGGATATGTCTTATGAGGGGGGCTTTCTTTTCCTAATCATCCTTTTATAGAGGGCGTGAGTTCAACTTGGGGGGTCATGGGTTTAGATGTGCATGGGGGTTTTCTGTATGGGTGGGTTGATTTTGACATGGGAATCCGATCAGGGGGGTAATGACTTGTTAAGGAGGGCTTCACTGTGAGGTGGGCAGGGTGCTATCTGTTGACTTAGGTACTGATCAGAAGAGACCTTGGGTAAGGGCTGGAGGAAGTGCTGATGCTGTGCTCTACAATGCATCCCATAGAGAAGAATGGTTATGGCAAGTATGTTTTGAATGGGTGTGACTGCAGTGTGGAAAAATACAAGATGCAGTCTTAAGGTACAGGGAGCAGAGGTGAGGGAATGTTGTAAGGTAAAGAAACATTTCTAAACACCCTTACAGAAATATTAAGAAGAGCAATACTGTTTATTCAGGCTATGCCCCTCTGTGTTGTTTGTGCTAAAGGAGCCAATCCATGGGACCCTAACAGTTTCCATGTTCAGAAAAATGGGACTGTTGATGCAGGGATAGTATGGGTGTGAGCAGGGAAAGGATTCCTTTTTGTGTGAGAAACGGAGATCATATTTGTAGTTCTGGTACCCCATGTGATTGTTATGTCATAGCTGTTATGTATAGGTTCAGGGCATCTTTTGGCAGAATCATGTTTTTATGACAAAGTGAGAGTCCATGTGTGTGGGTGGTTTGAGGAGTGCACGAGGAGATCTGGTGTGCTCATTTGCAATTCAGGGGGGGACATGAAAGCCTGGCCAGTACCTGGACTGTATGGATGACTGCAGCATCACCAGGTACTAGTGGGATCGGGCAGTCAAACTCAGAGAGGATTCACTATAGCTAAATGTCAAAACATATCCTCATCAATGATAAGGGACCCTCAGAAGATGGGCACTCAACAGTACAAACCACACTAATGCATGCTCATAATGCACATTTTGTGGGACCAATGGTGTTGCTGTTGGCATGTATTGGTGCTGTTTGCACTTCTGAATGCCCTTATTCTGAGGGTCCCTGTTATTGACAGGGATATGTTTTGACAATTAGCCATAAGGAACCTATGCTGATTCCTTCTGTATTATTTTACATAGGTTACTCTAATTTGATCAGATATTGTTGGCAGTGTCATAGAGTAGCCATACATCTGCTGTGCCTGACACTGGGCGACACGACTGATGTAGTGCCAACATTCCCCAGATTGTCCCATGCGGCCTACATCCTTACCCAAGACAGGATTAATGAGAGCTGTGAGAGTGGTGTTATATCTTGAGTCTGGCTACTTGGTGTGATGGCACAGAGATCTCCCCTCCCTTGCCCACACAGCCCTGACCAGGGGAGCAGTGCCACAAAGCTGGCTATGGAAGGCAGACAGTGTTGCCCCACAGGTAGTGGATGTGTACAGACCGACATACGCCATGATGAGACATGTGTAGCTGCTGTGAGAAATGCCAGTACCCAGATAGGTGGGCCTCAGATTCCATAGCCTGAAGGCCCTACCACAACTATAACTACTACTGATCATTTGTATAACACCACAAGGCTTATGCATGCTGCACAGACACACGTAACAGATAGTCCCTACTCAGTGGAGCTTACAATCTAGTTGGAACAGGCAACACAGCAGCTGTGAATAGGATGCATCCAGGGGAATGGTCAGGAAACACCAGGGAGCTTAGGTGGATCTGATCCAACAGCGGCACCGATGGTGTGAGCACTCAGCCTGGATTTGAGAGGGGGCAGTGATAAAGTATGACGTACAGACTCAGGTGGCTTGTTCCAGCCTTATGGAGCAGCAAGGTGAAGGGAGCAAAGTCTGGATTTGGCAGTGGAAGGGAAGGGCACAGATAGAAGCAATCTGACAGATAAGTGGTGTTTACGGAGAGGGGTGTAGGGAGATATAAGAGGGGAATGGTAGTGCATGGCAGCACAATGAGTGCACTTATAGGTCAGAGTCATGGAAAGGGCATACATTTGTTGCTCAGCAATATCATGTATCCTTTGGGGACCTGCAAGGTTAGTTCAGGGTTTTGTGGACTTGGTGAGGGTGCATCCCTAGCAGTTTAAGGTGTGTTTGTAGAGATGACCAGGGCAGGATTCACTGAGGCCGGTTCCTAATGCCACGTACCATTTAATGCAACTATGTCCTGACAAACATGTTCACATTTACATTCTTGTATACCATATTGGGGTACACTGGACTTACTTAGCACTTTTCAGGGCATGAGGGGAACAGATATATGGTCTAGGTTGCAGCAGCTGTCATTTCTCATTAGTATTTATAGAAACATGACGACAGAAAAAGTTCACATGGCCTATCTAGTCTGTCCTTCCATATCAACCACTACAACATTCTCCTTTTTTCCTTTAGAGATCCTCTGAATTTGTCCCATGTTTCTTTGAATTCAGATACTGTCATCATCTCTACCACCTCCACTGGGAGATTATTCTACAGATCCACCACTCTTTCCGTAAAGAAATATTTCCACATATCACTCCGGAATCTATCCCTTTTCACCCTTATCCCATGTCCCGTCATAGAAGAGCTTGCTTTCAATTGAAAGAGGCTCTCCTCCTGTGCATTTATGCCATGGAAGTATTTAAACGTCTCAATCATATCACCTCTATCCCACCTTTCCTCTAAGGTGTACATATTAAGATCCTTAAGTCTGTCCTCATATGCTTTATAATGAAGACCACTAACCATTTTAGTAGCCACCCTCTGTACCGACTCAAGCTTGTTTATATCCTTTTGGAGGTGCAGTCTCCAGAACTGCACACAGTACTCCAAATGAGGTCGCACCAAAGACTTATGCAGAGGCATTCTCACCTCCTTTCTTCTGCTGGCCTTTCCTCTCCATATGCACCCAAGCATCCTTCAAACTTTTGCCATCTACCTGTTCAGCTACTTTAAGATCATCAGACACAATCACGACTAGGTCCCGCTCTTCTTTAGTGGACAAAAGTACTTCATCCCCTATACTCTATTGCTCCCTTGGATTGCTGCAGCGCAAATGCATGAACTTGCATTTTTTAACATTAAATCTCAGCTGCCCAATTCTAGACCGTTATTCAAGCTTACCTAGATCTCTCCTCATGTTATCTAAACCTTCCTGGGTGTCTACTCTATTGCAGATTTTGGTATCATCCGCAAAGAGGCAAACCTTACTCTACAACCCTTCCGCTATATCATTAACAAAGATGTTAAAAAGAATCAGACCAAGGACAGATCCCTGGAGCACACCAAGGGTAATCTCCTTCTCCTCAGAGAGAGCTGTACCCTTTGTCGCCTCCCACTCAACCAATTTCTAACCCAAGCAGTAACTTTAGGGTCCATCTCTAGGGTGCTCAATTTGTTTATAAGTTGCCTGTGAGGAACGGTGTCAAAGGCTTTACTGAAATCTAAATACACCACATCTAGGGCTCTCCTTCAGTCCAACTCCCTGGTCACCCAGTCAAAGAAAACAATCAGATTTGTCTGATAAGACCTTCCTCTGGTGAATCCATGTTGCCTCTGATCCTGTAATCCACTGGACTCCAGAAACCTTACTATTTTCTCTTTCAACAGCGCTTCCAATAATTTACTCACCACCGAAGTTAAACTAACCAGCCTGTAGTTTTCAACCACATCCTTACTTCTGCTTTTGTGTAAAGGGACTACATGTGCCTCTCTCCAGTGCTTTGGCACCACTCCCGACTCCAATAAGGCATTGAAAAGGTCAGTCAGTGGAGCTGCTAGAACGTCTCCGAGTTCCCTCAGTATTCTAGGCTGTATCCCATCCGGTCCCATCGCTTTGTCTACTTTAACTTTAGCTAGTTTCTCACAAACACAGTCTTCTGAAAATTGTTCAAGATGCCCCTCGCTTCTGTTCCTGTTTGTGGGTGTTTTCTGAGATCCTGCTCCTGGTTCTTCATCTGTGAACACAGAACATAAATATTTGATAAGCAATTCCGCTTTATCCTCATCAGCTTCTACATATTCCTCCCCTTCACCCTTGATTCTGACAAAACCACTTTTGCCCTTCCTCTTCTCACTAACATATCTTAAAAATGTCTTATTCCCCCCATTTTACTACATTGGCTATTTCCTCCTCTCTTTGACTCTTTGCTTTCCTGACCTCTTTGCTAGCTTTTCTAAATATAGATGCCTGTCTTCCTCTCTCCATGATCTCTTGTATTTCATGAAGGCCTCCCTCTTTTTCTTCATTTTTTCAGCTACTTCTTTCAAAAACCGTACCGGTCTCCTTTTCCTTTTACCTTTATTTACCATTTAACAATAAGGTTGGTTGCTCTTAAAATTTATTTATTTATTTATTTTTTATTTATTTAACATTTTTTATATACCGCACTATTCATCATCAGTGCGGTTTACATTGAACATCAACATACCTGTCAATCCATGACTGATCTAGGTTTACAGATAACAGGGAAGATAAACTGGGTGTTAACTGGGGAATAACTATCTACATAATTATACATAATTATATATACATTGAATAGGTTACATCAAGTTTTGATATTTGATAAAAATATAGTGTTTTCACATTTTGATCCTTTGTTCTGGATTGTTATTATGTGTAGTAGTTCTCTGAGTGATGCGGGAGACGGATTCTATTGTGCGTATGGTAGCTTGAAGTGTAAAGTGAATAAATAGTGCTTGATGGACTTTCTAAATTGGGTGATATCCCTGATTGATCTGATGTTTGCCCACTGTTTTGCCCACTGTTTTTCTATATCCCCCAGCTGTTCCCATCCCGCTAACTACTCCCTGAGGTATTGGCCCATCTTGGCAAAGTTAGTTTTCCTAAAGTCTAAGACCCTTGCTTTTGAATGGATTTTAACAGCCCTAGTCCTAATTCTGAACCACACAATCTGGTGATCACTGGATGGAAAATGATCTCCCACTATAACATCAGAAACACTTTCACCATTGTTAAGCACCAAGTCCAGTATGGCCCCTTCATGTGTGGTTTCTCTTACCAGTTGCCTGAATAGTTCTCCCTGTAGAGAGTCTAGGATCTCCTTACTTCTATATGATACTACCTCTTCCTCCTGTGAGGGAGGTCTGTATATCACACCGATAAAAACAGATTTCTCTTTCCCTCTTTCGAGTTTAACCCACAATGCTTCCTCTCTCCTTTTTAAGCTCTTTAGTTCCAAAGCTTAAATATTATTTTTTACATATAGTGCCACTCTTCCTCCCCTTCTTCTTACCCTGTCCTTTCTGAATAAAGTATTGCCTGGTATAGTTACATCCCAGTCATGGTTTTCTGTGAACCATGTTTCTGTAACTGCCACTAAATCCAAGTCAGCCTCTCCCATTAAAGCTTCAACATCTGGGATCTTATTTCCCATGCTATGGACATTTATACACACTGATTTCCATATGTTGTTCCCTTTACCCAATTCCATAAAGGTGTTTAATGTTTCACTTGCCTGGGGGCTTTCTTTACCCATACCCAATGAATCTAGTTTAAAGCCCTCCTCAGTAGATTAGCCAGTCTGCTACTGAAGACATGTCGACCTTTCTTGGACAGATGGATGCCATCTCTGCTCTGCAACCCTTGGAACAGCATCCCATGGTCCAGGAAACCAAAACGTTCTCGATGACACCATTGATGCAGCCATGCATTCATCTCCAGGATGTGAGCTTCTCTGCCTTGTCATTTACCCTCAACAGGGAGGATTGAAGAGAACACCACCTGTGCCCCTATCTGCTTCACCCTCTGTCCCCCAGAGCCATGAAGTCACTTTTGATATGCTGAGAGGGATACCTGACAGTATCATTTGTGTCTACATGGATTAGCAACATTGGGTAATATTTTTGTCCTGCCCAAACCACACCAAACCATGCCTCCTTGCTGTGGATCCCCATATGTAAATAGCATAAGTGTTCATAATTGATGTGTATTTTATGTGTTCTTGGACAGGCAGTCAATGTAGTTCTTTTAGGACTGGGGTGATATGCTCTTGTCTAGATGTCCATGTGATCATGTGAACTGCAGCATTTTGGACTGTTTGAAGTGGGAGGAGTGTACATTTTGGTAATCCTTGGAGTATAGAGTTACAATAATCCAATATAGGAGTGATGATCGCCTGGCAAACAGTGCGGAATAGGTTATGGTCCAGAAACAGATGGAGGTTGTGAAGAGTCTTTATACTTTGATAAATCGCTACAGTTGTTTTCTTAATATGGATTTAGAGATTCAGTTTCTGGTCTAGAGTCACACCTAGGTATTTGACTTTAGACCTGATGGGGATATCATAGTTGTTGAATGTGATTTTCTCTGGTGTTATGTAGGTGGTGTCTCTGTTAACGACTAGTACCTTGGTTTTGCTAAGATTTTGTGTAAGTGAAGGTTCATGTAACCAGTGTGTCATTTCATTGAGACATGAGAGGATGGTGGAGAAGTCTGGGTTCTCTGTTGTGAATGGAGTATATAACATAATCCCCAACTTGAGCCAATTTAGAAAGGCCCTTAAACATTTCCTCTTCACCAAATATCTCACTGACATCTCCGATCCTCAGTCCCACTCGAATAACGAGCACCTCAACAATAATAGTAGTCAACTAGGCAAGCCCTCGCAACAGGCATCCCCTACAATGTAAATACCAAACATTATCCTTTCTCAGTACACCTCATATGTATATAGTGTACCCTTTTTCCAAGTTGCATTTCCTGTTTAATGTAATGACCAGACATATTTAAGTTGTCAGATGTTTCTGTTCCATGTGAACCGCGCTGCTTGCAAATAGTGCGGTATATAAGAAATATAAATAAATAATGTCATCTGCGTAAATGTGATACATTATGTTGTGCTTCCGGAGGATGTGATATATGGGCTGGATGTATATGTTAAATAATAGGTTTGAGAGGGATGATCCTTGAGGTAATCCTTAGTGTATTTGAAAGGACTTTGAGGTCTTATTTCGCAGTTTAACCTGTTGCGGATCGGATAAATAATAGTGGAACCATCTTAGGGTGTCCTGTTTACTCCAATTTCTATGAGGCGATCAAGGAGTCTTCTGTGATTAAAGGAGTCAAAAGCTGCTGATATATCAATGAAAATGAGGATGAAGGCCTGTTTGGATCTTTCATTTTCTTTTAGCAACATGTCAAGCAGGGTAGTGAGTAGCGTTTCAGTACCATGATGTTGTTGGAACCCATGTTGTTGGTCATCAAGGGGTGCATATGACTCTACAAAGTCCTGGAGCTGTAGCTGGATGGCCTTCTCTTTTATTTTAGCTAAGAAAGGGATACTTAAAATGGGTCTGTAAGATGTGGGTAGGTCAGGATCAGCCATAATGTTCTTCAGAGGGGGTCTGACTGAGGTGGTCTTCAGGTTGATTGGCATCAGTCTTGGAGTGAGAGAAGTATTTATTATTTTGAGCAGTGGTGAGGTTAGCTTTTTGGCCATTTTTATCCATGCAGTTGGACATGGGTCTAATGGTGATGTGGTGGTGTTCATCATGGATAGATATGATCCAGTTGATTTTCTGATATTGAGTTGAACAAGATCCATTTTGGTGAGCTGCTGACTACGTTTGTTAGTTGATCTAGTGCTATTGCTTCCTTAGCCTGAGGGAATTTGTTCAGGAGGAAGGAGGTGTAATCCTGTGAGCTCAAGTTTTTGCTTTTCGGAGCAGGTGGGGCTTGTATGAATGACTTGGTAATATCGAACAATTCTCTAGGCCGGTTGAGGGATTTGAAAATAAAGCTACTGAGATAATTTAATTTCCTCTGATTTACCAGTTTACTGTAGTCTGCTTGCTTGGTGGAGTATTCTCTTTGATGTACGGAGTCTTGTGTTCTGCGCCATCTGTGTTTCAGTTGTCTCAGTTTGAGTTTTGCTTCTTTTATATCTTTTGAGAACCAGGGTGCTATGGATCTTTGACTCAATGTTCGCTTTGGCAGGAGTATTGTGAATGTAGACATCAGATTATTCCAATCGTCTACAAGTTTTGTGATATCCGTGGGGGTTGATTCTTAGGGGTGATGTGTTTAAGGAGAGCTTCCTTGTTGAGAGCTCGGAATCTGCGTATTCCTTGGTGTTGTGGTTTCCTTTTGTGGTTGGTCTTGGTCAGCAGGAGATCAAATGAAATCATGTGGTGGTCAGATCATGGTAACTATGTGGTCTGGATGTTCTGAGCTGTCATCATTTTAGGTATAAATATCATGCCTGTGTGTGGGAGAGCTTATGATTTATGATAGGTCCAGTGCATCTATTGCTTTGAAGAAGGATGAGACTTGGTTTGTGGGTGCTGAATTTAGGTTTAGGTGTCCTAACAGGATGAATGCTTTGTCCATTGCTGCCTGGGAGCATGCAAGATCTATTAACAAAGATAGGTCATCAGCCATTGATGTTGGTGATCTGTAAGCTAAGCATATGGATAGAAGGGCATTTTCGATCAGAAGTGCATTCAGGGTGTCATTTGCTAAGGATGTGGATACCTGGAACATGAGGTCTTTACTGGTGAGGACGAATATCCCTCCTCCTCTCTTATTTATCTGTGGGTAGTTGTGCAAGTCCATCTTTGATGTGATGAGTTGGTTTGTGAGCACCTGATCTGTTTCCATGAACCACGACTGCATTACAAACATAGGGGGTTATTCTGTCCCATGAATAACCCCGCTATTCGTGGTTCTCCCCGCCAGCATCTAACTTCCCCGCCAGTTGTACAGGGAAGTTAGATGGGGTAGAGAGGCGGCGGATTTAGGGTGGGCAGTGGGCGGTTGCCGGCCCTGGATGCCCAGGGCCAGTGATTTGTACGGGGAAGTTATTCCACGTCAGAGTTGGAATAACTTCCCCAGACGTCATGGATCAGTGAGCCCAGGGCACTGATGGGGCAGGGGGGGGGCCGAGGACATTCCCCACAGCCCGACCCTGGCCGTAGGTGGCCGGATCGTGGGTCGGGCTGTGGGGAAAGCTTTGAAGGAGCTGGCAGCCGGGATCGCGGCTTTACAATGGAGCCATGGTGCCACAGCTCCATTGTAAATCCCTGACTGAGTTAATCGGGCATGTCCTATACGTGCAGGCCAGGCTGAATCGCAATCCCGGCCTGCACATACAGGACTGCTCATGATTCTAATCCCTTGGGGCTAGATGTGCCCCGCAGGATCAGAATCGCAACGCCCTCTGAACATCTGGTTCAGACCGGATGTACAGAGGGCTTCTATGTTCGGGACAGAATTGAGCCTATAATGTTCAACTTGTTGTCATTGATGTAGCCATTAATAAGGTGTATCTTCTGGCATGCAGAGCATGTGTTCACCATAGCTCATTTCATATATCTGGATGGATGGCTGTAATTCTGTTGGCCAGCTGGGCAGGGTGATCTAATGATTTTTATTAGTCTTGGTTGCCGCCTAAGTATATGCAGTGATTGCTGACACTGCATGAGGTTTCTTTGATTGTGAACTATTGAGATGATTCCAGTCGGAATTCTGGCAGTATTAGTTATTCTTATTTGAGTGAGCACAAGGATAAGTAGGATAAGCACTTGAGAATTTATCTGAGCCATTTTGTTCTGCTCTGGTGTCCTAACTTGAGCACTTGGACTTCTCTGTATAGTGGCACTGCTTGGGTTTGTTGGCAGAATGATACTATGTCTAGTCCAGTGGATAAGGGGAAGGGGAGTAATAAATTGTGAGCTGTTGCACTGATGGGGATCGCAGCAGCATTCTTTGATAGTGTTCAGGGGTGTCGGTGGCTGCTTGTTTCATTAGTAGGTCGGTCCTTGGCTCACCTTGCTACATCTCTTGTTGCTTGTTTATTTGCTGTCTGGGTTCAGTTGCCCTTCTTAGCCATTTCTTGTGAGTCCCTGTTGGATGGTTCATTGTCCCATGTGTGCTGTTTTGCATCCTCTCCTTGGTCCCCACCTAAGGGCCACACCAATAGCTAGAAGCGCAAACAGCACAAGGCCCCCCCCCCCCCCGAGCTGACGGTATCTCAAGCACCCATTCCCCGGGAGTATCCAGTTAAAACAAATGAAAGAAAACAAAGGGCTGATGATAAGCCCGCTGCTGATTGGCCCGGCGTGGGGAGCGAAGGAGAAGCTCACCTTTCTCGCTCCTTGCTGCTGCTCCGATCGGTCAGCTGGTGAAGAGGAGCTGGTTCTGAGCCCGCTACTGTTTAAAGGGCAATGGCGGCTGTCTGATTAGCCTGGTGTGGGGAGTGAGGGAGGAGCTCACCTCTCCCGCTCCTTGCTGCTGCTTTGATTGGTCAGCCGGTGAAGAGAAGCTGATTCTGAGCCTGCTGCTGCTCATATCTTGGACCTTCTTGGGAGGAGACTTTTCCTGAATGCTGTACTTACCTTTCACATAATTTCTTACTAGCTCTTCATGCACAAGATAGCAACAATTCTGCACAAGACCGTATCAAACTAGAAATGCACCCTGGGTATTTAACAAATCTGGTGTACCCTTCTCCACACAGCCACGTTCAGTATCTCACTCTTTGAGCTTCCTAGAAGCTCAGTGATGATATTATTGCCCCTTCTGTGCTTGTGCCTTGTGTGGCTGCATCACTCGCACAGCCCTTGGTACAGCCCTGGTAGGACTGTCAGAGTTTCTTCCTCTAGAGAAATGTGATAACCTCAGATCATTAACAAATATGGAAAAGAAATATGGAAAATAGATGGTGAGATCAGTATGGAATGTGTGAGATGGTATTGAGTGCTTTTGCCATCAGTGTCAATGCCTGTACACTTTAATGAATGCAGTCTTTGAACCTTGGGTATCGTGCAGGAAATCCTTGATGTACCTTCACAAAAAATAATCTCTTAGAGATAAGGTCTAGGATGCAGTGGACCAGATTAAAGAACAGCATGCTATGCTTGAGACCTGTCCTCTACATCATCCAGTAGGGGGTCGATTCAGACATAGACGTCCTGGCCTTCTGTGCGCCTGGTCGGAACTGGACGCCTAGAGTTAGCTGGGATTCAGATCCCACGGGGCATGTCTAGCCCCATGGGATCCGAATCGCTTCCAGGCCTGTACGTGTAGGCCAGGACCGCGATTCAGGTCTGCCTGCATGTACAGGCTTTGCCTAGATAGCTCAGTCAGGGCTTTTGAATAGAGCCGCAGCGCCATGGCGTCCAGTTCCCATGGCACCGTGGCTCCATTCAAAAGCCACGATCCCCGGCCGCCAGACCTGAAGGTGCATTCCCCACAGTCCAACCCCCGATCTGGCCTCCTAAGGTGGGGCTACGGGGAATTTCCTCTGCCCCCTGCTACCTGTTTTGGGCCCAAGGCCTGCCTGATCTACCCGACTAGACTGCTGTCCCCGGACCTTAAGGGCCAACATTGGAATCGGCCCTGTACTTCCAGGGCCGCTGACTGCCCACTGCCCACCCTAACACTGCCCCTTTCCCACCCCCGCCTAACCTCCCCGTACAACGTGCGGGGAAGTTAGATGGCCCGCTATTCGTGCCTCGGAATGACCCTGTAGGTGTTTAAGTGGATGCTATGGAAGCCTTTCTTGTCATGCCTTGAGTTGAGTGGGCTTAAAAGTCCTTGTGATCCTTGCATCTATAGTTATTGAATGTATTTTACCCCTGATGCTGTCATTTGATAAAACATGGCCACTTTTGGTTTCTATGGCAATTTTTAACCTGTTATGTCATTTTTTTAGTTTTTGGCAATTGCTGCCTTATGTACCTCAACTTTGATAATAAATTAATTGTATTAATAATTTAGGTTTTATGCTTCATGTTTTTCATAATTTATCTCTTTGACCAAATATCTGGCTCACATACAGTTATCTATCTCTTCCTGTTCTAGGTAATGCTATCGTGTGGAAAACTGTTTTGTATCCTTCCAAGAGGCATTTCTCTTTCACTCCCTTGATTCCATCAGCAACAACAGGGACGTCCTTCTTGCTTCAGAAAGCAGAGAATCCAAAAGCTATAGCCAGCTTCCCAGCTGAAACCTGGGATGGGGCCAGTATTCCAGTGCCCATTCAAGAGAACTCCCATGCCCGGGGAAGGTAAGGTATTATCTAAACCTTAGGCCCGGGAGAACTTCACCACCCAAAGTGAAAAGGTACAATCCTTTGATACGGTAAAAATATATTTTTGTTAGTGATATAAACGACAAACAAAATATTAACACATATTTAATGTAATCTGATGTTTCAGCATATGCCTGTGTCAGGGTTATATACAAATGAATACTTTCTAATTGTCCTTCCAGTCCAGTCCAGTCCAGTACGTGAAGGTTATCTCCCTCCAACAGCAACTGAAGACTGAGCATGTCAGAATTCTGATGTCATAGTAGAAGATCTCCCCCCATAGGCTCCAGAATTTGGTATTTCAGTCTTCAGCAGCGGAGGAGCTCCGATGTAGCTCTCGATGTACTGAAAGGACAGATTACGGAAACTAATTCACTTGACTTGCATTTCTAACAGGTTACTCTTTAGGACCTGTCACCTTAATTAAAAAAAGAAAAAAAGCTGCAAAAGATGACAGCTAGTAGAGGCAAAAGAGAGTTGTACCACAGAGGGACCTAAGTCGTTGCTTCGGCTAGGTTGGTCTGCAGGGGATATTGCTAGTGGTCTGGGTCCCTTTCCCCTCCCCTCTTGTTTCCTCCCCATCGCGAGTTCATTCTTCTGCTCGGGTGGAAGGGGAGGAGAGCCAGCTCTCAGGCTCAGTGAGGCAATGATGGATCAAATTTAGGGGCTGATATGCAAGGGGTGGTAACTAGCTTTGACTGGCACCAGACCCTAGGGTGCAAACCTGGTGGTGCCAGGTCCCTCCCCCCTCCCCCCCCCCCCCCACTTCCTCCAAAGTGGCTCTTTTGGTTATATTGGGGAGCGCTTTACTTGACAGTGTGCAGCATGACCTGTATTCGGGGGCCTTCAGGCTGAGAGTGAGCACCCCTGGGCTCTAACATTCCTCTTTGAAGAAGGTGTTGACAGACAGGGGTAAGATTATTTATTTTATTTTATACCACTTTTCAAGGTTATCAAGGTGGTTTACATTGAACATAGCTATAACTTACATAGAACAAGAATTAGTATAACATAACATGAGAACAGCAGTTATTTAAAGGGGTACTTTGAAAAGTGATTTTGTACAAAATAAAACAAAAAAAAAAGATGGTGTTTGGACTGCATGTGGACTGTCATTCGTGGACACTTGCACTAGTTTTCTCTTGGACATACAGGCAATTTAAGATGTTTCTAAGGGAAACGGATGGCTGGCTCAGTCTACAAGGGGTGAGTTCCCCTTTCTTCTTATGTAAATATTTTGGGCGCAAAGCTCCACCATTTAGTTTGGGGCTCTCCCCCAGTTTGGCAGTTTGAGAGCTTGGGAGCAAGCAGAATGTTGCAGCGCCTAGTCAGCCGGCTGTGAGTGGTTTGTTTAGCTCTGTGGGAATCATAGAGGGAGCTGTCGGTCTCAGTGTGATGGATTTTTTCTCCTTCCCTGGTATTTTCTCTTCTAATTAGCAGTTAGAGTGGCCTTCCTCCAGTCTTGTGGCTCAGCGAGGGAGCGTGGCTTCAATTTGCTGCAGCTGAAGGCCTTTTGCCACGAGCGGCGGCCATTTGAGGTTGTGGACTCTAAGTCAGTCTTCAGTTGTGCGGCAATGTGTGTTGATCTGTGAGGGCTCCGTCCACCTTCGGAGTGCATGGCAGCCTCTCTGCCTTCTCAGAATAAGTGAGAATGTTTTGGGGGGTATTATAATCTAGTTATCTATCCTAAAAAAGCCAAACCAAACCAAAACTTTGCAGGTTGAGCATGTGCATGTGCATGCTGCAATGTCTGTATCCTGCTTCTGCAGCAGGGGGCGCTTTCCTTTTTTTCAAGGCACTCTGAGCATATAGTGCAGCAGTTCATTTTGCTTCTCCTGACCCTCTCCCTCCTCCTTTTTTGGCCTAGGGGAGAGGGAGTATAGGCTTATGGTATATGTATATTTTGTGTCCCCTCCCTCCTTTTTTCTTGGGTTGGGGGAGCGGGGGTATTAGCTTGTGCCATCTGCTTTCATCGCGATTTGGGGGGACTGCTGACCTGAAAGCTGGTTGTTTGAGCATTTAGGTGCATTTATATAAAAACAAAAAACCCCAAAGTATACAGATGTAGCACCTCTGGTCATGATGGCTTGGGGATCCGAACAAGGTCAGGGCTGGTACCCCTGGGTCATTGCTCAAGGTTGTTGTCCTATTCTTCTCCTGGTATGCTTTAGTTGGTCTTCCTGATTTAGAAACATAGAAACAGAAATATGACGACAGAAAAAGACCACATGGCCTATCTAGTCTGTCCTTCCATAACAACTACAACAGTCCCCTTTTTACCTTTAGAGATCCTCTGTGTTTGTCCCATGCTTTTTTGAATTCAGTTACTGTCCTCATCTCTACCACCTACACTGGGAGACTATTCCACGGATCCACTACTCTTTCCGTAAAGAAATATTTCCGCATATCACTCCTGAATCTATCTCCCTTCACCCTCATCCCATGTCCCCTTGTAGCAGAACTTGCTTTCAATTGAAAGAGGCTCTCTCCCTGAACATTTATGCCACGGAGGTATTTAAACATCTCAATCATATCACCTCTATCCCGCCTTTCCTCTAAGGTGTACATATTAAGATCCTTCAGTCTGTCCTCATATGCTTTATAATGAAGACCACTAATCATTTTAGTAGCCACCCTCTGCACCGACTCCATCCTGTTCACATCCTTTTGAAAGTGCGGTCTCCAGAATTGCACACTATACTCCAAATGAGGTCGCACCAAAGACTTATACAGAGGCATTATCACCTCCTTTTTTTCTGCTAGCCATTCCTCTCCGTATGCACCCAAGCATCCTTCTAGCCTTTTCTACCTGTTTAGCTACTTTAAGATCATCAGACACAACCACGCCTAGGTCCCGCTCTTCTTTAGTGGACAAAAGTAATTCACCCCCTATACTATATTGCTCCCTTGGATTGCTGCAGCCCAAATGCATGACCTTACATTTTTTAACATTAAATCCCAGCTGCCAAATTCTAGACCATTCTTCAAGCTTAGCTAGATCCCTCCTCATGTTATCTACACCTTCCTGGGTGTCAACTCTATTGCAGATTTTGGTATCATCCGCAAAGAGGCAAACATTACCTGAAAGCCCTTCCGCTATATCACTAACAAAGATGTTAAAAAGAATCGGACCAATGATAGATCCCTGGGGCACACCACTGATAACATCCTCCTCCTCAGAGTGAGCTCCATTTACTTGTACTCTTTGTCGCCTCCCACCCAACCAATTTCTCACCCAAGCAGTAACTTTAAGGTCCATCCCTAGGGTGCTCAGTTTGTTTATAAGTCGCCTGTGAGGAACAGTGTCAAGGCTTTAATGAAATCTAAATACACCACATCTAGGGCTCTTCCTCGGTCCAACTCCCTGGTCACCCAGTCAAAGAAATCAATCAGATTTGTCTGACAAGACCTGCCTCTGGTGAATCCATGCTGCCTCGGATCCTGTAATCCGCTGGACTCCAGAAACCTCACTATTTTCTCTTTCAGCAGCGTTTCCAATAGTTTACTCACCACCGAAGTTAAACTAACCGGCCTGTAGTTTTCAACCACATCCTTACTTCCGCTTTTGTGTAAAGACACCACATGAGCCTCTCTCCAGTCCTTTGGCACCACTCCCGACTCCAACGAGGCATTGAAAAGGTCAGTCAGTGGAGCTGCTAGAACGTCCCCAAGTTCCCTCAGTATTCTCGGGTGTATCCCATCCGGTCCCATCGCTTTGTCTACTTTAAGTTGAGATAGTTTCTCACGAACACAGTCTTTTGAAAATTGTTCAAGATGTCCTTTGCTTCTGTTCCTATTTGTGGGTGTTTTCTGAGGTCCTGCTCCTGGGTCTTCATCTGTGAACACAGAAGAAAAATATTTGTTAAGCAATTCCGCTTTATCCTTATCAGCTTCTACATATTCCTCCCCTGCACCCTTGAGTCTGACAATACCACTTGCCCTTCCTCTTCTCACTAATATATCTGAAAAATGTCTTATCCCCCCATTTTATTGCATTGGCTATTTCCTCCTCCTTTTGAATCTTTGCCTTCTTGACTACTTTGCTAGCTTCTCTAAGTTTTTCCAAATACAGATGCCTGTCTTCCTCTCTCTGTGATCTCTTGTATTTCATGAAGGCCTCCCTCTTTTTCTTCACTTTCTCAGCTACTTCTTTCGAAAAACATAGCTGTCTCCTTTTTCTTTTACCTTTATTTACCATTTTAACAAAAAGATTGGTTGCCCTTAAAATATCCCCTTTCAGTTTTTCCCACTGTTTTTCTACATCCCTCAGCTGTTCCCATCCAACTAACGACTCCCTGAGGTATTGGCCCATCTTTGCAAAGTTAGTCTTCCTAAAGTCTAAGATCCTCGCCTTTGAATGGATTCTAACAGCCCTAGTCCTAATACTGAACCACACCATCTGGTGATCACTGGATGCAAAATGATCTCCCACTACAACATCAGAAACACTTTCACCATTGGTAAGCACCAAGTCCAGTATGGCCCCTTCACGTGTGGGGTCTGTTACCAATTGCCTGAATAGTTCTCCCTGTAGAGAATCCAGGATCTCCTTACTTCTATGATACTGCAGCAGGAATGTGCCAATCAACATCTGGCATATTGAAATCTCCTATCAGTAGCATTTCCCCTTTCCTAGCAATGCTGCGCATGTCTTCAATTAACTCTCTGTCCACCTCTTCCTCTTGTGAGGGAGGTCTGTATATCACACCAATGTAAATAGATTTCTCTTTCCCTCTTTCTAGTTTAACCCACAATGCCTCCCCTCTCCCTTTTAAGCTCTGTAATTCCAAAGCTTTAATAGTAGTTTTTACATATAGTGCCACTCCTCCTCCCCTACTTCCTACCCTGTCCTTTCTGAATAAAGTATAGCCAGGTATAGTTACATCCCAGTCATGGTTTTCTGTGAACCATGTTTCTGTAACTGCCACTAAATCCAAGTCAGCCACTCCCACCAAAGCTTCAACTTCAGGGATCTTATTTCCCATGCTACGGGCATTTATACACACTGCTTTCCATATGTTACCCCTGTTTCCCATTTCCATAAAGTTATTTAATGTATCACTTACCTGGGGGCTTTCTTCACCCATCCCCAACGAATCTAGTTTAAAGCCCTCTTCAGTAGATTAGCCAGTCTACTACTGAAGACGCGTTGACCTTTCTTGGACAGATGGATGCCATCTCTGCTCTGCAACCCTTGGAACAGCATCCCATGGTCTAGGAAACCAAAATGCTCTTGATGACACCATCCACGCAGCCATGCATTCATCTCCAGGATGCGAGCCTCTCTGCCTTGGCCTTTACCCTCAACAGGGAGGATTGAAGAGAACACCACCTGTGCACCTAACTGCTTCACCCTCTGTCCCAGAGCCATGAAGTCACTTTTGATACGTTCCGAGGTATACCTGGCAGTATCATTTGTTCCAACATTGGGTAATAGTCAGTGGACTTGATGAGTCTCAGCAAACTCTCTGTAACATCTTGGATTTTGGCACCAGGCAGACAGCATACCTCTCTGGACATCAAGTCTGGTCGGCAGATGGATGCCTCAGTACCCCTCAGAAGAGATTCTCCAACCACCACTACCCTTCGTTTCCTTGTGGTCACTGATTCTGCAACTTTGGGGTACTTGAGCTCTGGTTCTTCCCTTTCCAGGGATGCTTTCACCTCCTCCACTTCCAGGGCTGCATAATGGTTCTTCAATTCAAGGGCTGGAGAAGTTGGATTGGTGATTTTTCAGGCCCTGGTGACTTGTGTCCAAGCATCTTCATTCTGTTGGCACCCATCTTCTCCTCTGCTGGAGAGCTTGGTTGCTGCAAGAAGCATCTCATCAATGTACTTCTCACTGTCTTGAATGCTACTCAGCCTCGCCACCTCCTCTCTGAGTTCCTCCACTTGTTTCCTCAGAGCTTCAGCATGCAGGCATCCTGCACATGGAACCGGTCCTTCAACTGGCATTAGGACCTCTGTCTGGACTGAGGCAGAAGCTGTAACGGGGGCAACAGCTTTAGCGATACAATTTTTCCCAGCCATTGTTCTCTTCGTGGAGCTTAGGTATCTGTTAAAGCAAAAGAGAGAGATCTACCAAGTACCAGCCGGTTTCCCAGCTGTCCTTTCTTTGAAAAAGCAGTTAAATCTCCTTAATTATATTCAAAATGTGCTGGTCCAATTCTCTGTGCTTTGTCAAATGGGGAGGTGCCCTATAAAGCAAGACTACTCGCTAGGGGTGGGTGGGAGTTGGGGTGGGTAGGGAGGGAACTAACACCTGATTAGGTGTTAGCAGTTCCCAAAGCTGAGGAGGTTACTGGAGTTCAACCACCTACTGTGCTCAAGGAAAGTCCCACTAAAGCAGCAAAAGAAAGTAACCTTGCTTTAAAAATGTACAAAAAAACCTTTTAAGAGCTCCCAGTCAGAGAGCTAACAATTTAATATAATAAAACAAACCCTTAAATCCTTACTGTTGGTTGATCTGGAGAGCTCCTGTAGGAAAGCCTTGTGTGTGGTCCCTCTTTGTATTGAGTATGGCTTCAGTTGCAAGTTTCTTAGCTCCAGCTTTTGTGACAGAAGGGGATAGCGGTTGAATATCGCCATTGTTTTGTTATTGTTTCATGTGGTCCTGTGCAATAGCGGATAAGGTTAGATGTGCTGCCTTTGAAACTAAAGAAGCTCTGTTTCTCCTTCAGACTTTGTAGTGCCTGCGAAGGAGAAAGTGGGGCGGCAGAAGCTGTCTTCGGAGCAGGCAGGGCTGATTTTGGGGCAGATGGCAGTATTTGCTTCAGCGCCTGAGACAGCACCATCAGAATTGCGTGTTTCCGTGATTTCCACAGAACCTGTGACCTTTGGCACCCACCCACTATTTCAGCCAGCTGTGCAGGAGGCAGTTAGGAGTCCTTTTCAGCCTCTCTCCTGACATGCCAGAATTGCCTTTTGGCCTCTCTATGGCAATTGGGGCTTTGATAAGGTAATGGTAGTAGCGGCAGGGCTCTGTGTAAGGAGGGCGCGCTGGTGCATCCCTGCCTGGGTGACTGGTCGATCAGGGCAAAACCCACCTCCGATAGCTCGAGTGTAATTCAGCGTATTCTGGAATTTCTCGGACACCTGGGCTGGGTGGTCAATGTTTCCTAGGATCATCTGCTCCCATACATAGAAAGAAGAAAACAATATAAAAATAACAAGGTCTCATATACTTGGAGCTATCTGCCCATCAACCGGACATGATGCTCGCAACATAGGTAAGGAAGGGAGAGCTTGTGGCATGGCATAATCTACAACTTTTGGGTTCATTGGTCTCCTGAGGAGCTCAGTGGGTTCCAGAGTGGGATTTGTTTTCCAGCTGGATGAGCAAGCACAGAAGATTCAGCACTGGGTACAGAGCTTCCTCAACCTGAGAGCACCCTTGGTGCAGTCCTATAACTCTCGGGGCTCCCTGGCGGTGACCTTGTACTTGGTGCCCTGGGCACGGTCGCATTTGAGACTTCTACAGCATGGTCTGCTCTCTTGTTGGTATCCGCAGTCAGTAAGGTTTGTCTGTCTGCTGGACAAGAGGGTGTGGCTCCTGTCACTACAGCTGGAGCACCTGGCAGCGGGAATGCTGTGGAAGGTGCCAAATTGATTTCTAGTAAAGCCCAATGCCAGCCTCATGGGGTGGGGAGCGCATTGCGAGTCGAAGGTGCTGCCTGGACTGAAAGAGAGTTTTGGTCCATCAACTGACTGGAAATAAGGGCAGTCTTCTGAGCTCTTCAGAGTTTTCCAAGCACTGATCTACCATGAGACTGTGAGTCTGTTCCACTAAAACTACCACGGTAGTGTGACTCAACTGCTAAGGGGATACCGGCAGTGCAACGGTAGCGGAAGGGATTCATCTCCTGCCTCTGGGGATAGCAAAGGATCTCCCACTTTTCTCTCTCAGCAACTCTTGTAGCAGAAAAAAAAACATTTGGGCACACCTTCCTGGGGCTTGAATGTGGTAATGTTGCATGGCATCACCAGCCGTGGGGGGTGTACCAGTCATGGATCTACTGGCCTCCAGATCCAAAGTCAAAGTGAATAGGTTCTTCAGCAGATACAAGAAGCACATGTCTGAAGGGCTTGTTGCCCTAGCACAAGTGTGGCTTTCAAAAGGTCTTCTGTAGGTGTTTTCCTCCGTGGGTTCTCAGGGGCCTTCTTTGTCAATGCATTGAAGCACAACGCGGTCAGCTGATCCTCATTGATCTAGATTGGTCCTGCAGATCGTGCTGGGCTGATTTGCTCAGACTCTTCATAGTCAGGCCGTGGTGCTTTTCTTTTTTTTTTAAACTTTTATTTTCATTTTGCAGCAAACAAAAGAAACAACACACCAAAAGAGACAAAACAAGTATACAATAAGGAAAAGTAAACCCATTACCCCCCACCCCGATGCTTCTTCTCTACCCGATTATATCAGCGTGTGAGCGCTTCCTATTAACAGTGATTATACATCAAACAATCAAAAGAGTATCTACAATACAGCATGATCATGGGACAGAGATATATACAAAGTTAGACAGTCAGATGAGAGCATTTAGCAAAATGTACATAGTCATTGAGCATCTTCCATTGAGACCAATGAGAAGGAGTCTAAACGGAAGAAGCGAACAAACGAGGTATGTGGTCATATTTACTGTAAAGACAGGCATGATCCCACCATTCATTGGGGCTCAAATGGGAGCTAATTTTCCAGTATTACTTAATTAGGGAAATAGCAATGCCAAGCATAAAATTCGAAAGGAAATAAACCATTTTTGGGAGAGAGGGGATCCCCGCAACTGGGCGAAGTCCCACTATCCTCCAAAAGAGGGGCTCCTGAGAGTGCGAGATAGACTAAGTACGACCCCAGACCCGACGCCAGTAATACTGTAGTGCGGGATATTCATGCATAACATGAGGCAATGAACCAATGGCCGCAGGACGTGTCCAGCAACCATTGCCCTGAGTAGTGTTCCATTTGTCTAATCTGTGAGAAGTGTAAAAAACACCGGTGGGCTAGAAAGAAGAGGGTCTGAATGAGTGAGGCGGATCGGGAACCCGTGTTCCTCTACTCCAGATAAGGCTCTAGTGCTCCAAGGTCAACGTCACATGCAATTCTCTCTCCCATACTGTCTGCGCTATAGGGGTATCTCTAGTTATAGCATTACAGAAGGTTTAGTAAAATTGGATGCTACACCCGGTGAACTACCGAGAGATCGGAAAGTCTCCAATCAACCTTATGTAGAAAATGCCGATGACGGGAGTACTCTAGTGCACCGAAGGCGATGCTGAAGTTGCACTGACCAGAGTCGGGAGTCTAAAGATTGCATAAGAGTATTAAAGGCACCTAAAGTGTCTAAAAGCATTGGTGGATAGTGGGAGTCTGATGGGAGAGTCATACCAGGGAGAAAGGTAAGAGGAATCGGTTTGCAAAGGCCCGCTTCTATATCTAGCCACACAGGTCTACTCGGTACTGGATCTTCCAACCAACGAGCACCTTGCTTGAGAAGAAAAGATTGAGGGAACACTTGAGTAAAATCGCCACCAAGTATTAATGGGGCATTGGCAGAGGCCAAGGCCAACTGCGCAATACTTGCATAGTAAGCAGGGTTGTCCACATTCGGGGTATAATGCAAATACACGTGAATTCACTATCTCCAACCTCAAGGTGTACACGGGCCCATCTACCCTCCTTGTCAGCGCTAAGATCAGGTACAGTAGCGTGCTAAGACTGCTTAACCAGAGTGGCTATCCCGTACCATTTGAAAACGGTGGGAGAATAGGCAGCTACCATGTGAGGCTTAGCATTGAGTTTCAGTGTTTCAGCAGAGTTTAAATGCGTTTCCTGAAGAGACACTAAATCAACATGCTCATGGCTAAGATAGCTAAGGATTTTCTTTCCTTTGAGTGGACCATTAATGCCTTTGACGGTGAATGATAAGATTTTACATAAGGCCATTCAGAAAAGTTAAAAATTCTGAGCATGATAACACACATAATTTCACTATGTCCCTCAAACTGACTGTATCTGGCTGTGCACATGACATAAGAAAAAATAAACTAATATAATACAATGAAGCGCCCCACATTAACAAAGAAAACCGCAGTACGGTAGAGGAGAAGCAAAACCCCAAAATTACTGGCGACCATGTGTCTGCGGGGAGAAGCCCCCGAGAAGGCCGAAATTGAAAAAACACATAACCTGTAGGACTGTGCGTGCTCCGAATCCGACCGAGGCACACATCATGAAGGGATAGGAGACCAAAAAACAAAAGTCATAGAGAGAAAGAAAGAAAGTCCAGGCTATTTCTGTGCATTGGCTATGACCGCCGCATCGGGCCCTTCAAAATGGCGGATAGAGCCGGCAAATAAGAGTCCAAGATTTGGGATTAGCGCATCTGCTCTGCTTCTTTGGAGTCTAAAAATGTTGATAGTAGATCAGGATCTTCGAACGTCCTAGTTTGGTTGTGGAGAGTCACTCGGAGCTTCGCTGGATACAACAGGCCAAAGCGAGCCTGTAGCTGTTGAAGTCGAGGGCGAAAAGCAAGGAGTTTCTTCCGCCGGTCAACGGTAGGCTTTGCCAAATCAGGAAAGAAGGAGACCTTACGACCTTGAAATTCCAAATGATGATTCGCTCGGGCAGCATGTAAAATTTGTTCCACTTGTTGATATCGTAGCAAGCTAAAGACAATAGGCCGGGGGGTCGTTCGGTTGAGCGCCATGTGGGTAGGAACACGGTGTGCTCGATCGATTTCCAGTTCTTTATGAAAGGTGATCTTCAGCAAGGAGGGAAGAGTTTTGAGCAAGAATTCTCTTATATCTCCTGCTTCCACCCCCTCCGGCATTCCGAGGAGCCTCACAGTGTTGCGACGGGCTCGATTATTGCTATCTTCTAACTCCTTTTGAAGATTCTGTATCTGGCGCTCAGCCTCGTCCAGTTTGCCCAAGCGCACCTCGTGCGAGTCGAGGACCCCCGCCATGTTGTCCTGCCGTAATGAAAGACTTTCAAGTCGGTCCTGGAGCACTCCAAAGTCTTCTCGCATGGCTCGAAGCGCTTCTCCATTGGACTGCACCAATTCCTTCACGCCGCGTATTTCCTCCAAAATCTCCAGGTGCATCTCGGGGTTTTCACGAAATGGAACCATCTTCTGTAGGGAGGACACCTCTGTTTTGGAGCGTTTTCCGTGAGAAGAAGAAGGAGACCCGAAGTCCAAGCGCGCTGGTTTATGGGCCGCCATTCCCCCCGAGGTGCCCCGGTCAGCTCGGAGCGAAATAGTAAATTTGTATAGGTATTAAGTCAGGATTCTAAGTAGGCCTCTCGGGAGCTTCAACGCAAAGCGTCCTACCCGCTGGACATCAGGCTCCGCCCCCCCAGGCCGTGGTGCTTTTCAAATGGTATTGATCTGTTCGTGAAGGGGCCGATTCTCAGGCTACTAATGGAGCGATTCTCGCTTACAACTTAGCTCTTTAAAGGGTGCAGCTGAAGCGAACTGTTCTTCCTCCTTGGCCTATGTCAGAGTTTGGCGAGGGTTGAAAGTTGGTATAAGGACAACGGATTCTGACTTTTTTCATCTTCTCTGTCAGATGTTTTGGCCTTCCATCAGGCAGGACTGGACAAGGAGTTAGCCCTGTACTCTTTGGATGTCCAGGCAGTGCCTCTCATGTTATCATGGCTGGGTACAAGGTTATTCATTGCCTGCTCACTCAGATGAAGCACGTTTCCTGGAAGCAGGGAAACACGTGCACACTCCAGTACAGGCTACAATTCCTCCTTGGGTCCTCAACCTTGTGCTTTCGGCATTAATGGGGTGCCCTTTGATCCTCTGACTCGGGCTTTACTGAAAGACCTTATGCTGTAAGCAGCCTTCTTAAGGATGATTGGTTCAGCTCAACAGGTTTCAGAACATCAGGATCTGCTCATCTCTCGGGAAAAGGTGGAATTCAGGCCGGCTCCTTCCTTTCTACCTATTGGGCTTTGCACTTTCTTTTGAATCAAACCATGGATCTTCTGGTTTTGTTTCACACCCTGTGACTGTCGAGAAAGTTCATCAGTTGCATCATTATTTTAAATGAATGGAACCTTTTTTGTAAGTTGGACTGGCTATTTGTCCTATTTTGAGGTCTGCATAAGTGAAAGGCGGTTTCCAAGGCCTCTGGTTCATGGCAGAAGGAGATGATTGCCTTTGCTTATTGGCTGCAGGGCAAAGTGCTGTCTCAGGTTCTTCAGGCACACTCGGCCAGCTCCTAGGTGGCTTCTGGGGCAGAGCATGACTTGGCGCCACCGGTGGACATTTGCAGGACAGCAAGAATGTCCGCTTTGCATGTTTTTGCATGGCCTACCTGTGCAATTGTCTGGGGTTGTGCATTTTTTGGAGCCTCTGTGTTTCAAGACAGATTTGCAGATCCCTTCCTTGTTTAGTTACTGCTCTGGTACATCCCACACATACTGGACTGGACTGAAGGGAAGATTAGGAAGGTGAAATTAGACCTTACCTGCTAATTGTCTTTCCTTGAGTCCTTCCAGTACAGGACCCTCTCTTCTCTTGTGCATACATTTCTGTGTCTTAGATGTCAAAGGAATGGATATGGTCCACCAAAGGAGCACCACACCACGTTGTTCAACAGATACCCTATTAAATATCCTATAGACGATCAAGTTGAATCGTGAATACCGAATTCAAGAAAGGCACGCCTGAATCCCCTGAGGAAGTGAAAACGAAACACGGCCTGTGTCGGGTTATCAGGTTATTGAATGTATGATTAATAAAGTATCCTTCCAATTTTAAACCACGTAGTAGTGACTGGGTAAAGGAATGGATATGTCCAGCTGTTCTCTAGGAAAGTCCCATTAAGAAACACACCACCTTACTGGCTGATATCTTCCCGGATGAGGGTTGCAGTTATAGCAAGTATGAACCTGAGATCGTGAGTCAGTTTTCATATTGTACATGGTTCTGTAACTTGTTTTTCAGTGATACAGTTCCTTGATAAAATTTGTGTCTGTCTGGTGACAGTGAGTTAGTTACTGGGCTTGAGTTTTGTGATGCTCTCTTGAAGTCTGCTTTGTCAATAGGATACTGACTCCTGGAGTCTATGGGGGGAGCTCTTCTATTGTGACATCAGAATTCTGACATGCTCAGTCTCCAGTTGCTAGTGGAGGGAGATAACCCACACATAGAGTGGAGTGGAGGAGTAGCATAATGGTTAAGAACACTGGCTTGGGAACCCAGAGACCAGGGTTCAATTCCCACTAGCACTTCTTGTGGCCTTGGGAAAGTCACTTAACCCTCCATTGCCTCAGAAAAAATCCAAGTTATCAATGCCCCTGTTTAATGTACATTACCAAATTTAAGTTTCAATGTAAACTGCTTTGATTGAAATGATAAAGTGGTATATAAAACCTGTTAAATAAATAAATAAAACAGACTGGACTGGACTGGAGAGACTCAAGGAAAGACAATTAGCAGGCAAGGCCTAATTTCACCTTTCGCAAATATTCAAATTGATAGCCAAGGTACCACTTCATGTTTGTCAGAGATAAATCTACAGAAGCCAAAGCAAAAACCAAAAACATACATCAATTAGAAACACAAAAAAGGCAAACCAAAATCAAAAGGACACAAAACAAAATGTCTGCCCTCTGAAGGACAACCACCTTCTCAATAAAATCATATCCAGAACCAAAGAGATATATGTATATTAGTGCATACAGGAAACATTCAAAAACATATAAAAACATGAAAAACCATGTTTGACCTCCAGAAAGAACAAATGCAAATAAATAATAGTAAAACTAATTGTTTAAAAGGAACAAAACCTTTTAGGATCATAACACTTAAAAACTAGCCATAACTGTATATGAAGGGTAAATGCCCCTCTGAGACTAGGCTATTTTGCCAACAAACCCAGGCTACAGCAATCCATCAGTTGCAATATAATGAACTTCCAAGAAAGAAAGCAGCCAATGAAGTATTATAGAATTGAACCAAAAAAAGGGAAGTCCTGGTATGTACCAAAAATGTCTATCTATCGGGAGGAGTGGTCTAGTGGTTAGGACAAGGTACTTCAGGCCAGAGGGCTGGGAGTTCAAGTCCCACCTGGGGACAGCAATCTCAGGCCGGAGGGACTGGGATTTCTAGTCCTATAGGCACTCCTTATGGTCTTGGGCAAGCCACTTAACCCTCCATTGCCCATGTTCCCTGTAAGTATTAGCGTATGTGTCTCATATCCCCTCGTGTTAAATGTATCCCCCAATGGACCGCTTTGACCTGGTGAAAAGCGGGATATAAATACAGCTAAATAAATAAATAATAAATCTATCTGCATAGAAGAATATCCCATTGCTCTCAACGAAAGGGCTTATGAACACAGAGTTCTGAACTCATTTAAAAACCAATAGAAATTATATATATATTACAGTGGTGTGCAAAAGTCAGGAATCATTTGTGACCTTATATCTTAATTTCTTTTTCCTCCCAGTGGCTTTTTCTGTGTATCTCATGATAAGTGATAGATTTGGCTATTAGGGCCAACTTTTAGTATTGGTTTGGCCCTTATTTTCTGAGTTTGTTCCCCATAGTTGTCCTGTTGATAGATTTTCTGTGAAAATCGCATAATGTACATCGTTGGCTAACGATATATTATTGTAAGTATGCTTTAAAATATTATGGACGCATGCCAGGTTTCCTTCAAATTAATGTTTGTGGCCTTGAAAAAGGCCATTTTTATGTGTCAGTGATGGCTCAGTATTTGATGGGCCACCCTTTGTTCTTGATCACCTGACTGCACCTTGTCAGCATTGAATGAACCAGTCTGACAAGGTTATCGTTGGTGACAACGCGGTTCCAAGCTGCAATGAGTGACTCAATCAGCTCACGCTTTGATGTTGGATGCCTCTTGGATATTTCCAAGGCCACCTTGTGCCACAGGTTCTCGATTGGATTCAGATCTGGAGACTGGGCAGGCTAGTCCATTGACTTGATGTTGTTCCGCTGCTTCCAGCTGATCACCTGTTTGGAGCGATGGCAGGGTGCATTGTCATCTTGGAACAGGAACTGGCCAGGAAAGAGCTGGTGTGCTGATGGCACCATGCACTTTTGCAGTATGGTGATGTACTTGGCCCCATTGACCATTCCGTCGACGATGTGAAGACGTCCAACGCCACTGGCAGCCATACAGCCCCAGACCATGACTTTCAAAGGATGCTTCACAGTGAGGTTGAGACCCTCAGGCTTGAATTCCTCTCCAGGAAATCTCCTCACATAGGTGTGGGCCTGGTTACCAAACAGGCAGAAGGTGCTTTCATCGCTGAATAGCACCTTTTCCCACATTTCAGTCGACCAGGTTGAGTGCTTTCTCGCCCACACGATCCGGTTGCACCTTTGTATGTCAGTCATCAGTGGCTTATTCCATGCTTTGCAGCCCCGGAGACCAAACTGCAGGCACCGGCGACAAACTGTTGATGAGCTGACACTGACCTCACTCTTGTCTGACCACTCTCGAAGTAGCTGAGGAGAGGTCAACTTGCGATTAGTCAGTAAAATGCGTCGTCGTGTGTGGTCCTGGCGTGATGTTGATGCAAGTGGACGACCTGAACGAGGCTTGTCCACCACTGAACCCGTTTCTTTCTTCTTCTGTACAATCTTAACAACAGCGCTCTGACTGCAGCCAACTTTCCTGGCTATCTGAAGGCTTGAAAATCCTTCCTCGCTCATAAAGGACACATGAACACGCTCCTCCAACGTCAGGGTCCGAGTCATCTTCATGGTCGATCCAGAAAGCATATGAAATTCAAAAATTCTGCGCGTTTTTATAGCAGCACTGTTGGCTAGATATCTGCATTGTGATTGGTTAGTGAAACCAGCCTCCTGATTGGTTAGAAATAACGTGTGCATATTGGATAATCTCGATCCAGTTTTGACACAGGATCCACAAAAATCGCAATAGCTATCTCCCAGTGTCTGTAAAGTATTTAAATTGGAAGCAAGGAATGCAAAAAAGTCAACTCTAATAGCCAGATGTATCCCTTTTAACTTGGTAGAAAGATGAATATGCTAGGCTAACACAAAATTTAAAAAAAAAGTTAGAAAGTACGAAAAACGCAAAACTCACAAGTGATTCCAGACTTTTGCACACCACTGTATATACTTCAAAAGACTCAGAATAAAAACAATCAGATAATTTAAAAACTAGCTTTCTACAAAAATCTAAATATCAATAGGACTATAAACAAACCATCTATAAAAGGTTTACAACAAAAGAACTCTAATATAAAAGCAGGTTGTATTAAACACTAAACAGCCCAGAGGGAAGAAAAGAACTAAAGAGGGGCAGGGAGGGATAGATGACTGAACTGCTAAAATTTCACATTTTACTACAGGTTAATTTACCGCAGGAGTCACCAGCCTGTGATAACTCAGTATAGCAGGTTAATGACGCCTGCAACAAATTAATAATGTACATTACGATCAACATTGCAAGCTGCGTTATTCATCTTCCCAAGAGCATCAAGCCACTAACATGTGGCCTGATGCTCCCGTGTGCCTTCTTATAGAGGCTGGGTGCATGTCTTCTGCCATGTGGACCCTCCCTCCTTCCTTAGTCAAGACCACCCACCTCCCAAAGAGCCCCCTAGATCTTAGTCAAGGTTTCCAACCCCTCCAAAGACCTATCTGGCCCCCAGTCATGACTTCCAATCCCCCAAGAAAAAGTCCCCCCACTCTTATTGTTTATTGTTACATTTGATATACCGCTCAGGCCAAAGCATCAGAGCGGTTTACAATACAATATTAATGTTACAGAAAATATGAAAAGAACGCCATTAATAAGATAGGAAAGAATAAGAGGCACAGTGATAGACAAAGAAATAGAAGAGGCAAGGGGAAGGAAACGGCAAATTACAACTCACAGCTGTTGGATCATTCGCCACGGACTCACGCCTAAGGGCCACGCCAAAGGGTCCTCTGGCAAGGCCCTCAGGCGCGGGTGCGCCTCTGGAGCGGCGGTTTTAAAGCCGTTGTGCAGGGAACATGATTGGCAGGCAGTTGTAATGAATAGAAGGTCCCGCCCACACTCTCCGATCATGGCTTCTGCTGTTGCTGCTCTCCCCGTTCTTAATTCCTTCTTTCCCATGTAGGCCCCCCATTCCCTGTAGTCCTCCATGGGCCTACCTCTAGAAATCCCTGGTGGTCTAGGGTTATGGAGCAGCAGCAGCAATACCCAGTTACTCCTGCTATGTCCAATGCTGGGCAAAAAATGGTGGCTTGTGATCTATAATGGTAGTCTTGCAGCGTCTGTGCCTTTTACCTGAAGCTAAGCAGGGTCAGTTCTGGCTAGCCCCTGGGGGGTGCGGGGGGAGGCGGGAACTTGTCCTGATTCCTTTCTTGCTTCTGTACTTCTTCAACTTCCTATCATCTGGCGACTGGCATTTATGCTTACTCTGTGGGGAATACCATGGGCTCATGCTTCAGTTCCTGGCTAACACATGCCCCAGCCTAGTTAAAGGGGCTGATGCATAAAGTAAGGCCCCTTACTCCCTGATCCTTACCTGAAGAAGACCCCCAATCCCCCAGGACCTTCCTAAACCCCCACTTCTCTCCAAGCAGGCACCCCTAGGTCTACTTTTGCAATCCTTGGTGTCTAGCAGTAAGGGGCAGGAATGGGTCAGGAGTGACTAGAACTTGTCCTTGCTTCCCCACTGCTAGGCACCAGAGATTGCGGAGGTAGGCCTGAGGGTCCCTATAGGTGGAGTGTCTTTGCTGAGGATTCAGGAGTATGGGTTGGGGAGTCCTTCTTCCAGTAGAAGGCAGGGGGTGGGGGGTCCTATTTTATTCAATGTCCCTTTAAAAATGGTTCCTGGGAGCATTGACCGTATATTAGCGACCCTGTATTTCCAGAAAAGAGCTGCCATTTTATATTCACAAATAACACAACTTTTGAAGTCCAATGCAAACTATGTTATCAATTTGCATAATAATTAGATGCTTTGCATGCATCTATATGCTGTGCTTCTCATGATTATGTAACACACATTAAGATAAACTAATGTTTGTTATGATAAAGTAATGCATGATTTTGCCATTTGAGGGCTGGTTTTATAAAGGAGCCATGTAAAGATATGTGCCGTATACATACACAAGCAACTAAACGACTTATGCACATGACTGTGCATTTATGCATGTACTTTAGGCAGTCACTAGTCTATAAGCATATGCACAAGTCTGATCACGCATACTTTCAGTGCGGGTGTGCACAGGGGCAGAGTTTGCATGGAGCACAAATTTATGTGCGTAAGTTATAAAATACTATAACTTACAGTATGCGTGTGCTTGGAAAAGCTAAGAACAGGCATTTGCCATAGACAGGCATAAGTGTTTGTACCTAGTTTCCATGTGTTTTTAGACCACTTATGCCCTGATTTTATGAAGTAAAACATGAACGTATTTCACGTCATAAAATAGACCTCCTATATGCGCACATTAACTCCTTAGCAGTTCATGAAATTACCTTCTTAATGTGCACAAGGAGTTTTGTTTCTGCCTGGTATACCGCTCATCAGCTAATCATGATATTGATAGGATGTCTTTTGTTAGTGGTGTGAAGACACATTTAAGAAAAGTGGTTTATTTTGATGCAGTGACGTCCAAGTGAAAATTTCTGCCAATCTGTCAGTTTTAGAGGAAAGGATGAGCACATGTAAGTCTGATGTAAAGTCAACATCTCTGCTACTCAGTGTGGACACACACTTTATATCAAAGAAGGAAACGCAGGAATACACAGGGATAGCCATCCACATGCAGTGGGAGGAGTCATTTCGCAAAGATACATGTGGAAAAAATTGACAGTTCCTTATCGTTTCTTCAGGCCAGTCCAGGGAACGGTAGGGTAGTCAATCCCCTTCAGCAGCTGAGCACTGAAAAACTTAAAGTTTTGCTGACTGCTTAAGCCACTCCCCCTCGTGTCAGTACTCCAGTCTTTCAGTCCTCAGCAGCTGAACGGGACGTCGAAGCTGATCTTCTCCCTCAAGTTGATTTTTTAGGCGTTGTTTGTTTCACTGGCTTTTAGTAGCAGTTAGCTCTAGCTGAGCTATTTAAACTGCTATATTTCCCTGGCATAAAGTACAAACCCCCCCCCAAAAAACCAAACAGATAACGGAATCGGACCTGAGCTCTGTTGAACAGCAGCGGGAAGGGCAGAGCCTGTCCTTCTTCCGGTCCTTGACGGCGGCAGAAAAGGTTTAGTTGGAGCTGGGAGCCCCGGTTACCACCTCTCTGCGCCGGTCAGCCGCGAGTTCCTTAGCCCCGCGAGCAGCGGGGGAGCGGGAACGCGGCAGAGCAGCCCTGCACTCAGGTGGGTGTCTTAGCTGTGTGTGGAGCTCTGGTGCATTCGTGGGCCGTGCGCACGGCACCGGGAGTCTAGGGGAGACCGGCATGCGGCGAAAGGTACGTCTTCAGCATTTTTGGTTTGGGGGCCGCGTGTGCGGTGGAAGCCAGGGAGCCGTTTCTGAAGCAGCGGCTCTTGTTTCCTTTCATGGAAGGGAAGCCTTTGCTCGACGCAGAGAGGTCACTGGTCTCTGCAGAAATGGCGGGAACGTCAGCCATTTTGGGAGAGCCCGCCGGTCTTCACGAGGGGCATCATAAGCAAGGCAAAAGAAAGGCGAAATCAGATCGGGGCTCTGCTTCTGCTTCTGCTAGTAAACTGGCAAAGAAGGCTCCGGCGATGCAGGAGGATTTGAAGGCATTTTTTTCGCCCGATTTTATCTTGGCCTTGCATAAGGCTTATTTGCTAAAATCCTCACAGGCAATCAGTGACTCCCCAAGTTCCCAGCTCTTGGATATGGGCTCTACTAGCACGGGGGGCTTGGATCCTGGTGAGGGGTCTTCCCAACAGCTGCCAGGTTCAGGTTCAGCCATAGAGAGCTGTGAACATCTTGTCTCAGTCCCTCAAGGGTTGGAGGAAGGAGAAATTTTTTCAGAGGCGGCTTTTGACCCTTGGGCTGGCGAGCTCGAAGAGGGCAAACTTGCTCCGGGCGAAGATCCTAACGTCTTTAGGGTTTTTCGCAAGGAGGAGTTGGGAGCGCTAATCTCGCAATCGCTGGTGGCCTTAAATCTGCCGTGGCCGGCAGTGTCGCAAGACCCTCTGGAAGATTCGTTATTACAGGGATTCAAAGCAGAGCAGAAATGTTTTCCGCTGCACCGCGTAATTAAGCAGATGATAGAGTCGGAGTGGGAGTTCCCTGAGGTGACTCTGAGGGGTAGTCGCGCCTTAGGGCGCTTCTTCCCGGTTCCACAGGAAGAGTGGGAGTTGTTGAAGATGCCTAAGGTGGATGCCTTGGTTGCTGCGGTGACCAAGAAGACCACTATTCCAGTGGAAGGTGGAGCGGCACTTAAGGATCTACAGGATCGCAGGCTGGAGGCTCTACTGAAGCAGGCCTTTGATGCTAGTGCACTTGCCCTACAGGCGTCCGTTTGTGGTGCCTATGTGTCGAGAGCTTCAATTCATTGGCTCCAAGGGGATTCCACTGCGGAGGCAGGGGAACCTGCGGCCGCTGAGGGGGCTAAGTTGGAATCAGCGGCTGCTTACCTAGCGGATGCCTTCTATGTTTTGGTGAGAATCTCAGCGAAGTCCATGGCGTCGCTGATAGCGGCTAGGCGTTTCCTGTGGCTGCGGAATTGGGCGGCAGACGCTTCTTCGAAGTCACGGCTCGGTAAGCTGCCTTATAAGGATAAGCTACTCTTTGGCGAGGCCTTAGAAAAGATTGTTAAGGATCTCGGGGACTCCAAGGGGAGTCGGTTGCCGGAGGATAGGTCCAGAGCTCCAAGAGGGGGTCTGGTTCAGCGGGGGCAAGGTAGAGAGGCTCGCAGATTTCGAGGAGCGCGCTTTGCTCCTTATTCCAGAGGTTGCTTTGGTGCTCAAGGTCAGTCCTTTTGAGGTGCGAGAGGGTTCAACAGACCTTATTTCAGCGCCCAGCAAGGGAATCCTAAAAAGGGGCAATGAAGGTCAGCTGGCCCTGGCGGAAATTCCCGTAGGAGGCCGTGTGCGGGAATTTCTTGTAGCCTGGGCCGCGATCACTACCGACAAGTGGGTACTAGAGATCATTCGAGACGGCTATGCGCTGGAGTTCACTCACCCGTTGGGGGACGCCTTCATGTCTTCGCCGTGTCCTCCGGGGCCAAAGAGACAAGACATAGCGGCTACACTGGACCGTCTGGTACGGCTGCGGGCGGTCGTGCAGGTTCCCTCCGCCCAATACGGGTTAGGTCGATACTCTATTTATTTTGTGGTTCCCAAAAAGGAGGGTTCCTTTCGGCCTATTCTCGACCTCAAGCACGTGAATCGCACGCTACGAATGCCTCATTTTCGGATGGAGACGCTGCGAGCGGTTATACGGGGGGTGCGCCCGGGGGAGCTGCTTTCGGCTATAGATCTCACGGAAGCCTACTTACACATTCCGATCAAAGAGGATCATCAGCGGTTTTTGAGGTTTGCTCTGCCTATGGGGCATTTTCAGTTCTGAGCCCTGCCCTTTGGTCTGGCAACGGCGCCGCAGACTTTCACAAAGGTTATGGTGGTAGTGGTGGCAGCGTTGCGAAAGGAGGGGGTAAGAGTCCATCCTTACCTGGACAACTGGTTGATCAGGGCAGCGTCCTGGGAGGACGCTCTTACGGTTACTTCTCGGGTTGTTCAGGTCCTGGAACAACTCGGTTGGGTGATAAACTGCGCCAAAAGTCAGCTTCAGCCAGTGAGGAGGCTGGTTTACCTCGGAGCATTGTTCGACATGGAAGTGGGCTCCATATTCCTTCCCGAGGCCAGGGTAGAGAAAATCTTGGCTCAGGTGCGAGCGTTCTTGAGGCTAGATGCTCCATCGGCCTGGAGGTATCTTCAGCTCTTGGGGTCCATGGCGGCAGCCTTGGATCTCATGCCATGGGCAAGAGCGCGCATGCGTCCGCTGCAGCGGGCCTTGCTGTCCAGGTGGTCTCCACAGCGTCATCCGCTCACACAGAAATTATGCTGTCTGGAGTTGGTCCGCAGCAGCCTGCTTTGGTGGTTGGATGCGAGTCATCTTCGGGCAGGGATTCCCTTGTGCGATCCGGACTGGATACTAGTGACGACAGATGCCAGCCTGTCAGGCTGGGGGGCTCATTGCCAAGCTCAGGTGGCACAGGGGTTCTGGTCCTCGGAGGAAAGCTCGTGGTCCATCAATCAGTTGGAGCTCAGGGCAGTGCGGCTGGCACTACAGCACTTCGAGTCCTTGCTCAAGGGGAAAGCGGTTCGGGTTTTCTCTGACAATTTGGTCACGGTATCCTATATCAATCGGCAGGGGGGCACCGGCAGTGTGCCCCTGCTGGAAGAGAGCCAGGAGTTGATGCTCTGGGCGGAATCGCATCTGTTAGCGTTGTCGGCAGCTCATGTCGCAGGGAAGGACAATGTACAGGCCGATTTTCTCAGTCGCAATGTTCTCGATCCTGGCGAGTGGGAACTCAATGCGGCAGTGTTTCACGATGTTACAGTGCGCTGGGGTCAGCCAGGGATGGATCTGATGGCTACCCTACGCAATGCCAAGGCGCCTCGATTTTTCAGTCGACGCAGGGAGCACATGTCCGAGGGTCTGGATGGGTTGGTCTAGCCTTGGCCGGCGGATCAGCTACTTTGTGTTTCCACCTTGGCCGATGATTTGTCGCGTGGTTCAGCGGATAGCAGTGCACGCCAGGAAGGTGATTCTCATAGCTCCGGATTGGCCCAGGCGGCCTTGGTACGCGGACCTGGTGCGGCTCTTGGTGGATGCTCCTTGGCGGCTGCCCGATCGGATGAATCTGCTAGCTCAGGGTTCCGTGCTGATGCCGCAGGTCAGTCGCTTCTTGCTCACGCTTGGCTCTTGAAGGGGACAGGCTGAGACGGAAAGGATATTCCAAGTCGGTGGTGGCCACTATGCTGCAGTCCAAAAAGAGTTCGTCTTCGCTAGCCTACGCCAGAGTCTGGAGAGTGTTTGAGGCTTGGTGTGCTCAGCAGCGCGTTCGGCCTTTGAGGGCGGCCTTGCCGGAACTGCTCCTTTTTCTGCAGACTGGTCTGGACAAGGGATTAGCGTACAGCACTCTCAAGGTTCATTTGGCGGCTCTGTCTTGTTACCGGGGATCTGTGCAGGGGCGCAGCTTGTCTGCTCATGTGGATGTGCAGCGCTTCTTTCGAGCGGCCAAGCTCATCCGGCCTCCGGTGCGGATGGTGGTGCCGCCGTGGGATTTGAACATCGTTCTGGAAGCCCTGACAAAACCTCCCTTTGAGCCGGCGTCGTCAGTAGGTTTGAGGGAACTGTCGTGGAAAATGGCTTTCCTGGTGGCATTATGTTCGGCAAGGAGGATTTCGGATTTGCAGGCACTTTCGTGCCGGGAGCCGTATCTTCAATTTTTCCCAGAAAAGGTGGTTTTGCGAACGGTTCCTTCGTTTCTTCCGAAAGTGGTGTCCTCTTTTCATGTAAATCAGACGGTGGCGTTGCCTGTTTTTTCTGAGCTCTCGGGCTCTCCCATGGATCGCTCTTTAAAGAAGTTGGATCTTCGGCGCGTTTTGCGGAGGTATCTCAAGGCCACTGCATCCTTTCGCAAGTCCGATAGGTTATTCGTAGTTTTTGCAGGTCCCAGCAAAGGTAAGGCTGCTACTAAAGCTTCCATTGCTCGCTGGGTGAAACAGGCGATAGTGGCGGCGTATGTGGCCGCGGGACAGTCGCCTCCGGAGGGTCTCAAGGCTCATTCCACGCCCAGCCAAGCGGTGTCTTGGGTGGAGTTTGCTTTGGTACCTCCAGTGGAGATTTGTCGGTCCGCAACTTGGGCCTCGCTGCATACTTTTGCTAAGCACTATAGGCTGGATGTTCTCGCCAGGGAGGATGCTAGGTTTGGGGCCTCGGCCGTGGTGGCGGGGCTCGCGGGTCCCTCCCATATTTAGGTACTACTTTGGTACTGCCCTACCGTTCCCTGGACTGGCCCGGAGAAACGATAAGGAAGATGAAATTAGACCTTACCTGCTAATTGTCTTTCCTTTTGTTCTCTCCGGGCCAGTCCAGGGCTCACCCGAGCTGTATAGTGAACTTCGGTTCCGCAGTCTGTGCGTCTTCCTGGGTGCAGGAGCAGTTTCAGAAAATTAGCAAAACAAGAGACGAAATACAAAAAAAAAAAAAAAAAAGACTAAAAGACTAAAAGACGAGAAAGACATACTGAAGAAATGAATAGGTCACAGCAGGCCAGTTACAAATCTTTGTTAGTCCTTTTTCGAAGGGTCACATGGGTTTCGCATGTGCGCACCTCTGCTGGGGAAGTATGCAGTTTTGATAGTGTTTTGGTTTCATAGTTGAGCTTTGTTCCTAGTTGTAGGTAGAGCGGCTTTGGCAAGAGAAGACTGGAGTACTGACATGAGGGGGAGTGGCTTAAGCAGTCAGCAAAACTTTACGTTTTTCAGTCCTCAGCTGCTGAAGGGGATTGACTACCCTACCGTTCCCTGGACTGGCCCGGAGAGAACTCAAGGAAAGACAATTAGCAGGTAAGGTCTAATTTCATCTTTACACATGTAAGTGCTGGTATTTTACAACCGGCATGTGTAAATCACAGCATTTAAATATGCATCTTTGCCATTTTGATAATCTATATTTGTAAATGCTACTAATTAACTACAGAGGCCTCTATCTTTTCCTCGTAACTAAGAGGGGGAATTAAACATTGGGGAAGGAGAGGAGTCCCTTCTGTAAAGGGAAAAGCAAATGGAGCTCTTTTTTTCCCCTTTTTATGTAAAATGAGACACAGTAATTTGTGAATCCATGGAGTGCTGGAGTGCCTGGAGTATGGGGATGCAGACCACAAGGCGTGTGCTATTTGTAAGGCTAATATGCAGCACGGGGATGAGGGGGCCATGGAAGAGGAGGTGAAAATCGATAGAACGCACAAGACCATAGGCCCGCCTAATGTGCAGCGGCCTCGGGACATTATGGCATATCATATGTTCTTATGTTATGTTCATGCACGATTATTCGGCGAAAGAGTGGATCGCACGAAAAATGAGGACTATCGAAATTGGAATGGCAGGGCTGTCAGGTTATGATTTACAATGACTTGTCAGCAGCCATGATGGCCTGCAGGAGGTCCTTCCGGCCGGTCATGCTTAAGTTGCAGCAAAGACAGTGTCGATATTGAGGCTGCACCTCGCGCACGTTGCCTTCACAGTGAATGGGGTCACCAAGAAAGCAACCACACCTCTAGAACCCTGACTGTTTTGATTTGTTCTATGTATTAATGTTGTTCACTGTAAACCGCTCTTGATCACTGGAAGGGGCGGTATTAAAATAATACCAAATAAATAAATGAAACCCCTCCTGCTCTCCACCTCAAGGCCAATCAGGTCCCAGTGCAGGACTTTAAATTTCAACGCCTCCAGCCGTTGCCAACCAATACTACCAGACAGAGCCCCGATCGGCATCGGGACAGGGAGCAGGAGGTAGGAAACCCCTCCTGCTCTCCACTTCAAGGCCAATCAAGGCCCAAAGAGGGACTTTAAATTTCAGTGCCTCCCGGCGCGCCCACGCCTGAGTGCCTCCCCAGAGGGCTCTTTGGCGTGGTCCATAGGCGTGGAGGTTAGGCACCTAAGACATCACAAAAACAGGTACTTAAAGCCTAATAGCTACCATCCAGGCTGCCGTGCTGTATATGTATAGAAATGTTTGACACTGTTTATACCCATATACTCTCAACTAATTGTGAACCTACTTGATACTGCAAAACATTTTCTAGCTCTCTCCTTGTTTAATCTCTTACATCTGTTGAAAGTTAACGGTATTGCTTCTCATAACTGCAACTTATTAACAGAATAGTTGCTCTTATTTACCAACACAATGTACCACATAATTAACCCGTTCCACAATTACAACATTATGTTGCACAATGAAGCTGCTTGTTCAGAATTGACTTCCAGTTTCCCCGAATATTTTCCTATTAACTCAACCCCTACAGATACGCTTCTATACTAGCACAGCTCTACCACGCTTAACAGAATGTCAGACATTCTCTCCTTTTTCCTACTTATTTTCCTTATAATTCATCCCACATGTCCTAGAGACCCTCTAATCCAACAACCAAATTCGATACCAATAAGAACATAAGAACATAAGATATGCCATACTGGGTCAGACCAAGGTTCATCAAGCCCAGTTTCCAACAGTGGCCAATCTAGGTCATACGTACCTAGCAGTTTCCCCAAAAGACACAGATTCCACAATGCTTGTACTGGGTCAAGCATTGATATCCAGGGTCCCTTTTTAATAATGGTTTATGGACCTTTCCTCCAGGAACTTGTCCAAACCTTTTTTAAACCCAACTACACTAACAGCCTTTACTATATCCTCCGGAAACAAATTCCAGAGTTTGATTACATGTTGAGTGAAAAAATATTTTCTCTTGTTAGCCTTAAATAGTTTACCCTGTAGCTTCGTTGCATGCCCCCTAGTCTTTCTATATTCTGATAACGTAAACAATCGATCTACGTTTACCCGTTCCACTCCGTTCATTAATTTATAGACTTCTATCATATCTCCCCTCAGACGTTTCTTTTACAGGTTAAAGAGCCCTAACCTTTTTAGCCTTTCTTCATAGGGGTATCCTTCCATCCTCTTTACCATTTTGGTGGCTCTTCTCTGAACCTTTTCTAATAACGCTATATCCTTTTTAAGATACGGCGACCAGAATTGCACACAATATTCAAGGTGCGGTCGCACCATGGATCGATACATAGGCATTATAATATCCTTTGTTTTATTTTCCATTCCTTTCCTTATGATACCTAGCATTCTATTTGCTCTCTTGGACGCCTCTGCACACTGGGCGGAGGGTTTTAACATGTTATCCACAATGACGCCTAAATCGTTTTCCTGGGTGGTGGTTCCTAATGTGGATCCTTGCATCGTGTAACCATAGTTTGGGTTGTTCTTCCCTAGGTGCATAACTTTGCACTTGTCCACATTAAATTTCATCTGCTATATTGATGCCCAGTCTTCCAATTTATCACAATCCTCTTGCATTTTTCCACAATCCTCATGGGTTTTAACAACTTTAAATAGTTTTGTGTCATCTGCAAATTTGATAACCTCACTCGTTATTTCCTTTTCCAGGTCATTTATGAATATGTCAACAAGTAGCGGACCCAGCACAGATCCCTGGGGTACACCATTTACCTTTCTCCATTTGGAAAATTGGCCATTTAGCCCTACCCTCTGCTTTCTATCTTTTAACCAGTTCCTGATTCACAATAGTACACTGCCTCCTATCCCATGACTCTTTAATTTTGCCAAAGGTCTCTGATGAGGGGCCTTGTCAAAGGCTTTCTGAAAGTCCAAATACACTATATCAACCAACTCACCTTTGTCTACCTGTTTATTCACACCTTCGAAAAAACATAACAGATTAGTAAGACAAGATCTTCCTTGTCTAAAGCCATGTTGACTGTCTTCCGTTAGGTCATGATTATCTACACGCTGAGTAATTTTATTCTTTATGATGGTTTCTACCATTTTTCCCGGTACTGATGTCAGGCTCACCGGTCTGTAGTTTCCCGGATCACCCCTGGAACCCTTTCTAAAAATTGGCGTTACGTTGGCCATCCTCCAATCTTCAGGTATTACAGATGATTTTAATGATAGTTCACAAATTACTAATAGCAGGTCTGCAATCTCATATTTCAGTTCTTTCAATACTCTTGGATGTATATCATCCGATCCAGGTGATTTGCTACTCTTCAGTTTATCAAATAGTTGTAATACATCTTCCCGCTGCAAGGGGGTAAATTGAAAGGCAATGTCAGGAAATACTTTTTCACTGAAAGGGTAGTGAATGCTTGGAATGCCCTCCCGATGGAAGTGGTGGGGGCAAATACAGTGACAGAATTCAAAATGGCATGGGACAGACACAGTGGATCCCTTTACAGCAACAGGATAACTCAAACTAAACTTAACTAATTTTACAACATACAGGGGTGTCCCACACGGAGCGGTGGGTTTACCCCTAAAACAGACATGAAGAGGGGTGGCCTGCACGGAGCGGCAGGTGCACCTACTCTTGCCATCTTGCTGGGCAGACTAGATGGACCATACTGGTCTTTATCTGCCGTCATTTACTATGTTTCTATGTTACTATGATATTTCCTTCAGTTCTTCCACACCTTTAAATACCACTTCAGTCATGGGTAACATCCCTACATCTTCCTCAGTAAATATCGAAGCAAAGAATTCATTCCGTCTCTCCGCTATCGCCTTGTCGCCTCTTAGTGCCCCTTTTACCCCTCTATCACCTAATGGACCAACTGGCCAGAGATGGCAAGGAACTCCATACTCTGATACAACAACACATCATACAACTCACTATAAGCATCTGATCCATATTATATGTCAACCTCCAGTAAAAGGACGAGGACTAAAACCCTCCAATAAACAATACCTAGCATGTATGCTAATAAACACGCATTCCATCCGTAACAAATGGCCTGTAATCTTAGACTATATTGAAAACTATAAATTAGATATGTTAACTGTGACCAAATCATGGCTAGCTGGCATAGACACAGTCATCACAAACCATATAAAGCTCCCAAATTATGTCCTCTTCAACTGCCCAAGAGCTAACAAAAGAGGTGGCAGAGTCCTAATCATAGCTAAAGATAATCTCAAACTTCAATGCCATAACATACATAATTCAAACACCCCGGACGCTATTCTGATCTCCAATCAACACCTTTCAACAGCCCTCTTCTTCCGTGCCCCCTCCACTTCTGCTGATGACCTATCAATTGTCCTTGACATAGCGTGCAACTCCTCTAGGAAGAGAAAGCCCAGCTGGCTGCTAGGAGAATTCAATCTCCCGGCGTTTTCAATGAAGCACACCTCTGCGTTTCTTGATGCTACGACATCTTTAGGCTATAATCAAATAATACACAAACCTACCCATATTGGAGGTAATACCCTGGACCTCATCTTCTCTCCTATAACTACTCAGCCGGTCAACAATCTACATCAGCTACTGTGGTGACGAATCTGCTCCAGAGCCCGGGGAAATAGAAAAAACACAGACCTTCACCTCCAGGCAGAAAGAAAGTGCAGGGAGCCGTGACTTTAAAAGTTCAGCTGGAGAGAAAAAAAAACATATCTAAAGCTGCTGTCCTAAGGCCACGCCCCAACACCATTGCAACTAAGGGAGGTAATGAGAGACAGCTGAGGGAGGAGTGGAGAGGGGCAGGGCATCCCCACTCATTTAAGCCCCAGAGAACAGGAAGTGAGAGAGACGGAAGGGGGAGCGGAAGAGAAATCAGGAGCAAGCACAACCAAGAGAACAGCAGAGAAACAGAAGTGGAAGAAATCCTGAAGGAAACAGAAAGAAAGGATTTTAATAGAGAGCCCAGAGGAAGGTACTCTAATGACAGCTTAAGGGAAGACTCTCCCCATAGCCAGCAACAGAGTCTTGAGCAGAGCCAGTGTGGTAGAAAGGCTACAGCTGGTCTAGAAAGCAGGAGGTTTATTCCTGAAGAGACTGCTGTCTATAACCCAGGTACGGGGACTTTCCAGGAGGAGCTGGGTCAAAGAAGTTTACCTCGGGGAAGGCTGTTAAAGAGAGCTGTTAAAATAAAGGAGCTGAATTCTTTAGAAGTTCTAAATAGCTTGCTACGGGATAAGGATTTCCTGTGCCCTGATAACACCCCTGAGCCAAGAGGGAGGTCTCATTGGGAACGGGTTGTTAAGCTGCTGGAAGAAATTAAACCCACATTGTCCCAAGCTGTTTCCAGTCCGGAGACTGCAGAGTCTGACTGTGAGTGTATGCAAATAGATGAGGCTGATATTGAATCTGATTTCTCAGAATGTGAGATGGACTGTGCTTTATCTTGGAGGGTAAAGTGAAAACCTATAGATTGTAAACCTGAAGAAAATCCCAGACTTATTATGCTTGAATGTCTGTGGTTAAAACAAGCCTAAGAAGATTTGATATGAAGTTGCTGCTGTGGTTTTAAAATGCATGAGACCGTCAGGACTGCATTCTGAATGTGTCTGGAGCAATTAGCAAAACCTGTGATAATCCAAGTAAAAAAGGAAAACTTAAAGTATAAGTGGTGCAATTTAAAAGAACACTGTTTTGAAGCTAAAGCTAGCCAAAGACTGTAACGTGATAATTTGTGGCGAGAAGAGATATTTACCTTGCTGAGGGAAGCAAAGGTAATTAGAGACTCTGGAAAAAGTTTTGTACAGAAGTTATCTTTCTTTTGAGGAAAAAGATCTTTCCTTATATGATGTGCCAAGCTTCTATGGAAGTTCTTTGAACAAAGGAGGCAAATAAATTTCCTGTGTTGCTTTCAAACCCTCGGCTTAATCATTTATTCACAACTACAACTCAGTACAAGCAACTACAACTCCCAGAAGCCCTAGCTCTGGGAGCTCACATAAAGGGGACATTGAAAGGGCCCCCTTTCCCTTCTATAGGCAACCACCTAGGCGGGGCAAGGAGGCCACACTACAAATCATTCCAATACCTTGGTCGGACTACAAGGCCATCTTCCACATCAGCCATCAACTGATCATGAGCCTCACTCAAATCATACTCTGACTCCCCCTCGCCGTTTTTTCGCTCATTCATCATAGAGGAATTCCTAGAGGCAACCTTGCACAGGCTCAAAACTGACAGCCCTGACTTACTTGAATTAACACACACTTGGAACTCTATCTTAAGTAAAGCAGCACTCCTAACATCTGAAAAAAGAACCGCTAAATGAAACAGTGCTCCAATCTGGTACACTGCTGATCTAAAGGAATCCCTGCGACAACTCAGGAAGTTAGAACATAAATGGCGAATCTCTAAGCTCATGGACCGATCATGGACCAATCATTCTCAACAGGGACATTTCCACGAAGCCTGAAGCACACATTCATCAGGCCTCTTCTAAAAAACAACAAACTGGACCCACAGAAGGTTGAATTGTACAGGCCAATCTCAAGCATCCCACTCCTGGCCAAAATAATTGAAAAGGTCGTCCAATGTCAAATCCAACACCACATCAAGACCACCGCCCCTCTTGATCCATGTCAGCACGGATTCAGGGAATCACATGGCATTGAAACCCTCCTAACCACCCTCTTCAGCACCTTAATCACGGGAACCGACAACATCTGACAAGGGTTTGCCCTAATCTTCATGGATATTGCTGCGGCATTCGACTCTGTGAGCCACTAACTGCTCTTGGCGCGCCTCAAGGAGAAGTTTATCCAGGGCACAGCCCTAAGCTGGTGCGAATCATACCTGACAGACAGATGGCAACATGTACGAACCGGCGCCTCGACCTCCGAACTGTTCCAACAGAAACAAGGAGTACCACAAGGATCATCTCTCTCGGCCTTGCTTTTCAATATATACATGCAGCCCATCTGTGCCCTTATCTGCTCCTTAATCGTCGCCTGCCTGGTATGCGCAGACGATGTACTACTCTACATGCCGTTCGCAACCAACCAGCCAGACTTCTCCCCACTCACAACCTGCTTTGATGCTGTCACCAACTGGCTCCACACTCAAAACCTCAGAATAAACCACAACAAGACAGACATCCTATTCATTACCAGGAATCAAGTAGTTACCCCTCCCGCCTCATTAAAGGTAAAAGGCGCCAAGCTACTTAGCAAGCCCACTATCCGATACCTAGGGGTCACACTGGACCAACAGCTAGACATGAAAGCCCACATAAACAACACTGTCAAGGCAGTCTACCACAAGATACGGACAATCCGGCATCTACGACCCCTACTGGATCCAGACAATTTCCAGACAATCTATCAGGCACTTATAATCCCCCACTTCGACTATGCCAACTCAATCCTACAGGGACTCCGGAAGAACACACTGAACCCACTCCAGCTCGCAATGAACGTCGCTGCCAAAATGCTACACGGAGCCGCCAGGATGGAGCATGTAACACCAATCCTGAAACACCTCCACTGGCTGCCAATTCACTGCATACTCGCCTTCAAAATGCTAGTAATGACCTTCAAGGCCATCAACAAGTGCACTTCCACCTCCCTCATGGAACTAGTCCACCGCACTCCATCCAACAGATCCAGAAGATCCGCAGCTGCCAACACACTGGTAATTCCAAGTACAATAACGAAATGCTCCCAGACAATAGTAAACAGAGCCTTTCTGTTCTATGCGCCCAGATGTTGGAATGCCCTTCCTACCACCATCCGATCCATTACTGACCTCGCCCAATTTAGAAAGGCACTGAAGCACCATCTCTTCATTATGCACTACTCTAACAATGGATCACAAGCAGCCACCTCCCACTACCAGGACTACACCTCCAGCACACCCATCTCACAATGATGCAGCTCTACCCACTGGCTCATCCGCATAACCGCTAAGTAAGAGTGTGTATATAACCCACTATTATGGGAAATTGATCCAAGCAACTCCGGTTCTCATCCTGTACCCTAGTTACGTCCATGTTACATCACCTGTAGATACAGTGCAGTGTATATAATCCCCTAGGCTTGTAAATAATTTCTAAGCAATTATGGTCCTACGGTATACCATGACTTGATTGCTCAACCTGTATATAGTTACCCTAGTTATGTCCAAGTTGCATTTCCTGTTCTTTGTAAATACAGTGCAGGCTCTATTACACTGTATAAGTTATTGTTTCATGTAAACCACAATGATTCTAAAGAGCACGGTATAGAAAAGGCATTAAATAAATAAATAATTCAGACGGAGTGTAATGTGGCTCAATTTTGTGGCAGACTTGACTTACTCAATCATTGCAGAGTTCATGCTGTACATTTCAAGGCAATTTACCAGTACCTGTTTGTAGTGATTACATAATGTAAACCGCTTTGACTGAAGGATAAGGCAGTATAGAAAACTGGTTAAATAAATAAATAAATAAAATTAATAAATCATGATGTTGAGACACTGCTTGTCACACTAATGAACAATCTAATCGTAGGCATGAACAAATCCAAACAAGGATTTATTCTTTTCTTTCTTGATATTGTGTCCACCTTTGACACTGTTTCCCACAATCTCCTCCTAACCCGGCTGCAGCAGATTGGCATTCAGAACCTAGCACTAGACTGGTGCAGATCTTACCTCTCTGACCGACAACAAACGGTACGCATAGGTATGCAAACATCATCCAGCTATTTACAAACGCAAGGAGTCCCACAAGGCTCATCATTAGCAGCCCTACTGTTTAATATTTACATTCAGCCTATTTGCTCCATAATTAAATCATTCAACATTCTCTACCACTTTTATGCTGATGATGTGCTGCTTTATGCTCCCTTCTCTACAGCCAACCCGAACTACTCTAAAATCATTGACTGCTTCAATGCAGTATCTGACTGGTTGATTCAACAGAACTTAAAAGTTAACTACAATAAATCCAAGGCTCTGTTCATCACTAAGGATCCTTCATTCATATCTCCTCCTACCCTACTAGTAAGGGATACTGAGATAAGCACTAAGCAAGAAGTACAATACTTGGGAATCACCCTAGACCAACACTTGACAATGGAGCCACACATAAACAATACTACCAGAGCAATATACCAGAAATTACGGACCCTCCGCCAGCTCCGTCCCATGCTTGAAGCTGTAGATTTCCAGACAATTTTCCAAGCATTGATTACCCCGCATTTTGACTTCTCTGACATCATTCTCTATGGTATTCCAGATTATGCAATTCACCCCCTTCAAATGGCAATGAATACTGCAGCACGAACCCTCGTTGCTGCCTCAAGATATGAACACGTCACCCTGATCCTGAAACAGCTCCATTAGCTCTCCGTCTCTGTTCGTCTCAAGTATAAAAGCTCTCATCATAGCATTCAAAATTCTACACAACCTCTCAGCGAATACCCTTAATGAGACTCTACAATGGACAGTTGACAACAGATTAAGATCTACCATGTCAAATACTCTTATGGTCCCTTCTGTAGTAAGAAAGAGTTCCCAATTCGTTAACGGGCGAGCATTCAAATTATATGCACCATCCCTCTTGAACTCCCTCCCCGCCCCTATCCATGCCATCTCTGACCTTGCTACCTTCAGAAAACATCTAAAGACACATCTGTTTCAACTATACTATGAACAGGTAACCTAAATTACTGCATACCTCCAAACCCCTTCTGCCAAAAATCTCAAACCTCTACAATGCTCATTATATTATATAATTACTTTGTATATAGTTTCCCTGTTATGGTCCAAGTTATACTCACCCAAGTTATATAAGGTTACATTATATAGGGTGTACTAACCTGTTCTATTTATTCTGTTTGATTGCTCATAAGATTGTTCTATATAAGGTAATATGTTAATATGTCATCTAACTTGTTCTATGTAAGTTCTGTTCTGTTCTTTGAAAACCACACTGAATGTGAAATAGCACAGTATATAAAAACCAATCAATAAATAAATAAACAAATAAAAATAGAAGCAGTTCAGGAATTGAGAGATTTGGGGATTAATGGCATTCAATTGCAAGGCACTGACAGGGAAGAGCACCTGAGATGGGAAAAAGCGCTATCGGTGGTGGAAAAGAAGAGGCAGAAGGTGGTGAACAGCATGGAAGGCAAAAGAGAGACTGGTTTGTGCAGGGGCGGAGGGCCTCTGGAGAAATGTTCACATGGACTCTATTATTCTATTAACAGGTATTAACAGGTAACTATTGGGTACCTGTTAATTTGTAAAGAGGTTATGTTGGAGAGGGTGTAAGTATGGTTGAGGGGGTGTGATTGTGGTTTGGTAAGAGGGGAACAAGATAGGAGGACTTAGAAGGGTGAATGGGGGGAAAAGGTGCAGTTGTGAGGGGAAATCATGATGGGAGAGATGAATGGTTGGGATGAAGGGGAGGGAGATGTTGAGTAGGGTTGTATAGGAACTGCTGTTGTATGGATGGGATCTGATTGGTGGGTCACTACTCCATGGTTCAGGAGATGGAAGGGCGGAGGAGAAAGATGTGAGGGAGGGGAGAGAGGGGCCACCGGGGATGGGATGAATGCATTATATATATGATGGAGGGGGTTGAACTGTTCAAAGAGTGTCAGTTTATCTCAATGAATATAAAGGGTTTGGGGTCCTGGCAGAAGAGGAACTTAACATAGCAAGAGGCTTCTCGCATGAGAGTCGACGTGGTCTCTTCAAGAGACCCATTTGAGAAGTAATCAAGCCTACTTGTTGAAATGTGATGAATATCCCACTGTTTTCTTGGCAGCTAAGAGGGTGAATCATAAGAAAGGGGGGATTCTCATCTCACAAAGACACACAGTGAAGTTGAAGAAGGAGTTTCGGGATGGGGAAGGAAATTGATGGGGTAGAGGTGGTACTGGCCAACATATATTTATTTATTTATTTATTTATAGACTCTTATATACCGCACTATTAAGCATCAGCGCGGTTCACAAAAAACAGTGAGATACACAATTCAACAGTACTTTGTGTTTACAGAAAACAGGAGAATATAACTCGGATAACGGTATATAATTAATAAACATAGTCATAATATCATCATGGCTTCAGTTTTGTGTGTATGTGGTCTGTGGGGTATCTGTATTGTATGTGTATGAGTGGAAGGTCTGTGGGTTGGTTGAGATGTCTTTATTGTTTACTGGATAAGATAAAAGGAAGAGGTAGTGTTTCAAAGCTTTGCGAAACTGCAAAAGGTCTGGTATTGCTCGGATGTTTTGAGGAAGGCTATTCCAACACCTTGGTGCACAGAATAAAAAGGCCCTGTCTAAAGTAGTTTTGGTACACTGTGATATTGATTTAGGGACTAACAGAGTATTGAGTGTTACTGACCTTCTGTCTCTATTGAAGGGTGGTGTTTGGATCAAGTCTGATATTGATGAAGATGAGAGTTCTTTGAAGGCTTTGAATGTAATTAGTAAAATTTTGAAAGTGAGTCTACTTTGAATTGGGAGCCAATGAAGATGTTTTAGAATAGGTGAGATATGGTCTTTCCGGGAAGCTCCATGAAGGACTCTAGCTGCAGCATTCATAGCCATTTGAAGTGGGTGTAAGGTGGTTTGTGGAAGACCTTGTAAAATTGAGTTCGCATAATCAAAATGAGGTATGATTAGCGCCTGATAGATGGTTCTAAAATCGTCTGGCTCTAGCAAGGATCGAAGGTGTCTAAGGGAGCGTATTTTGTGATATACCGCTCTTACAATATTACTAATATGTGCTTTCATATCTAATTTCTGGTCTAAAGTGACACCGAGGTATCTGATGGTGGTCTTGGTCTGGAGGTTAGCATCATTCACTTTCAAAAAGGATGGAGCAGTGAAATTTTGGTTACGTGTAATAAATAACACCTCCGTTTTCTTGTGTTGGATCCTTAGATTTTGGGATTGTAGCCAGTTGGATACTTCATTTATGCAGTTAGTTAATGGATTGAGATCAGGGTTCTCAGTTGTAAAAGGAAAATATAAAAGTACATCATCCGCGTATATCATGCAGTTAACTCTAAAGGATCGAATCAGGTTACAGATAGGCTGCATGTATATATTAAACATAAGGGCGGAAAGGGATGAGCCTTGAGGGACCCCTTGTTTTTGATGAAACTGATCTGATGAAGTATCGTTGGATCGTACTTGTTGCCATCTGTCAGAAAGGTAGGATCTACACCACTCAAGTGCTTTATCAGTAATTCCCTTCCCTTTGAGACGCTCAAGGAGGCGTTCATGGCTAACAGAATCAAAAGCGGCTGCGATATCAAGAAAAACAAGGACGAACCCTTGGCGGATGTTATCAATTCCTGATAATAAGCTGCTGAACAGAGTAGTTAGAAGCGTTTCCACACCGTGGAATTCTCTGAAACCGTGCTGGCATGAGTCCAGTGGGGCGTTAAGATCTATATGATCCTGAATTTGTTTTTGTACTTCTTTTTCCAAAATTTTTGCTAGTAATGGAATACTTGAAATAGGTCTATATGATTCTGGTTTAAGAGGGTCAAGTTTGTTGTTTTTTAGTAATGGCCTTATGGATGTTTGCTTAAGGGTACGAGGGAAAGTTCCTGTTGTAAATGATTGAATCATGAGTCTGGATATGATGGGACTGAGATCAGCTCGTAGATCTTTGATCCAGAACGCAGGGCAAGGATCAGTATGAGCGGTGGTCATGTTTATGCAAGCAATGGTGTCTTCGATTTGTCGTTTAGATGGTATTGAGAAGATAGTGAGTAGAGTTTGATCTACTGGATCTAGGACTATGTTAGGAGCCGAGTTATTGTCAATTTGGCAGAGTTTGGATTGTAGATAGTTAGCAAATATTTGAGGGTGGATTTCATATTTAAGTTGTGAGGCAGGTTCATTTGTCAAACGCTTAACTATGGCAAACAGGTCATGAGGTTTGTTCAGAGATCTTTTTAAAGTGACTGCATGGTGACGTCTCATTGATTCAGTAACTGCCATGCGATGAGATGTGAGATGTTGGATATATACAGCTCTGTCAGCTTCAGAGTGTGAGTGTCGCCATCGTCTTTCAAGTTTCCTTAGGGTTGTGCGCGAGGCCTTCAGCTCAGATGAGTACCATATAGCAGAGTGTCGCTTGCTTTGTAGTTTGTTGGTCGACGGACATGTGGCAATCGAACTGAAAGTACTATTCCAGTTAGAAACTAAATCATCAATGCTGCACTCTGGTAAGTTGGTTAGTGGAAGTGTTGTTTTTAGGATTAGGTCTTTGTCAAATGGCTTGAATCTTCTCAGAGGGGTACTAGGATGGTCGTTTATTCCTCTTTCATCCTTTTGGTTACATCTAGCCTTGAATATAATTAGTTTGTGATCTGACCATGGAACTGGGTTGATTGATAGATCCAAGATAGATGGTAAATTGGCGGTTGTTTCAGTTGTAAATATTAGATCTAATATACCACCTTTAATATGGGTTGGATCTTTAATTAATTGATTATACCCCAAAACTTGTAGAGCTTCAAGAAAAGCTGTTACATGGGAGTCTTGGAGAGAAGGGAGATTAAAGTCTCCTAGCACCCAACTTGCTATGTGGGGGTTTTGTGTATTGGAGGCCAAGTCAATTATCATAGATAGAGAATCAGAATTGGAAGAAGGAGAGCGGTATAGTAAAGTGAAAGAACAACATTTATTTGCTATTGTAAAAGTATCTAGGAGTGATGAGCTTGTTGCTTCTTTAAGGTTGAAATGAAGGTCAGATTTGGTGATGGCTAGAACACCACCTCCCCTCTTGCCACTTCTATGACATGTATGTATAGAAAAATTAGAAGGCAAAAATTGGTTGATTAATACATTGTCAGCACAAGAAAGCCATGTCTCAGTGATTAGGAGAAGGTCAAGGCTATGTAATGAAATTATGTCAGAGATGATAGGCCATTTCTTGCGTATGGATCGGGCATTTATTAATGCACATTTCAGATATTGGGGAATTGGATTTCCTACTTGTTTCTTTTTTGTGGTGTTTTGTAATGAGATGAGTAACAGATGATGGTGGGAATTTTGGGTAGATACTCTAGAATTGTAGAAGGGAGTATCAGACCACTTTCTTCTGTGATTATGGATTGTTGGTATTCTATTATAGCTAGTGTGTAGGCTGGTAACATTACATATTCCTATAGTGATAAGGTAGAAGGTAAATGTTATAATGTAGAGTAAGGCCATATTGTATGTGTAAGTGAAATTTAAATGTAAAATTAGTGAATACAGTGATAGCAGGCTGATTGGAGCTTACAGGATGGATGGAAAGCTAACACACTATTACCAGTATTACAGTGATAGCAGGCTGATTGGAGCATACAGGATGGATGAAAAGCTAAAACACTATTACAGTATTACAGTGATATGTGGTTACAGGAGGTTAACTGAAGCTTATAGGATGAATGAGGAACTATGACATAGTTAACAGTGTTTCAGTGATAACAGGATAATTACAGTTGACAGGTTGAATAAGTACATATAACAAATAATAGTGCTTAACTCTGTAGTTACTGGAATGTATATATAAAGATAACTTAATAGTTGTAGAAGGAGAGGATATATTGAAAGGGTATTTAAATAAATTATAGTACTTATATTTAGGTGGATTAAGAGACAATTTTGTTTGTATACAAGGATATTACAATGGTTACTTGCGATTTTGAGGTTGTAACATTAATTTACACAATGTTGGAGGGGTTAGCTTGATGGGCGGTGGTCTCCTTCTACGGTCTCCGCCTAAGGGCCGCGCCAAAGGGCCCTCTGGCGAGGCCCTCAGGCGCGGGCCTGTCAGCTGGCAGTTGGGATTTAAAACGCCACTGCTCCTCCCCTCTCAGAGCCCCGATTGGGTTGCAGTCAGCAGAGAATGTTTAGCTCTGATTACAGGAGATTGATGGTAGAATCGCTGACCTGTCTGCAGCTGGCAGTTGGGATTTAAAACGCCACTGCTCCTCCCCTCTCAGAGCCCCGATTGGGTTGCAATCAGCAGAGAATGTTTAGCTCTGATTACAGGAGATTGATGGTAGAATCGCTGACCTGTCTGCAGCTGGCAGTTGGGATTTAAAACGCCACTGCTCCTCCCCTCTCAGAGCCCCGATTGGGTTGCAGTCAGCAGAGAATGTTTAGCTCTGATTACAGGAGATTGATGGTAGAATCGCTGACCTGTCTGCAGCTGGCAGTTGGGATTTAAAATGCCACTGCTCCTCCCCTCTCAGAGCCCCGATTGGGTTGCAGTCAGCAGAGAATGTTTAGCTCTGATTACAGGAGATTGATGGTAGAATCGCTGACCTGTCTGCAGCTGGCAGTTGGGATTTAAAACGCCACTGCTCCTCCCCTCTCAGAGCCCCGATTGGGTTGCAGTCAGCAGAGAATGTTTAGCTCTGATTACAGGAGATTGATGGTAGAATCGCTGACCTGTCTGCAGCTGGCAGTTGGGATTTAAAATGCCACTGCTCCTCCCCTCTCAGAGCCCTGATTGGGTTGCAGTCAGCAGAGAATGTTTAGCTCTGATTACAGGAGATTGATGGTAGAATCGCTGACCTGTCTGCAGCTGGCAGTTGGGATTTAAAACGCCACTGCTCCTCCCCTCTCAGAGCCCCGATTGGGTTGCAGTCAGCAGAGAATGTTTAGCTCTGATTACAGGAGATTGATGGTAGAATCGCTGACCTGTCTGCAGCTGGCAGTTGGGATTTAAAATGCCACTGCTCCTCCCCTCTCAGAGCCCCGATTGGGTTGCAGTCAGCAGAGAATGTTTAGCTCTGATATATGCCCCTAATGCAGCACAGGGGTCATTCTTTGAAGAGGTGTTAGAGCAGTGGCAGCACTTTTCCACAGCTCCTCTGATACTGGGGGGGTGGGGGGTGAGTTAATTTGACTAGGGAACCAGGTAGACAATTCCAGGGGACGAAGTTTGGAAAGATGAAGACATAAGCAAAAATTGACTAAACTACTGTAAACGCTTAGCCTGGCAGAAGAGGGGCAAAAAAGGGAATATATATTCTTCTCACATCCCAATCAAAGTTATAGCAAGATAAATATGTTCTGGCTGGACTGCATATGGGCAAAACGTATCACCTGGGAGGAAATTGTGGATATTACATGGTCCAACCATGCACCCATTGGGGTGAAGTTGAGATGGGGGCACAGGGCTCCTGGTTTAAAGTTTTGGTGGATGAATGAGTCCATAATAGATGATGCTGCTGCATCTCAAAAAGTGGGAAATATCATAGAAGATTACTATTCACACAATGGGTGGGGGTGATATGGGGTGGTTTAAAGGCAGTAGTGAGGGGGGACAGAAGGCAGAGAGGGATATTCAGGAGGAGCTGCAGAGGTTGGAAGCACAGAGTGCGGGGGGGGGGGGGGCAGTTCGGAACAAGAAACAGTAGCGAGGATTAAAACTTTAAGAACCCAGCTGATAGCTTTATTGAATAGAGAACTCAGGTTTAAAATAGATAGGGTAAAGCAGAAATTCTTAGAATGGGATGATAAAGTGGGGATACTGCTTGCAGCAAAGCTTAAGGCCCAAATTAAAAAGCAGCAAATTGTGAAACTCAGGAATGACTCAGGGGTGCTGAGATTTGAAGAGAAGGAATTGAGGGAGGTATTCTGCAAATACTATCACACGCTTTATTAGAGTGAACATTGGGCATCAGAATAAGACATTAGATTTTATTTGAGGGACTGTACCCTGAACAAGTTGGCACCACTTGAGGTAGCAAGATTAGAAGCATGGCCGGCCCGTCCCTTGAGCAAGAATGTTGTTTGCACAGGGCCCCCGCGCAAACAACATTCTGCATTAAAACTAAAAAAAAAATAAAACTGGCTGCTGCTGCCGCCGTGGGACTGGAGGTGGGCTGATGGGGGGTTAGGACTGATAATGGGCTATGGGGGGGCTAAGGCTGAAAATGGGGTAATGGGGGTTAGGACTGGAAGTGGGCTGATGGGGGGTTAGGACTGGTAATGGGCTATGGGGGGGCTAAGACTGAAAATGGGGGATGGGAGGGTTAGGACTGGAAGTGGGCTGTTGGGGGACTTAGGACTGGTAATGGGCTATGGGGGGGGGGGTTGCTAGGACTGGAAATGGGCTGAGTGGAAGGGGGGGCTTGAACTGCAAATAGCTGATGGGGACGGGGGTTTGGAATGGAAATGGGCTGAGTGGAAGGGGCGGCTTGAACTGCAAATAGCTGATGGGGAGGGGCCTAGGACTGGAAATGGACTGAGTGGGGGGAAGCTAGAACAGGAAATGGGCTGATGGAGGGGCTAGGATAATCTCCAGGAACAAGCAGGAATGAGTCTTCACATATGGGTATCGTTGGTACCGACGGAGCCTGCGCGGGAACGCTCCCCAGCGTCCAGTAAGAAAGCTTTTGGGAGCATCCCACAGCGCCTGCGCGCTGCCTTCCCGCCTTTCCCAACCGCCTCTCTCCAGTTCTTCTTTTCCGCGGAGCCAGCAGGTCGTGTTCCTGTCACCGCAGAAGAAGTTCTTTATTTTTTTCTTTATTTTTCTGTGTCGCGTCTGCTTTCTTCGATGTCAGACCGGTACCGCCGGTCTTTTCTTTCTTCAAAAAAAAAAAACAAAAACAACTTTTCTTTCTTCAACTGTGCATTTTTAGTTTGGGCCTTAGGCCTGAATATTTTTCTCCTCATGGAGAAGCCCGCTTCCGGGTTCAAAAAGTGCACAAAATGTGGCGGTGCTATTTCTGTCACCGACACCCATGATTGGTGTCTAAAATGTTTGGGTCCTGACCATTCCATCATGGATTGTGTGTCCTGTACCATGATGTCTAAAAGAGGTCGGCAGAACCGAGCAGCCAAGCTCAGTACCCTGTTTCCCTCTGATGCAGCCTCGGTGGCATCAACGTCTTCCAGGGCTTCTTCTTCCTCCCATGGATCTCAGGCAACCAAACATAAATCTAGCCGGTCCTCGAAGGGCAAATCTCCCTCTAAGCATCGAGATGCCTCCGGGCTTGTCCTCGAGGATTCCGCACCGGCAAAATTACCCCGGCGGGAAGTTCCGGCTTCCAAAGCATTGTCTATGGGGTCACAGGTTGACATCGATGGCTTGGCCTCGACCGATCACCTGTTGCCGTGTTCTGGGGTATTGGTGGCCTCCACTGGTACCGACATCCAGACTCTGGTGGCGTCGATGGATCAGAAGATTCTGTCCATGCAGCGCACCCTAACGGCGTTTATGCAGGCTTCGACGCCTCCGGTACCGCAACAATCTCCGTTGCCGGTTCTGACTCTGGCACCGGCATCATTCCCGGTGCCGGTACCGATTGCATCGACATCGGCTTCGGTGTTGACTGCAACGGTACCCTGTCCTATGATGCCCATCGGTACCAAACCGGTACCGCTTACTCCCGATGTCGATCCCACTCGGTACGCGTATCGGGCTTTACAGGAGCATCCAGACAGGCGATACTTCGATTCCTCCGAAGACTCTGATGAGTCGGAGGCTTCTGTCGAGGCACCGGTACTTCTTCCTCAGGAGTCTGCTTCTCCAAAACGAAGAATGTCTCCTCCAGAAGACTTATCTTTTCAAGACTTCATTAGGGAAGTGGCTAGGGGCCTCTCCATTACAGTGGCACCTGAGTCAGAGCCTAGAGCCAAGCAATTAGATATTTTGCAATATCCTAAGGCTCCTAAAGAAGCAGCTACCTTGCCTATTCATGAGATTCTCTATGATCTCATGTTGGGCATGTGGGAGACTCCTCTCACCACCTCTCCTCATTCTCGTAGGTTAGACACCATGTACCGTGTCCCTCCTTGTCCTGGCTTTCATAAGACTCGGCTTCCTCACCACTCTATTGTGGTAGAGTCTGCCATGAGGAAAATAAAGAGTGCAAAGAGACACTCATCTAATCCTCCAGGACGTGAATGTAGGACCCTAGATGCTTTTGGCCGAAGGGTTTTCCAAGCTAATATGCTTGCTGCCAGAATCAACTCCTATAGTCTCTATATGGGGATGTTTCTAAAAGAAGTCACAGATCATCTGCAGACTTTAACTCCTTTTATTTCAGAAGACAAAAGACAGGAATTTCTCACTTGGCTCAAACATGCCCAAGATGTTTCCAAATTTTCCAACCGTGCAGCCTTTGACTCTTTTGAGTGTGTAAGCAGAGCCTCGGCTATTGCCATAGGTGCACGCAGAATTGCTTGGTTACAGGCCTCTGATTTGGAACTCTGGGTCCAAGATGAATTGGGAAATCTTCCTTGTACAGGTGAAAACCTTTTTGGCAAGGATTGGCAAACAAAGGCCACTCAGATGGATGCTGAGAATTCTGCTTTGGATCGACTTTCAAAGTCTACCTCTGCTCCTGTTAAGAAAAGATTGTTCAAGAAGACATCTTTTTCTAAAGCGGAATGTTTCTATAGCGGAAGGGCTGTCGGGTAAGGTTTGCCTCTTTGTGGATGATACCAAAATCTGCAATAGAGTAGACACCCAGGAAGGTGTAGATAACATGAGGAGGGATCTAGCTAAGCTTGAAGAATGGTCTAGAATTTGGCAGCTGGGATTTAATGTTAAAAAATGTAAGGTCATGCATTTGGGCTGCAGCAATCCAAGGGAGCAATACAGTATAGGAGGTGAAGTACTTTTGTCCACTAAAGAAGAGCGGGACCTAGGCGTGGTTGTGTCTGATGATCTTAAAGTAGCTAAACAGGTAGAAAAGGCGACGGCAAAAGCTAGAAGGATGCTTGGGTGCATACGGAGAGGAATGGCTAGCAGAAAAAAGGAGGTGATAATGCCTCTGTATAAGTCTTTGGTGCGACCTCATTTGGAGTATGGTGTGCAATTCTGGAGACCGCACCTTCAAAAGGATGTGAACAGGATGGAGTCGGTGCAGAGGGTTGCTACTAAAATGATTAATGGGCTTCATTATAAAGCATATGAGGACAGACTTAAGAATCTTAATATGTACACCTTAGAGGAAAGGCGGGATAGAGGTGATATGATTGAGATGTTTAAATACCTCCATGGCATAAATGTTCAGGGAGAGAGCCTCTTTCAATTGAAAGCAAGTTCTGCTACGAGGGGACATGGGATGAGGGTGAAGGGAGATAGATTCAGGAGTTATATGCGGAAATATTTCTTTACGGAAAGAGTAGTGGATCCGTGGAATAGTCTCCCAGTGTAGGTGGTAGAGATGAGGACAGTAACTGAATTCAAAAAAGCATGGGACCAACACAGAGGATCTCTAAAGGTAAAAAGTGGACTGTTGTAGTTATGGAAGGACAGACTTGTGGTTTTTTTCTGTCATCATGTTTCTATGTTTCTATGTTTCTAAAAAGGGAAGATATTATCCTGCTTATGGTCAGCAGGCATCTTCCGCAGGTCGTTTTGCTGCAAAGCGTCAGCAGCCACCTAAACAGGCCAAGCCAAAGGCTGCCAGGCCTGCCACGGCCCAGCAGCCTCAGCCTCCTCAGGGCCTTTGACTTGCAACTAGAGAACTTAGCCTTTCTAGCTCTGGAAGAACCAGAGCCCCTCACCATTCCAGGAAGGTTGACTTACTTTGCTCCCAGATGGGAGCAAATCACAGCAGAGCAATGGACCCTCTACATCATAAGGGAAGGGTACAAGCTTCATTTCTTAACCCTTCCTCCTCGCACCATGGTGAAACAGTTCAATTCTCCAACATCTCTCCTCAACCTTCTGGGTCAGGAGATTGCTACCCTTCTTGCCCAAGGGGCAATAGAAGAAGTACCTCTTCTTCAACAGGGCTCAGGGTTCTACTCCCCTTATTTTCTTATTCCAAAAAAAACAGGGGGCTACAGACCCATATTAGATCTCAGAGAATTGAACAAGTTTCTATTCAAGGAGAAATTCAAAATGATTTCTCTAGGTGCTCTGCTTCCATACCTTCAGAGTCAGGACTGGCTTTGTTCTCTAGATCTCAAGGATGCGTACACCCATGTCCTCATCCATCCAACACACAGAAGGTTCCTTCGGTTCCTTTTTCAAGGAAAGCACTACCAATACAGGGTGCTTCCTTTCGGTCTGGCCTCTGCACCAAGGGTGTTCACGAAATGCATGGCAGTGGTAGCTGTATTTCTGCGCACTCTAGGAATATTCGTATTCCCATATCTGGACGACTGGCTCATTCGAGCTCCATCCCAGTCAGAGGCCCAGACTTGTCTAACCTGCACAATGCGTGTCCTTCAGTATTTGGGACTGGTAATAAACATCCCAAAATCCAATCTCACCCCTACTCAGTCTCTGGAGTTTATAGGGGCCTTGCTGGATACCACAACTGCAAGGGCCTATCTTCCTCAGGCCCATTGCCTACGCTTGGCGCAGTTAGCCTCCCAAATACAGTTAAAGTCCCATTTAACTGCTCAAGAGATGTTACAACTATTAGGCCACATGGCATCCACCGTGCATGTGGTTCCATATGCTCGCCTTCACATGAGGGCAGCTCAATGGACTTTGTCCACCCAATGGACTCAAGCATCAGGTTGCCTGTCAGACAAAATAGCAAACTCCAGTCGCCTTTTTTGGTCTCTCCAGTGGTGGAAGTCCTCTCCAAATCTGTTACTGGGGTCCCCTTTTCAGCAGTCGCTACCCCAAGCAACTCTTACAACAGATGCTTCTCCAATGGGTTGGAGAGCTCATCTTCAGGATCTCTCCACCCAGGGCATCTGGTCTCCACAGGAGATTTCTCTGCATATCAATCTATTGGAACTCAGAGCAATTTTCTTAGCTCTCAGAGTGTTCCATTCCCTGCTCAGCTACAGGACAGTCCTCATCCATACGGACAACCAAGTAGCCATGTTCTATGTAAACAAGCAGGGCGGACTGGCTCTCTGTCGCTTTGCAACGAAGCTTTGCGACTGTGGGCCTTCGCCAGAGAGCATCACATCCATCTTCTGGCAGTATATCTTCCAGGCGTTCAAAACTCTTGGGCGGACAGACTCAGTCGAGTTCTGCTTCCACACGAGTGGTCCCTCCACATGGACCAGGTAGCCAGGATTTTTCGAATATGGGGAACCCCGGATATAGACCTCTTTGCAAGTCCGTGGAATGCCAAACTTCCCCAGTTCTGTTCCAGAATTCCGTGTCAGGGAGTTCAGGCCAAGGATGCCTTCCTCCTTCACTGGGGTTAAGACTTCCTTTATGCCTTTCCACCAATTCCCCTAATTCCCAAAACTCTATTCAAGCTTCAGAGAGATCGAGGGACCATGATCCTCATAGCACCACATTGGCCACGCCAAGTGTGGTACCCTCTACTTCTGCATCTCTCTCAAGCTCCTTCCCTGGACTTGGGCTGTGCACCAGACCTTCTATCCCAGGAAGAAGGAACGTTGTGGCACCCAAACCCCCAGTCTCTCCATCTCAGGGCTTGGTTGCTGAGGGCCTAGACCTTCAAGACTTTCATCTCTCTCAGCAAGTCAGAGATGTTATTCATGCCTCTAGAAAGCCTTCTACTAGACGTTCCTATGCTTTCAAATGGAAAAGATTTACCATTCGGTGTTCAGGGAAGGGTCTAAACCCTCTTGCAATACCTCTGAATTCTCTACTAGAGTATCTCCTGCATCTATCCCATGCAGGTCTGAAAACGAATTCAGTAAGAGTCCATTTGAGTGCTATTGCAGCGTCCCTCAAGCCTCTCAATGGACAACCTATTTCCTCTCATCCTCTTATAGCAAGATTCATGAGAGGCCTTCTTTTAACTAAACCTCCCATTAGACCACCTCCAGTGGATGGGACTTAAACCTGGTTCTTGGCCAGCTTATGAAGCCACCCTTTGAACCTTTAGCCACCACCTCCTTGAAATTTCTTTTTTGGAAAGTTATTTTTCTCATTGCAGTCACCTCAGCACGCCGCATCAGTGAGTTGCAAGCTTTGGTGGCTAATCCACCTTATACAAGGTTCCATCATGATAAGGTAGTCCTCAGGACCAATCCACACCTTATGCCTAAAGTGGTCTCGCCTTTTCATCTGAACCAAGAGGTATATTTACCTGTCTTTTTTCCAGGACCTTATGCATCAAGTGCAGAGAGGAATCTTCATACCTTGGATTGTAAGAGAGCTCTCGCTTTTTACTTACAAAGAACACAGCAACATAGAAAGTCTTCTCAACTCTTTGTTGCTTTTGATCCTTCTCATTTAGGATTTCCAGTCTCTAAGAGAACACTGTCCAACTGGATTGCTCAGTGTATTTCTTTCGCCTACCAGAGTAGGAGCATTTCTCTGGAGGGCCATGTCACAGCTCACAATGTGAGAGCCATGGCAGCCTCAATGGCTCATCTAAACTCTGTGTCCATTGACCAAATCTGTCGAGCAGCCACCTGGGCCTCGGTTTATACCTTCACAGCCCATTACTGTTTGGACAAGGACTCCCGCCGGGATGCCTCGTTTGGTCAGGCTGTTCTCAAACACCTGTTCCATTCCTAATCAACTCCTACCCACCTACCCTGGTCGGATGCCAGAGATCCATGGGAGGAGGTAGTCCTTTTCAAGGACACACAACCTGGGGTTTCTCCCTGGCATCTACAGCTAGGGAGTCCCCATATGTGAAGACTCATTCCTGCTTGTTCCTGGAGATAGCAAAGTTACTTACCTGTAACAGGTGATCTCTGGGAACAGCAGGAATAAGTCTTCACAACCCACCCACCTCCCCTAGGAGTTGTATCTCCCTGTCTATCTTTCCTTTCCTCTCTCTCTCTTTGTCTCAGCTTTAAAACTCGAACTGGAGAGAGGCGGTTGGAAAAGGCAGGAAGGCAGCGCGCAGGCGCTGTGGGATGCTCCCAAAAGCTTTCTTACTGGACGTTGGGGAGCGTTCCCGCGCAGGCTCCGTCGGTACCGACGATACCCATATGTGAAGACTTATTCCTGCTGTTCCCAGAGATCACCTGTTACAGGTAAGTAACTGTGCTGGACTGGAAATTGGCTGTTGGGGGGTGCTAAGATTGAAAATGGGCTGTGGTGGGGGCTTGGTTTGAAATGGACTCATGGAGGGGCTAGAACTGAAAGTAGGCTCATGGGGGGCTTGGATTGGAAATGGGCTGAGTGGAGGGGAGCTAGGATTTGACATGGGCTGATGGAGGGGCTAGGAAAGGACTAGAAGTGGGCTGATGGGGGGCTGGGATTGGAAATGAGCTGATGGAGGGACTCGAATAGGACTGGAAATGGATGGGGGAGCTAGGATTGGAAATGGGATGATGGTGGGACTAGGATAGGATTGGAAATGGGCTGATGGGGGGGGGGGGCTAGGACTGGAAATGGGCTGATGCAGGGACTAGAAAGGAGCAGATGTTGGGTGGGGCTGGAACTAGAAGGGAACCGATATTGGGGGGGGATTAGAATGAGATGGGGTTGGGAGAGTGAAATGGAGAGGGGAAAAATATTTTGTGTGGGAGGGAAGAAAAATCTACAATTGGCCAGGTATTGGGAGAGTAAGTGGGGATTGAGGATGGAGGGGTAAAATTTGAGTGGATGAAATAGGAATGAGGAAAGAGCAAAAGGAGAAAGATTAGTATGTTAACGCAGATGTAGAGAGAGAATGGAAAAAACCTAGAAGAGAGAAGAAAGGACAAATGGACAGCAGACGATGGAGAGTTAGCAGAAGACATGAAGAAACCAGAATAAAGTGACTGGAGCAATTGCAACTGAAAAAAAATGCACAAAAGGTAGAAAAATATCTCTTTATTTTGAATTTATTAACTGGAATATGTCAGCTCTGGGAAATGTGCATCATTGACATCTGCACTTTGTTTAGTACAAGAGGAAATTAATTTATAGTTTTATTTCTAAAGTGTTGTGCATTCCAAGTTTGGCTTTTGGGATTCCCAGTTTAATTATTGTCTTCCTGTTTCTAAATTGTGATTCCTTGTTTGGTGATGGTCTATGTTCTGCATGTGTAACTGAGCTGAGGTATTCTGTTTATGTAATTCCTATTTGACATTGCCACTTGTTCTCTTTCCCCAGTAGGTCATGTATTGTTATTCTCTGAAATGTATTGGTTTAATATTTGCATGTTTCCTTTTGATAGGTAGGGTCTGGTGCTTTGTGAGTCCTGGTAGTGCTGTTACGATGCAGCGGGTTTGCTATGGGTTCTAAATGGCAGTGTTTGTAGTAGTTCCTAATGTGCCTGGCGGTTGGCACTGGACTATAGTAATGTAGAAATCTTTTAGTCTTTCTTTATCCATACACTCATTAAGAGGCATGTTTACTAAAAGTTAGTGTATGGTAAACCTATGCAAATGTTTATGCAAATGAGGCCCCGCACCGAGTCTCTGCACATGGCCCCGCACCCCCCTTGGGCTGCCCCCTGATTAGAAGAGGCCATAACGGTGGCTGAGGTGCAGGGGGCGATTGTCAATATGAAGAAGGGGAAATCCCCAGGGTTGGCCGAATACATGGCCCATTTTTATCAAAAATGTTAGTGAAAAGGCTAGTGGAAATGTTTAATGATGTTCTAGTGAGGGGAAGAGTGCCTGAATCCATGTATGTAGTGGGGATAACTGATATTCCTAAGCCAGGTTTGCGGGTCCTATAAACGAATCTCACTGATTAACTTGGATGCCAGGATGCTGGCAAAGATCTTGGCAAATCGCCTACAGGGAGTGATTGGGAAGGTGGTTAGAGCAGAACAGGCAGGTTTCATTTTGGGATGGCAGGCAAAGGACAACATACAGAAATTGCTAAACCTGATATGGAAGGCAAGGCTAGGGGAGGAGGATGTGGTGTTGGTGGCCATGGACACTAAAAAAAAGCATTTGACAGAGTGGAGTGGGGGTTCATGACACAAGTCTTGAAGCAGGTGGGGATAGGAGAACACTTTATTGGGTGGGTAAAGACCCTATATGCTAACCCGTGGCACAAGTGAGAGACAATGGGGTATGTTCCGAAGAATTCCTTCTGGGAAGGGGAACAAGGCAGGGCTGCCCCCTGTCCCCTTTACTTTTTGCTTTGGTGATAGAGCCACTGGCGGAGAGGGTCTGGACTAATGAATGTGTCTGGGGAAATGGGGTGGGGTCGAAGGAATACAAGATTGACTTGTTTGCAGATGATGTCATATACACGCTGACAAACTCATTGATCTCATTTCTGGACTTGATAAGGGATACTCCATATAGTAGTATGTCTGGATACAAGATGTACCTGTCTAAAACTGAAATCTTGAAGATGCATTTGGAGGAGGATTTGGAGGACTGGTTGCAAGCAGCCTTTCCATTTAAATGGGCAAGCGGTTCCATTAGGTACTTGGGCATCCAGATAGGGGAAAAGTGGGAGGAACTATATGAGCTGAACCATGAGAAACTTTGGATGACCATAAAGGGAGATTTAGAAAGGTGGGAATGGGCGACCCTTTTTGGATGGGAATAATAGTGACTATAAAAATGAATATCTTGCCTAGGTTGCTGTTCTTATTTACCGCACTCCCCATCCCAATACTAAATGAGATATTGCAGGCCTGGCAAAAGCATATCTTCGATTTTATTTGGCGAAAGAGACCACTGCAAGTGGCAAGGAAAGGTGCTCATTCAGGATAGACGTGCAGGGATACTCCGTGGGAGTAATGTTCAGTGATGTTATTGAGTGGGGCCAGGTGGATAGGGGTAAGCATTAGGTGTTTATTGAACAAGAGCTAAGTGGGCCACCCCATTGGGAAATCGTGTTTGACTGCAGGGATGAGAGAAGGAAGGCGGGCCAGTTTCCCTCTTTGTGAGACACACAGTGAAAGTATGGGAATGTTATTGAGGGGACCTTTGCGGGGAAAAAATGATGGATTGGAATACCCCCTATACAATTTAATGACCAATTTCCACCGGGACAGATATGTGGGGCTTATAAGGAGTAGCAAAGGGTGGGGCTGGGCTGGGTGGGGTAATTAATGGATAGCGAGGGGAGAATGTTAGACTGTGGGGAGTTGTGGCGGCGTTTCAATCTGGGAGAGATGCATGAGTTTTATTATAATCAGGTGCAGCACTATATGCAGTCTGGTAGGGCTAGTGGATCCAATTTGGACCATAGGATGTGATTTCAAATGTTGTTCTCCACATGGGAGGGATTCCGGGGGGTGTTATCAGCAGTATATAAACTTCTGCTCTCTAATCATGGTTCTGAAAGAAGTGGGAAGAAGATTTAGGGGGAGAGCTTGGAGACTGGAAATGTGTAAAAAGTTTTGAATAAACAAAGAAAATTTCTCTGGCTGCTTCCATTGTGGAACATACCTATAAATTTCTGTACCAAATGTACTGGGATCCCTCCAGGTTTACAGAAGACGGGCTTAATACAGGATGGTAAGTGTTGGAGGGGCAGTGGACAAGAAGGGGTTTACTTACATATGTGGTAGTGGTGCCTGAGGCAACCCACTATTGGAGAATTGCGGACCTCATAGACAGTATGGGGGGGGGGGGACTGAGCTTGAGCTGAGCCTATATTTACTGAATCTTCCCTTGACAGGTATGATTCGGGGGCCCGGATCCCAGCCAAAATGTGTATAGTGGCAGCTGAGATGAGTATGGCAAGGCATTGGAGGGATAAACTGATGCCTGACATTTCTGAGGTTAATAGGTGGGATTGCATTTATTCTATATCTGAAGCCATTGTGAGACAACGAGCTTGAGTGGAACATTTTCATGAAATTGGGAGTTGTATGAGAAATGGAAGCAAACCCGTTCTGTGTAAAGTGTATTGCCAATTTAATGGGAGGGGGGGAGGAAAGGGGGTAGAATGGGGTTTACCTGTTGATCGTTATGCTGTTTTCCTTTGGTTATGGTGTGCTTATTGTTCCTAAAAAAATTTTGTAAATAAAAAAAAAGAAGCGCTTTATTCCTTCTGAGTTTAAAAAGAAAAAAAAATGTTGGCTTGCATCCTGTTTTGAAAAAAATCATTGAGTAGTGTGGATCTGAATTAATTTAGATGAATTTCAAGCCTTCCCCTACTTGCCAAGATGTTGAATGTATTATCAACTATACAGTTTATACTGGACAGGAACAGCAGATGCGGGTTTGCTTCAGAGTGTCTCCTTGGTTTGATAATGAACATGGTGTTTCCCAGGGCCCCACCCTCTCGGCACTATTGTTAAATTTCTGCATTCAGCCAGTATGTTCTTTATTTAGTAAATATGCTCTGTTTTACTATGTTCACGCTGATGATGATATGATGTGTATTTCATTTAAGTTAGGTTCTGGATATGCATAGGGTTGCCAACTTTTTCACCGAGAAAAACCCGACACCTGTGGCTCGCCATGCTCCACCCATTCTCTGCCCCTAGTCCCACCCCTGCCCTGCCCCCAGCCCCACCCACAAAAATTACCGAGGATACGTGTAGGCTAACTCCCTTGGTCAGATAATAATTAAACTGGGAACCCCAAAATCCAAACATGAAATGTACAACACTGGAGAAATAAAACTATAAAGTAATTTCCTCTTGCACTAAACAAAACGCAAAGATGTTAGCAATACACACTTCCCAGACCAGACATATTCCAGTTAATAAATTCAAAATAAAAAGTATTTTTTCTACCTTTTGTTTTGGCATTTTATTTTTCAGTTGCAATTGCTCCAATCACTTTCTTCTGATTTCTTCGCGTCTTCTGCGAGCTATCCATTTGTCCTTTCTTCTCTTTTAGATGTTTTCCATTCTCTCTATATCTGCTTTAACATATTGATCATTTCCCTTTTGCTCTTTCCCCCAATTCTTTCCTTATTCCTTTATCATCCACTTAAATTTCACCCTTCCATTCTCAGTCCCCTCTTACTCTCCCAATACCCGGCCCATCATAGACTTTTCTTCCACACAAAATATCTTTTCCCCTCTCCATTCTCATTCCCCATCCCCATCCCTTCTAGTCCTCCCCCAAAATCAGCTCCCTTATAGTTCTAGACCTACCCAGCATCCGCTTCCTTCTAGTCCCATTCTCCCATGCGCCCACATCAGCCCATTTCAAGTCCTATTCCAGCTCCCCATCAGCCCATTTCCCGTCCTAGCACCACATATGCTCTTTTCCAGTTCCATTCTAGCCCCCCATCAGTCAATTTCCACTCCAAACTCCCCCATCAGCCAATTTCCAATCCTAGCCCCCTCGTCAACCCACTTCCAGTCCTATTCCAGCCCCCATTGGCCCATTTCAAGTCCTATTCCAGCCCCCCATCAGCCAATTTCCACTCCAAGGTCCCCCCCATCAGCCAATTTCCAATCTTAGCCCCCTCGTCAGCCCACTTCCAGTCCTATTCTAGCCCCTATCAGCCCATTTCCAGTGCTAGCCCTCACATCACAGGCCATTTCCAGTCCTAGCCCCCCCCCATCACAGCCCATTTGATGTACTAGCCCCCCTATTCAATGCCCATTTCCAGTCCACGTTCCCCCCCCCCCCCATAGCCCATTTCCAGTCCAAGTTCCCCCCCCCCCCCATCACAGCTCATTTGTAGTCCTTGGCCTCCCCTCCAATCAGCACCACGGCTGTCTGAGGGGCTTTAGAGGGAGCTGGGGAAGCCCGTGCGAGGCCCCAGCTCCCTCTGTACAACCGCCAGCATGAAGATCCTTTTCCTTCATGCTGGCGGTTGTTTCTGTGAAGCCGCGATTGCTGGGAAAGGTTAAAAGGGCAACCCTCTTCATAGAACATTACGGTGACATTACTTAAACCATGCAACAGACACCTCAATTCCCCCCACATGTCACTATAATTGTAATTAAGCAAGGAACTGATACCCATAGCATTGTAAATAGCGCACGCTGTAAATAGCACCACAAGAATCAACGTCCAGACACACTCACACGCATACACTACTCACTGCATGTACACACTATACCCTGTATCTTATTGATTGTTTGCTGTTCAGACCGCCTTGATTGCAGGATAAGGCAGTATAGAAATACGTTTAAATAAATAAAAAAATAAAATAAATATTAAATTTTATAACAGATCACTTAGGTTAGGAGGATAAGAAGGTATCTGTCTTTCGCCTATTTATAGACACATAGGCACCTATGTGTCTTTATAAAATAGGGATAAACCGGAAGAAATCATGACTAAATTTATTTATTTATTTATTTGGTATACATTTGTATGCCGCCACTTCCAGCGATCAGCAGCGGTCCAATGGTGGAGAAAACAAGGGAGTATGTACATAACAATTTAAGAATACAGTCTGATTTGAGGGTGGGGTGCACCACACACACATGAATTACAATTATACATTTGATTAACCAGATAAATTACAGTTTGATCACCCAGTTTGAGCAACCAGATAATTATAGTTTGATCAACAACATAAATTACAGTTATACAATACAACGCAAAATATGCAATTTTATTAACAGTGGATATATACATATATACATTTTAAATCGCCATAGATGTGAGCTGTCGGTGCAATAGATTTTAAGACTCATGTGCTTCGGAGGGAGGTAGGCAACTTGGGCAATGAATAATGGTTGCATCTGTCTAGGTGATGCCGTAATGTGATTGGAACAGGTGGGTTTTAAGCTTTTTTCTGAAGGCCTGTAGGTCGTTGATCAGGCGTATCTCATGAGGCAGTTGGTTCCAAAGCTTGGGTGCAGCGTACGTAAATGCCCGGTTGCTCGTTCGCTCTTTGACAGCTCTTATACTGCTTGGAACGCAGAGTGTGTTCAGGTTCGCAGTCCGTCGGCATCTGTTGGGGGGCTGTGAGATGATGAGGTTATTGATGAATGAAGGGGATATTTTGTGAATGATTTTGAATGTTGTTACCAGTATTTTGTAAACTACTCGTGCAGAGATTGGGAGCCAGTGAAGCTCAGTCAGGACTGGTGTAATGTGATCTATCAGCTTCTTATTCATGATAATCCTGGCTGATGCATTTTGTGCCAATTGTAAGATGTTTAAATTGAAGCCGTGAAGAAATCATGACTAAATTGAAGCAATCTGCATGACCATGCCTGTTTTTTAAAGAACATGCAAACTCATCCCATATCTATATGTGGATCACATAGAAGTATTCATGTACCCTGTGGGATGATTTTATAAAACCCTTATCTCCAGGAACAAGCAGGAATGTAGTCTTCACATATGGGGTATCGTCGGTACCGACGGAGCCTGCGTGGGAACACTCCCCAGCATCCAATTAGAAAGCTTTTGGGAGCATCCCACAGCACCTGCGTGCTGCCTTCCCGCCTTTCCCAACTGCCTCTCTACAGTTCTTCGTTTTCCGCGGAGCCAGCAGGTCGTTTTCTTGTCACCACAGAAATTATCCCGTATTTCTTCATTCTTTTTTGTGGTAGCGTCTGCCTTCCTCGACGCTATACCTGTACCGCCGGTTCTTTCTTTCTTAAAAAAAAAAAAAAATTCTAATCTTTTCTCTGGATTTTCCAGCCTTTTTTCTCTCGGGCGCCACATGCCATTTTGGGCACTAGGCCCAAATTTTTCCTCAACATGGAAAAACCCACTTAAGGGTTTCAAAAAGTGTTCAAAGTGTGGCGGTACCATCTCCTTCACCAACACTCACGAGTGGTGCCTTAAATGTTTAGGTCCTGACCACTCCACCTCGGAGTGTGTTGCTTGTGGGATGATGTCGAAGAGGGGTCGGCAGAACCGAGCTGCTAAGCTTAGCACCCTTTTTCCCTCCGATGCAGCATCCGTGGCATCGACGTCTTCCAGGGCTTCGTCTTCCTCCCATGGATCTCAGGTAACCAAACATAAATCTGGCCGGTCCTCAAAGGGTAGATCTCCTTCCAAGTATCAAGATGCCTCTGGCGTTGCCCTTGAGGAACTTGTACTGGCAAAATTGCCCCGGCAGGAGGCTTCGGCTTCCAAAGCACTATCAGGGCTCCAGGATGTTCTCGAGGCCTCAACCTCGGCAGAACTACTGGTGCCATGCTCTGGGGTACCGGCCGCTTTGTCCGGTACCGACACCCAGGCATCGGCAGTATCAATTGACCAGAGATTCCTGGCTATTGAGTGCAGTCTGGCGGCTCTCCTTGCGGCATCGGTGCCTTCGGGACCGCTTCAGACAGTTTGACCTGTATTGACACCGATTCCAGCACCGACATTGGTACCGGTGTCGACAGCATCGACATCGGCAAGTGTGCTTCCAAAACCGAGTCATGCAATTTCCTCTGGTATCGACCTGCTGCACCCGGACAGAAGATATGTTGAATCCTCCGATGACTCTGAGGATTCTGACAGTTCTGTCGATGCCGGAGTACTTCTCTTTGAGGAGCCTACTTCTCCTAAACGTAGGGTGTCTCCTCCAGAGGATATATCTTTTCAGGATTTCATCAGGGAGGTGGCTAGAGGTCTTTCCAGCACAGTGGCTCCTGAAACAGAGCCCAGGGCAAAGGAGTTGGAGATTTTACAATATCCTAAAGCTCCCAAAGAAGCGGCTACTTTGCCTATTCATGACATCTTGCATGATCTCATGTTAAGAATGTGGGAAACACCTCTTACCACCTCTCCTCATTCCCGTAGGCTGGATACCATGTATCGAGTGCCTCCTTGTCCTGGATTTCAAAAGACTTAGTTGCCACACCACTCCATAGTGGTGGAGTCAGCTATGAGAAGGATCAAGAGTGCAAAAAGACATGCATCTAATCCTCCAGGACGTGAATGTAGGACTCTTGATACCTTTGGGCGTCAAACATTCCAGGCCTCTATGCTTTCTGCCAGGATCAGTTCCTACATCTTATATATGGGAATGTTCCTTAAGGAGGTCACAGGAGATCTAGAGCTTATGAGCCCTCTCCTTCCTGATAATAAAAGGCAGGATTACCTTACACTTGTCAAACATGTCCAGGATATTTCCAAGTTTGTTAATCGGGCAGCTTTTGACTGCTTTGAGTGCATAAGCAGAACCTCTGCCATCGCCATAGGGGCTCGCAGAATTGCCTGGCTCCAGGCATCTGACTTAGAACTCTGGGTACAGGACAAGCTGGGCAATATAAGAACATAAGATATGCCATACTGGGTCAGACCAAGGTCCATCAAGCCCAGTATTCTGTTTCCAACAGTGGCCAATCCAGGTCATATGTACCTAGCAGTTTCCCCAAGGGACACAGGTTCCACAATGCTTGTATTGGTTCAAGCATTGATATCCTGGGTCCCTTCTTAATAATGGTTTATGGACCTTTCCTCCAGGAACTTGTCCAAACCTTTTTTAAACCCAGCTACACTAATAGTCTTTACTACATCCTCCGGTAACAAATTCCAGAGTTTGATTACACGTTGAGTGAAAAAATATTTTCTTTCATTAGTCTTAAATAGTTTACCCTGTAGCTTCATTGCATGTCCCCTAGTCTTTCTATATTCTGATAAGGTAAACAATCGATCTACGTTTACCCGTTCCACTCCGTTCATTAATTTATAGACTTCTATCATATCTCCCCTCAGCCGTCTCTTTTCCAGGTTAAAGAGCCCTAACCTTTTTAGCCTTTCTTCATAGGAGTATCCTTTCATCCCCTTTACCATTTTGGTGGCTCTTCTCTGAACATTTTTTAAAATCGCTATATCCTTTTTAAGATACGGCGACCAGAATTGCACACAATATTCAAGGTGCGGTCTCACCATGGTACGATATAGAGGCATTATAATATCTTTTGTATTATTTTCCATTCCTTTCCTTATCATACCTAGCATTCTATTTGCTCTCTTGGCCGCCGCTGCACACTGGGCCGAGGGTTTTAACATGGTATCCACAATGACGCCTAAATCTTTTTCCTGGGTGGTGGTTCCTAATGTGGAACCTTGCATCGTGTAACCATAGTTTGGGTTGTTCTTCCCTAGGTGCATAACCTTGCACTTGTTCACATTAAATTTAATCTGCCATTTTGATGCCCAGTCTTCCAATTTATCAAGATCCTCTTGCAATTTTCCACAATCCTCTTGGGTTTTAACAACTTTAAATAGTTTTGTGTCATCTGCAAATTTGATAACCTCACTCGTTATTCCACTTTCCAGGTCCTTTATGAATATGTCAAAAAGCAGCGGACCCAGCACAGATCCCTGGGGTACACCACTATTCACCTTTCTCCATTGGGAAAACTGGCCATTTAGCCCTACCCTCCGCTTTCTATCTTTTAACCAGTTTCTGATCCACAATAGTACACTGCCTCCTATCCCATGACTCTTTAGTTTTGCCAAAGGTCTCTCATGAGGGACCTTGTCAAAGGCTTTCTGAAAGTCCTGATACACAATATCAACCGACTCACCTTTGTCCACCTGATTATTCACTCCTTCAAAAAAACATAACAGATTAGTAAGACAAGATCTTCCTTGTCTAAAGCCATGTTGGCTGTCTCCCATTAGGTCATGACTATTGTCAGACGGCTGCCTGGGTGAGAATGTTCACAGTCTTGGCAAGTGCATATATCAATATGATTTGCAAGGGATTGTGGGATATGCAGTCCATTCACACCAGACACAGCTGCTCACAATAATTAGTTGTGCTTGAGTGTAAAGCCAATAAGATATTTATTTATGGGTTGTTTCTCCCAACACAGATATGCTTGGTAGCACATAAAACACAATACTTGCTTTCAGTGTTAAACTTGGAAAAACAAAATCAGGAAAACAACAGTTGAACTTGTCAGGCAATCAAAGCAAAAGAATAAAGACCTGGTTGGTAACAAACTGGTCTTTTCTGTAGGCTTTAGCTAATATTTTCTTAGCAGTGTATCAAACAACAAGCAAAACCCACAAAGAAGGGAAAAACTGTTCTTTTCAGGTTAACTTCTTATATCCTCACATACAGACTCAGAAGTGATTTCCTCAGAGATCACAAGCAATTAGGTAAGGCTCAATTGCTAGCAGTTACCCAGCTGAAACCCCTTAGCTGGCTTACTTTCTACTGCTTGGCTCAAAATCCTACGCAGGAGCTTTTCTGAGTGGATTAAAGAACAAGTTTGTATTTCTTTGTGATGGTCGTTGTACTTTGTAACAGTAAATTACCGAAGGAGTTTAGACAGAGAGCAATCCATATATTCACAGCCTGTATCTAAGACTTCTCCCCCTTCCTCAACAATCATCGGTTCAATATCATGGATTGGCACAGATGAATTTCTCAATGGAGCACTTTCAGGAAAATACTTGTTTCCCTGCTGTCTTTCAAGGTTATAGCTAGGGCATAGATCAGTGTTCATACCTGAGCTTCCATTGCTGTTAGAGTTCCTCTCTAAATAGCCTGGCCAGTATGTAGTCCAGTTTTTATGTCCAGCCTTCCAATCCAGATCCCTGGACACTGGATCTCTCTTCACATACCTTCTGGCACGGGTCCTAGGGTCCCTTCCACGTGCAGCCGTCTCCCTCACAGGTACCGTCTGGAGATTCCTAGCTCTGCAGCACCATTCCTCTGGCTTTCCCCAGTCCAATGGCGTATGCTGGCCTTTTGAATGTCCCCCAGTATACGTACTGCTCTGGACTCCTCTAGACCTCCCAAATGCTTTTCTCTTCTTTCTTCCAAAGGGTTTCTTGCCCTCTCTGTCCGTCCGGTCTGGCTTCTGCTTCTGATGATCCTCCAGATGATGAAGCTGTCCAAGATGAGGATCTCCAAGCTAATTCTGAGGATCTCCCAGATGAAACTGAGGATAATTCTCTGTAGAATAAACTCTACCTTTATTCTGCTTAGATGAGTGCTCCACCCTAGCACAGCGCAGCTGTGCTGAATCAGGCCCTGCCCTTTGAGATGAGTGCTTAGGGATTACCTCATAGCCCTCTTGATTGAACACACGTTTCCCCACTTCAGCTCCTCTAATGGCTGTTGGAAACCTGGTGCATTCTGGGACTGGTAGTCTTTTATGGGAAAATTCTGTTTTCTTATTTCTACCAGAACTGACAGGTTGCTTGTTCAGAGTCACTTCACCTTTTCTATAGCTCCTTCCTGAGCTATGATAAGCTTCCTTATCACACTATCTACATGCTGAGTAATTTTATTCTTTATGATGGTTTCTACCATTTTTCCCGGTACTGGTGTCAGGCTCACCGGTCTGTAGTTTCCCGGATCACCCCTGGAACCCTTTTTAAAAATTGGTGTTACATTGGCGATCCTCCAATCTTCAGGTATTAGAGATGATTTTAATGATAGTTCACAGATTACTAATAGCAGGTCTGCTATCTCATATTTCAGTTCTTTCAACACCCTTGGATGTATACCATCCGGCCCAGGTGATTTGCTACTCTTCAGTTTATCTAATAGTTGTAATACATCTTCCCGATGTATCGATATTTCCTTCAATTCTTCCGCACTTTTAAATACCACTTCAATCATGGGTAACATCCCTACATCTTCCTCAGTAAAGACCGAAGCAAAGAATTCATTCAGTTTTTTCGCTATCGCCTTGTCATCTCTTAGTGCTCCTTTAACCCCTTTATCATCTAATGGACCAACTGACTCTCTCACAGGTTTTTTGCTACGAATGTACTTGAAAAGGTCTTTACTTCGCGTTTTTGCTTCCGCAGCAAGCTTCTTCTCAAATTCTCCCTTTGCCTGCCTTATCAATGCCTTGCATTTGATTTGCCAGTGCTTGTGCTGTTTCCAGGTTTCGTCGTTTGGCTCTTTTTTCCATTTCCTGAAAGATGCTTTTTTGGAAACAACAGCCTCTCCGACCTCACCTTTAAACCATGCTGGCAGTTTTTTGGACTTCCTTCCACTTTTCTTAAAGCGTGGAATACAGCTGGTCTGGGCTTCCAAGATAGTATTTTTCAACAACAGCCAAGCCTGATGTACGTCTTTAACCTTTGCAACTGCTCCTTTTAGTTTTTTCTTAACTGTTTTCCTCATTTTATCATAGTCTCCCTTTCGAAAGTTGAAAGGTAGTACTGTGGATTTCCTTACTATCCCTCCTCCACTAATTAAATCAAAGGTGATCATGCTGTGATCACTATTGCCAAGTGGCCCCAACAACCTTATCTCTTGCACTAGATCTGGTGTTCCACTAAGGACTGACTATACTAAAGAAAGACCTAGCAGCCATGCATAAAGAAGTTTCTCTACTGAGGGAGGAACTGGCTGCAATGAAGCGCACCTCTTCTAGGATACAAACTGAACAAAGTCCACCACCGCTCCCACAAAGAATCAAACACCCCAGGAACAAATGGATCACAGTGGGTTCCGGAAGATTGCGACCTGTAATGCAGAGACATCCTACACATCAAGAGATATCCCTGCAAAATGCCTTCTCTGCCTTGGCTAATGAGGATGCCCAACCCAAGGAAACTGAAGGGCCCTTAAATGAGTCAGACAATGCCCAATCTCCTGCTAAAGCACCAAATATGAAGAAAACCTCACCAAACAGAAAACTATTACTACTTGGAGATTCCATCATCAGAGGCACCAACTTGGGAACACAGTTCAAAGGAGAGAAGATAGTCATGTGCCTACCAGGCTCTTCAGCCAGCAGGAATACAAACCAAGTTGTTGAAATACTTAGCGCAAAAAGTGAGCACTCCAAACCAGATGTTATTATCCACTTGGGCACAAATGACCTGGCTAGAAACAGTGCCTCTACAGCCCAAAAGGACTTCCAATCTCTGGGAGAGAAACTCAAGCCCATTGTTAACACTGTTGCATTCTCAGAAGTTCTACCTGTTCTTGGTAAGGGGACAAAAAGGCTGCATCGCATTAACAACTTTAATACATGGCTCCAGACCTGGTGCAAACAAGAAGGATTCAGATTTATTGGCAACTGGGACAATAGATGGACCAACAAGAGACTATACTGTGCTGATGGACTACATCTCTCTGTCGCAGGGAAAAGAAACCTAAGTGAAAAATTCAGGCAGTATGTGGATATGCATTTAAACTAGGAAAAGGGGGTGACGGATGTGGAAGGTCAACATCTGCATGCCACTCCCTGCAAAAGCAGAACAACATCAGAAACAGCCATACTCTTAAACCACACATCAAAAACAAGTGGGAAGAAATGGGCAGAATAAAATCAATGCAAAATACACACAAGCCAGGTAAATGCTGGAAAGCAATGAGCACAAATGCTCGAAGCTTAGCCAAAAAAATTCCAGACCTGGAAGCCCTAATGGTGGAAACGGATTTGGACATCGTGGCCATTACGGAAACATGGTTTAATGAATCGCATGATTGGGATATAGCCATAGCTGGCTATAATCTATTCAGAAGAGACAGAGAAAATGGAAAAGGAGGAGGAGTAGCCTTGTATGTCAAAAGCAGTATTAAAGCTACTGAAATGCAGGGAACATGGGGAAAAGAAGAAGCGCTCTGGATTGCGTTGGAAAGAGGAGATGGCACTGTCATCCATATTGCTGTAGTCTACAGACCTCCGACTCAAATTGAAGAGAGAGATAACGAATTGATTATAGATATTGCCAAGATAGCAGCAAAGGGGGAAGCGATCATATTAGGTGACTTTAATCTACCTGATGTGGATTGGATTACTCCTTCTGCACATCTGGAAAGAAGCAAAAAAATTGTGGATGCTCTCCAAGATGCATTACTTAGACAAATGGTGATGGAACCAACCAGGGAAAGCTCAACGCTGGATGTAGTGCTTACCAACAGTGATAACGTGTCGAATGTCTGCGTGAGTGCCCCTGTGAGCAACAGCGACCATCACACGGTGTGGTTTGAGATAAAAGCCATGGTACAGGCCAATCATAGCAAGCTCAAAGTCCTAAACTTCAAAAACACTGACTTCAATAAAATGGCCGAGTACTTAAAGGAGGAGATGACGGGGTGAAAGAAGATAAGGGAAGTGGAATTGCAATGGACTAAACTAAAGGCGGCAATAAAAGGGGCAACAGATAAATATGTAAGAAAAATAAATAAAAACAAGAGGAGAAGGAAACCTATTTGGTTTTCCAAAGAGGTGGCTGCGCAAATAAAGGCAAATAACACAGTTTTTTCAAAATTCAAAAGCTTGCAAACAGAAGAACACAGAAATGAATACAGGATCCAACTCAAAGAGTCTAAAAGAGTAATAAGGATAGTAAAATCAAAGGCAGAAGAAAAAATGGCTAAAGATGTTAAGGGTGGCAACAAAACTTTCTTCAGGTATATTCAGGAAAGGAAGAAGATCAGAGTTGGAATTGCAGGACTCAGAAGTGCTGGGAAAGGACTCGTGGAAAGTGACACTGAAAAAGCGAAATTGCTAAACAAATACTTCTGCTCTGTTTTTACTAAAGAAGATCCTGGAGATGGACCAGCTGTGACTCCCAAAAGAGGTCCAACGACAGTTACAGGACCACATTGACACCATTGCACCGCTAGACCCTTGCCAACATGGCTTCAGAGAATATCATGGAGTCGAAACTCTCCTCACCATTCTCTTCAGCAAGATAATCTCTGGCATTGATAACATCCGCCAAGGTTTTGTCCTCATCTTTCTGGACATCGCCGCGGCGTTCGATTCAGTGAATCACGAACTCCTTCTAGTGAGACTAATTGAGAAGGGCATCACTGGAACAGCGCTTAAATGGTGCAGGTCCTATCTATCCGAAAGATGGCAGCATGTCCGCTCAGGAGGCAAAACTTCAGAACCCTTCCACCTTGATCAGGGTGTTCCTCAAAGGTTCCTCACTCTCTGCCCTTTTATTTAACATCTACATGCAACCAATCTGCGAGATCATACGGTCATTTAAGGTTGACTACATGCTCTATGCCGATGATGTCCTACTCTACACCCCCATCTCTACTGACCATTTGGACCTCTCCCCTATAATAAACTGTTTCAATGCAGTTTCTGACTGGCTTCTCTCGCAAAACCTCCGTATACAACATAAGAAACGGAGGTCCTCTTTATCACGAGAAACCCCAACTTTAACCCACCACAATATCTCAAGACTAAGGAGGCTGAACTGCAATCCAAACCCTCAATACGCTACCTAGGAGTCATTCTGGATCAACGCCTAGATATGAAGTCCCACATAGGAAACACAGTCAGAACAGTATACTACAAGATCCGATCTTTGAGACACCTACGCTCCATGTTGGAACCAAAAGATTTCAGGACAGTATACCAGACACTGATCATACCTCACTTCGACTACGCTAATGTCATTCTTCAAGGTCTTCCTCAAACCACATTAAACCCGTTGCAGCTGGCGATGAATGCCGCAGCAAGGGTACTTCAGGGAGCCGCCAGGACTGACCATATTACTCCTCTGCTGATCCAATTACATTGGTTACCCATTCAGGCCAGAATTCTCTTCAAAACTCTACTTATCACATTCAAAGCTCTCAACAAGCTCACCGCTACATCCTTATCTGCCCTTATCCCACACCACTACAACAAAAAGAGCAAGAAGATCCTCGACCATCAACTCCCTAAAACTCCCAAAGGCCCTTACAAGCTGCTCTTCATCTACTGCCAACAGAGCCTTTATCCTTTGTGCCCCTAGGTGCTGGAATGCACTACCCCCTGGCATCCGGGCCACCAACGGCTTATCACAATTCAGGAAAGCCCTCAAATTCCACCTCTTCAATAAGTATCTTATAGAGCCATCAACACCCATTGACATCAGTGTTCCCACCTAGTTACCCAAGTCCACAATGTCATTGACATTGATGTCCATTGACATCACTGATCCCAACTAATTCCACGATGTCTCATTAACATGATTAGGCTGATTCTCTATAACGATTGACCCTGTTCCTAGTAACATGTATCTATTCAGTTTGATTACACCTGTAAATAGATTGTAGATAGTTTCCCTTGTTATCCAAGTTCCTTCCCTTGTTATCTGTAAACTCATGCAAGTTGACTGTACTGAGATTTTTGTTCTATGTGAACCGCGCTGATGCTGAATAGTGCGGTATATAAGAGAATATAAATAAATAAATAAAAATAAATAAATAAAAATAGGACTGAAGTAGATACCACACCATTCACAGAAGATGAGGTGTTAGAACAACTTGCTAAACTGAAAGTGGACAAAGCCATGGGACCGGATGGGATACATCCCAGGATACTGAAAGAGCTCAGAGAGGTTCTTGCAGGACCGTTAAAGGATGTCTTCAACAGATCCTTGGAAACAGGAGTGGTTCCTCAGGACTGGAGAATGGCTAATGTTGTACCTCTACACAAAAGTGGTGACAGGGAAGAAGTGTCAAATTACAGGCCCGTGAGCCTTACCTCGGTGGCAGGAAACGTAATGGAGGCACTCCTGAAAGAGCGAATAGTGAACTTTCTCAAAACCAACAGGTTGCAAGATCCCAGGCAACATGGTTTTACCGAAGGACGGTCTTGCCAAACAAATCTGATTGAGTTCTTTGATTGGGTGACCAAGGAACTAGATCTGGGGCATGCAATGGATGTCATCTATCTGGATTTCAGCAAAGCCTTTGATACTGTTCCTCATAGGAGGCTTGTCAATAAACTCAGTAGCTTGGGGATGGGTCCCAAGATAGTAAACTGGATTAGAAATTGGTTGACTGACAGACAACAGAGGGTGATGGTACATGGAGCTCACTCGGATGAGAGGAAGGTGATTAGCGGGGTGCCTCAGGGTTTGGTCCTGGGCCCGGCACTGTTCAATGTATTTGTGAGTGATATTGCTGAAGGACTGAATGGAAAAGTCTGTCTTTTTGCAGATGACACAAAAATTTGCAACAGAGTGGACTCCCCAGAGGGAGTGGATAACATGAGGAAAGATCTACAAAAGGTGGAAGACTGGTCTAATGCTTGGCAACTACGATTTAATGTGAAAAAGTGCAGTGTCATGCACTTGGGTAGCAGAAATCCAAGGGAAAAGTACACAATAGGAGGTGAGAGGTTGGTATGCACGGTTCAGGAGAAAGACCTTGGTGTGATTATCTCTGATGATCTCAAGGTGGCAAAACAGTGCGACAAGGCGGTGGCAAAAGCCAGGAGGATGTTGGGCTGCATTCAAAGAGGGATTACCAGCAGAAAGGAAGAGGTACTTATGCCACTGTACAAGTCACTGGTGAGGCCTCACTTGGAATACTGTGTTCAGTTTTGGAGGCCATATCTTGCAAAAGATGTAAAAAGACTGGAAACTGTTCAGAGAAAGGCGACCAAAATGATTTGGAGCCTGCGTCAGAAGCCTTATGAGAAGAGACTTGAAGACCTAAATATGTACACTTTGGAGGAGAGGAGGGACAGGGTAGATATGATTCAGACCTTTAAATACTTAAAGAGAAATGATGAACAAACAAACCTCTTCCAAAGACGGGAAGCTGTAAATCTAGAGGGCATAACATGAAGCTGCAAGGTGGTAAATTGAAAGGCAATGTCAGGAAATATTTCTTCACTGAAAGGGTGGTGGATGCTTGGAATGCCCTCCCGATGGAAGTGGTGAGGGCAAACACGGTGATGGAATTCAAAACGGCATGGGACAAACACAGTGGATCCCTTTACAGCAACAGGATAAAAGCAAAACAAACAGTACCATCTAACTTCTGAACTATCTAGCATCTGAACAAATAAGGGTGTCCTACATGGAGTGGTGGGTTCACCCCTAAACAGAAACAAAAACATGGGGAGGGGTGGCCTGCACAGAGCGACAGGTGCACCTACTCTTGCCATCTTACTGGGCAGACTAGATGGACCATGCTGGTCTTTATCTGCCGTCACTTACTATGTTACTATGTTACTATGTAATATGGCTTCCCCTCTGGTCGGTTCATGAACCAGCTGCTCCAAGAAGCAGTCATTTATTTCATCTAGGAACTTTATCTCCCTAGCATGTCCTGACGTGACACTGACCCAGTCGATACCGGGGTAGTTGAAATCACCCATTATTATTACTGCGCTGTAACGTTTGTTAGCTTCCTTGATTTCTTTGAGCATTTCATCATCCATTTGGTCATTCTGGCCAGGCGGTCGATAGTACACCCCCACTGCCATCGCCTTCCCCTTTTTACATGGAATTTCAATCCATATAGATTCTACAGCAGATTTTGTTTCCTGCAAAACTTTAATGCTTTCTGACTCAATGCCCTCTCTAACATAGAGAGCAACCCCTCCACCAATTTGATCAGCTCTATCATTACGATATAGTTTGTACCCAGGTATCACAGTGTCCCACTGGTTGTCCTCCTTCCACCATGTCTCTGATATTCCAATCATATCTAACCTTTCATTTAGTGCTATATATTCTAACTCTCCCATCTTATTTTTTAGACTTTTAGCATTTGCATACAAGCATTTTAGAGAATGTATTTTATTCATATTAATTTGGCTATTGTTAGACATGGGTAATTTGGGATCTTTAAGCTCTGTCTGCTCCATACTTGAGGGCATTTGGGCTACTTTACTCTTTTGTGGAACCTGTCTGCTTTTGGTAGTATCCTTCAAAGATACATTCTTCCGAACCATCCGCTCTTAGGCGACTGTCGGCTTTCCCCTAATATCCCTTGTTCAGGCGAAAATCTCTTTGGCAAAAATTGGCAAGAGAAAGCTAATGATGCTGATAACACCACTTTGGATAGACTATACAAAGCTACAGCTGATCCTGCAAGGAGGAAATCCATTCTTCTCTAAAAAGAAGAGGTTTTATCCCTCCTATACCCAGCAGGTGCATTCTGCAGGTCAGTCTGCCCGAAAGGGACAGCAGCCCCCAAAGCTAAGGAAATCGAAGACTGTTAAGCCTCAACTGGCCAACAGGCTCAGCCTCCACAGGGGCGTTGACTCTCATCTAGAGAAGTTGGCCTTCCTGGCCCTGAACGGGCCAGAGCCTCCCACCATCCCAGGAAGGTTGTGTCATTTTGCCTCCAGATGGGGGCAAATAACAGCAGAAGAATCGACTCTTTCCATTGTAAGAGAGGGGTACAAGCTGCATTTCTTCAACATGCCCCCTCCTACAGTGGTAAGACAGTTCAATTCTCAGGCTTCTCTCAACACTCAGTTGAGTCAAGAGGTCAAATTACTTCTTGCCCAGGGGGCAATAGAAGACGTACCCATTTCCCAACAGGGTACGGGGTTTTACTCCCCTTATTTCCTTATTCCAAAGAAAACAGGGGGACACAGACCCATTTTAGACCTCAGAGAACTGAACAAATTCCTGTTCAAAGAGAAATTCAAGATGATTTCTCTGGGAACTCTGCTGCCATACCTTCAGAGTCAGGATTGGCTTTGTTCTCTAGATCTCAAGGATGCATACACTCATGTTCTCATCCATCCAACTCACCGAAGGTTCCTTCGCTTCCTCTTTCAAGGAAAGTACCTGCTGGGTAGAGGAGGGATAAACCTCTTCTTTTTAGAGAAGAATGGTTTCTTGTAGGATTTCCTCCTTGCAGGATCAGCTGTAGCTTTGGATAGTCTATGCAAAGTGGTGTTATCAGCATCCAGCTCATTAGCTTTCTCTTGCCAATTTTTGCCAAAGAGATTTTCGCCTGTACAAGGGATATTGCCCAGATTGTCCTGTACAGGGTGCTTCCTTTTGGCCTGGCCTCAGCACCAAGGGTGTTTACACAATGCATGGCTGTAGTGGCAGCATTTCTTTACACTCTAGGAATATTCGTCTTCCCCTACTTAGACGACTGGCTCATTTAAGCCCCATCAGAGTCAGAGGCCAGAATTTCCCTATCTTGCACAATGCGTATACTTCAGTATTTGGGCCTGGTCATAAACATCCCAAAATCCAGCCTAACTCCCACTCAATCTCTAGAGTTTATAGGAGCTTTGCTGGACACCAGAAAAGCAAGGGCCTATCTTCCACAGACCCGCTGCCTTCGCATTGTGCAGTTAGCCTCCCAGGCAGTGTTAAAGACTCATCTCACTGCTCGGGAAATGTTGCAACTACTAGGCCACATGGCATCTACCATGCACGTGGTTCCCTATGCTCGCCTCCATAAGAGAGAAGCCCAATGGACTCTATCCACTCAGTGGACTCAGGCTTCAGGCTGCCTATCAGACAAAATAGCAAACACAAGTCGCCTTATTCTGTCTCTACAATGGTGGCAGTCAACCCAAAACCTGTTGGTGGGGTCCCCTTTCCAGCAACCCCTACCCCAGGTCACTCTAACAACAGATGCCTCACAAGTGGGTTGGGAGCTCATCTGCAAGATCTCTCTACCCAAGGCACCTGGACTCCACAGGAGACCCACTTACACATCAATCTCCTGGAACTCAGAGCAATCTTCCTTGCTCTTCGAGTGTTCCATACCCAGCTCAGCTACAAGACAGTCCTAATTCAGATGGACAATCAGGTAGCTATGTTCTATCTTAACAAGCAGGGGGGAACAGGCTCTCTTTCGCTTTGCAACAAAGCTTTGTGACTATGTGCCCTCGTCAGAGAGCATCAAATTCATCTCCTGGCGGTGTATCTGCCAGGCATTCAAAACTCATGGGCAGACAGACTCAGTCGAGTTCTGCTTCCACACAAATGGTCTCTCCATGCAGACCAGGTAGCAAAAACTTTTTAAATTTGGGGAACTCCGGACATAGACCTCTTTGCAAGTCCGTTGAATGCCAAACTTCCCCAGTTCTGTTCCAGAATTCCGGCTCAGGGTTCTCAGGCCAGGGATGCTTTCCTCCTCCATTGTGGACAGGACTTCCTATATGCCTTTCCACCCATTCCCCTAATTCTCAAGACCCTATTCAAGCTTCAGAGAGACAAAGGCCACATGATTCTCGTAGCTCCACATTGGCCACGGCAGGTGTGGTACCCTCTGCTCCTGCATCTCTCTCAAGCTCCCTCTCTGGAGTTAGGATCTGCTCCAGATCTCCTGTCTCAGGAGGACGGGATGTTGTGGCATCCCAATCCCCACTCTCTGCATCTCAGGGCCTGGTTGCTGAGAGCCTAGACCTTCATGGTCTTAACCTTTCTCAACAAGTAAGGGATGTCCCTTTGTGCTTCCAGGAAACCTTCCACAAGACGCTCTTATGCTTTCAAGTGGAAAAGGTTTTCCATATGGTGTTCACAAAAGGGTCTTCACCCCTCTGCGATACCTCTGGAATCATTACTGGGGTATCTCCTGCATTTATCTAATGCAGGACTTAAGACTAATTCAGTAAGAGTCCATTTAAGTGCTATTTCAGCTTCTTTAAAGCCTTTAAATGGACAACCTATTTCCTCTCATCCTCTCATAGCGAGATTTATGAGGGGCCTTCTTCTAACTAAGCCTCCCATTAGGTCACCTCCAGTGGCGTGGGACCTGAATCTGGTTCTTGGGCAGCTCATGAAGCCGCCTTTTGAACCTTTAGCTACTACCCTCTTGAAATTCCTTTCCTGGAAAGTTATCTTTCTTATTGCAATCACATCAGCACGTCGCATCAGTGAACTGCAAGCATTAGTTGCTGATCCTCCTTACACGAGGTTCCATCATGATAAGGTAGTCTCACCTTTTCATTTAAACCAGGCGGTTTACCTGCCTGTACTTTTTTCCAAGGCCTCATGCTTCAAATGCAGAAAGGAATCTTCATATTTTGGACTGCAAAAGAGCACTTGCCTTTTACTTACAGAGGACACAGCAACATAGAAAGTCCTTCCAACTCTTTGTTGCTTTCTATCCTTCTCATTTGGGACTTCCAGTCTCCAAGAGAACATTGTCCAACTGGATTGCACAGTGTATTTCTTTTGCCTATCAGAGTAAAAACCTTTCTCTGGAAGGCTATGTCACAGCTCACAATGTGAGAGCCATGGCAGCCTCAATGGCTCATCTACACTCTGTGTCTGTAGACGACATCTGTCGAGCAGCTATTTGGGCCTCGGTTCATACCTTCACAGCCCATTACTGCTTGGACAAGGACTCCCGCCGGGATGCCTTGTTTGGTCAGGCTGTTCTACGACACCTGTTCCATACTTAGTCAACTCCTACCCACCATTCCCGGTAGGATGCCAGAGATCTATGGGGGGAAGTGGAGCCCTTTCACAGGGGCACACAACTTCTGGGGTCTCTCCCTGGCATCTGTAGCTAGGGAGTCCCCACATGTGAAGACTACATGCCTGCTTGTTCCTGAAGATAGCATAGTTACTCACCTGTAACAGGTGATCTCTGGGAACAGCAGGAATTTAGTCTTCACAACCCACCCACCTCCCTAGGAGTTGTATCCCTCTTTCTTTTCTTTCCTTCTCTCTCTCTTTGTCTCAGCTTTAAAACTCAACTGGAGAGAGGCAGTTGGGAAAGGCGGGAAGGCAGCATGCAGGTGCTGTGAGATGCTTACAAAAGCTTTCTAATTGGACACTGGAGAGCGTTCCCGCGCAGGCTCCGTCGGTACCCACAATACCCCATATGTGAAGACAAAATTCTGCTGTTCCCGGAGATCACCTTTTACCTTTATGTGCATAAAACTTTAAACAATTACCCCCAGGGTGACTCGAAAGCCAGTCTGAAGACAGTACAATTCCAAGTGGGTATCCATTTTCTGTTTTATTTATAGCTTTAGAGAGATGGAAGAGGTTTGGCATCATGCATTTATTTCTCTGGGAACAAGCAGGAAGTCAGTCCTCACATATGGATGACATCGATGCCAACAGAGCCCCGCGCAGAAGCATCTCCCCAGTTTTCAAGAAAGCCTTTGGGAGATGCACTATGCATGTGTTGTCCCATTCCCACCCAAGGGTGCCATCTTGCCTCAGTCTCCTTTTTCCGTGGAGCCCTCCGGACATCTATCCAGTTTCCCCTGGAAAAAGCATGGGTTTTTTATCCTGTTTTTATCTGGTTCATGCACCGTTTCCTTTCCTGCCCCTCAGCCAGCTTAACTCTGCATCATTCCTCGGGTTCATTCCTTTGTTTGTTTTTCTATCGAGATATCCCTCAACCAGCGCTTCGTGCTCTTTTTTGCCACAGGCTTCGGACACTCATCAGGTGGCAGGGCCCCCTTTCTCCCGATGGCTTCAAGAAATGTGATTGGTGCGGCAAAATGTTGTCCTGCACCAACCCACATGACTGCTGCCTCCGCTGCCTTGGGCCGGAGCATGGCGACTCAGACTGCAAACTCTGCAGGGCCATGACCAAAAAGGCCATCGAGCTGTCAGCTGCAGCAAGAACAATCCTTTCAAAAGTCCAAATTTGCACAGAGTTTCCGGCGACATCATGCTCTGGGGCCCCCCTCTGGTACCTTGGTGCCCCACGTGGCCTGGGCTGCCTAGGGGTCCCGTGGCCACGGGTCCTCTGAGAGAATATCCCTGGAAGTGGAACACAAGAAGTTGAAAGCCTCAAAGACTGCCTTGGTGGAAGGATCCAGGAAGAAGGGAAAATCCCATTCCAGGCTCCGCAGTCCCTGGCGTGAGTCAGAGGGGTCAGAGTGGGAGCGGTCCTACAACTGCCCCAGAAGGAGTTATCGGTGCCTGGCAACCAACCTCGGACACCCAAGGCTATCCTTGTTGAAGACTCCCCCTCGACAGAACTGGTGTCAGGCCTGAAATCCTCTGTATCTGCGTCAAAGGCTGCTGATCCAAATGACATGGAGACCAGGATGGCGACCTTAGACAGCAGTATACCTGCCCTCGTGGCCTTGCATCAGGCGTTTAGTCTGGTTCCTCTGGTTCATCCGCCCCAACAAGGGGACCCTCTACATCGAGGGCTTCCCCAGACATTGAGCCAATCCTCAAGCGCCACCAGCCTCGAGAGACTCATTGGCATCGGAAGAGGTTCTGGTCTCATTCCTCGGGTTATTACCAGTCCTCTCCGGCGAGTGCACACAGCTTGGACCACAAGTCCCCCAGAGGCTGCAGGCCACCGGGCTCGGGCCTCAACCACAGTGACCACGGGGCCTTGGACTCGTCCTCGAACTTTGAGTCAGAATGGGAGACCAAGGAGGAGTTGTCCCTGGAAATTTTGTGGCACTGAGTTGTGCCCTCAGACCTGTTTCTCTTGGTGTCTCAGTGCAGTTCCCCACCTGAGGATGTTGCCTTCCTTGACTTTGTGTGGGACATGGCTGAGGCATTCATCATCGAGACCAAGGCTGAGGAGAATCCCTGCACGGAGGAAATGGAGATTCTCCAATACAAGGCCCCCACCCCTAAGGAAGCCCTTAAGGTGCCTGTCCCTCCAATCCTCGAGCGCTTCCTTCTCTGTATGTGGGAGACACCAGAGTCAGTGCCCATTGTCAGCAGGCAACTCGACTCTATGTACTGAGTCTGCCGAAGCCTGGGGTTCCAGAAGACTCAACTTCCCTTCAACTCGATGGTCATTGAGTCTGCCATGCGCAGACTCAAGAGTCAAAAGACCCATTCCTTGATGCCCCCAGGCAGGGAGGCCCAGACCCTCAATGCCCTTGGCTGAAAGGCCTTCCAGGGCTCTTTGCTTTCGTGCCGAGTCCAATCCTACCAACTATACATCAGCATGTACCTCAGAGAACTGGCAAAGGAGCTCATCAGTTTCTCGGCAGGCCTCGACTGGGAACCCCTTCAACGGTTCATGTCTCTGGCGTCAGCATCAAGGAGTGCTCAACGTTTTTATCCCAAGCAGCCTACGACGGCTTTGAGTCCTCAGCCAGAGTAGCCGCTGCAGGCATCGGGGCCTGACGCCAGGCATGGCTGCAGTCGTCTGACCTCGAACAATGGGTTGCATACGTCTTGTAGCACTATACAAATGCTCAGTAGTAGTAGTAGGGTTCAGGACAAACTTATTCATGCCTCCTGTATCGGAGTGATTCACTTCGGGAAGCCCATGGCAGACAAGGCGGCTGAAATAGAGACTGAGTTACTGACAAGGACCAGACTCTCAAAAAGGACCTTGGTGCAGCCCCATAAGAAGGTCTCCTGGGAAGAAGCCCTTCTTCCTGAGGAAAAAGGGACGTTTTGGCAATAGCTCACAGTTCCAGATCTTCTCGACTTTGCAGCAAGGCCAACCCTACAAAGGGCAAATCATGGCCTCTGCAAGCAAAAGACCCCCAAGTCCCAGGCACTGGCTCTGACTCAACCTGGGGGGAGCTTTTGACTCCTTGGGTATGACCTCCCCCAGGAGATCCAACAGTCCACAGGGGGGTATCTGGCCCTGTTTGCCTACAGGTGGTCTACCATCACCATCAACTCCTGGGCGCTGCAAGTGGTCAAGGAGGGCTACCTCCTCCACCTACAACAGGCGCCACTTTCATACTTTTCAGGTAAGCCCATAAGACCTCTACTCCACCAGACTCTGCTCCTCACCGAGCTTGCAGGTCTCCTCGAGGATAAGGCGGTGGAACCAGTGCCCAAGCATCTCTGGGGCACCGACTTCTACTTCAGGTATTTCCTCGTTCCCAAGTGAACAGGGGGCCTCAGGCCCATCTTGCACCTGTGGGACCTGAACAGATTTCTGATAAGGGAGAAGTTCAAGATGCTCTCCCTTGAAACATTGCTGCCATACCTCCAGCGGGGAGACTGGCTATGCTCCTTAGATCTGAAAGACGCCTATACGCATATCCTGATCCATCCCAATCACCACAAGTTCTTCCGTTTCATGGTGGGAGGCGGTCACTACTAATACAGGGTGCTGCCCTTCAGGCTGGCATCATCGCCAAAGGTCTTCACCAAGTACCTGGCGGTGGTCACAACCCACCTTTATCTCCAAGGGGCCTTCATCTTTCTCTACCTGGACAACTGGCTCATAAGTGGAGGCACAGCTGCAGAGGTGCACCATGCCACCGAGTGCAATACCTGGGGTTTGTCATCAACTATCCCAAGTCTCACCTCTCTCCAACTCAGTGCCCGACGTTGATAGGGGCTCAGCTAAACACCCTCCAGACAAAGGCCTTCCTCCCTCAGGGGTCTTCCTACCTCAGGGGTCTAGCCACAGAGGTACAGCACCACCAGTCACTACCTGCCCATTTTCTTCTCTGCCTGATGGGCCACATGGCCTCTACAGTCCACTTGACCACAGACGCCCGCCTACACATGAGAGTGGCCCAGTGGTGCCTTCGTTCTCAGTGGACACAAGCCACAGACAGGCTCCAGGACAGGGTGACTCACCAAATTGCAGACTCCCTCGACTGGTGGCAGATCCCCTGCCACCTGCAGGCTGGGATGTTCTTCTAGGCACCCACCCCTAAAGGGTCCTCACCACGGACTCCTCCCTGCTGGGCTAGGGAGCTCATTGCGAGGACCTCTGCACACAAGGCAGCTGGTCCCAGACAGAATGCTAGCTGCAGATCAACCTTCTGGATCTCTGGGCAATATTCTTGGCTCTCCGGACCTTCCGCTATTGGCTGCAGCACCAGTTGGTGCTAATCCAGACTGACAAACAGGTCATAATGTTCTACGTAAACAAGCAAGGGGGGATGGGGTCATACTTCCTCTTACAGGAGGCGGTAGCTCTCTGCTCTTATGCAACACACAACTGGATGCACCTAAGGGCAGTCTACCCATGGGGCCAGGACAATGCTCTGGCAGACAAGCTAAGCAAAGTTCTCCAGACGCACGAGTGGTGCCTGGATCCCAGGTTGGCCTCCCGGCTCTTTCGACTCTGGGACATCACTTTAGTGGACTTGTTCACCAGCCTGGACAACACACAGTTGCCTAGCTTCTGTTCCCGCCAGCCACACCCGTCCTGGGTGGCAACAGATTTGTTCCTGATTCCATGGACAGAAGATCTCCTTTATTCCCCCCCGCCGACTCCACTTTTTGCAAAGGCCCTCTTCAAGGTCCTGCGTGACAGGGGATCAATAATACTGATAGCCCCACAATGGCCTATACAACTGTGGATCCTGCTGCTTCTCTACCTGTCGGCAGCATCGCCGATTTCCCTGGGTCATGCACCAGGACTGCTATTTTTGGAGAAGGGCTCTCTCCTGCACCCCAACTTGGGGTCCCTATCTCTCACGGCTTGGCTGCTGAAAGGGTAGCCCTGGCTCCCTTCAACCTTCCACGGGACATGGAAGAGGCCCTTCTGGCCTTCAAATGGTGTCACTTCTCAGTCTGGTGTGCCGACAAGTGGGCAAACACATTTTCTTGCTCCTTTCAGATTGTACTCCAGTAACTACTCCACCTGTCGCAGGTGGGACTAAAGTCCAACTGAGAGTGCAAATGTGCGCTATCGCAGTGCATCACCATGCCGTTCAGTGAAAACCCCTCTTGGCCCAACCCTTTGTATCACGGTTCTTAGGGGCCTCATGCTATCCAAACCGCCCATCCTCCCATCAGCGGCAGAAAGGGATCTCAACGTGATGCTCTCGCAGCTTGCTAAGCCGCCGTTTGAGCCCCTGCCACTTGTGGTACCTCTCCTGGAAGGTCATCTTCCTCATGGCACTCACATCAGCTTGCAGGGTCAGCGAGCTCCAGGCTCTGATGGCAGAGGCCCCCTACACAAGGTTCTACAAGAACAGGATGGTGCTTCGCACACACCCCAAGTTTCTGCCGAAGGTGGTGTCCCCTTTCCACCTCAGCCAGGAGGTGGTGCTCCCCTCCTTCTTTCCAAGGCCTCACACTGGCAAGGCGGAGACCATCTTCCACACTTTTGGATTGTAAAAGGGCCCTGTTCTTCTCTCTACAATGGACTCAGGGCCACTGCAAAGCACTTCAGCTTTTCATTTCCTATGACCCCCCAGCTGACTGGGACTCCCAGTGACTAAACAAACTCTATCCATTTGGGTGGTGGACTGTATTGCCCTCGCCTTTGAGCAGGCTGGGATCTCACTAGACCACTGGGTCATGGAACACCACGTCAGGGCCATAGCTACTTCCATGGCAAATTTGAGTTCTGTACCTGTGATGTAAATCTGCCAGGCCAGCACTGGTCTTCGTTCCATTTCTTCGCTGCTTACTACTGCCTGGAGAGGGAGTCCCGATGGGACAGCGCCTTTGGCCATGACATACTCCATGATCTCTTCGGGGTGTAGGCAACTCCTGACCTCCAACCCTTCTGTGTTCAGGCTACAGGAGCACTGGTTCTCCGCTGGACACTTGGGTCTTGCGAGAGTCTCTCAGTTGGGACTTAACTGCTGAAGCTCACAGCTCACTTCTCTGGCCACCGTGGCATTTTGTACAGGTTCTTATTAGCCTGTAGCTATGGAGTCCCATATGTGAGGACTGACTTCCTGCTTGTTCCCAGAGAAAGCATAGTTACTCACCTGTAACAGGTGTTCTCCAGAGACAGCAGGAATCAGTCCTCACAACCCTCCCTCCTCTCCTTGGAGTTACTTCTGTACTGTATTTTAATTTTTGTCATCTTAGCTATGTCATTGGACTGAGGCAAGATGGCACCCTTGGGCAAGAAGGGGACCACGCATTTTGTGGTGCATCTCCCAAAGGCTTTCTTTGAAAGCTGGGGAGATGCTTCCGTGAGGGCTCCATCAGCACCGACATCACCCATATGAGAGGACTGATTCCTGCTGTCCCTAGACAACATCTGTTACATGTGAGTAACTACGCTTTTTCTTCTGCCTGATGACTAATGAGTGTATGTTCTGTTTTTTTGTCCACTTAGCAGAATTCAAAGCTTTAAATAGGTGTGTGCAATCATGTTCAATACATCAGTATTGCATTTGGTTTTAGGTTTAATCATCTGGCTTCCCCTTGGCATTGGTCCAGCCAGGTACCCATCTCCACCTTCCATGCTAGCTGGGGGGGGAGGTCTTCCTTCAAAATCATGAGTTGTGGTGGGTCCAGAAGAGTCCTCTTCAATGCTGCATCAGCCCAATGGCTTAAAATAAAGATGGGTCCATTCCAGATTCCCACTTTAAATTATATGGTAGATCAATACTTGCTTATGGGGCATTCGGTATGGATTTTGTCAGACAAAGCCATGGCGGTGTCATATCTTAGTCGCCAAAGAGAGAACAAGAACACAGGGGTGGCCTTGGAAACGAGTCTCTTGTTCCTTTGGGCAGAGCGTCATCTCCAGGCTCTGTTGGCTCGCATATTGTGGGAGTGGGGACTATCAAGGCCGATTTCCTCAGTCGTCATGTGTTGGATCCTGGAGAATGGGAACTGGCAATGTGGGCATTTTGCTGCATAGTGCAACAATTGGGGACTGGACCTGATGGCTTCTAGTGCCACAACCCCTGGCTCTGGGAGACCATGGAGACTTGCTGCAGCAGGGTCCCATCCTACTGGACAAATTGATTCCTTTCTCACTTATGGCTTGGCCCTTAGAAAACAGTGGTTAACTCGTAAGGAATATTCTGCAACCATCATCATCATTTTGCTCAAATTAGTCACCGTTTTTTGTCACTGGCTTACGTATGTGTCTGGCATGTGCTTGAGAATTGATGTCAAGGTCAGTGAATTTCGCTATGGTGGGCACAGGTGCCAACCATGCTAGCATTCCTCCAGAAAGATGTTGACAAGGATCTAGTTTAAACTCCCTGAAGGGACAGATTGCAGCTCTGTCTTGTTTTCGGTAGCTGGTGGTAGGCTGTTCCCTCGCTTCCCATGTAGATGTTTTTTGCTCTCTATGGGGGGTACGGTTGTTGCACCCTCCTGTACAGCCAGTTGTATAGCCTTGGGATCGTGCTCTGATTCTCTAGGCACTCATGAAGGAGCCTTTTGAACCCCTGAAGAGGGCCACTTTGAAGGGCCTTTCCTTGAAAGCAGTCTTTCTAGTAGCCGTTGCTTTGACATATCACATTTCAGAGCTGCAAGCCTTTTCCTGCCTGGTCCTCTTTTTGTCTTTTTTGCAATCTGGAGTCTTCTTGAAGTCTTTCTCTTCCTTTTTGCCCAAGGCGATGTCGGCCTTCTATGTGAACCAAGTGATTTCCTTGCCCACATTTTTGTCAGAGCAGTGCAAGAGTAAGGACAAGGATCTTCATCTAGTGGATGTTTGCAGGGTGCTTTTTCATTACCTGTAAGTAACAAATTCCTTTTCACTTTCTGACAAGTTGTTTGTCCTTTTTACCAGGTCATACAAGGGTCAAGCAGTTTCTAAGGCTACGCTTGCGCGCTGGATTAAAGAGGTTATCGCTTTGGCATATCTGTTGCATGGAAAGTCAGTTCTGGAAAGACCGAGGGTACACTCTATCACGGTTTAGACAACCTCCTGGGTGGAATCATGTAGACATTCTCCCCTAGATATCTGCCAGATGGCGACCTGGCATATTCAGGAAAGGCCCATGTACGTCTTGTTTCCCATGGACACCTATGTTATACCAGCAGCAACGTGGAATAAGGCCAGGACTTAGAAAACTTTCTGCTCTGTTCTTCAACGCATCCTATAGAGATGAATGGCTGTGACACATTTGTATTGAACTGGTGTGGCTGCTGTCCTGGAGGGCACAAGATGCAGTTGTATAGAATAGAATGCACAGGTGAGGGATATTTGTAAGGTTAAGAAACAATAAAAAATGCCCTTTCAGAAATATAAAGCACTGCAATAGTCTTTATTCTGACTATGCTAACATTTGCTATTTGTACGAAAGGGGCAATTCTTGGCTTCCCTAAAATTCCAGTGTTTGGAAAAATGGAAATGTAGATGTAGAGATTGTATGTGAGGTAGTATGGAGCAGATTCGTGTTTGGCTGAGAAATGCTGATCATATGTGGTGTCCTGAGAAGCCATGCCATTCTATTATTCACAACTGTCATCCAGCATTATGGGCCCATACACCTGCCTCTCCTGTGGAAGGTCCAGCATAAAGGGTGTCGAGAAGTTTTTCAGATATTTTGTGTAATGCGATGCTTCCGCTTGGGCCCAAGAGCTTACAAGCAGGAAACAGCCTTATGTTGTCCACTTTTGAATAAAGCTTCCCTTGTTGTCACCAGAGGTATTCTGGGACTTGTAGTTAGTTTATTCTTTAAGGACAAATTGTAGTTGTGAGTCGGTGGTTCAAGGCAGCAAGACAATTTATTTTGTGGGGCTTTCCAGGGCATTTAAGCTCAATACACAAACAAGGCAAAAAGGATGCTTCTCCAACATAAAGGATAAATCAGGTAACAGAGAATGATGTAACAAAAACCTCTTTTCACTGTTCAGCTGTTCTTATTCCCATGAGCTTACACTGAGGACTGCCTCGTGTGGTCATTCAACAAAAATACAGATAAACTTGCAACAGCTGTGATTTTCTTTTCTCAAAGCAAACTTCTTCCAAGCACTGCTTCATAGCTTCAGAAGGCAATTAAGCTTAGTAAAACACAGTATTAGCTTTCCTTAATTCTAAGCAGGTATTGTACTTATTTTCTATATTGTTTCACAGTCTCTCAGCTCAGTTCAATAATGCAGACTCTTCTTTTAAACACAATGAGCAATCCATTGGTACAGGTTCACACTCAGAGCTTGGCAAACAGGAATCTATTTGCATTCCTTCTATGGCATCAGGATATAAGGTATCTCTATCAAAGTTACAAACTCTCCCCGACTTTCTCTCCTTTAGAAATTCCTGGAACTGATTCCACAGCAATTCAGCTTGTAAAGGCACAGTGGTATTAGGGGAGTGAACTTTTCCCTCAGCAAACAACTCTCTCAGGGGTTCTAGCTTTGAAGACTCAGCTGTTCTGCTTTTATCAGGGCTATGACTTTTCCCATACATAAAACTTTCCACCCACCTCTTAGCAGTAGACAGTGAGGGCTCTGCTTCCTGGACCTTAGCAATAGCAAACTGTTTCTCTGTTGATTTCTCAGCTCTGAAACTGCTGGCTTTACCTTGGGGATGGTTCCTCAGACAAGCGCTGATTTCTTTCTTCCTGGGATCCTCCAGGCTCTGAAATTCAGCCTCCTTATGTCCTTCTCCAGTCCCTCTTAGGTAGCTGCTTTCCTGGGAGTTTTCTTCTTTCTTTCTCCTCCAGCTATGCTCAGCCTTGCTCTCTCTGTTGTCCTTTGCCTTCCTCCTTCCCTCCTCTTTCTGCTCTGCTCGTGGTTTTAAGAACCGTTGGCTGCTAGGCACTCCCTGTTCTCTGCACCTGTGTGACCAATCATCGGGCAAGCTTGTCTCCACCCCTGAGCTAGGGCATGGCCTGACCTTAGCAGGGAGCTGGGTTTTTTTCTGATCTGGCTTGCAAGTCTTATGCACAAGTGAACTGTCATTCATTTCAAAGGGGAAACTAGGATTTTCTTCCACTTCCATGTCTTCCTGGGAGCTTTCATCACTACAGTATTGACTATTTTATTGTTTGACATTTTTCTGTATGTGTTGTTTATTTTAGCTAGGTGAGCCCAATTTCTTTCTGGTACAGTTGTTAATGTTTTAGGTTTCCAAAAATATTGTTTAGGTTTCCAAATATTTAGGTTTCCAAAGTTTTCTTTATAATGCTTCATGTATTTCTTTTGCATAGAGGGGATAAGAGTTAAGATCTGTTAACACACAGTATAACAAATGAGAACTTTGTTGGGTGGAACATCCATTACTGTGATGTGATGTGGTTATAATTATGATGAGGTCATCAGGGTGTGCACTTCTTTTGATACAGAAGAACAGCTATAACTTTCCATACAGGTGTACTTGTGAGGAATGGGGAAGAAACCCATTGATTCAGACATGCATTCTGATTTTGCTACATGACGGTATTCTTATGTTCTGCTTCCTGTCCTTTCCCTCATCATGAACTTCTCGTAACTCTATTTCAGGCATGTCCAACTTTGAACAGGTCGTGATCTACTTTTTCCAGTCAAAAGTGCCGGTGATCTACCACCATGAAAATTAAGTTTCAAATTAGTTTCAAATTACATTTTAACCCAATAAAGTTGGAGGATTCCCCCCCCCCCCATTTTTAAAGAACCTTCTGTCATTTACTTGGATGTGATCAGCTGTTAAGCAAATTAAGCAAAAACAAAACAGAGATGAAGATCCAGTAAGAAATGCGAGGGGAAATGGAAAGTACATTTTTTCTTAAAGTTTTATTGAGTAATAACTTTCTTTAACTGTCTTAATAACTTTTTTTAACTTTTATTGAGTAATTTGTGTTAAATTTAGGTTGAGTATTGATCCAGCCTGATCTTGCACAATCTTTAGTATTTCGCTCTTGCTCATTAGTGAGACGTCTGAGCCTGCATTTCATCCACCAGCTTTTTGAAGTTGGGTGAATATTGCGTGAGGGCCAGTCTCAGGGAATCCTGGAGATGTTCATCTGTCGTGTTGAAACGTTGTGTACTCTTTGTCATTTTCAGATGTGAAAACTCAGATTCACACAAATAAGTTGAACTGAAACAGGAGTGTACAGCTTCACTGCATCTTCTCAAATTGGGAAATTTGTCTCTAGGCACTAGCTTCCAAAACGATTCTTGCTCAGCACGAGTCTTGAGAAAAATGTCATTTTTAAGGGTTAATATTTTGTTTTCAAGAGATAGCTTGTTTAGTGAGTAATTTTTACTGATAGCAGCTGCAGTTTCTTTAATGTCCACATCTACTTTGAATTGGTATGACAAGTACTCCACAACTGTTCCAAATTTTGGAAGTCACAGAATCTATTTTCAAATTCCTGGATAACAGAACAGATTTCTCTCACATACTTCTCGTTCTGAAAAACAAAATTTGGATATTGTCCCAGATTGTCCTGCGTAATAGGAAAATGATCAAAAGTGTTGTTTGCAAGGTCAGTCATCATTCGCTCAAATTTGCTCTTGTAGGATGAAACTGTACTCATCATCTCGCCAATGCATTTGTTTTTACCTTGTAGTTCAAGGTTCATATCACTTAGTTTGCCTGTAAAGTCAGCGAGAAATGCCAGATCACATAACCACTCCTCATCTTCCAACTCTGCTTGGTCATCTCCCCTCTCCTTCAAAAAACTTCTTATTTCATTCAGCAAATCATGAAAACTTTGCAGAAATTTGTGCCTACTTAGCCACTTTACATCTGTGTGCAAAATGATTTCCACTGCCCCTTCATCAAGAGTAAGATTGAAAAGCCGTCTTTGAAGTGATCTTCCACAAACTGAATTTACAATTTTGAAAATGATGTCCATGACAGTCTTTGTATTGAGTCTCTTGCTTGCCAAAACTTGCTGGTGAATGATGCAGTGGTAAGAAAGGAAATCTGGGAAGTCGTCATGCTGTCTATAGAGAGCTATGAAACTGTTAACCTCACCTGTCATTGCTCTTGCTCCATCAGTAGTGATGAAAACAAGTCTATGCAATGGAAGATTACACTTTGTCACAAAAGAATGGAAAGAACTGAATATTTCCTGACCGGTAGTTCTCCCTTTTAACACTAGAAGCCCCAAAGTGCGTCAATTGACGCAAATGCATCTTCGAAGTTGTATACCAGCGCCACGTCAGTCATGTTCCATGACTTTGTTAGCAAGGTAAAAATGTTCAAATTTGTGTATCGAAAATTAATGACAGATGCACCACCTAGCAGGAAAATGAATTTATAACTAGAAGCCCCAAAGTACGTCAATTGACGTATTCAATTGTCTTGGATGCGTCAATTGACGTACTTTGGGGCTTCTAGGTATAAATTAATGTTCCCACTAGGTGGCAAATCTCAATCACTGTTTATAGTTTTTCTCCAACATTACAAACAATAAACACATGATGATGCACGTATTTAACAAATAAGTAACTTCACATTAATTCACATCTGCATTTCATGCTAAACGCAGTCGTCGTGATAATGCGTCAATTGATGCACTTTGCGGTTTCTAGGTAAAATTTCTTTTGGGGCTTCTAGTGTTAAAGAAATCATTCCAAGTGGTTCTTCTTTAACACTGAAGTCTTCAAAAATCATCTGGATAAAGACTAGTAACTTATGTCTGTAGATTCATCCAGTTGGAGTGAGAAAGCAACACAATTTGAAACATCCTCCAACAATTGTTCAGTTGTGTCTCTATACATCTTTTCTATTCGCCGCACGACGGTGTTTCTTTAACAATTGTACATCTTGAATAGCAGCTATGATCTCTTTCTTATTTTTAAATCCTTCAAAAAGATTGTCAGCTGCTTCAAGAAAACAATCTTTTACAAATTCCCCTTCAGTGAAAGGTTTGCATTTCTTTGCGATCAGGTTGCTGACCTTGAAGGATGCTATGGTTGCATTGACCGAATGTGACCTTGGCTTTGCCATCAACTGTTGCTGAGTAGCCAATTTTGATTTACGTTCTTTGAGCTTCAGTTTACGAATTTCACTTTTGGGTGGAAAATCAGCATCAAACTTATTGCTATGCAGAGCCTTATAATGACGTTCCAGATTACCTTTCTGGGCAAGGATACTGGGGCATTACAAATTAGACAACAACACTTGTCTTTCACCATGATGAAGAAGTAGTCCATTTCCCATTCATCATGAAAGTAGTAGGTTTTGCTCTTCTTTGGAACACTCATCTTCGTTATACTGGGGTGGCTGGATGTAAGAAGGCCAAATTTGCTAAGTTAGTATAAACACTGGCTGAATCTGGTCCAAAACTGTCACTGTCCCAAAGTATTAAAGATCAACAGGAACTGAAGACCTCTGGATGATGTGCAGTACAAGGACTGGAGATGCCAAAACCACACATGCAGTTCTAAAAGTAAAACTAAGAATTCTTCATACTGGCACCAATAATCAAATACCGCCAAACAAGTTCAAATACCACCACACTCAATTTAATAAATTCTGCACACAGTGTAGAATCAGCGCAAAGGCAAGGCGAAATAAAATTGCAGTGTAGAATCAATGCAAAGGCTAGGCAAAATAAAATTGCAGAGGCAAGCAAAAGGCACAGTGGTTTGAACTAATTCGAAGGCAAGGCATAGGCAAGTTAGAACAAAGTTGGAAAAGCCCAACAAAATCATCAAATTCTTGACATTTTGTTGTGTCTGCCCGAAAATATTTAATGAAAGTGAACTATAAAGCGACCAACGACCAGCACACGACACAACTAATATGGTAAGTGTATTCAGGTAAAGCCCGGGCGAATGGATATCGCCTGGTTTATAACACTCTTCTAAGGGGTGTTGGGGTGGGGGCAGGAATGGGTGATTCTGGAAGGCAGGAGACCAGGTATGATGCCGGGCCTGTGGCGTCTCATCGTGGGGCATGGGCGGCGGCCCCCTGGGGTACCCACAAACTGTTGGCACGAAAACAACAAGCACCCCAATACACCCGCAGGCAAGTTTCCCGCAGGCAGGGAAAAAGACAGGCAAAGGATCAGCAGCGGCTGTAAGTCCTCGGCAGACGACCTGCCGGCACGAGCTCTCTCCTAGCGACGGGGCGAGCTGCTGGAGAGATGGAGCCAAGTGGAGCTGGTGATCTACCTCTGACCCCTCCGCGATCTACAGGTAGATCGCGATCTACCTGTTGGACATGCCTGCTCTATTTGATGTGATCTATTTCTGTTTCCTCCACATATTGTTGGGGAGGTTGTATGAACTGGCATGACACTCATGCACAGCTATCAGTAAACAAAGGGTGTCCTGGTTCTGTTGGGAGTGGGTGAGAGGATTTCATGGCATATGGAAAGGGTTCTGAGATTTTGGGCACAGGGCATGTGTTGTGGTTACATTTGGAAGGAAATTGCATGCAGGGATTGAGAGTATAGTGCGATACTCTTGAAATGGTAGGACAACTGACCACAAACACAACCTATCTCTAAGCATATAGTAACTCTCCATCTGTACAGGCATGGTAAGTCAAATGCCACAGAACACCAGAGATTGGAGCAGAGGAATAAGTTGAATCTTAGCACTAGAGGGATCATCCAAATATATTGAAAATCCAAATTTTGATAAAATTCCAGTTAAATAAAAAGACAAAAAAGAAAAATAAGGTGGTACCTTTTTATTGAACTAACTTCATACATTTTGGACTTGCTTTTGAAGTTTTAAACTTTCTTGAGAACAACAGATGACATTTTTTCTATGGGGCGCATATGCAAATTAGCCATGCGGTGCCCCTGTTTCTCTGAAACAGCATGCCCAACTTGACCCTCATTTATATTCTGGGCCTTCTCTATGCTACTTCTTTATACAGAATCCTCTCTCTGCCCTCTTTTGCTCTTTTTTTTCACTCATTCTATACTTGGCATCCTAATTTCTGGAATGTTCTTCCACATCCATCCTTTATCTCCCCCCCCCCCCACTTCCACTGATAACCTCATACAGCCTGAGCTTCCCTTGTAGGGCCGATGCTACCCGTTGCTACCCAGTAAGCCGGGTGAGCGCAGCAGGAGGGCGCCGGAAGCGGGGGCGCCATTGCTAGCCGCCCGCCAACCACTACTTCAGAAAAGGAAGCAGCTGTGGGAACATTTCTCTGTTCCCGCGACTCTGCTATCTTTTAAACTGCTGGACCACTGCGTTTCTCATAAGAAACAGTAAATGCTTATTATTGCCTTTAGAAACTCGGTGGTCCAGCAGTTTGAAAGATAACAAAGCCATGAGAACAGAGAAATGTTCCTGTGGCTGCTTTATTTTCTGAAGGACGAATCAGTGAGGGGAGAGAGGGCAGCTGTTACAGAAGGGAAAGGAAGGGGCCAGAAGGGAGCTGACACAGGGGAGCTGGAAGGGAACTGACATGGGGGGGGGGGGGGTGCTGGAAGATGGCTGGGTAATAGGAGGGGATTGGAAGAGAGCTGACAGAAGGGAAGGTGGGGGCTGGAAGGAAACTGACACAAGGGGCTGGAAGGTGGCTGGGTAATAGGAAGGGGATTGGAAGAGAGCTGACACGGTGGAAGGTGGCAGCTGAAAGGGAGCGGACATGGGGGGCTGGATGGGAACTGACACGGGGGGGATGAAAGGTGGCTGGGTAAAAGGTGGGGGGTTGGAAGAGAGCTGACACGGGGGAAGGAGTGGGCTGGAAGGGAGCTGACACTTGGGAAAGGGGCTGGAAGGTGGCTGGGTAATAGGAGGGGGTTTGGAAGAGAGCTGACACAGGGGAAAGTGGCGGCTGAAAGGGAGATGACATGGGGCTGGAAGGGAACTGACATGGGGGCTGGAAGTTTGCTGGGTAATAGGAGGGGGGTTGGAAGAGAGCTGACAAGGGAAAAGGGGGGCTGGAAGAAAGCTGACATGGGGAGTTGGAAGGGAGTGAAAAAGAGGAGAAGGAGGGGGTTGGAATGAAGGTGGGGGCTGGAAGGGAGCTGACAACTGGGGATGGCACTGGAAGATGGATGGACAAAGGAGAAGGTGAGTGGAAGGGAGCTGACATGGAAGGGGGCACTGGGACTGGAAGTTCACTGATACCTGGGATGGTATTTTGCTTAGAAGGGGTTGGATGGTGGGGAAGGAGGGGGACTGGAAGGGAATAGACACCAATGGCTGTGCTGGGAATGCAAGGGGTTGATACTGGAAAGTAATGGGAGGGGAGGCTGTAAAGGGGGCTGATACTGGCGAGGGGTACTGGGACTGGAAAAAGGCTGATGGAAGAAAATGAAGAAAGCAAAAGGAGAGACAAGAAATGGTAGATGGACTATAGACCGTAGAAAGAGAGCTAAGAGAAATCAGAGGAAAACAGAAACCTCAGATCGGGACCAGCATGATCAAAAATCGTCGAAGGTAGAAAAATAATTTTATTTTCAATTTAGTGATTGGACTTTGCGCTATCTTTATATTTCACACATTATGGGGAACTGCATCTCTTATCTGTTGTTGCACCGCATGCAGAGCCGGGCTTCTTGGGGTTTCAGTTTAATTTTTGTCTACATATTTTCATTTTTACTTTAGGTTTTGGTCACTTATTCTGTACTTGGTGAGGGACTGTGTTCTGAGCGTGTGACCAAGGTCAGGTGTTCTGTTAACATGGAGTTTGTAAGTAGGAATCTGTACTGTAGTAATTTGACTTGTTTAGCTTTTCAAAATAGTGTTTAGATGTTTTGGGATCCATGCTGCTTTTTTCTGGGTAGGCCCCTTATTGTATGAATTTTGGAAATGTATGCTGCTATGGTATGCTAGATTTGGCCTTGTAGATCTTCAGTGACTTTTGCAGTGTTTTATATTAGTTCACAATGTGCCTGGCACTGGAGAATGTTTATGTTGTTGTTAGTGAGATGACCAGAATCAGATTTTATTTTATTTTTTTGGACTATCGCAGCCTGTTTGTATGATGCTAAGTGTTTACTGCTAAATATTTTTATTTTGGCTATGCATTTGTTTTTTTGCTGCAATTTTCTCACAAAACACGATTTGAAGGAGAAATACTAATATCACTTGAAAAAAAGTTCACAAAGTGGTTTTGGGACAAAGGAGGGTAGGATGCAGCCAACATTAATAATAATGAGGGAGGGGCGCTGATTTATAGGTTGCAGAGGGGTGCTAGAAACCCTAGCACCGGCCCTGTTCCCTTGTCCTGCAATTTCCCAGTTTAGCTGCTATATTCATGTCTGTTTTGTCTCCTCTTCCCTCCATTCATGTCCTACATTATCTGCCTAGTGGCAGAGTTATCACATTCTCCTTCTCCCAGTTACTGAATCTCCACTCTTCTGTTCCCAGTCACTCAATAGTGATGCTCCTACTCATTTCTATCTCTTCCCTCCTGCAAAATCACCAATCACCAAGACTCCATTCTCACTGCCAAACCCAAATCACCTCTTCCATACATATGAAAAATGAGTCCGTATGGCCCCCCCCCTCAAAATTAATTTTCATTTGTGCTTTCACTTAATCCCTCCCTCGCCAACCCTGGAGTGTCAGAGCTCTTCCTCGCAGACTGGACACACAGGGCAGTTAAAACTGCTCTTCTGCCACCAGCATCAGGCTGTGTGTGGGGGGAGGGGGAGCAGCAGCTCTTACCATCCTATAGCAACACCTATAATCAGGGAGTCTGATGGGATTTGTAGTCTTGACATTCTGAGCTGAGAAGCCAGCTGAAAATGCTTGCCATAACTGCAGCTAAGTTTTGAAAAAAAGCTAAACTGCCAGAAATAGAAATGGAGTCATAAGTGTGGCTGTCCAAGGGTTTTCTTCACCAGTAGATTTTTTCCTGCTTAAAATTAGCTACAGTCACTCAGCTGAGAGCAAAGCTGGGTTACTGGACAGACAGAAAAATAAGTTAGAATTTACTGTTGAAGCTAAGTAAGTCGGTATTGATATCTGTATCTTCTGTAACTGAAATGCCTGCTGGCCTTAAATCACCGGGCTGATTGGCAAACTGTGAAGTTTGTTGTTCTAAATATATGTCTTTTCTCTGAGGAAGAAAGACACATCGAGATTCTACCCCAAAGACCTTACTGAAAGGATCTTTCATCTACAGAGGCATAGGGAAGAAAAGGCATTAGCAGTGTGCAGGCCAAAAATGTTCATTTTATTTAGTTTTCCATGTTGTTTTTGGGATTTTTTGTTTTTGTTTTTGGGAAAATGTCATTAATAGCATGCACTACTGCTTAGTAGGGTACACTGTGAATAGTGTGTGATATCACTCACTAGTTCATGTTCTGGATGAATGGTGCCTGCATTTTATTTATTTTATTTATTTATTTATTTACATTCTCTTATATACCATGCTATTCTGCATCAGCGCGGTTTACATTGAACAAACTGAAATTACATTGAACAGGGTATTATAACTTGGAGATAACTATTTTACAGGGAACATGGGCTATGGAGGGTTAAGTGGCTTGCCCAAGACCACAAGGAGCACCTGTGGGACTAGAAACCCCAGTCCTTCCGGCCCAAGGTTGCTGTCCTCTAGTGGGATTTGAACCCCCGACCTTCCGGCCTGAAGTACCTTGCCCCAACCACTAGGCTACTCCTCCACTCTCCTCCACTCTACTCCTTTTGAATACACAAATACTGTGCACATTTGCGCAAATGTACACAGTATTTGCGTATTCAAAAGGAGTGTACACTATTCACCCAGGGCATGCAATACTAAGCGGTAGCACGCACTATTCACCGAGGGGGTCATTCCGATCCTCGTTTAACAGCTAAACGTCTGGATCGTACTGACGGCCACAGAGCTCCCCACATGTATAGCCGACTTGTGCGGGAAGCTCTGTTTGTGGGCGAGAGGGGGTGGGCCGGGGGAGGAACAGTGGTGGGCGGTGGGCAGGAACGCAATCCTGGATGTAAAGGGCCGATTCTGAGGTTGGCCTTGTACATCTAGGGTCGGCAATATAGAGAGGGGAATTATTCCACCTCGGAGGTGGAATAAGTCCACCTGGACGTCGGACTGTGGAGCCATGCAATATCAAAGTGGTAAGGGGTGCAGTCCGACCCTGGTCATGGAAGGTCAGATCGCGGGTCGGGCTGCGGGGAAAGAAGTTTATTTTCTGCGGCCAGGGATCGCATCTCCTGAATGGAGTCATGGCGACAGGGCGCCATGGCACTGCAGCTCCATTCAGGAGCCTGGCTGAGCTAGCCAGGTAGTTGGCTGGTCGTCCGGGGTGCCTGAATCGGGATATGTCCCGGACATCTAGCCACTATGCCATGGTTCTGCTCCCACGGGGACATCTAGCCCCCATGGGAGCAGAATTGAGTGCATCCCTGGACCGTCTGGATGTCTAGACGTCCGGACGGCACAGGGATGCACAACTTGGAATTGCCCTCCAATAGTGTACACTAATTACAACAATTGAAAAGTGATGACATTTCAGGATTTAATTCTGTTTCAGAGTGAAAACAACATGAAATGATTTAGGACATGTTGACATTTCCTATGTTGTTTTAAATGAATGTACATCCCTAGGTGACATAGTGTTGGTATTAAATTAGATAGAGCACCGGGAAGGTGGATCATAGAGTTCTCTGAAAAAGTGTGTCTTCTGACAGTGTTTAAAAGTAGGGTATAATGCAGCATGGTTTACTCTGAGGCAAAAAAGTTAACTTCCAGAGTTAAGCAAGGTTTATTTTTATTTTTGTATGTAAATCTGGAAATGTATAATAGAAGTACATTGGGAAAATATACAGATCAATATTCAGCAGCACTTATCAAATTAGCAACACCTGCTATCCGGATAAGTGACACTTAACGAGCTAGTGCCAAGTTGATCTGTAAAGATATTCAGTGGCACTGTCACTAGAGTGCCAGGGCAATCCATGGGCAGAGCAGGGATAGAGCTGGTTATTTATTTATTTGCAATATTTAATATACTGTCATTTGTGCCAAAAAAATCCATCAATGAATTAAAAGCAGAAACTTAAGAATCCATAAAAGAACACAAGAGACAAGACAGAAAACAGTAGATTGGGGAGTGTACTGCACAACAATATTAACCAAGGACAATGACATATAAGCAGAAATATAATAGGAAAAGCAACATCCACCATCTGAAAAAAGGGATTAACAATCACTGAATGTTCTCCAGAGGATCAAGTTATTTATGCTAACTTTAAATTTCTTCAAAGAAGATTTTAAATGAAAGTTCAGAGGGAGTGTATTTTGTAGAGATGAAGCAAGAAAACTAAACAGAGCAGTACATGTTATTTCCAGTTTGATTGAGGAGGAGGTATGGTTAACAGGTTTGCTTCAGAGGATCTCAACGAATGGCCACGACAGTTGGGAATGATCAAAGAAGAGAGAGAGGATGGGGATCCATTATAATGAATCATATGAATGAGAGACAGAATTTTGTATTTGATCCTTCTAGAAATCGGAAGCCAATAGAGTGCTTTAAGAAGCAGCAAGACATGAACAATACGTTTTGCTTTGTAAATAATTCTTGCTGCAGTGCTTTGGATTAATTGCAATCTTTCAAGACTATAAAGAGGATTACCAGCAAGAAGAACATTACAATAATCTAATTTACTATGAACAAGGGCATGGATAAGAATCGCTGTGTCTTTCTTACTTAAGATATCAAAGAGTGTAACAGGTACAAAGCTGCAAATACAGTAATTTTAGAAATATGTAGCTGAAAAAAAACCAGAGGGGTATCCAATAACACCCCCAGAGATCTGATACAGCTTTGAAGAGGCAAGGGAGTACTTGCTAAAGTAGGATGAAAGCATGGAGAGTATTTGTTCCTAGTCAGCCAGATGACTTCCAATTTGGAGGTATTAAGCCGAAATCTGCAAGCTGAGAGACAATCTGTAATAGTCTGAAATGAGGAGTCCCCAGATTGATGGGTAATCAAAATCTGTGTATCATCTGCAAATAAAAAGGGACTAAAACCCAACTCTTGGATGAGAGTGGCAAGGGGTGTTAAAAAGAAGCAGGGCCAGAACTTAACCTTGGGGGTACTCCAGTAGTAAGAGGGTAGCTTTTAGATTGGGTATATAACCAGATCAAAGTCAGAGCTGAGATCTAGTTGTATCAGTAGCACATCCCAACCATTTTTCCAATAAGTATAAACTTCATTCAGCTTGCTAAAAAAAGAAGATCCAATACTGGATCCATGTTGGAAACCAGATTGCCACTATATGGATAACTATCTGGATAACTTAGAACAGCAAAACAGCTGTATTCCATGCTTTAAGAAAAGTGGAAGGAAGTCCAAAAGAGACAGCTGAGGGAGATATTCAAGATCAACAATAATACAGTTACTGGTGATGAGTATCCAGATTTCTTTGTCAGGTGCCTGGCTGTTAAAATATGGCAACTGTCATGCCTGAATAGTGATAACTGTAACTTCATTATACAGCCTTACGCTACCTGACCTATCTGTTTTTTCATAATATAATGCAGATAAAATAGTATCGAAATAACATAGAATTATAATTTCTCCTTGTTATTTGTCAAAAGGTTAACCCTTCTGAAATAAAGGATTTTATTGTTGAGTTTGTTCTCTAAGAAGGGAATGCACATGTGAGAACTATTAAGATTATCACTAAAATAAAAAGGATATATAACTATATTTCTCCATTATTCAGACTTTTAAGGATCATTCCCTAAAACCAAAGTAAAAATGTGTAGGAGGAGAACGGAACTGAACATAGGCATAGTGGCTTCCTTTTTCAACTTTTTCTTGGTTGGAATTTTCAGTTAAATCCACATCCTGTCCAAAATGCTTTTTTGGCAATTGTGATATTATATGAAATAATACTTCAATGATGCATCAGAAGTGGAATGCCTGGCCATATGTGTTATTTAAAAAAAAAATGCCAGATTCCAATGGCACTAAAGCAATTAATTTTTTTAAATCATACGTTGTTTCATACCAGAAGTTTTATCTTTTTCAGTATTCTCAAAAAAGGATGAAAAATCGTACCTAAGTATCCAAAATTCTTGCCGTCGAATTTTTTTACTGAATGTTCATTAGAAATATGAGGTTATGTAGGTTGGCAAAGAATATGGCTGCCTTAATTTCACCAAGGCATGAATGTATATTTTACCTCTAGATGAGAGAACAAAGTAGATATTCTGTTACAAAGAATTGGCAAGATCAAGTTCACAGATGGATGGGATGCAGACTAATGAAATTTTAAAATGTGAATATAGATCAGTCAGTAACATTGAGCCTTTGTTCTATGATACACACTTTCGGTGTTTTGCATAGGAGATTGGTGACTCAGCTTTTTGGGGAGGTTAAAGTGGACCGAGGCTGGGCTGGCAGGTTTGGATGGGCATGGCAGGGCAAATTAAAATTTTGGGGGTGAACAGCAACATCTACTGTATGTCAGCAATAAAGGGACAGTAGGGGCTCTTTTGAACAAAGCAAGGAGGAACACTTTCACTATGTAGCTCAGGTGCAGCTATACCTGCTTCCTCCCTCCTAGTTCCTTTTTTACTGACGGTAATATGCAACCGATATACTCCAGGGAATTATGTGCCAAAAAATCAAAATAATGCACCAAAATAATTCAACATATTAAACACACCAGTATTTGCAGTTTCTCCAGGAACAAGCAAGAACTCAGTCCTCACATATAGGTGACGTTGGCGCCGACGGAGCCCTCGTGCGGAGCAATTCCCCAGCTTTCAAAGAAAGCCTTTGGGATTGCCATGCGCATGCCCAGTCCCCTTCCCGCCCAAGGGTGCCATCTTGCTCAGTCTCCCTTTTTCCGCGGAGCCCTTCGGACGTGGTCCTGCTTTCCTCGGAAAAGGTGCATCAAAACTGCAAAGTTTTTGTTCGTTTGGGTCCGGTTCGATGCCGGTTCCCCTTCCTGCCTCGGCTTGGTACACCGGTTTCGAGCCTGGTTAAAGTTTTTCGGTTTTTGTCCTTTGAGACTAGCGTTTGCGCTCTTTTTATTTTTCACTTGCAGCCTGGTCGTTTGACCTTGCAGGGGCCCTTTTTCCCCTGATAGCTGCCAGCGGGTTCAAGAAGTGTGATCAGTGTAAAAATCTAATGCCCCTCACCGACACACACGACTGCTACCTCCGATGCCTCGGACCCGACCATGACCCAGTGGTCTGTGGGCCGTGTGGCAAAATGCCTTCCAAGGCACTTAGGAGTTGGCAGCACCAAAGTGAAAGAATTTTCTCGGAGTCTGCATCTGTCCGAGCCTGGACCTCGTCAGAAGCCTCGATGTCTCAGGAGTCTGACCCTGAGCAGCATCGTGGGTCTTCTGAGCGGTGGTCTCCCTCCTGGGAACACTGGAAGAAGAAGAAGCTTGTGAGGGCAGCATCATTGGAGGCCTCTGATCAGCCTGGGCTCTAGGGTTCCAGATCGCGGAGCCCTGACTGCCACCCCGGGCCCTCAGAATCGGAGAGGCTGGCCAAGCTACCTCGCACGGAGCTGGAGACGCCGAGTAAGGTAATGTCTGTTGTCCTCGTGGACTCTTCTCCAGGAGAACCGGCGTCGAGCCCAACGGCATCGGGACCCGAGCCAGAGGTTGCGGAGCCTTCTGAGCTCGGTCTCAGGTTGGTGGCCCTGGAGAGCAGCATGACTGTCTTCATGGAGCAGTAGCGGGCGCTGATAGCCATTCTCACCCGTCCATCTGCTCCAAACACCGGGACCTCGATATCTAAGTCGACCCCGGAGGCCGAGCCAATCTTCGAATCGATAAAATCTCGAGTCGATCCTCGGCCAAGGTCTCCCTCGACCTCCCGTTCGGGACCGAGGTCATCGACGCTGGTGCCCTCAGCGTCGGGGCAGTCGGGTCCGAAGCCCTCATGGCCGGAGCCACTCGATTCCTCCTCAGATGATTCGGCATGGGAGACAGAAGATGAAGAGTCTCCAGACACCCACTGAACCCGGTGCATTCCATCGGACTCACTGGGCTCGGAACCTCGGAGAAGGTCCCCTCTGGAGAATACCAGGTTCTCAGACTTTGTCAGGGACATGGCCAAGGCTTTGGCATTCCCAGTTGAGTCTGAGGAGGAGCCTCGAGCCGAGGAGCTCGAAGCCCTCCAGTATGACTTTCCCCCGAGGGAAGCCCTTACTGTTCCAGTTCCTCCGATGTTGGAATGGCTGATGCTCCGCATGTGGGAGTCCCCGGCCTTGATGCCGGTTCTCAGCAAATGGGTCGATTCCATATATCGAGTCCGTAAGAGCCCTGGGTTCCAGAAAGCGCAGCTGCCGCACAACTCCATGGTTTTGGAATCGGTGATGCAATAGCTCAAGAGCCAAAAAACGCACTCCTTAGTGCCTCCCGGCCGGGAGGCCCAGAACCTGGACGCCCTTGGCAGAAAGTGCTTCCAGGGCTCGATGCTCTCATGCCATGTCCAAACCTACCAGCTGTACATGGGCATGTACTTGCGAGAACTGGCAAAGGAGATTACTGGGTTCTCGGCTGGCCTCTCCGAGGAACCCTTGCAGCGCTTCAAGGCCTTGTCAACAGGGATTCGGGAGTGCTCGAAGTTTATGTCTCGAGTAGTCTACGACGGCTTCAAGGCATCAGCCTGAGTAGCCGCAGCCAGCATCGGTGCATGCCATCAGGCCTGGCTAATGTCATCAGATCTGGAGTCATGGGTTCAGGACAAGTTGGTCGATGTCCCGTGCCGAGGTGACAACCTATTCGGCAAACCCATGACTGAAAAGGCTACGGAGATTGAGTCAGAATACTTGACCCGGACAAGGCTCTCGAAGGAGACCTCTGCCCCTTCTCACAAGAAGAAGGGCTCAGGCAAAAAGGCCTTTTTCCTGAGGAAGGGTACTGCTTACCGCAATTACCCCACCTATCAGGCCACCCCGGCTCCCCAACAAGGGCAGAAGGCCAGGGAACAGGGGCATGGCCCACATAAGCAGAAAGCCCCCAAGCCTCCAGCTCTGGCTCCTAGCCAGCCAGGAGGAGGTTTTTTTGCTCTCACTGCATAGCTCCTCTCCTGCCAGTGGTTTGGCCATGCACAGGAGGAAGGCTGACCCTGTATGCCCACAGATGGCCAGCCATCACTACGGATACCTGGGTCCTGCAAATAGTTCAGAAAGGCTATTTGCTCCATTTTAACAAGGTACCCCCCTCCTTCTTTCCAGGAGAGCCTCTCAGGCCCCCTCTGCACAGGAACCTCCTCTTGCAGGAGTTAGCAGGTCTTATAAAAGATCAGGTGGTGGAACCGGTGCCTCACCACCTGCAAAGGCAAGGATTCTACTTCAGGTATTTCCTCATACAAAAAGAGAACTGGAGGCCTTCGGCCCATCCTCGACTTGCGGAATCTGAACAAGTTCCTGGTGAGGGAAAAGTTCAAGATGCTTTCCCTTGGAATACTGCTGCCTTACCTCCATCAGGGAGACTGGCTATGCTCCTTAGATCTGAAGGATGCTTATAAGCACATCCTCATACATTCAGACCACAGACAATATCTCAGATTTGTAGTGGGAGGAAACCATTTTCAGTACAGAGTACTTCCATTCAGCCTAGCCTCTGCCCCCAGAGTATTTACCAAATGTCTGGCGGTAGTTGCGGCCTTCCTCAGGAACCAGGGAATTTTTGTCTTCCTGTACCTGGATGACTGGCTCATCAGGGCCCAGGCGCCTCAGGAAGCTCAACAGGCCACAGCTCGCACTATCAGCATACTGCAGCATCTAGGCTTTGTCATAAATCAAGCAAAGTCCACTTTGCTCCCCACTCAAAACTTAGAGTTCATAGGGGCAAGACTAGACACCCTTCAAGCAAAGGCTTACCTGCCAGAGGGCAGAGCACAGAGGCTTCTGGAGTTAGCACACCAAATCAGCCACAAGTCTCAAATATCAGCAAGGCACTTTCTACGCCTCCTAGGACACATGGCCTCCACGGTTCATGTGACCCCAAACGCCCATCTCCACATGAGGACAGCTCAGTGGTGCCTCAGAGATCAGTGGACACAAGCTACAGGAAGACTCCGAAACAGGATCAGAGTGTCCAAATGACTACTGCGGTCATTGACCTGGTGGCTTCAACCATCCAATCTGCTCGAGGGAGTGTCTTTCCAGCCTCCCTTGTACACAAGAGTGCTGACGACAGATGCATCTCTGCTGGGCTGGGGAGCCCATTGCCAGGACTTATGCACTCAAGGGATGTGGTCTCCTGAAGAGAAGATGCAAAAAATCAACCTCTTAGGGCTCCGGGCGATACGCCTAGCTCTTCAAACCTTCTCTCATGTTCTCTCACATCAGTCTGTCTTAGTACAAACAGACAACCAGGTGGCTATGTTCTACGTGAACACCCAGGGAGGGGCAGCGTCCCGCACCTTATGTCAAGAGACACTGGACCTCTGTTCTTTTGCAATTTGACAGAGTATGTCTCTCAAAGCAGTTTACCTGCCAGGTCAGGAGAACTGTCTAGCAGACAAGCTAAATAGAATTCTCCAACCTCACGAGTGGCAACTGAATCAGGAAGTAACCCAGCAGATCTTCCATTGCTGGAGGCATCCGACCATAGATCTCTTTGCCAGTCTGCACAATCATCAGTTGCCCAACCTTTGCTCCAGACAGTCACACCCCCAAAGGATGGCTGCAGATGCCTTTCTAATCTCCTGGTCAGTGGGCGTCCTGTATGTGTTTCCTCCCATGCCTCTGGTGGCTCGAACTCTTTTCAAAATTCTTCGAGACAAGACCTCGGTCATCTTGATAGCCCCCAGATGGCCAAGGAAACCTTGGTTTCTGCTTCTCCTTCAGCTGGCAGTGGAAATCCCACTTCCTCTGGGGACACAGCCTGACCTCCTGTCCCAGGAGCAGGGCTCTATCTTCCACCCCAACCTCAGGTCCCTCAACCTGATGGCATGGCTGCTGAAAGGGTAGTGCTGGCTCCTCTACTCCTACCTAAGGATGTGGAAGAAGTGTTGCTGGCTTCCAGGAGGCAATCCACTAGGAAGTCCTACGCCTTCAAGTGGCACAGGTTTGAGTTGTGGTGTAAACAACGCAGTGAAAATCCTTTCTCTTGCCTAGTACCAGTTGTGTTGCAATACTTGCTTCACCTCTCAGAATTAGGCCTCAAGTCTAACTCTGTCAGGGTTCATCTGAGTGCTTTATCGGCGAACCACTCTCAGGTGGAAGGCCAACCTCTTTCGGCTCACCCCTTGGTGTCCAGATTCCTCAGATGTCTACTCCTACTGAAGCCCCCCTGTTCACCCTCCAGCGACTGAGTGAGACTTGTAGCAGCTTACTCGCCCACCTTTTGAGCCGATGTCCACTGCCATCTGCGCTTCCTTTCCTTGAAGGTCCTCTTCCTGGTGGCATTCACATCTGCCAGACGTGTGAGTGAGCTGCAAGCTCTGGTATCTGTTAGGCTTCCACCATTCCCATCCCCCAACCAGGCCTCTCCTCCACCCTCCTTTACCCTGCTTAACTGTCCTCTTCTCTCTCTTCCTGTCCCTCCCTATCCTGTCTAAACAATGGTGTTCCTTTCTTTTTCCACTTTCCAATTGATTTTATTGTACACCGCCCTGACGCATACGCTTGGGCAGTATATCAAGCAATAAATAAAGAAGACCGTACACGCGGTTTTACAGAAATAGGGTGGTTCTTCCCACTCACCCCAAGTTCCTTCCGAAAGTGGTCTCTTCTTTCCACCTCAATCAAGAGGTGGTTCTTCCAACTTTCTTTTCCAGGCCGCATGCCAGTCTGGCAGAGGCGGTCCTGCATACCCTGGATTGTAAGAGGGCACTTACTTTCTACTTAGAACATATGTGGGGACATCGGAGAGCTTCCCAGCTCTTCCTGTCTTATGACCCCAGTAGGTTGGGTCTACCAGTCACCAAGCGTACCTTATCCACCTGGGTGGCAGACTGTATCACCTAGGCATACAGGGCAGCTGACCTCCAGCTGCAGGGTCGAGTCACGGCCTACCGCGTCAGGGCTAAGGCTGCATCAGTGGCTAACCACCACTCTGTACCACTGGCAGACATCTGCCGGGCCGCGACTTGGTCTTCAACCCAGACCTTTGCTGCCCATTACTGCCTGGAGAGAGAGTCCCAGTGGGACAGTGTTTTCAGCCAGGCCAAATCACCTGGGCCGGATGCTATACATCCAAGGGTGTTCAAAGAACTGAAATATGAGATTGCAGACCAGCTATTAGTAATTTGTGAATTTTCATTAAAATCATCTGTAATACCTGAAGATTGGAGGATCGCCAATGTCATAATTTTATACTGTTGCCAGTAGATATCATACTGTTGCAGTAGTCTCATTTCTACCATAGTATTATACTGTTGCCAGTAAATATCATACTGTTTCAGTAGTCACACTTTACTGTAACATTGTACGGCACCACTTATACTGTAACATAGCCTTTATTAATTATACTGTAACCTGTAAATTGCCTCCCAAGAATCTGAGACTCCCATACACATCCCATATCAAGAAACTAAAATGTCTTTCCACCTCATCACCTTCCTCAGTTTTTACCTTCTCACAGACTGGCTAGGGACCTCCCTTGCCTACTCTCCCTCCACCAATCATATACCGATCCTCAAGAACCGCGGAAAACAATGGTCAGGCAACCCTTACCATCATCCAGATAATGAAGCTCGTATACGACACTCCCACCTCATCCACATAGCAATACATCATACCAGCAACCCTAAGCAACACAAATCCCAACTCCCACATAGCTTAAAATGTGCCCTCATAAATGCACGCTCGATTCGAAAAAAATGGCCTGTAATCCTAGACATAATTACCCTCCACAACCTTGATGCACTCATGATCACCGAAACCTGGTTATCCAAAGAGGACAATGTCCTCATCAACCAACTTATTCCACCTAACTTCTCTATACACACAACCCATAGAGAAAACAAGAAGGGAGGAGGAGCACTGATACTCACCAAGTCCGAACTCCTTTTCAATATGACCAGCTCTCATAGCACAAGCAACCTAGATATAATCACCATAGTAAACAAACAATGCTCTATCAACCTAGTCTACAGAGCCCCCACGAGCTCACCGGATGAACTTCCCACCATATTGGACCTGGCTGCCAACACCAGCAACCCCACCACTCCTAACTGGATAATGGGAGACCTCAACCTCCCATCATTACAGCAAAACCAGTCATCTTCACTCATCAACGCCATTGAAGATCTTGGATATCAACAGCTTATCACGGAGCCTACTCATACTAAAGGAAACATTCTTGATATGGTCTTCGCTCCCCAATCTGTTTCTGAACAGAACTGCAACATTGTAAAATCGATCACCAATGTACCATGGTCAGACCATAAACTTATAAACCTACAAATTCCTCTGAGCAAAAATCATCTAATCAACAACAGAAAACCGGACAACACATCTAGAGTAACAAAAGGCTTTCGACCTTTCAATAGAGAACTTATACTATCAAGCACCCAACCACTCCTAAACAACACAGTACTCAACCTTGATGAGTCTGTCACCGCCTGGTACAACAACCTCAACACCATTGCTCAACTACCACACAAAAAGAACACATCATCAAGAAAAAAAAACTCTGCTCCATGGTTTTCCCCCGATTTACAGTCCTCCCTTTCCCACCTACGAAGACTCGAAAAACGCTGGCGCCGCTCACTTTCCATCGATGATCACGCAGCCTACAATCAACACCTTTCATCTCACCGCGAGGCAATCACAACCACAAAGAAGCAATACCACACTGATATGCTCAAAAGATCTTTAAACAAACCTCGCGACCTCTTCAACCTGGTTAAATCACTATCAAAGGAACCATCTTCAGAACAAAAAGAAGATATCCACCCACAGGAATTTGCTGATTACTTACAATCAAAACTTCTACAAACAGAAGAACTATCAAAAACCACTGTACACAAAACAACCTGCATAACACCCCTATCTGCACTTACCACACCCTCTGCTAAACACATTGAAGATACAATCGCCTCACTCAACACCACGACTGCACAAACCGACCTGTGCCCAGCCTTCTGGATAAAGGATCTCCGAAGCTCATTTAGCCCTTTCATTGCAAGAATCATTGACCTCTCCTTTACATCTGGCTCCTTCCCATCTGCATTAAAGCTCACATCCATTAGACCTCTGCTAAAAAACGCGAAACTAGACCCTAAACGCCCCGATTCCTACAGGCCAATAGCCAGCATCCCCCTTCTAGCAAAGATATTTGAAAAAGAGGCACAAAGGCAAATCCAAGACCATATAGATTCCGCAGCCCCCCTGGACCATTCCCAACACGGCTTCAGAGAATTCCATGGTGTTGAGACACTACTTACTACTCTATTCAATGATGTTCTCACCACCATAGACAACCTACAGCAAGGCGTCGTACTAATCTTCTTGGATATAGCAGCAGCATTCGATTCAGTAAACCATGAGATCCTCCTCGGTGTTGAGACACTACTTACTACTCTATTCAATGATGTTCTCACCACCATAGACAACCTACAGCAAGGCGTCGTACTAATCTTCTTGGATATAGCAGCAGCATTCGATTCAGTAAACCATGAGATCCTCCTCGGTCGACTAAAAGAAAAAGGCATCTGCAACTCAGCACTCGAATGGTGCAAATCATACCTCGACACCAGAATGCAATATGTGAAATCCGCAACAGGAGAATCCAAACTCTTCCATCAAAAACAAGGCGTTCCACAAGGGTCCTCTCTCTCTTCCCTCATGTTCAACATCTATATGCAGCCGATCTGCAATATCATCAGATCATTCAATGTGAGATGCATGGTATATGCGGATGATATCCTACTCTACATGCCATTTTCCACAAAGCAAATGGATTTACTGCCTATAACGAATTGCTTTAATGCAGTCTCTGAATGGCTCCTGTCACAGAACCTCCGCATTCAGCACAAGAAAACTGAGGTTCTCTTTATCTCCAGAGACCCCAACTTCACACCACCACCATATATAAACGTCAAGGGAGCTGAACTATACACCAAGGAAGCAATAAAATACCTCGGAGTAACACTTGACCATCGGCTCAACATGATACCACACATAAATAATATCGTAAAAGCTGTGTATTTCAAGATACGCACTCTCAAGCACCTATGTTCCCTTCTTGACCCAGAGGACTTCAGAACCATTTACCAAGCACTAATCCTACCTCATTTTGACTTCGCCAACTCAATTCTTCAAGGACTCCCACAATCCACCTTGAGCCCATTGCAGCTCGCTATGAATACTGCAGCAAGGGTTCTTCAAGGAGCATCCAAGAGTGAACATATCACACCTATCCTCAAACAGCTCCATTGGCTCCCCATACACGGAAGGCTGATGTTCAAAACCCTCATTCTTACATTCAAGGCTATCAAGGGTATATCTTCCAACTCACTCTCCGAGCTCATCCAATCCGTACCACCAAACAGAATTAGAAGACAGGCAGCATTAAGCTCCTTAGCATTACCAAAGGCCATAACAACATGCAATCTATCAACAGCGAACAGAGCTTTCTTGTTTTGCGCACCAAAGTGCTGGAACTCCCTCCCCTCTGACATCCGTACCATAACCGACTTAACCCAGTTTAGGAAGGCCCTTAAATTCATCCTATTCACCAAATACTACTCCATATGAAGTTAACATAATAGTCCCACTACATATCCAACCACTTGTTCTTTTTTCTTTTCTTCCTCGCTCCAGCACCCTTGCTAAGTCATGTACATAGTTCGAGTATGTTATCCAGTTAACAGATTGCATATTCCATGTAAATAGTTCTCCCATGTTGCTCCAAGTTTATACTCCTGTTATATGTAATACCGAACAGCCTGTTGTTCTGGTTTTGTTTATGTTCTCTGTGAACCGCGCTGATGTCAAAGAGTGCGGTATATAAGAAATTAAAATAAATAAATAAATAAATGTAACGCCAATTTTTAAAAAGGGTTTCAGGGGTGATCCGGGAAACTACAGACCGGTGAGCCTGACGTCAGGAAATGACGGAAGAATTGAAGGAAATATCGATACATCGGGAAGATGTATTACAACTATTAGATAAACTGAAGTGTAGCAAATCACCTGGGCCGGATGGTATACATCCAAGGGTGTTGAAAGAACTGAAATATGAGATTGCAGATCTGCTATTAGTAATCTGTGAACTATCATTAAAATCATCTCTAATACCTGAAGACTGGAGGATCGCAAATGTAACACCAATTTTTAAAAAGGGTTCCAGGGGTGATCTGGGAAACTACAGACGGTGAGCCTGACGTCAGTACTGGGAAAAATGGTAGAAACCATCATAAAGAATAAAATTACTCAACATGTAGATAGTCATGGCCTAATGGGAGACAGCCAACATGGCTTTAGACAAGGAAGATCTTGTCTTACTAATCTGTTATGTTTTTTTGAAGGTGTGAATAAACAGGTGGACAAAGGTGAGTCGGTTGATATAATGTATCTAGACTTTCAGAAAGTCTTTGACAAGGTCCCTCATCAGAGACTTTTGGCAAAACTAAAGAGTCATGGGATAGGAGGCAGTATACTACTGTGGACCAGGAACTGGTTAAAAGATAGAAAGCAGAGGGTAGGGCTAAATGGCCAGTTTTCCCAGTGGAGAAAGGTGAATAGTGGTGTACCCCAGGGATTTGTGCTGGGTCCGCTGCTTTTTGACATATTCATAAATGACCTGGAAAAGGGAATAACGAGTGAGGTTATCAAATTTGCAGATGAGACAGAACTATTTAAAGTTGTTAAAACCGAAGAGGATTCTGGAAAATTGCAAGAGGATCTTGATAAATTGGAAGACTGGGCATCAAAATGGCAGATGAAATTTAATGTGGACAAGTGCAAAGTTATGCACCTAGGGAAGAACAACCCAAACTATGGTTATACGATGCAAGTTTCCACATTAGGAACCACCACCCAGGAAAAAGACTTAGGCATCATTGTGGATAACATGTTAAAACCATTGGCCCAGTGTGCAGTGGCGGCCAAGAGAGCAAATAGAATTCTAGGTATCATAAGGAAAGGAATGGAAAATAAAACAAAAGATATTATAATGCCTCTATATCGTTCCATGGTGAGACCGCACCTTGAATATTGTGTGCAATTCTGGTCGCCGTACCTTAAAAAGGATATAGCGTTATTAGAAAAGGTTCAGAGAAGAGCCACCAAAATGGTAAAGGGGGATGGAAAGATACTCCTATGAAGAAAGGCCCCATGTATAAACCAAATCACTAATAGCCTAACCCAGACTGAAAAGAAATCTCCCACTAAAACATTTGTCTATATGAAACTTTTTTTGTCGGCAGTGACTGCGTGAGGAATTAACCATTACGACAAGTCTGGTCCATTTTAATCCTATGCAGTAAAACCACAGCACCTAAGCCATGTATTATATCTTTGTTCACTTATCTGAATGAAAAGTCCAATATGAGATGAACCAGTACATCGGGGTAAATCTGTGACACAGCACTGTGTATCGGGTTGAGGTAAACTTCACAAAAACCCTGCTTCAGGCTGAAATTCTCCATGTAAACGCTCCATTGAAGTGAAGACTAAACTCGCCATGACATCTGACGTCATAACTGAAAGCTGATTACCTACTGCTTGGTTACCAGGGGGCGGAGAACAACAATGTAATCGCCACTCTCACTCTGAAATAACGCAAAATAGATGTTAAAAAAAAAAGAGAGAGAACCACATTTTTTTTGTCCCTTGGCGTGTGAGCACCTTATATGTACTTTGTTTTTGCAGAATTTATATTTACAGATGTCAGTATTTTTTTTCTTTTAGAGTGCCAGGCTAAATAATTATTGCTGCATTTTAATTATATAGCCTAGGAATATGTTGCTTTCTTTTTTTTCTTTGGCAAAGCCACTGAGTGAGAACCTCTGCTTCCTCATAAGAACATAAGAGATGCCATACTGGGTCAGACTAAAGGTCCATCAAGCCCAGTATCCTGTTTCGAACAGTGGTCAAGCCAGGTTAGGTTCCAAAAAGGAAGACAGATTCCATGATGCTTTTCCCAGGAGTAAGCAGTGGATTTCCCCAATCCCCTTTAATAATAGTTTATGGGCTTTTCCTCCGGGAGCTTGTCCAAATATTTTTTAAGCACAGCTCCACTAAAAGCTTTTACAACATCCCCTAGCAACAAATTCCAGAGTTTGATTATGCATTCGGTGAAAAAATATTTTCTCTGGTTTATTTTAAATGTGTTATATTGCATCTTTCGACTGTTTGAAGGAGTAAACAACAAATCTATGTTTACCCATTCCTCTCCACTCATTTTGTAAACCTTTATCATACTGTATCTTCCCTCAACCCCTTCTTTTCTAGCCTTTTAAGCCTTTCCTTGTAGAGGTATCTGTCCATCCTCTTTATCATTTTGGTTGCTCTTCTCTGTACCTTTTCTAATTCTGCTATATACTTTTTTTTTTGTAAACTCTGTTTATTAATCCACGAGTGCATATCATTACAACATTGCAAGATTACAAAACTCCATCAGGCGTGGTTGATTCTGATCCACCACCTGAACACAGTCAATCCAGCACCCATGGTATATACCATCATTAACCCCGCCTCTCTACCCCCTCCACCCATCCTCCCACCCATCCCCTCCCCTCCCGCCCCAGCCTCATCCAGATCAAACAAAGAAAAAGGGAAATGTAGTCCAGCTATTTATCCACCCCCCATCCCAATTGCAGAATGAAAACTCCCTACCTACCCACCTCCCGTCCTCAACCTGTTTGCAGTATCTCATTACTAGTCCGTGGCCTCAGAGTTTGTATATAAGGTTCCCATATCAAAAGAAAAAGAGGCCAGCGTTTGACATTTCCCCTAGCTCCCTCTCTCTCAAAAAGCATCAGTTGGTCAAAACTATTGCGCCATTCCCAAAAAGTAGGGGACCTCTGCTCTCTCCATCTGTGCAGTATTAGTCCCTTGCCCACCAGACAGGCTTTCCTCACCAATAAGCTCTCCCATCTTCCCTTGGGGTGAAGTTGTCCAAGTTGATCCAAGGCGACCAGGGACCCAGTCCAACTAATTGGTTGACATATCAACCTGCTTATATAATTGCAAATCTGCCTCCAGTAAGCTCGACTTCTCTGACATCCCCACCACATATGACCCAAATCTGCTAGCAGAGTAGAAAACTTTGGGCACTCACCGTCCGACGTAAGATGACTCCAACGCTCTTCTCGGGGAGAAATGCGCATGAACCACGCACTTAAACTGCGTCTCTCTCCATCTAGCCCCCTCTACGAGCACAGCAATCAGCCTCAGGGCTTCACAGACAGTCCCCGATTCCACCACCAATCCCAATTCTCGCGCCCACGAGGCCGCCTCCTGCAAATAATCGGGCGGAACCAAATATTTGTCCCAACTTCTTTTCAGACCCGAGATGGTAAGAGGAGAGTCCCCTCCTAATCCAAATAATTCTAAAATTGTCGCAGATCTCTCCGCTGCTAATTCTCCCTGAGATAAAGAAGCCATGTAATGGGAGATCTGAGCATATGCAAATATCTGCTGTCTGCACACTTCAAATTCCCTACAAAGAGCCACAAATGGTTTGCATCTCTCTGCTTCGTCCACCACATGTCCAAGTTTGCTAATCCCAAGGCCCTGCCATTCCTGAAACACTGCTGTGTCCAATCCTGGAGCAAACTTAATATTGCCCTGTAACGGTAGCCAGCTGGACACGTTGGGAGAGTTACCCCAATACCTGTTTAAGTACCGCCAGGTATGCCTCGCCGGAGTCAACAGTACACTCCTATTTAGTCTCGGTGGTAGCACTGATCCCTCCGCATGCAGGACCGCTAACAATGATTGCGGAGCCACAAGGGCCTCCTCCATCGCCCTAGAGGTGTAATGCTCTGTGTCCCCCAACCAATCCCCCACGTGCCGAGCTTGACAGGCTAGCGCATATGACTGCAAATCCGGAACCCCTATCCCCCCTCTCCTCCATCCCCCTCGTAAACGATTCAACGGAATGCGCGCTTTCGCCCCTTTCCAAAGAAACCGTCAGATCTCTCGCTCCAGGGTGCGATCCCTCCTAAGTAGCCACACCGGAAGAGTTTACAACCAGTAAAATACCCGGGGAAAAACTACCATCCCCAATGCCGCCGCTCTCCCGAGCAAAGACAGGGGAAGGGGATTCCACGCTTGCAATTGTGCACGTAACTTGTGAGATAACCTCTCAAAATTCCTTTTATACAACTCTTTGGGGTCGCTAGGCAAAAGGATACCCAGATAAACAAAATACTCATCTGCCTATTTAAGTGGGAAGGTAGTCCCCCAACTACTTCGAAGATGACCAGACATGTCCAAAGCCTCGGATTTGTCCATATTAATACGCAACCCTGCAAAACTTCCAAACCACGAAAACTCCTCTAATACTCTAGGCAGCGATTGGTGGGGAGCTAACAAATGCACCAACATGTCATCCACAAATGCAGCCATCTTAAACCCTGTCGCTCCGATCTGGATCCCCCGTCCCCCGACCAAAGAAGGGGACACCAAGGTTTCCAACACCTTATAAAATTTGACTCCAAAACCGTCCGGGCCTGGCATCTTGGAACAACTGGCCCTGTGGATGACCCTTTGCACTTCCTGCACCATAATTGGCTTGTCAAGCTGGGCCCAATGGTCCACCCCCAGCCGAAGAAGCTTCACTTCCCTCAGAAAAGCCTCCATTCTAGTCGGGGACCCCTCTACTCCCAAATACAGGTGCTGATAAAAAGATTGAAACACATGCACAATCTTCAAAGTCTCTTTATGTAAACAACCCTGAGCATCTCTTAACACTGCCACCGTTCGAGTGCCCTTGCTTCCTTGTAGGCAATGAGCCAGGAGCCTCCCCGGTTTGTCTCCAAAGCGGTATAACTGATAACGGTAATACATAAGGGATTTCCTGGCTCTCCTATGTAGTAATTCATTAAGAGCCACTTGAGCATCCCACAACTTCCTTTTATTCACGGCGGTAGGGCAGCTCGCCCATCTCTGGCGCTCTTTAATCATTTGTCTTTCCATACGGATAAACTGCTCTATTAGTAACTTCCTTTTATGCACCACATATCCTATGACATCACCGCGCAATACCACCTTAGCTGTCTCCCAGAACAACTCCGGATCAGTTTGATGCCCCTTGTTATTTGACGCATATTCGTGCCACCGCTCCTTGATAAAGTAATGGAACTCAGTATCCCGATAAAGATCCAGCGGGAACCGCCATAGTCTACCCCGGGAGTCCACGTCGCCCCAGTCCAACTCTACCCATATCAGCTCGTGGTCCAATATCTCAATGGGCCCAATTTGTGCCTCCACTATGCGGGCAAACAGCCCCTTGGATAATAATATATAATCAATGCGTGCACTAGAACCATGCGCCCTCGACTGGTGAGTAAAATCTCTATCAGATGAGTGTAACAAGCGCCACAGGTCCACCATGCCCAACCTGCATCTAAGACTCCGCAATACTGTCGCCGTTTGAGATGGCATCCGGCTCCCTTCTCCTTGCGATGTGTCAAGGTCAACGTCAAGCACCCCATTAAAGTTCCCCCCCCCCTAATATCAGGGGGACATCTGGCATCCGTTCTACCCTGGAAGCCAATCTTGCATAATCTCCCGGTCTAGGGCATTTGGGCTGTACACGTTCCCCAACACTATGGGCCTCCCTTCTAGGATTCCATGGACCAACAAGAGTCTGCTCACCGGATCAACATATACTTACACCATTACAAATCGCACTTGCTTATGGATCAAGATGACCACTTCCCCTTTCTTCCCCTGCGCAGGGGCCCCCCATCCCTGGCCCATCCAGTCCCTCTGCAGTTTAAGGTGTTCCTCCGCTGTCTGGTGGGTTTCTTGTAACATGTCAATGTCGCATTTCTGCCTCGCCAGGGCTTGCAACACTTTATATCTCTTTACTGGGCTACCCATGCCACACACATTCCATGAGATAATCTTCAGAGTGGTGTCTCTGTGATAGTCCTATATCTCACGTTGTTTAGTATGTTCCACGGAGGAGCCTCCCCAGCCTGAGGCCCCCCTTTACTACTATCCCCTTCCCCAGTATCTGACGTATTCTCCCCCTGAGGCTACAGTCCCTACCCCCCAATCCCCCCTCTGTCCCCGCCCTCCCCCTCCCCCTCCCTCCTCCACTCCTGCCACGCCCACACCCCCACCCCCCTCAACAACCCCACCATCCTACTCCCAAAACTTTATTACACCTCCCTTAACTAGTCACAATCGATGTGATCGGATCCCCCCACCTCCTCCACCGCCCCTCCCTCCCAGCCCCCGCACTCCTCTAGCCCCTTAGTCCATAGCTCCCTCCCAGCCCCCAACTCACCCTAACCTTAAATAAACTATTCCCTCAGCCCAGGTCTTTCCAACTCCCACCCTCAGGAATCGGAAGAAAGGGAGGGAGAAAGAAAAAAGAAATACAAGGGAACAACATGACAAAGCCATATGAAGACAAAAACAACAAAAGATATATAGATATTAATGCATATCCACTTAAAGTCTCCACATATGACAAAGTACCAAACTGAAGGCCTTGCTGTAGGTCCTGTAGCGTCTCAGTATCCAATGGCAGGGCCCCAAAGCCAGGCTCCTCTTCAGAGAATGTCCGTTCCTGTCCCACGCAGCTCTCTATAAATCAACGCCTTTATGAAGTAATCAATGTCTCCTTTCCATGGCCAGTTATACCAAGGCGCTCAGGAAGTTCCATGGTGCTCCTCCGTGCTGGTTATTACTCGATTCACCAATTGCTCCACATATTGAGTCGCTTCCCCAGCCGACCCAAATACCTGGTGCACTCCATCATGGGTCACATGAAGTCTGGCCAGGTACTGTACTGTAAACCGAATGTTCGCCTCTATCAGTTTCTGGCATAGGGGCGCGTATGCTTTCCAGTGCTGGGTCAGAGCCGCAGAGTAGTCCTGTGTTACTCTTATTTTCATGTTCTCCCGTTCAATAACACCTTTTTGCCGTGCAGCTTTCCATACTGCTTCCTTTTGCGAAAATTGCAGGAATTTGGCCAAGACCACCCTTGGCCTATGATCTTTTAGTTGTTTAGGCCCTATTCTATGGGCCCTCTCGACTATGATTCTGCTGTTATCATCTTTGCCCTCCCTCAACGAGGCGGTCAGATTTTCCACATAAGATTTCAAGTCCTTATCCAGAATTGAGTCTGAGATACCCAGAAACCACAAATTATTGCGTCTGGATTGTTTTTCCATGTCATCCAGTTTCGCCTCATGCGTCTTCAATGCAGCCTGCACATTTGCCAGTTCCCGGGTTAGCTTTTCCACCTCTTCCTCGGTGTGCACGATGCGGGTTTCCGCCTCCTGCATGTGGGTGCCCAGCATGCCCAAAGAGCTCTGTAGTGCATCCATCTTATTATGCAGTGCTTCAAATTGTATTGACAACGCACCGGAGACCGTCACTGAAATCTCTTCAATAAAGGCTGGTGAGGCCGAGGTGCTTGGCGCTGGAGGTGAGTCCGCCATTTTCTGCGGCCCCGCGGCTCGCTCTTTTTCTCGCCTCCCCAACTTCACAGCCGACGCCATTCTCTCCGTGCTGCAAGTTCTGCACCTTCAGCTGTCTCCCAACACCCAGGGGCTAGTACCGACAGCACTTTTCCTTTTGGCAAGGAAAGGGAGACTAGATATAGGTCTATAGGAAGCTGGATTTGTTTTGTCTAGGGCTTTGTTGTTTAGTATTGGACGAATGATTGCTCTTTTAAGTTTGCGAGGCATGTGCCCTTGAGAAAGTGATTTGTTGACAATTTCTAGGATGAAGGGGGCTAATTCAGAAATTGAATCCTTCATCCATTTTACTGGGCATGGGTCTGTATTGGAGGTTGTGGTGTTCATATTTACAATTACCTTTTTAAGAGGTTCTGGATGTATTGGATGGAACCTTTCCCAGGTTTCAGCGTGTGTTAATATGCTAATTGCACATTGACTGATAGGGTATGTAGGAGAATTTATTTTAGGCATGTAAAAGTCTGCAAGAATTTGAAGTGAGATGTCTGGTGATACAGAGGAGGTGTTTGGATGGGTTGTGAGGGATTTAACAATAGTGAACAGATCTTTTGGCTTATTAATTGATTTCATAAGCAGCTTTTTGCGATAGTCATTTTTAGCTAGGTTAATATGGTGATGATATCTGGTGAGCATGGTCATGTATTTGTCTCTGTTTTCTGTAGTTTTCATGGCTCTCCAGGAGTGTTCAAGCTTTCTCAGCTCCCTTTTCATTAATCTCAGTTTGTGGGAGAACCATTGTTTGGAAGGGTTTTTAGAGGTGTTTGGGGAGTTCCGCGGTTTAGTAGCTATGTTGATGATTGAAGTGTTCCAATTGTGTACAAGAGTGTCCAGATCATTTGTATTTACGTCTAAAGATCTGAGGAGTTCATCCATGAAGGTTTTTTGTCAAAGTGTTTGAACGAACTCACCTCAACATATATTCTAAATTCAATGTTGGTCTGGGATGCTTTAATTTCAAGAGTGATTTCGATGAGATGGTGGTCGGACCCTTGCACTGGGGTTATCTGGGGAGGGGTGTTATAGAGTAGTTGGATTTTGTGGGGTAGAAATATGAGGTCCAGGAGGTTTCCTTTTTTGTGTGTAGGGTTGGTTATGATTTGCTTATAGTTTAACTCTTCCATTGCAGTAGTGAATGTGGATGCTCGTATGTTTTGTATTGAGGGGAGATTGAAATCCCAGAGTAGGACAACATGTTTCTTTGGGGTTATGTTAACTATATCGTCAATAGTTAGTAAGGCCATCAGGATCAGAAGATGGAGATCTGTATAGTAGGTAGAGCGCAAGGTTTCCACTGTTGATTATTAGTCGGGGTCAATATCTAATGTAGTGCTAGAGTTGTGAAGTTGTGTTTCTAATGAGTCTTTTATTATAATTAGAACACCTCCCCCATGTTTAGTAGTTCTAGGGGTATGGAATATTTTATACTTGGGGGGACATGGTTGGTTTAGTAGAACGCTGTCTAGTTCATGAAGCCATGTTTCAGTTATAAATATTATATCAAGGTTGACTGAGTTTATGTAGTCTACAATAATTGGTATCTTCTTTTTTTATGGACTTTGCATTTATGTATGCACATTTAAGCAATGGGGTTTGTCAGGGAAAGACTGTGTCATCTGGGAGGTTAGTGGAATGGGGTTGATATAGATTAATCTCCGTATATGAGTGTCTTGGGGTGCTTTGTGGTATGGTTTGTGTGTGTTAATATGAGAGCATATAATTGGAATAATACCAATTTGTGTGAGAGCATTTGATTTACTTGTTAGGCAGGTTAGGATAATTGTAACAATTATCAATGATGCTAGTAGTGGAGGATGCATTTTGTGAGTGAGTTAGTTTTAGGTTTGGGTAATGAGTCAGGGGGAGCGGTTTACTCTAGTTATAAGATTAAGAATGTAGTATGCCAGTAGAATTGGTCAGATACAATGCAAATACTATTCGGTTGGCAAGGTACAGTGTATCAATGCAATTCAGTTGGTAAGAAATAGTATAGCAATGCAAAACAATGGGCAAGATTCATTGTAGTGATGCGTAGCAGTTAATTAAAGATAGAACAGGCAGTGAGATACATTGTATCATGCAAATGTGGGTAGACAGTGTTTGAAATAAAATAGGTGAGGACAGCAGGGCAAGATTGTATACAGTAGACAAAAATATGTCCTGGTTTTGATGATTTGCAATGACCTTGGATTATATGCTCTACTGCAAGAAATAGTTTGCATAGAGAGTTGTATTTTACCGTTAGGGAGACGACTTGGCATCTTCATAGGAGTCAAGATGGATGATCAGTAATATGTTTGCAGCAGTCCTTCAGAAGTGGCCGGTGTGTTTGCATTGAGGATTCACAGGAGGACGGCTTGGGATTTATTTATTTATCTATTTTAGTTTCTTATATACCGCACTATTTAGTATCAGCGTGGTTTACATGGAACAACGAACAATAATGAAACAAATGTTATATTTTACAGAGAACAGGGAAATACAACTTGGATAACTTAGGGGACATATGCACATCAGCTATTTACATATGTAACAGTAAGCTTCTGAGAATGGATTATGAACCACCTATGGATAGATATTAAGAATAGGGACTGTGATACAAAGGTTTCTAGAGGAAGAGGTGTGGCTATGGTGGAGTATGGTTGATCTGGTAATGTTGTATAAATAAGTAGTGTTTGAGTGCCTTCCTGAATTGTGTGAGATCGGTAATGGCTCGGATTCCTGGTGGTAATGTGTTCCAACATTTGGGAGCATAAAGACTGAAAGCCCTGTTTGACGTTGTTAGTGTGCATTTTGTTGATGCACTTGGGATAATTAAAGTGTTTACTGATGTGGATCTTCTGGATCTGTTAGGCGGAGTGGGCTTGACTAGATTAACTAGTGATGAAGCAGTTATGCCATTGATGGCTTTAAAGGTAAGTATCAGAGTCTTGAATAGTATTCTTCCGTGTGTTGGGAGCCAGTGGAGCTGCATTAAGATGGGCGTAATGTGGTCAAACCTCGATCAGATGTCTTTTAGCTATGTGTATTGTATCTTCGCCTTGGTATGCTGATTAAATTTCATCTGCCATTTGAATGTCCAATCTTCCAGTTTATCAAGGTCCTCTTGCAATTTTTCACAATCCTCTTGAGTTTTAACCACTTTGAATAATTTTGTGTCATCTGCAAATTTGACTACCTCACTCGTTATTCCCATTTCCAGGTCATTTACGCATATGTTAAAAAGCAGCAGACCCAGCACAGATCCCTGGGATACTCCACTATTCACTTTTCTCCATTGGGAAAATTGGCCATTTAGCCCTACCCTCTCTTTCTATCTTTTAACCAGTTCCTGATCCACAACAGTACACTACCTCCTATCCCATGACTTTTTAACTTTGCCAAGAGTCTCTCATGAGGGACCTTGTCAAAGGGTTTCTGAATATCCAAATCCAAATACATTATATCGACCAGCTTACCTTTGTCTACCTGTTTATTCATACCTTCAAAAAAATATAACAGATTAGTAAGACAAGACCTTCCTTGGCTAAAGCTATGTTGGCTTTCTCCCATTAAACCATGACTATCTACATGTTCAGTAATTTTGTTCTTTATAATGGTTTCTACCATCTTGCCCGGTACTGATGTCAGGTTTACTGGCCTGTAGTTTCCCGGATCACTGCTGGATCCCTTTTTAAAAACTGGTGTTACATTGGCCATTCACCAATCTTCAGATACTACAGATGATTTTAATGATAGTTCACAGATTACTAATAGTAGGTCTGTAATCTCATATTTCAATTCTTTCAACATCCTCAGCTGTATACCATCCAGTCCAGGTAATTTACTACTCTAGTTTAGCAATTAGTTGTAATATATCTTCTCGGTTTATCGATATTTCTTTCAGTTCTTCTGATGCATTACCTTTAAATACCATTGCAGCCATGGGTAACTTCCCTACATCATCTTCAATAAAGACTAAAGCAAAGAATTCATTCAGTCTCTCCGCTATGGCTTGTCCCCTCTTAGTGCCCCTTTTACTCCTCCAGCATCTAATGGTCCAACTGACTCTTTCACAGGTTTTTTTGCTACGAATGTACTTGAAAAAGTCTCCATTATGCATATTTGCTTCCACAGCAAGCTTTTTCTCAAATTCTGTCTTGGCCTGCCGTATCAATGCCTTGCATCTAACTTGTAATCATAAAGGTCCCAACATCAGATGATGGATACAATTTAAATGCAAAAGAATCACTCGAAAATGTCCCAAAAGACTTAAACCAATTTTTTTTGGAGCGAGCCGGAGGAGGGTAAAACTTGAATCTACCCACTCCAGGCGGCAAACTCTCTTTTATTAAACATATAGGTGAACCCAAAAACAGGTACTTAACTTAGTAGCATATGAAGAGTTGTAATCCATGACCCATCGCAGCAATAAAGCATGAAGCACTTTTTTGATGTGCACGTTTCGGGATCCGCTCCCTGTATCAAATGCAAAAGTCTGTGCTGCCAACTGCTGTCAAATGGCAAGTGCGGAAACATCACATTCTTCAAGGGAATATGGACTTCATGAATGGCTGAACAGTCCTGTCACTCAAACAAGAACCACCAATCATAGAGGGAAAACCCCATGGAAAATGGGGAAGCCCTACTACGTAATGGATGACCTCACTGCAGACTGAGCCAATCAACCTCCCTGTTCAGACCAAAAGGGTGGACCGTATTAAGTCGGTAAATCCATCACTGCTCTTGCCACTGTAAGTGGGCTAAGCGGTCACCGCCCCTAGGATCCTCTGGAGCATGGTCTATTACAGACCATTTCAGGTCCATAAACGTGTGTTTACACATCAAACAGTGCTCCACAATCGGTGCTGATAGGGCTTGTTGTCTTAACTGGGAAGCATGTTCAGTTAGTCGCGCCTTGATCATACGAGAAGTGCACCCAACATATAGCAAAGCACAGGGACACCGGATTATATATACCACAAAAGTGGAACAGCATGTGGTGGACCAACGCCGCTCAAATGTCTGGCTAGTAGCAGGGTGAGTCCAGGTTAATTCTGACAAGGTAGTCAAACAACGGGCACAAGAATCGCACGGGGAGTGACCCTGATTATCCCAAGCAGGGGCGGATGGTCTGTCCAACAAGGGGGTAGATATAACCAGTAAATCTCTCAAATTTGGGCCTCTCGTGAACGCTATCATAAGGGGTTTGCGAAAGCAAGCATGCAATTCCAATATCGGCCAATGTTTCTTAAGAATGCGAACCACATCACTACTGAGTTGCATATACGGAAGGATGCCCACAAGAACCTCAGATGACTCCGCAGAGTTAGATAACATCGCTCCATCATCCAAAAGCCATTCACGATGGATGTGAGAAGCTCGACAGTATGCTCGATCCACCACTCAGCTTGGGTAACCCCTGGCAAGTAACCCCATTAGTAGAGCAGATACGCCATAATCTCAAGAACTGTCCGAAGGGGAGTCCCCTATGTAGGGGCCCAGGGTGGAAACTTTGATAGCACAACAAACTGTTGCGTTGTACACTCTTGCGAAATAAAGTCATTTTCAATATGAACCCGTCCTTATAAACCAGCATATCTAAAAATTAGATTTTATCAAAATCAAAGTGAGCCATAAAAGAGATGTTACCCTTCAGGGTGTTTAACCAGAAAATAAACTCATGGAGATCAGGGAGGGTGGATGACCAAAGGAAGAAAATATCATCGAGGAAGCGTCTCCAAAAACGAATATATTCAAAAGACGGGGATTTATATAGAAACTGTTCCCCCAAATCTGCTAGGTACAGGGTTGCTACCGAAGGGGCCACCGTGGCCCTCAGTGCAATACCAAAAATTTGTTGGTAGAATTTAGTTTCAGACAAAAAATAATTTCTGGTTAGAACCAACCTAATTAAATCCAACAAGAAAGACTGTGGAAGCTGTGAGGGGCCAAAGTAAAAAGTGATGACAACAGAAAAAGGGCTTCAACCTGATCAATATTAGTGTACAGAGCAGCAACATCTAGGGTGACAAGATAAACATCACTCAATGGTCCATGTACAGCATCCAGTTGTTATATGAAGTGAGTAGAATCCCGTACAAAAGATCTTACCAATGCGGCTTCCTTCTGGAGGAAGGCATTGCAAATTTTGGATAGTGGTTCAAGGACAGAACCCTGACACGATACTATAGGTCTACCTGGAGGCGAGACCAAAGATTTGTGAATTTTTGGTACCATGTAAATGATAGGAATTTTTGGGTGAGCTGTCCACAAAAAATCATGTTCTTTCTGAGTGATCCAATTGTTAGTCAACCCCAACGACACCAAAGATTTAATCTCAGATTGTAATTCCCAAGTGGGATCCTTATCAAGAATCTTGTAAGTACGAGTGTCCATAAGATGCGCCCGAAGGACTTTACTGTAGTCCAACGTAGACTGGAGAAGAATCGCCCCTCCTTTGTCGGCATTACGTATAGTAATGTTGGGGTCCTCCCTCAACTGTTTTAGACAGCAACCCTTGGCATAGTCCAAATTAGAAAACTAGATCGTGGTGATTGCTCCAAGCATTGCAAATCCTGAAGAACAAGGTTCTGAAAAGTTGTAATGGAAGGATCTGTCACCTCGGGTGGAACCCACCGAGAGGGCGGTTTAACCACAGACACCTCTAGGGTGGTGGGCTTGTCCCTAAAAAAGTGTATTATTCGCAGCTTTCAAAAAAACTTATGGAGGCACACTCACGTAGAAAACGGGTCATAGCGTGCTGTTGGTACAAATGACAACCCCAAATTTAATAGGGAATCTTGATCCTTAGTCAAAGGGGAAGGCATGAGATTGACCACTATGGAGGTGGTTGCTGTTTGGACCATAGACAGGTGGCTGGAGGATCTCCGATGTCTACCGGATAATCCTGACATGACTGTCGGCCCCTTGACTGACCCCGCCGAAAAACCTAATGGTCTCTAGAAGAGGCATAAGATGGTCTGCGTATGTCAGCAGCACTCCCACTATCATCCGTATCATCTGACGATGCCTCAAAAGGTTACCCTCTTCTGGGGGACAACTTCAGTTTTTTCATACATCCAGGAGTACACATGATCTGAATCATAATCACCCTTATCACAAGTGAATTTCTTCAATATGAAGGATTTTAAGTAATCATAGAAGCCTTTGATCTGTCTATTGTGGTGATGCGGGTGCAGCACAGCCCTGTGAAAGTGGAAAAAAAGAGGTTTTTTTCCATAAGTGGGGGATGGGCTCACCTAAGCATAGGTCCCAAAGAGAAAGTGAAACTAAAACACACACTTGCAGAGCTAGCCTGAAGCCACACCCAGTCTCCAGAGCAGCTGCAGGGAGAGAGAGGGTGGGGCCAGAGAAGAAAGCAGGCTACAGAGCATTTAAACTGCGTCACTCAGCAAGTGGGGGAGAGCAGGAAGGAAGCCACGAGGAGAGGCAGAGAGTCCAGAGAGAGACGGACAGAGGCAGAGGAAAGCAGAGAATTGAAGGAATTCCAGGAGTCCAGAGAAGCCAGGAGAGGAGACAGCACTGCAGGGCTGTGAGACCTGGTGATTCTAAAGGGACCAGCCATAACTGCCAAGGCAAGTGTCAGGGCCAGAGGCAAGAAAGGAGCTGGGGAAAGATTCAGAACTACATTTCTGACTCTGAAGACAGCAGCTCAAGCTCTGAGCCCATAACCAAACAATTCAGAAAGCCTTGGAGAGGAAGGGTTTCTGCAAGCCAGGTAAACCAAACGTTTCCTGAAATTGATTCAGTAAGGGGAAGAAGAGCAAGAAGTTCTGACCCAGTTCCAAAGGGGAGAAGGAATCTCAAGTGGGAAAAGCTTTTTAAACTTTTAAAGAAAGTACAGCTAAACGTTCCAGAACGTGTCCCAAGCCCTGAACCTTACAGCACAGAGGAGTGGGTCTTATCAAGATAATCCAGTGTCCTCTGATGAATCTATGGAATGTGGTTTTTGTACAAGCAATGCTTAGAAGTTTTATTGAAGGCTGTGTGAAAATATAAGAAGTGCTGGTGCTAAGTAAAGCCATTGAGAAGGGCAGATAAAAAGGTGGAAAAACCTCATGCTTTAAAACAGCCATTTTTACTAATGCTGGAGCTGTGTTAAAATGCTGTTTGTTTCTAAGCTAAGAGGCAGCACATAATCACACGCTGGTTTGTAGCAGCTGGGAGAAGCTGAGAAGATTGCTGGACTGTGAATGTAACCGAGTTTAAAGTGTTTTGCTTAAGTGAAGAAGAATTTAAGTTAAAAAAAAAAAACAAAGAGTGAAGAAACTGCTTTGCTAGAGCAGTTGAATGCCTCTTTTGAAAAGTTTTTGTTGGAGAAATTATCCTTCTTTCTGTTTGGTGTTTTGGGAACCTTTATCAAGGCCAGTTGCCAATTTGACACTGCAAAGAAAAATAAAAAAAATTTATAACAAATTTTCCTGTGTCAGCCTCATCCACTCGGACTGCTTTAATAATAAGCCCACAACTACACTATAAGGGCCTCAGCTACTACGTTGAAGCATAGAAACAAGTGTGATGACCGGTCGCCCCCACTAGGCAGCCGCCTAGGAGGGACAGCGGCGCCACACTATCCATATCATCTATTTTCACTTGAAAATGGTCTTCTTCCAGAATGTTTTTTAAACTAGCAGTAGTTTCATTAATTTGTTGTCTCAAAATATCCTCCTCTTGAATTGTCTGCTCCAAAATCAAAGCAATGAGATCAAAGCTGCATTTCTTAGAGATCTGAATCCACTTCAGAATGAAATCCGAATCCGAGAGAAACATTTTTGGGGCCCGTGTCATTCTCAAACCACGCGGAATAATCTGCGTTTTGATATATTGGGCCATCGACGCACCATGTAGTTGTGCTCTTGTCAACCTTTTTTTAAGCGCCTTAAGGTCAGTCAAAGACAGGCCCCCCCACCTCCTCCAAGTTGCCCAAATCATCAAAAAGAGATGGTCTCTGCCGAAGTACATCCAATTGTTATTCTGAATAGGTGAACCTATCCACAGCCATTAGGTACAGGGAAATAGTATAAACAGTAATCATAAAGGTCCGAACATCAGGTGATGGATAAAATTTAAATGCAAAATAATCACCCGAAAATGTCCCAAAAGATTTAAACCAATTATTTTTGTCGGAGCGAGCCGGAGGAGGGTAAAACTTGAATCTACCCACTTCAGGCGGCAAACTTCCTTTTATTAAACATATAGGTGAACCCAAAAACAGGTACTTAACTTAGTAGCATATGAAGAGTTGCAAATCTCTAAGTTAAGTACCTGTTTTTGGGTTCACCTATATGTTTAATAAAAGGAAGTTTGCCGCCTGAAGTGGGTAGATTCAAGTTTTACCCTCCTCCGGCTCGCTCCGACAAAAATAATTGGTTTAAATCTTTTGGGACATTTTCGGGTGATTATTTTGCATCTAAGTTAGCAGTGCTTATGTTATTTCCAGTTTTCGTCATTTGGCTCCTTTTTCCATTTCCTGAAAGTTGGGGGGGGGGGGGGTTTGGCTACAACAGCCTCTCTGACCTCACCTTTAAACCATGCTGGCAGTTTTTTAGACTTCCTTCCACGTTTCTTAAAGCGCAAAATACAGCTGGTCTGGGCTTCCAAGGTAGTATTTTTAAACAACCCCCTTGCATGATGCAAATCTTTAACCTTTTCAGCTGCTCCTTTTAGTTTTTTCTTAACTCTTTCCTCATTTTATCAGTCTCCCTTTTGAAAGTTAAAAGTTAGTACTGTGGATTTCCTTGCCATCCTTCCTCCATTTATTAAACCAAACTTGATCATGTTATGATCACTATTGCCAAGTGGCCCCAACACCCTTATCTCTTGCACCAGATCTTGTGTTCCACTAAGGACTAGATCCAAAATGGCTTTCCCTCTTGTCAGTTAATGAACCAGCTGCTCCAAGAAGCAGTCATTTATTTCATTTAGAAACTTTATCTCCCTAGCATGTTCTGCCATGACACTGACCCAGTCTATATTAGGGTAATTGAAATCAACCATTATTATTACTTTTGTTAGCTTCCCTGAATTTTTTAAGCATTTCATCAGACGTGATGCGAGGCACTACCGCCCTGGAGGTGATGGCTGCATACTAGTGTGGAGCATTTAATTAGAGAGTAAAGTTTCTGATTTTATTTATAGCCTTGTAAGTTACCAACACTAGAAATCTTCGAATAGGAACACGAACCAGCAGACAGACTATTAATAAACATTTCCTATGAAGTCAGGGTTAGCAAGTTTAAATAATCACGTAGGGCATTGTGTTTGAAAAAACCTTGAATGATGCGCCACTCTCAAAATTATTTCTAGTATAGTTATTATGCCTTAATCTGAATTAGAATTGTAACTGTTGTACTGAAAGATAAATAAACACAAGTTGAGTATGGCTCATGGAATTTTTTTCAGCCGCTCTGTGTGTATATTTGCATGCACATACCCGTTTATATCTGCACTGCCTATGTGTATCTTGTGTATCTATGCCTTTTTCTTTTATATATTGATCTGCTGTGCATATGTTTGCTTCCAGCAGCACAAGTGTGAACTGTACATATGAACTTCACCCAATAGATTGTACAAAAATCAAATTGACTACATTTGTGGAAGATAATGATGGAAAAGCTTGATAACATCAACAAAGACAAAACCGCCCCCTCTACCATAAAACTAAACAACATACCAATAACTGTGAAAATGGAGCTGAAATAACTTGGTTTTATAATTGACCAACAAACTATCCTTCAAAACACAAACAACAACAGCAAGGACAATCTACTTCAAAACAAAGACTCTACAGAGACTTAGACCACTCCTAGAACTGACAGACTTCAGATCTGCAAGTTACAAATCCTCACACTCCCCCACACAGACTTTTGTAACAACATCTACCAAGGATTACCTCAATCAGCACTCCTCCCTCTTCAAACTGCCCTACACACTGCTGCACATATCATACAAGGTGCAAATAAATACGATCATATTACCCCTATCCTAAAATAACTACACTGGTTACCACTTGCCAGCAGAATAAACTACAAATTATGCATCCTCCTCACACATAAAGCACTTCACTCCCAACAAGAAATTTGTCTCAAATCCCTACTACAAAAACCACAAACATCCAGGCCACAAATTCAAATAACAATCAGTAAACTCAGCATACCACAAATCAATTGCAAATACAACCAACAAACATGTGACAGAGCATTTGAACTGTAATTCCCATCCCTATGGAACTCTCTCCCGTACACCCTAAGAAACATCACCAATGTCTCTACATTCCACAAATACCAAAAGCCCTACCCATTCACAGAACACTTTGAAACTCCTACCTAACCCCTAAAATACAATTCAACACAATAAACCCATGAATGTAAATAGTTTGTATATACCAGCTAAAATATTAATAGTTATTTATATTAATTAAATGTTATAAAGTTGCATTAGAAAATGTTTAAATGTTCAAATGTTTCCTGTATAGAATAGTTCAATGTAAAATTGTAAAATATTTTTTTCTATGTAATCTTCTTTGACCTGGTGAAAAGTGGTATATAAATATAGTTAAATAAATAAATAAATAAATAAATAAATAAATAAATAAAATAAAATTTGTTCATTCTGGCCAGGCGGTTGGTAGTACACCTACACTGCCATCGCCTTACCCTTTTTACATGGAATTTCAGTCCATAGAAATTCTACAGTGAAAATAGTTTCCTGCAAAATGTTAATCATAAGAACATAAGATATGCCATACTGGGTCAGACCAAGGTCCATGTTAATCATAAGGACATAAGATATGCCATACTGGGTCAGACCAAGGTCCATCAAGCCCAGTATCCTGTTTCCAACTGTGGCCAATCTAGGTCATACGTACCTAGCAGTTTCCCCAAAAGACACAGGTTCCCTTCTTAACAATGGTTTATGGACCTTTCCTCCAGGAACTTGTCCAAACCTTTTTTAAACCCAACTACACTAACAGCCTTTACTACATCCTCCAGTAACAAATTCCAGAGTTTGATTACACGTTGAGTGAAAAAATATTTTCTTTTATTAGTCTTAAATAGTTTACCCTATAGCTTCATTGCATGCCCCCTAGTCTTTCTATATTCTGATAACGTAAACAATCATTCTCCAGGACCAAGCAGGAAGTCAGTCCTCACTTATGGGTGACGTCGGCGCCGACGGAGCCCTCGCGGAGCAATTTTCCCCAGCTTTCAAGGAAAGCCTTTGGGAATTGCAGCGCGCATGCGCGGTCGTCTTCCCGCCCGAGGGTGCCATCTTAGCCAGTCTTCTTTTTTCCGCGGAGCCCTACAGACGTCCCCGTCTTGTCCCCGCGAAAAAGTCGATTTTCTTCTTTATTTTATCCTTTTTTCCTTCGGTTCGACGCCGATCTTTTTCCCGCCCGGACTCGCGACGCCGGTCACGAGTCCTCTTACTTTTTTCGGTTTCTCTGACTTAGTCAGCTTTCGTTTTCGGTTTTTCCCTGGCAGCCCGGTCCTTTGACCTCGCAGGGGCCCTTTTTCCCCCGATGGCTGCCAGTGGGTTTAAGCGGTGTGGTCGGTGTGACCGAAATATGTCACTAACTGACACACACGACTTTTGCCTCCGCTGCCTGGGCCCGGATCATGAGGAACTGATCTGTGGGCCCTGCAGCAAAATGTCCTCGAAGGCATTGAGAAGTCGGCGGCATCAGCGTGAGAGGATCTTCGCTGACCCCAGCCGTACCCGGACCTCGTCGGAGGCCTCCGCGTCGAAGGGCTCCAGCTCGGACCGTCGCCGGAGTTCCTCCGACCGGGGTTCTCCCTCCGGGGACCATCGTCGGAAGGTGAAACCCGCGAGGGCGGCGTCGGTGGACGCTCCTGGTTCCGCGAGGGCCAGGTCGCATAGCCCCGACAGCCGCCCCGGGTCCTTGGAGAAGGAACACATCCCGAAGCGACCTCGCCTGGAGTCGGAGATGCCTGCCCGGGTAAGTCCTGTGGTCCTTCTGGACTCGCCTCCGCGACAGCCGACGTCGGGCCCGACGCCGTCGGGGCCCGAGTCGGGGGCTGCTGGGTCACCTGAGCTCGGACTCAGGTTGACGGCCTTGGAGAGCAGACTGTCTGCCTTCATGGACCAGCAGAGGGCACTGCTCGCTGGCTTCGCTGGCGCCGCTGCCCCGACCGCCGGGACGTCGACGTCCAAGTCGACCCCGGAGACCGAGCCGATCCTCGAGTCGATGAGAACTCGAGTCGATACTCGGTCGAGGTCACCCTCGGCCTCCCGTTCGGGACCGAGGTCGCCGACGCCGACTCCCTCGGCGTCGGGGCGGCTGGCGCCGCACCCTGCCCGGGCCGACCCCACCGAGTCCTCGTCGGAGTCGGTCTGGGAGTCTGAGGAGGAAGAGTCGCCTGATTCTTTCCGGACTCGGTGTGTCCCATCGGACTCACCGGAGTCCGAGCCTCGGAAGCAGTCCCCCCCGGAGGATGCCCGGTTCTCGGACTTCGTTAGGGATATGGCCAAGGCTTTGGCCTTCCCTGCGGATCCCGACGCCCTCCAGTATGACTCTCCTGCGAGGGAACACTTTACTGTACCGGTTCCTCCTATGCTGGAACGACTACTCTTCCGCATGTGGGAGAGTCCGGCCTCCTCGCCGGTCCTGAGCAAGCGGGTCGATTCTATCTATCGAGTCCGCAAGAGCCATGGCTTTCAAAAGGCACAGCTGCCACACCATTCCATGGTAGTGGAATCGGCCATGCATCGTCTTAAGAGCCAGAAGATGCACTCCTCGGTGCCTCCTGGAAGGGAGGCCCGTAACCTGGATGGCCTTGGCAAGAAGTGTTTCCAGGGCTCTATGCTCGCATGTCGTGTCCAGACTTACCAGCTATACATGGGCATGTATCTCCGGGATCTGGCTAAAGAGCTAGCCGGATTCTCCGCTGGTCTGTCCGAGGAACCCTTGCGGAGTTTCCTAGCCTTGTCCACTGGCATTCTGGAATGCTCAAAGTTCATGTCCCGAGCAGCCTATGATGGCTTTGAAGCATCGGCTCGAGTGGCCGCAGCCGGCATCGGTGCCCGCCGACAGGCTTGGCTTCAGTCGTCAGACCTTGAGCCCTGGGTACAGGACAAGTTGGTCGATGTCCCCTGCCGAGGCGAAAACCTCTTTGGCAAGCCCATGGCGGAAAAGGCTGCACAAATTGAGACTGAGACTCTCACCAGGACCAGGCTTTCTAGGAAGACCTCCGCCCCTTCCCAGAAAAAGAAGGGCTCGGGGAAAAAGTCCTTTTACCCGAGGAAGGCGGCTGCCTACAAACAATACCCCCATTTTCAGGCCCCTGCAGCTCCCCAACAGGGCCAGCAGGCCAAGGGACGGGGTAACGGGTCCCGTAGGCAGCAAGCCCCCAAGCCTGCACCACCAGCCCCTGCTCAGCAGGGTGGGGGTTTTTGACTCACACAGCATAGCCTTTCCCCCCCCCGCTGGTTCCTCCCAGCACCGGTGGCCGGCTGGTTCACTTCGCCCACAGGTGGTCCAGCGTCACCGCAGATGCCTGGGTGCTTCAAGTCGTGCGAGAAGGCTATCTTCTCCACTTCCACCAGGTTCCTCCCTCCTATTTTCCGGGAGAACCTCCGCGACCCCCTCTGCACAGGGAATTACTCCTTCAGGAGTTAGCAGGTCTTCTGCAGGAACAGGCGGTGGAACCGGTGCCACACCACCTGAGAGGTCAAGGCTTTTATTCCAGGTATTTTCTGATACCAAAGAGAACAGGGGGCCTCAGACCCATCCTGGACTTGCGCAACCTCAACAAGTTCCTTGTGCGGGAGAAGTTCAAAATGCTTACCCTTGGAATCCTTCTGCCCTACCTCCAGCAGGGAGATTGGCTATGCTCCTTGGATCTAAAGGATGCCTACACGCACATCCTCATCCACCCAAGCCACCGCCAATACCTACGGTTTGTGGTGGCAGGAAATCATTACCAGTACAGAGTACTGCCCTTTGGCCTGTCCTCCGCACCGCGAGTCTTCACAAAATGTCTCGCGGTGGTGGCGGCCCATCTCCGGCTTCACGGCCTCTATGTCTTTCCGTACCTCGACGACTGGCTCATCAGAGCAGCGTCCGCTCGGGAGGTCACCGACGCCACGCGCCGCACGGTGACTCTTCTGCAGCACTTGGGCTTTGTTATAAACTTCGCAAAGTCCACTTTGCTCCCCTCACAGGATCTCGAGTTCATCGGCGCAAGACTGCACACTCCTCAGGCGCGAGCATACCTACCGCTCGACAGGGCTCAACGGCTCATGGACCTAGCCGACCGCTTTCGCAGCCAGCCCCTGGTCTCCGCCAGGCGCTTCCTGAGACTACTCGGCCATATGGCTTCCACCGTCCATGTGACCCCCAATGCCTGCCTGAATATGCGGTCTGCTCAATGGTGTCTCCGCCAGCAGTGGCGACAAGCCACAGGCGGCCTAGCAGACCTAGTGCGCGTCTCCGAGCCGCTGATCTCGTCTCTCCGGTGGTGGCTCCGGCAGCCGAACTTGATATTCGGAATGCCTTTCCAGTCACCTCAGCCGACCCGGGTGCTGACCACCGATGCATCCCTCCTGGGCTGGGGAGCACATTGCCAAGAGGCACGTACTCAGGGCCTCTGGACCACGTGGGAGTCTGCTCAGCAGATCAACTTCCTGGAGCTCAGGGCGATCCGCCTAGCTCTCAAGGCCTTCTCCCACCTGACTTCCCACCAGTCTGTCCTTGTCCAGACGGACAATCAAGTTGCCATGTTCTACGTGAACAAGCAGGGGGGCACGGGCTCCTTCCTCCTCTGCCGGGAGGCACAGAAGCTCTGCTCTTGGGCCGTCAGTCACGGCATTCTCCTCAAGGCAGTTTATCTCCCGGGCCAAGAAAATTGCCTTGCGGACAAACTCAGCAGGGTTCTCCAGCCGCACGAGTGGCGTCTGGATCCCTTGGTAGTTCAGAAGCTCTTCCTCAAGTGGGGCCTCCCCACGGTGGATCTCTTTGCCAGTCCTCACAACCAGCAGCTTCCTCGCTTCTGCTCTCGTCAGCCACACCCCCTTCGGGTTGCGGCGGACGCTTTTCTGATCTCATGGTCGGGGAGCCTTCTGTACGCTTTCCCTCCCATCCCGCTAGTCTCTCGGACTCTTTTCAAGGTTCTCCGAGACAAAGCCTTCATGATCCTGGTGGCCCCTCGCTGGCCCAGGCAGCCGTGGTTTCCGCTCCTACTGCAACTGGCGGTGGAGGATCCAATCCCTCTGGGGGTACAACCGGATCTCCTCACTCAGGATCAGGGGTCCCTACTGCACCCCAACCTCAGGTCTCTCAACCTCATGGCCTGGCTGCTGAGAGGGTAGTCCTTGCTCCCCTTCTCCTGCCGGCGGAGGTGGAGGAGGTCATCTTAGCTTCGCGACGGCCTTCTACCCGCAAATGCTACGCCCTTAAATGGCGTCGCTTTGCAGTCTGGTGTACCCAACAGTCTCAGGATCCCTTCTCCTGCCCGGTGTCGGTGATCTTGCAGTACTTGCTACACCTCTCTAATCTGGGACTTAAGTCCAACTCCGTCAAAGTTCACCTCAGTGCTCTTTCAGCACATCATGTGCCGGTGGACGGTAGACCTCTCTCAAGCGACCCTCTCGTAGCGAGGTTTCTCCGAGGTCTCCTTCTACTTAAACCACCTCTGCGGCCGCCAGCGCCTGACTGGGACCTGAATGTGGTTTTGCAGCGGATCACCCGTCCGCCTTTTGAACCTATGGCTACCTGTTCTCTCCGTTTTCTGACTTGGAAAACACTGTTCTTGATAGCCCTCACTTCTGCTAGACGCGTAAGTGAATTGCAGGCCCTCGTGTCTGATCCCCCTTACACTAGGTTCTACAAAAATAGGGTAGTCCTACGGACTCACCCAAAATTTCTGCCTAAAGTGGTCTCCCCTTTTCACATCAATCAGGAGGTGGTACTTCCAACCTTCTTTCCCAGACCACACTCCAGCCGAGCTGAAACGGTCCTCCATACCCTGGACTGTAGAAGGGCTTTGAACTTCTACCTTGACCGTACGCGGGAGCACCGTAAAGCTGCTCAGCTTTTTGTCTCTTTTGACCCCAATAAATTGGGGCTCCCGGTCTCCAAGCGTACTCTGTCCATCTGGGTTGCGGACTGTATCTCTTGGGCTTATGGGGCAGCCGGACTCTCCTTAGAAAGCCGAGTCACGGCTCATTGCGTTCGGGCAAAGGCTACGTCAGTGGCTTACCTCCGCTCTGTTCCGCTGGCAGACATCTGCCGGGCCGCTACTTGGTCTTCGAGCCAGACTTTTGCGGTCCATTACTGTCTCGAGAGGGAGTCCCGTAGGGACAGTGCTTTCGGACAGGCAGTCCTCCGTAATCTCTTTGAGGTCTGAGCAACTCCTACCCTCCATCCCGGATGTGGGCTACCGGTGGGTGATAATTCAGCGAAGATTCTATCCTTCTGTGCTGCTGAGCTAGAGGGAGCTCATTTTTGTGCTTAGGGTCTCCGGTAGCCTTGAGCTTGGGAGTCCCATAAGTGAGGAATGACTTCCTGCTTGGTCCTGGAGAAAGCGTAGTTACTCACCTGTAACAGGTGTTCTCCAGGAGCAGCAGGAATCAGTCCTCACTACCCTCCCTCCTCCCCTTGGAGTTGCAATCGTCTGCTTATGTTCTTTTTGCAAATTTTTATGCTGTCTTTTTTAGCTATGTCATCTGACTGGCTAAGATGGCACCCTCGGGCGGGAAGACGACCGCGCATGCGCGCTGCAATTCCCAAAGGCTTTCCTTGAAAGCTGGGGAAAATTGCTCCGCGAGGGCTCCATCGGCGCCGACGTCACCCATAAGTGAGGACTGATTCCTGCTGCTCCTGGAGAACACCTGTTACAGGTGTGTAACTACGCTATCTACGTTTACCCATTCCACTCCGTTCATTAATTTATAGACTTCTATCATATATCCCCTCAGCCGTCTCTTTTCCAGGTTAAAGAGCCCTAACCTTTTTAGCCTTTAGTCATAGGAGTATCCTTCCATCCCCTTTACCATTTTGGTGGCTCTTCTCTGAACCTTTTCTAATAGCGCTATATCCATTTTAAGATACGGCGACCAGAATTGCACACAATATTCAAGGTGCGGTCTCACCATGGAATGATATAGAGGCATTACAATATCTTTTGTTTTATTTTCCATTCCTTTTCTTATGATACCTAGCATTCTATTTGCTCTCTTGGCCGCCGCTGCACACTGGGCTGAGGGCTTTAACATGTTATCCACAATGACGCCTAAATCTTTTTCCTGGGTGATGGTTCCTAATGTGGTGCCTTGCATCGTGTAACCATAGTTTGGGTTGTTCTTCCCTAGGTGCATAACTTTGCACTTGTCCACATTAAATTTCATCTGCCATTTTGATGCCCAGTCTTCCAATTTATCTAGATCCTCTTGCAATTTTCCACAATCCTCTTGGGTTTTAACAACTTTAAATAGTTTTTTGTCATCTGCAAATTCGATAACCTCACTTGTTATTCCCTTTTCCAGGTCATTTATGAATATGTCAAAAAGCAGCGGACCCAGCATAGATCCCTGGGGTACACCACTATTCATTCACCTTTCTCCATTGGGAAAATTGGCCATTTAGCCCAACCCTCTGCTTTCTATCTTTTAACCAGTTCTTGATCTACAATAGTACACTGCCTCCTATCCCATGACTCTTTAGTTTTGCCAAAAGTCTCTGATGAGGGATCTTGTCAAAGGCTTTCTGAAAGTCCAGATACACTATATGAACCAACTCACCTTTGTCCACCTGTTTATTCACACCTTCAAAAAAACATAACAGATTAGTAAGACAAGATCTTCCTTGTCTAAAGCCATTTTGGCTGTCTCCCATTAGGCCATGACTATCTACATGCTAAGTAATTTTGTTCTTTATGATGGTTTCTACCATTTTTCCTGGTACTGACGACAGGCTCACTAGTCTGTATTTTCCTGGATCACCCCTGGAACCCTTTTTAAAAATTGGCATTACATTGGCGATCCTCCAATCTTCAGATATTACAGATGATTTTAATGAAAATTCACAGATTACTAATAGGAGGTCTACAATCTCATATTTCAGTTCTTTCAACACCCTTGGATGTATACCATCCGGCCCAGGTGATTTGCTACGCTTCAGTTTATCTAATAGTTGTATTACATCTTCCCGATGTATCGATATTTCCTTCAATTCTTCCGCACCTCTAAATACCACTTCAGTCATGGGTAACATCCCTACATCTTCCTCAGTAAAGACCGAAGCAAAGAATTCATTCAGTCTCTCTGCTATCGCCTTGTCGCCTCTTAGTGCCCCTTTAACCCCTCTATCATCTAATGGACCAACTGACTCTCTCACAGGTTTTTTCCTACGAATGTACTTAAAAAGTCTTTATTTCGCGTTTTTGCTTCCGTAGGAAGCTTCTTCTCAAATTATCCCTTTGCCTGCCTTATCAATGCCTTGCATTTGACTTGCCAGTGCTTGTGCTGTTTCCAGATTTCGTCGTTTGGCTCTTTTTTCCATTTCCTGAAAGATGTTTTTTTTTGGCAACAACAGCCTCTCTGACCTCATCTTTAAACCATGCTGGCAGTTTTTGGACTTCCTTCCACTTTTCTTAATGCGTGGAATACAGCTGGTCTGGGCTTCCAAGATAGCAATTTTCAACAACACCCAAGCTTGATGTAAGTCTTTAACCTTTGCAACTGCTCCTTTTAGTTTTTTCTTAACTATTTTCCTCATTTTATCATAGTCTCCCTTTTGAAAGTTAAAAGGTAGTACTGTGGATTTCCTTACTGTCCCTCCTCCACTAATTAAATCAAATGCGATCATCCTATGATCACTATTGCCAAGTGGCCCAACATCCTTATCTCTCGCACTAGATCTGGTGGTCCACTAAGGACTAGGTCCAATATGGCTTCCCCTCTGGTCAGTTCATGAACCAGCTGCTCCAAGAAGCAGTCATTTATTTCATCTAGAAACTTTATCTCCCTAGCATGTCCTGCCGTGACACTGACCAAGTCTATACCAGGGTAATTGAAATCACCCATTATTATTACTGCGCTGTAACTTTTGTTAGCCTCCTTGATTTCTTTGAGCATTTCATCATCCATTTGTTCATTCTGGCCAGGCGGTCGATAGTACACCCCCATTGCCATCGCCTTCCCCTTTTTACATGGAATTTCAATCCATAGAGATTCTACAGCAAATTTTGTTTTCCGCAACACTTTAATCCTTTCTTACTCAATGCCCTCTCTAACATAGAGCGCAACCCCTCCACCAATTTCATCAGCTCTATCACTACGATATAGTTTGTACCCAGGTATCACAGTGTCCCACTGGTTGACCTCCTTCCACCATGTCTCTGATATTCCAATCATATCTAACCTGTCATTTAGTGCTATATATTCTAACTCTCCCATCTTATTTTTTAAACTTCTAGCAATTGCATACAAGCATTTTAGAGACTGTATTTTATTCATATTAATCTGGCTATTGGTAGGCATGGGTAATTTGGGATCTTTAAGCTCTGTCTGCTCCATACTCAAGGGCATTTGGTCTACTTTACTCTTTTTTGGAACCTTTCTGCTTTTGGTAGTATCCTTCAAGGATACATTCTTCCGAACCATGTACTCTTGGGCGACTGTCAGCTTTCCCGTATTATCTAGTTTAAAAGCTGCTCTATCTCCTTTTTAAAGGATAATGCCAGCAACCTGGTTCCATCTCGGGTAAGGTGAAGCCCATCCCTTCAGAAGAGCCCCTCCTTTCCACAGAATGTTCCCCAGTTCCTAACAAATCCAAAACCCTTATCTCTGCACCATTGTCTCATCTACGTATTGAGACTCCAGAGCTCTGCCTGCCTTTTGGGTCTTGCGTGTGGAATGGGAAGCATTTCGGAGAATGCTACCCTGGAAGTTCTGGATTTCAACTTCCTACCTAAAAGCCTAAATTTACCCTCCAGAACCTCCCTACCACATTTTCCTATGTCATTGGTACCGACATGTACCAAGACAGCAGACTCCTACCCAGCATTTTCTAAGACCTTATCTAGGTGGCGCGTGAGGTCTGCTAACTTCGCCCCAGGCAGGCATGTTACCAGGCGATCCTCACGTCCACTAGCCACCCAGCTATCTACATGCCGAATGATCGACTCACCAACTATAACGGCTGTCCTAACCCTTCCCTCATGGGCACATGGCCCTGGAGAAACTTCCTCGGCGCGAGAGGGTTTTACATCACCTGGAGGACAGGTCCTAGTTACAGGATCACTTCCTGCCACAGCAGGGTGATGCTCTCGTGTCACGTGACCTTTCTCGTCCATGGAAACTGGGATGCTGCAAGACTGGAGGTAGGACTTCAGGACTCTATCCCTGTAGGTCTCGTCTATGTACCTCTCTATCTTTCTTATGTTTTCCAAGTCTGCTACTTTAGCCTCTAGAGAACGGACTCGTTCCCTGAGAGCAAAGAGCTCCTTGCACCTAGTGCACACTTAAGACCTCTTACCAAATGGGAGAAAATCATACATGTGACACTCAATGCAAAAGACTGGAAAGCCCCCATCTCGCTGCTGGACTGCTGTCTGCATCTTAGTTTTAAGCTTGTGTTTAGATCTTTAAGTTCTTTACTTACTAAGGGTTGCTATGGATATTTATATTAATAAAACTGTACCTAATACATTTAATATACCTTGTTCACCTGAAGTATAATTAATCTCAGGTCCTTAGTGTATGACTGATTTGGATAACGAGCTTCACCTGAGAGCACCTCCTTTCCTTTAAGATGTGTAAGTATCTATAAAGCTACGACTATCCCAGGGGTGGGTGGGTGTTTGGGAGGGAGGGAGGGAAATAACACTTATTAAAAGAGGGCTGCTATACAGTACCCTGTCCTGTGCTGCGGCGGCTTAATACACATGTGACTAGAATTCAGTTTACAGCGCAGATTGCTCCTAAAACTATGCAATTTCTGGATGTTCAGATTTCTTTAACCCCCAAGGGTTTATGACAACTTTATACCGCAAGGCGGTACAACGGAACACGTTGCTTCGTTATAATAGTTTCCATCCACGAGCTTTGAAACAAGGCTTACCTTTTGGGCAGTTTTTACGGTTGAGACGTAATTGCTCAACTTTACAGGATTTCAAATTACATGCTGGTGAACTGACAACACGCTTGCTTCAACGGGGGTATCCCTCTAAGGTGGTTTCCAAAGCTTATAAGAGAGCGCGACATCTCCACCGCGAGTGGCTTTTTGTTCCCCCCACATCAAAATCAATTGATTCTGTAATCACGGGCGTGCTCCCATATACTAGGCATATTACACGGGTCACTGGACTTCTTCATAGGTTCTGGCCGATATTGGGGATACACACTTGCTTTCGTGATAAAATCTTGCAAGTTGCGTATTCGCGTTCAAAGGATGTGACCATTCATAAGAACAAAAAGAAAGAAGAAAGAGAAAAAAAAAGAATGAATGGTCACATCCTTTGAAGCGTTTGTTTTTCGTTTTTAACTTTCTTTTATTACTATTACAGATTTTTATTATTATTATTATTATTAATATTATTATTATTATTTTTATTGTTTATGTATTTAGTAATGAATTTGAATTTGTGGCACCCCTGGTATTTTTATATTTCGTATATTTATTTGTTTATATGTATAATTTATGGCTCAGTCACAGATTTGCCGATAAAACTTATTAGTTCAGAACATTTTATATTAAATTGTAGTGAGTTTGATATTTTAGTTATTTATTTGTTTTATATATTTATTTGTTCATATGTATTATCTATGGCTCAGTCATAATATTGTTTGCATGATTTTATCATTTGGGAATGTGTTATATTTAATTGTATTAATGTGATTTATTTATTTAAGTATTTATTGATATTTATACCTTTTAGCCACATTTCAAGTTGGCATTTTTGCAAGTTTTTTAGTTTTTTCTTTCTTTTTATTAATTTTGCTCCTAATATTGGCTGTACTTTGATTTTATCTTGTTTTTCTATTTGTTTATTTTGGCGTTTTTTATTTACACGTTCTGTTTTTCATTCTCTTAACTTCTATATATTTAAAAAAAAAATCTTTTGTTTTTACATGTATGTTTTATGTATTTTTTAGCCATCATTTGCCCCTGAGGAAGGTTTTTGCGAAACACGGCCAGTGTCGGGCCGGTGGCTGGATTGGAATAAAGCAATTAAAGTATTCATTCACGTCTTTTTTTGTTGCATTCCACGTATTATCTGGATAATGCTGGTCAAAATCAAGGATAGCTCTGGTCAATGGCCCTTATCGAGGTAGCAGGTCCTACCACCTGATTAAGTGACTTTGAATATTAGGCCCCTAAAATGTAATGTTCTTTATTGTCTCTTCACTCAGCCAGTACTTTTTTGTAGCCATTAATATAGGTCCTTGTTTGCCAGGTAAGTGAGGAGTTGTTGCTAAGTACACCAGCTATGATTATGTAACTGAATATTGTGCTGTTTGTACACTTTTAGGGCATAAAGCCAAAGTCTGTCATCTTAAAGTTTCCTAACTTATGTTTTACAACTACACCAGATTAATGGTTTCAAAGAGTCTGGCACTTGCACAAACCTTGTACACCCTAAGGGAAAAACCGATGCTTGAGAAGGCAGTGATATTAAATTAACAGGCTTTCCATATGTTATTGCAGCATCATACAAACAGAATCTAATGGCAGATAGGATCATAAGGTCCATCTCGCCTGCCCATTTTGTTTCATGATACTGTTAAAGTCTTTTTATCTTGTGTGCTTGGGAATAGGCTGTATCAGTTAATCGAATGTGCCAGTTTCTGAGAATTGTTTACTTAAGTATTCTTCATGAAAGATAAACTTATATTTGCCTTTTTTAAAAAGTTAATTGAAATCCAGCAATGGTCTAGGAACATCAGGGTCACTCTGTGACCACACTTCTAATGCACCCTTTCCCACATAGTTATTTCCTCTCTCCCAGGCACAATAATTATAGTTTGTTGATAGAAGTCCTTTGCCTTTTTGATTATCATTGGGATGCAAATTAGCCCTTCCTTTACTGCTCTTTCCTTTACTTTTTAAATATTGATTAGTATTTTATTTAAACTGTTTTGGCAGCAGTTCCAGTGATCTTCCTTCACCCAGCGCTCACTTTGGTGCCGCGAGACCTTAAAGAAATGCGTGCACTCCTGCAGAAGTCTTCTGCGCAGGCTCAAAAAAAAATCATGTTGCTAGATGCCAATCAGCTGGATTTTGATTGGCTGAGTGCAAGAAAATTGAGCTTTTACTGTACAGGATTATAGATCCCAGATGATCACTGTTGATATCAATTGTCATCTTTGTAACAGAGGAATTTTCTGGGTCCCAGTTCCAGAGTTGTACCCTGCAAATTCTGCAGAGTCATAGAGGTTGAGCCTGCTTGTCACTCTTGTGGCAGGTAGTGTCTCTCTCTGTGTTTTGGAGAGAAATAATAAGAGGAATTGATATTCAGGAGCTTGGTGGTCTGCCCCGAAGGAATCAAGGAAAGAGAGGAGGCTGTAGGAGTCCTAAAGAGGCTGGGACATAGCCTGATGAGCTCATCCTTAATGACTAACTAAGCTACCAACTCAGGAGCACTGTATTACTAAGCTTGCTAGGCTTTATCCAGAAGGTACAAGCTTAATTTAAGGAGCAGAAGGAGAAAGTCTCAAAAAGCAATTTGTGCTGAAGAAGCCAGAAGGCCAGGACTCAAGGGAAGCGTGCTCAGGGACTTGTTGCCTGTACAGAGATTTTCCTCAGTGAGTGAAATCAAGGAGAGGCATCTCATCTACAATGCCAAGAGACCTGAAGCTACATTTTAGATAGTACAGGAAAATTAGACTTGGGATGTCAAGGTCAAGATGGACTCAATTCCAATGGCTCTGCTAAAGGTGGAACCATTTATAAAATATGAATAAGAAGGAGCAGGAATGCATGGGATTTATATTCACATGCAGCGGGAGCAGCCATTTTACAAATATACACGTTTACAAATATGCACGTTGGATGGAGGAAACTCAGCAAATTAGATGTGTAAGTGCTGGCCTTGCACGAGATGCACATGCTAATGTCAGCACTTACATATGCATCTGGGCTGTTTTGTAAGACCAGATGTGTAAATGCTCTTAATTAACTACAGAGAACTTTATTTCCATATCATCCAGACAAGAAGGCTGGGTTCCCCTACCAGCAGAGGTGGAGACAGAAAAAATCCTGAGTCTTCTGATGGACCTCATCTTGTACTATATCAGGAGCAGCTAGAGAGAACACAACCTCAGTATTTCTCTGTTTCCAGGAGTGTGTGGACACATTGGAGCAGCTCTGTGAAAACTTTGAGAAAGATTGATTTAGCTCATGAGCCATTCTTAGGGATGACTTCATAACTTATGCTTATCATGGAAGGCACCCATTGCAGCACCCTTAAAACTGATGCCCTCCTGGGTTTGCCAAGAAGGAGGGATGTTGGTTCAGTTCCACATCCTTATCCAGTTGAACAGCCAGAATTGTTGCATCAGGACCCGGAGGAATCATTGGTAGCACAGCCTCAGTGCCTCCTTTTCCCTCCTCCTCCTCCAGCTCTCCCCTGAAGATGACATGAAGATTCAAAGGTAATGTATGTGGCTGCAGGCCTGGGCAGCAGGGGAGTAGCACTGAGAGTAAGTACCAGATTTAAGTTCCCATTTTCTGTGCCAAATTTCTCTTCTGTGCTTCTTTAATATTGTCTGTGGGGGCCTCCGACTTCCACCATTTAGTGGAGCAGGTGTCAGGTCATGATTGGAACTGTTGATACTCGTGGTCTTTTTCCTGCCAGTTCCTGCCTTGTACTGTCACTGCGTGTGCACATTACTGGTGTTTGGTTGTGCTGTATCCAATATCCTTGCTGTGTACAATGGTACATGTGGTATCTGTGCGCTTCATTGCATGCCATGAGTGCATGCATTCATCACATGCCATGAGTGTGTGCTTTTGTCATGCACCAGGAGCATGCAATTTGGAGTGCTATTTCTGCAACACACGGTAGCTCTGTGCTTCCAGTGTGTGCACTTTAAGCACAGCTTACCTCAGCACGCCTTGCTAGGATGGAAGGAATTGCTTCAGGAAGCTGCTCAGGAGATGTTACTTTTCTGCCCTCTCTCTGCAACTTGGCATGGAGGCTTCTGCTCACCACTTGGATTTGTCATCTTTACAGTTGATGGACATGGACTTTCTTCTGCCTCTTCAGCTCTGCAGGTGATAATGGGTTGGCTAAAGAGAGAAACAGTGCCCTGGATTGGGATTCCTTCACTCGTTCTTTGGAGCTCGGCCCGCCAGCTCTCTCCCAGAGGGATTCCACTATGAGGACAGCCAAGCTGGCCAGACAGTTGCCAACCTCTGGCCTGTCTTAAGTTTTGAGTATGAAGAACTTGAGGGAATGGAAAATCTATTTACATTATTGTGCTATACAGACCACCCTCAAAGGCATAAGAAATAGTAGAGATTTACTTGAAGACATTCGCAGTATTGCTATAAAAGAGGAAGATTTAAATTTTCCCCACTGTGGTATCATCCAGAAGTAGGGGTTCTCTACAGGGAGAACTGTTCTGGCAATTAGTAATGGAACCCACGTGGAAGGGGGCAATATCAGGTTTGGTGCTTACAAATGGGGAGAGTGTTTCTGATGTTGTGGTGGGTGATCATCTGGTGTGCAGTGATCACCAGATGGTGAGCTTCAATATTAGAAGCCAGGTGGAGATGGTTCATTCAAAAGTGTGGGTTCTAGACTTTTAGACACCGCTCTCCATCGCAAGGTCAATCAGGGCCCAACAGCTTGCAATTTAAAAGGAGCGCCTCCCGGTGCACAAGGACAGCACCTCCACCACTCCAGAGTCCCGATCAGTGGCACGGAAGACAGTGGGAGGCTGAAATCTCTCCCGCTCTCCAATGCAAGGTGAGCTTGAAATTTAAAAGGAATGCCTCCCAGCACGCCCACGCCTGAGGGCCTCACCAGAGGGCCTTTTGGTGTGGCCCTTAGTCAGGGAACTTAGGCAGGAAATAACAGAAAGCACATCCCTAAGGAGAGAGCAAAAGAACCAAGACCAAGCGACTGCAAACACCATGGCAAGCCCAAGGAACCGGCTACCGTTCACTCACCCATTGTCTCATCCTGACATCAGACGCCTGCCGACCATTTCACTGCTCAGAGTGGCATGCAAAGTAACACCTCTGCTAAAGAAATTTCAAACTGTAAGTACCTCTCTTTCACAATGGAAATCCACACAGCAAGAACCTCACTCCCACCCTCCCAAAACTCCTCCAAGAATAAAAAAACTTTATCAACGACACTGGGACCAAAGCCACTAGCCTGCCAAATAACATACGCCCTGCTTCTCATATGGATCCTACTCTGCTGCCTCACATCAGACACCTGCTCTGTGTATATTCCCACAACAGACATACAACCTCCTCTACTATACATCCCATGTAACCCTCAGTTATGGCTGAACACACACAAGTACACTCACAGACAACCCCCCAGATTAATAAGAATACAACCCAATGCTCACATTGATAGATACCACGCCCCACACAGTTACTAATCAATGCAAGGCCCATCAGAAATAAGGCAAATACCATCACGGACTACATGCATTACCATCAAACCAGCATCCTTTGCATCACAGAATCCTGGCTAAAATCCACAGACCAAGTCATCCAAGCTCAAATCACTTCATGATCTCACACCACCTTCAGCTGCCCCCACATCCACAAGCAAAGTGGTGGGGTCCTAATCCTTGCACGTACTGATCTTAATTTCAAAATATCAAGAGCCATAAGCCACAAACATTGCGACTTACTCACCATAGAAAATAGACATCTAATCATCTACCTCACATACAGAGCACCCCCTGCAGCCACAGATGAAACAGCCAACATAATTGAAGCTGTCTGCTCTGCTAACTCCCAACATAAACCACTTATACTACTAGGAGACCTAACCCTCAAATCCACCTCTAACAGAGAAGAAGCCTTTGTCAAGGCAATGAAATCCCTCCAATTCTTCCAAATCATTAAGGGCCCCTCTCATCATTCTGGATCTACGCTTGACCTCATCTTTGTACCAAAGAACCTTCACCCGCAGGGAAACATAACGACCCCCCTCGCTATTCCAATACCCTGGTCTGACCACCATGCCATACATTTCAAGATTCTTCTACCACAACAAGGAAAACCACAATAGAAACCCTACCCTGAAAAGCGATTTAAGGGATTTCACAAGGAACAATTCCTCAAAGAAACTCTTCCCAGCCTCTCTCAAGACTTCAATGACCTAGATGAGGCAATCAACTCTTGGAACACCACCATTAATGCAGCAGCAAAACTCCCACACCGCCCCACCTCTAGAAGCAAAGAAGAAAGACCAAAATCGGCCCCATGGTACTCGCAAACAATAAGAGAACAGAAACGAAAACTTCGCCAATTAGAGCGTAAATGGAGATACGACCAGTCTCAAGCCACTCTTCTTCAATACATGACCATGCAGAAGGAATACAACAACCTAATCAATAAACACAAAAGAGAATATCACACTAATCTCATCCTAAAATCCTGCAACAAACTCCGCGAGCTATTCAAAATTGTCTGCACCCTAACAGAAGATCCATCCCTCAAAGATGACCCTATTTACCCTCAAATCTTTGCTGATTTCCTCATAAACAAATCCAAGTCACCCCTGAGGCCCTCACAACCCCTCCACCCCAGATGCAGATGACTACCACATACACAAATGGGGAGAATTTCACATTCCGACAACAGAGAAAATTCTTAACACCATCACTGCTTTAAACACTAGTACAGTGCCCTCTGATCCCTGCCCAGTTGTATGGATCAAATTAGTCAAGGGAAGAGTTCATAAACTGCATCCATAACATCATAAGTTCTTCACTAACTAAAGAATACATGCCTTCTGCACTCAAACAAGCCACAATCCGACCCATCCTAAAGAACGCCTTAACTAACAACTCAGACCCCTCGAATTACTGCCCCATCTCTAGCCTCCCATTTCTATCTAAAATATTGACCATGCTCCGCTGGATCCACACCAACATGGATTTTGCCCTAATCACAGTGTGGAAACCCTCCTCTTTAACCTCTGACATCCTACTAAGAGGGATAGATAACTTAAGACGTGTTTCCTTCTCGTTTTTGTGGATATATCCTTGGCCTTTGACACTGTATCTCACAGCACCCTACTACAACGTCCATCCAACATTGGATTTCATGGTACAGCGCTCAAATGGTTCAACTCCTACCTCAGTCACAGACAACAAAAAGTCAAAATCGGTCCTAATACGTCAGCCCTATTTCACTCAACTCAGGGAATTCCACAAGGATCCTCCCTGTCCACCCTCCTTTTCAACATCCACTTACAACCAATATGTAACATCTTCAAACAGCACAAAATCCACTATGCAATTTATGCAGATGACATCATGGTCTACTCCCCTATCCACCTTGACTCACCTGACTACTCAAATATTACCAAAAGCCTTCTGGAAACGAACAACTGGCTAGCGTCCAACAACCTCCAAGCTAACTTCAAGAAATCAGAGGCACTATTCATAACTCAGGACCCATCATCCCCCCCCCCCCACCCACATCTATATCTATAGAGGACACTATAATAGCAATAAAGGAGGAAGTATCTTACTTAGGTATCACCATTGACCGCTTCCTAAACTTACAAGCACACATTAACAGAACCTCCAAGAATGCATTCCATAAGCTTGCAATTATCCAAAGACTAAAACCCCTCCTCGGTCAGGACCATTTTTGCATAGTTTGTCAAACACTCATAACCCCTAATTTTGGATTATGGTAACTCTCTCCTCCATGGTCTACCAATCCAAACCATCCATCCCTTGCAACTGGCTCAGAACACCTCTGCCCGCATCATCACAGGATCACCCATATATGAGCACATAACCCCACTACTATTTTAACTACATTGGCTTCCAGTCCGCTCACGAGCTAAATACAAAACCGCTCTTACTATATTCAAGACAAGAAACAACCTGTCAACGAGAACCCTATAAGATTTGATTTGTACAATCTCAAGCTGCAGACCGAAGAGACAGAGCACCAGAGATACCATACTAATTCCTAGCTCCTTCACTAAGGGCAAATAACTCTACCATGAAGAGAGCTCTCTCCTCAGCTGTTCCCGCCATCTGGAATAATTTGCCAGAAAAAATCAGAACCACTAAAGACTTAAAGGTCTTCCAAAAACTCCAAAAGACCTTTCTCTTCACCGACCACTTCAAAGACAATACCTAGTCTTTCCACCTCACTTCTCAAGCCCAAATTATAGTTAATACCATTCATTATGTTGCTATGTATATAAGTTCTGCCTCCGGGCAATTCCCGCATGCCACCCCTACCTGACTTGTTCTTTGAGTTCTCTGTAACATGTTGAGTTCTATGTAAATTGCTTTGATTGTATGAGAAGGCGGTATAAAAATCTTGTTAAATAAAATAAATAAATAAAATTAATTTTGCAAAGATGAAAGAATACCTTGTGGATCCATTAGCTGCATGGGAACATCTGGGGGAAGAACAGCAACGGTGGGCAAAACTTGAAAGGAGATATTTGAAGAGCAACAAAATCAAATAAGAGGAATAGGAGGCTGCTGTGGTTTTCAAAAGAAGTAACTGAAAAGATAAGGAAAAACAGATTAATCTTCATAAACTATAAGAGACCAACTTTAAGAAAAAGAGGAAGACAAACAGCAATATCTGGAGAAGTTAAGGGGAGCTGATAAAGCAATTAAGAAAGCAAAGATGCTAATAGAAGGAAAAATAGCCAATACATCAAAAACATGGGGACAAGCTTTTTTTTAGGTATGTTAGTGGCAGGAGGACATGCAAAGGCGGCACTTTGAGTTCTGAAAGGGAGTAATCCATAAAGGCTGATGAGGATAAATGGAAATTGCTTAACAAATATTTCTGTTCTGTATTCACAAATGAAGGGCTGGGAATGAACCTCAGCAAACGAACACAAATAAGAGTGGAAATGAGGTAGAAATTCAACTATTTTCAAAAACCCGTGCTTGCAAGAAGCTAGCTAAACTAAAAATGGTCAAAGTGATGGGGCCAGATAGAATTCATCCAAGGGTATTTAAGGAACTTACTCCGCTGACTGACCTTTTCAATGCTTCTTTGGAGTCGGGAGTTATGCTGCAGGACTGATGATGGACAAATGTGGTTCCTGTCCATGAAAGTGAAAGTAAAGAAGAGTTTGGTAACTACAGACTGGTTAGTCTAACCTCTGCCATGAGTAATTAATAGAAACTTGGGCTGATGCAAGGGTATTAGGCACCTTAGGAGAAACTTCAGTCTTGTTCCCCTCAAGGAGAAGAGGAGGTCCTGGGCTGTTCGCCATGGAATTCCTATTTTCTTCTTCAACAAGCATGGTCCTTCTGCAACTTGGGTTCCCAGGCCCACTATGTCTTTACCATCTAAGTGATCTTGGCGGAGCTTTGAGTCCGGTGACTTGGACCATCTTTCTTTAGCTGGAATCCAGAATCCAGTTCAGAAAACTTTAACGAGGATGCTAGTTTTGAGGATGAAGGACCTTCATCTCCAGAGGGCCAGGACAATTTTCTCATCTTCCGTGTGTTCCAGAATTGAGGAACTGGTGGCATTGGTCGCACAGTTGCCTTTCATTCAGCGGTTGGCAGAGCTGCAGGTATACCCTCTCTTGTAAGGGGTCTGAAGGATTAGAAGAGAATTACCCTCCCTGGAGGGTTTAAGAGCTTGGTCCATACGAAGTGGGTCCTGGCCAACTTCCCATTGAAAGGAGGTTAAGATCATAATGTAGCTTCATGCCCTTCCACAGGAGGTGTCGAGGCGTTGTTCAGCATGCCTCAGTGGTCGCACAGGTCTTTGTGGTCCCCTCACCAGGGTAGTTCCACCTGTCCGGCATAGGGATGGGATTGGGGGCCTATTTGGGAGTGCCTCCAGTAGATGGCAGGCAACACCTTTCTATGGAGAGGCCCAGCTCACCAGGGGTCACTGAGTGCTAGACACCAGTTAGCATGGCTACGTTCTCAAATGCAGAGAACCTATCCCAGACACCTTTGTTATCTTACCCTGTGGCTCTATAGCCAGCAAGGTAGCTATTTGTGCTACCCTGGAAGGGATGCTCAGTCTACAGGCTGTTGTCCCAGTGCCCTTCTGTAGGTCAGGCAAACACAAGGAGCAGGAGATGTGGGAAGAATCAGGGTCTGTATTATACACAAGGGACCCCAACGCGTTTCGCAACGCCTTCCTCAGGGGGAATGACACTGGTAAATATAAAAAATACATATAAATTAATAATAAAAAAACATAATACTATAAAAATTAAAAACCAATAGAACACACTTAAAAACATTTAAATTATGAAAACACCGGCAAAACGTGCAACATCAACTAATCAAGGTGCATTGAGGTTATAGAGCCACAATGCAGGGCAGGGCTGAGGGAAGAAAACAGTACAATCCATCTAAGATATTGTGAGAAGAGAACGCTGAACAAACTTAGAGAGAAATATAATATGCTTATATAACTAATACAGAACCAAAGAAGATAAAATACTTATGTAATACTGATGGAGCCTAAATCCTGTAGAACAAAATTGAACCAAGTGAACTGCACAAGAGCTGATTAATAACATGTGATAATAACATAAATAGATCAATAATTTAAACAAATAAATAAGTAAATAAAAAACAAACTAAAATACTATGATAATAAAAGGGAAGGAGGGTAGAATAAATACTTAAAATGATAAATATTATAATAATATAAAAGTACAGCAATGTGCACAGAAATGACAACCATCAGAAATTGTGACAATAAACATGAAAAATGAATCGATAAAAAAGCATAGAAAATAAATAAATATGAATATTAAATATTAAAATAAAAAATCATAAAATTGCCCAAATGTAAGGGAGGGCAACCATGTAAAACAAACACAAATTAAAAATAAAAATAAAAATAGAGACACATACAATGTATGCTAATATTAAACAATGACATTAATCTAACTATATTTGGATAATAAATCAGGAAAGAACATGGTATATTGTATCAGACCAAGAATAAAAACTAAAAATAACGAAGAGGAACTGGTGGACCAAAGGATAAGAAATAAAAATTATATTAAAAATAAATAGTAAAATGAAGATAAAAATATAATTAAATTTATGTGTATATGAGGAAAAGAATAATAAAAATATAAATTAATTAAAATAACATGAATTAAGACAGAAGCTAAGTATCATAAATGCATGCTCAGTGGCTAAATGTAATGTGAAAGTAAGCATGCCGAACGGGGTGAGAAAACAGGGGAAAATTGTTGTATAAAAGAAATGCTATTATCAGGCAGACTATCAATGATAGCATGATTAACAAAAAATAAGACCAAATAAAAATATGCACTGAGACATGTGAGCAATAGAACGAAGGCAAATATACGATGCCAAACTGCCCCAACGGACTGTGATAATATGATTAAAAAAACGAAATGAAGCTAAGTGGTGTAAATGCATACTCAGTAGCTGAATGCCATGTGAAGGTAAGCATGCCGAACGGCGAGAGAGACCAGGGGAAAACGTGTGTATAAAAGCTGCTTGTCAGGCAGATTATCAATGGTAACATGATAAAAAAAGAATACCAAATAAGAATGTGCATTAAACCGTGTGAGCAATAGACCGAAGGCAAATGTAAGGTACCAAAGTAACCCAGCGGACTGGAAGGGTGGGAAATGTGTGAGGAACGGTAAGGGCATGTAATTGAGAAACACCTCCGCAACACATTGAAAGTGTATGAGCGCAAATATACAAACATTAATAGCACCGCGGGAGAGTAAAAAAATAAAATAATAAATAAATAAAAGCACATTTAAGCGCAAAGGCCATGAGACTTGTGTTAATAAGCCATGAAACTATGATGATAAATCAGTGCAAGAGGGGAACTTTATGAAAAAAGTACCGAAGGTAGTGCTAATATACAAGAGGGAGAACTCTAAAAACTCACCCATGCACACGTAGACGATTAGCACACCAAACTAGTATACCAACTAGTAACGAAATCACTAAGATAAAAATATATACAAACGTAAATAAATCGAGAGTGAAACCTTAAAATCAAATGAAGAGCGGGAGCCAAAGAGAGAACTTACAGTCAGAGGACTCTCCAATACTCAAAAGAGCCGTAGACACACGGACTTGTGAGAGAAACTACAACGCTGGAAGCGCGTTCTGATCAGCTGAGAAAGGAAACAGTGATGCTATACTACTATTTAAACGCCGAAATGGCGCCAAAATTTAATGACGTCATACTGGGGGAGGGGTATTAGCCCTGTAATACAGAACGGAAGTAATATTAAGGAGATCAAAGAAAAGCAATTGGGAAGGGGAATTTGTACTAAAATACCCAAATGGAATAATGTAATAAGGGAAAAGCCAAATCAACCTAAAAAAACTGATAGATCTGCCTCTTGATTCAAGCCATGCGGTTCTAAAGTGTTAAATTCGTAAATAAAACGCTGCTCAAGTCTTAACAGAATTTTTTCCATATTGCCTCCCCTCCAGTGGGGGATGATCGTTTTGAGCACTAAAAACTTAATGTCACTGATATTGTGGTTCTTATCTAACCAATGAGAAACCAGTGGTTTATCTGGATGTTTCCTAGAGATATTGCTGCGATGTTCAATGATACGGGTGCGGATCTGTCTCAAGGTCTTGCCAATATATAATTTCTGACATGGACATTGGATTAAATAAATCACATTAGCAGTTTTACAGTTGGAGTATTGATGTAAAAAAAGTTTACGTCCTGTATTGATATCCACGAAAACATCTTTAACTGTAATGGCATGAGTGCACACAGAGCAGTTGCCACAACTGTAATGCCCCTTAACAGTGGGTGAGGGCCTATTACTAGTAAGAGCAGATGGAACGAGTGAATCAGACAGATTTGAAGTGCGCTTGTAGGCAATCATTAATTTTTTAGTTGCAAAGGCAGGTATAGTAGAAAGGAGATGCCACTCTTGCTTTAAAATGTTGACAATAGCTTTGGAAAAGCCTGAAAAAGTAAGAGGGCATACAATTTTATCAGAATGTGTGCGTGTGGTTTTCTCAAGAAGAGAAGAACGATCCGTGGCACATGCTCTCTGGTAAGCTCGCCTAATGCAAGAGGAGGGGTAACCTCGTTGTGCGAACCTATTCATCATATCTGAAGCATGATGTTCAAAATCTTCATTATTGGTGCATAATCTTTTAATGCGCAAAAATTGACTAACTGGGAGATTATTCTTGAAAGATGGATTGTGGAAGCTATCATATTTGAGGAATGTGTTGCGATCCGTGGGTTTGCGGTAAAGAGTAGTTGAGAAACCTGAATTAGACCTTTTAATCAGAATGTCCAGATAAGAGATCTCCTTGCTATCATAATTGCCTTCAAATTGTAAATTTACATCTAATGTATTGAGCCATGAATGAAAAGTCTGTAACTGCTCTTCCGTCCCGTGCCATATCATGAAAACGTCATCGATGTATCGCTTCCAAAGAAGCACGTTAGATTGGTATGGATGGCACGACAAAAAGGTGGTCTCGAAGTTTGTAACATACAAGTTTGCTACATCGGGCGCCATGGGAGAACCCATGGCCACCCCTTTTATCTGCTTATAAAAGATACCTCTGAAACAGAAATAATTTTCAGTCATAGCCAGTTCTGCCAATTGTGTTAGAAAAAAGGTAGGAGTACGTACAGGTTTGGATCTTAAAATTAAAGTGTTGGCTAATACCTCCAACGCAGCTTGTTGAGGAATATTGGTATATAATGAGCGGATGTCATAGGTAACTAAGAGCACATCCTCAAAAGGGCCTTGAAATGACTGTAAAATCTGTATGATATGTGCGGAGTCTCTAACATATGAAAGTGCCTGTGTCATAAAAGGTCTTAAGTGCACGTCAAGAAGTTTCGATAAGGGTTCAAAGAGCGATCCAATTGCCGATACTATAGGGCGACCTGGTGGATTCTGTAGGGATTTATGAATCTTGGGAAGCATATATATGGTAGGTGTGATGGGATGGGCAACTGTAAGGTATGAGATCTCTTTTGCAGTAAGGTACCCTGCTTCCTTGCCAATATACAGCAAGGTGTCAACCTTTTGTCGTAATCGATCCGTAGGGTCGTCGAAAATCTTTAAGTAATATTCCGTGTCATTTAATTGACGCATGACCTCTGTAATATATGAGTCTTTGTCTTGTATGACTATGGCTCCACCCTTGTCGGCTGGTTTAATAATAATATCATGATTGGACTTCAAACTTTGAAGGGCTGCCTTTTGAGAACGTGACAGATTGAAAAAAGGTTTCTTAACGTGTGTTTTATACAAGTTGTCAATTTTATTCAAGACAACAGTCTCGTAGGCCGAAATCATGATATTAGGTTTGTATGTTGGCATCCATGTAGAGGGTTTTCTCACAACCGAGGGGTCGATTGCAACAGTACTCGATGTACCAGAGTAGTGATCTACAATTTTTAATTTTCGAAAAAATCTGAACAGCTCAACATGAGTGGCAAACCTATCGTGAGATTTAGTGGGTACAAACGAAAGACCCTTATTGAGAACTTCTAACTCCGCCTCTGATGGTAAATATTTGGAAAGATTAATAACAGCATTTAGAGGTCCCAGTCGAGTTGTCTCTTGGCCATTAGGCCCTGACTGTGCGTTCTCATCCGTTGTGGGTATTGTCTGTTTGGTGAATACCTGGGCCTGTATGGACGACGTCGTGGCGACTTGGGGGACAAGTTTCTTTTCCCTTTTTCCCATAATTTGTCCATTGAAAAATCCCGTTTTTTTATGGGGTTATGCTCTCTCGGCGGGGGGCGTTCAATAGAAAATAGGGAAGCAGACGGGTTAACCTGAAGGAAGTTTGACCAAAATATGGTGGATTATAAGAAAGGTGTGAAAGAGAAGAAGATCAAAAAATTGAAACGGGATGATGATGATTATAGGTTGAACATGGTATACTATTGGACCTATAATAAATCTGATCTTAGGGAGAGGAACAGGAACTCTTCCTACAGGAGAAGGGAGTCACCTAAACAAGTCCATAGAAATAATTTTAGAGATAATACAAGGAATAGATCTAGATCCCCTTCCGTTACCCCTGAAATTGAAAGACATACTAAAAGAACAAGACATCATTCACGGGAACAGGTTAACCCGTCTGCTTCCCTATTTTCTATTGAACGCCCCCCGCCGACAATGGACGTCGTCCATACAGGCCCAGGTATTCACCAAACAGACAATACCCACAACGGATGAGAACGCACAGTCAGGGCCTAATGGCCAAGAGACAACTCGACTGGGACCTCTAAATGCTGTTATTAATCTTTCCAAATATTTACCATCAGAGGCGGAGTTAGAAGTTCTCAATAAGGGTCTTTCGTTTGTACCCACTAAATCTCACGATAGGTTTGCCACTCATGTTGAGCTGTTCAGATTTTTTCGAAAATTAAAAATTGTAGATCACTACTCTGGTACATCGAGTACTGTTGCAATCGACCCCTCGGTTGTGAGAAAACCCTCTACATGGATGCCAACATACAAACCTAATATCATGATTTCGGCCTACGAGACTGTTGTCTTGAATAAAATTGACAACTTGTATAAAACACACGTTAAGAAACCTTTTTTCAATCTGTCACGTTCTCAAAAGGCAGCCCTTCAAAGTTTGAAGTCCAATCATGATATTATTATTAAACCAGCCGACAAGGGTGGAGCCATAGTCATACAAGACAAAGACTCATATATTACAGAGGTCATGCGTCAATTAAATGACACGGAATATTACTTAAAGATTTTCGACGACCCTACGGATCGATTACGACAAAAGGTTGACACCTTGCTGTATATTGGCAAGGAAGCAGGGTACCTTACTGCAAAAGAGATCTCATACCTTACAGTTGCCCATCCCATCACACCTACCATATATATGCTTCCCAAGATTCATAAATCCCTACAGAATCCACCAGGTCGCCCTATAGTATCGGCAATTGGATCGCTCTTTGAACCCTTATCGAAACTTCTTGACGTGCACTTAAGACCTTTTATGACACAGGCACTTTCATATGTTAGAGACTCCGCACATATCATACAGATTTTACAGTCATTTCAAGGCCCTTTTGAGGATGTGCTCTTAGTTACCTATGACATCCGCTCATTATATACCAATATTCCTCAACAAGCTGCGTTGGAGGTATTAGCCAACACTTTAATTTTAAGATCCAAACCTGTACGTACTCCTACCTTTTTTCTAACACAATTGGCAGAACTGGCTATGACTGAAAATTATTTCTGTTTCAGAGGTATCTTTTATAAGCAGATAAAAGGGGTGGCCATGGGTTCTCCCATGGCGCCCGATGTAGCAAACTTGTATGTTACAAACTTCGAGACCACCTTTTTGTCGTGCCATCCATACCAATCTAACGTGCTTCTTTGGAAGCGATACATCGATGACGTTTTCATGATATGGCACGGGACGGAAGAGCAGTTACAGACTTTTCATTCATGGCTCAATACATTAGATGTAAATTTACAATTTGAAGGCAATTATGATAGCAAGGAAATCTCATATCTGGACATTCTGATTAAAAGGTCTAATTCAGGTTTCTCAACTACTCTTTACCGCAAACCCACGGATCGCAACACATTCCTCAAATATGATAGCTTCCACAATCCATCTTTCAAGAATAATCTCCCAGTTAGTCAATTTTTGCGCATTAAAAGATTATGCACCAATAATGAAGATTTTGAACATCATGCTTCAGATATGATGAATAGGTTCGCACAACGAGGTTACCCCTCCTCTTGCATTAGGCGAGCTTACCAGAGAGCATGTGCCACGGATCGTTCTTCTCTTCTTGAGAAAACCACACGCACACATTCTGATAAAATTGTATGCCCTCTTACTTTTTCAGGCTTTTCCAAAGCTATTGTCAACATTTTAAAGCAAGAGTGGCATCTCCTTTCTACTATACCTGCCTTTGCAACTAAAAAATTAATGATTGCCTACAAGCGCACTTCAAATCTGTCTGATTCACTCGTTCCATCTGCTCTTACTAGTAATAGGCCCTCACCCACTGTTAAGGGGCATTACAGTTGTGGCAACTGCTCTGTGTGCACTCATGCCATTACAGTTAAAGATGTTTTCGTGGATATCAATACAGGACGTAAACTTTTTTTACATCAATACTCCAACTGTAAAACTGCTAATGTGATTTATTTAATCCAATGTCCATGTCAGAAATTATATATTGGCAAGACCTTGAGACAGATCCGCACCCGTATCATTGAACATCGCAGCAATATCTCTAGGAAACATCCAGATAAACCACTGGTTTCTCATTGGTTAGATAAGAACCACAATATCAGTGACATTAAGTTTTTAGTGCTCAAAACGATCATCCCCCACTGGAGGGGAGGCAATATGGAAAAAATTCTGTTAAGACTTGAGCAGCGTTTTATTTACGAATTTAACACTTTAGAACCGCATGGCTTGAATCAAGAGGCAGATCTATCAGTTTTTTTAGGTTGATTTGGCTTTTCCCTTATTACATTATTCCATTTGGGTATTTTAGTACAAATTCCCCTTCCCAATTGCTTTTCTTTGATCTCCTTAATATTACTTCCGTTCTGTATTACAGGGCTAATACCCCTCCCCAGTATGACGTCATTAAATTTTGGCGCCATTTCGGCGTTTTAAATAGTAGTATAGCATCACTGTTTCCTTTCTCAGCTGATCAGAACGCGCTTCCAGCGTTGTAGTTTCTCTCACAAGTCCGTGTGTCTACGGCTCTTTTGAGTATTGGAGAGTCCTCTGACTGTAAGTTCTCTCTTTGGCTCCCGCTCTTCATTTGATTTTAAGGTTTCACTCTCGATTTATTTACGTTTGTATATATTTTTATCTTAGTGATTTCGTTACTAGTTGGTATACTAGTTTGGTGTGCTAATCGTCTACGTGTGCATGGGTGAGTTTTTAGAGTTCTCCCTCTTGTATATTAGCACTACCTTCGGTACTTTTTTCATAAAGTTCCCCTCTTGCACTGATTTATCATCATAGTTTCATGGCTTATTAACACAAGTCTCATGGCCTTTGCGCTTAAATGTGCTTTTATTTATTTATTATTTTATTTTTTTACTCTCCCGCGGTGCTATTAATGTTTGTATATTTGCGCTCATACACTTTCAATGTGTTGCGGAGGTGTTTCTCAATTACATGCCCTTACCGTTCCTCACACATTTCCCACCCTTCCAGTCCGCTGGGTTACTTTGGTACCTTACATTTGCCTTCGGTCTATTGCTCACACGGTTTAATGCACATTCTTATTTGGTATTCTTTTTTTATCATGTTACCATTGATAATCTGCCTGACAAGCAGCTTTTATACACACGTTTTCCCCTGGTCTCTCTCGCCGTTCGGCATGCTTACCTTCACATGGCATTCAGCTACTGAGTATGCATTTACACCACTTAGCTTCATTTCGTTTTTTTAATCATATTATCACAGTCCGTTGGGGCAGTTTGGCATCGTATATTTGCCTTCGTTCTATTGCTCACATGTCTCAGTGCATATTTTTATTTGGTCTTTATTTTTTGTTAATCATGCTATCATTGATAGTCTGCCTGATAATAGCATTTCTTTTATACAACAATTTTCCCCTGTTTTCTCACCCCGTTCGGCATGCTTACTTTCACATTACATTTAGCCACTGAGCATGCATTTATGATACTTAGCTTCTGTCTTAATTCATGTTATTTTAATTAATTTATATTTTTATTATTCTTTTCCTCATATACACATAAATTTAATTATATTTTTATCTTCATTTTACTATTTATTTTTAATATAATTTTTATTTCTTATCCTTTGGTCCACCAGTTCCTCTTCGTTATTTTTAGTTTTTATTCTTGGTCTGATACAATATACCATGTTCTTTCCTGATTTATTATCCAAATATAGTTAGATTAATGTCATTGTTTAATATTAGCATACATTGTATGTTTCTCTATTTTTATTTTTAATTTGTGTTTGTTTTACATGGTTGCCCTCCCTTACATTTGGGCAATTTTATGATTTTTTATTTTAATATTTAATATTCATATTTATTTATTTTCTATGCTTTTTTATCGATTCATTTTTCATGTTTATTGTCACAATTTCTGATGGTTGTCATTTCTGTGCACATTGCTGTACTTTTATATTATTATAATATTTATCATTTTAAGTATTTATTCTACCCTCCTTCCCTTTTATTATCATAGTATTTTAGTTTGTTTTTATTTACTTATTTATTTGTTTAAATTATTGATCTATTTATGTTATTATCACATGTTATTAATCAGCTCTTGTGCAGTTCACTTGGTTCAATTTTGTTCTACAGGATTTAGGCTCCATCAGTATTACATAAGTATTTTATCTTCTTTGGTTCTGTATTAGTTATAAGCATATTATATTTCTCTCTAAGTTTGTTCAGCGTTCTCTTCTCACAATATCTTAGATGGATTGTACTGTTTTCTTCCCTCAGCCCTGCCCTGCATTGTGGCTCTATAACCTCAATGCACCTTGATTAGTTGATGTTGCACGTTTTGCCGGTGTTTTCATAATTTAAATGTTTTTAAGTGTCTTCTATTGGTTTTTAATTTTTATAGTATTATGTTTTTTTATTATTAATTTATATGTATTTTTTATATTTACCAGTGTCATTCCCCCTGAGGAAGGCGTTGCCGAAACGCGTTGGGGTCCCTTGTGTATAATAAAGACCCTGATTCTTCCCACATCTCCTGCTCCTTGTGTTTGCTTGTCCTACCCGCAGGAGGTTGCTCCTCCTTGTACTTCTGTAGGTCAGGACAGGGACTGGTGTTCCATCAATTTCATAATACGGGAGAAGGATGGGTCTTCTGACCATCACTTGACCTCAAAGGGGTTAACAACCACCAGTGGATATTGCATTCCCATATGGAGATCCTGTGTTCAGTGATCTAGGTGGTATGATGTGGTGAGTTTCTCACATCCCTGGATCTGACCGAGTTTTTATTTCCCATTCCCATTCGCCACTTCTTGTGCTTCAATATTTTTGGTTCTTGTTTTCTGTTCACCATTTACCCCTTTGGCTTCTCCACTGCTCCAAGAATATTATCAAAGGTCATGGTGGTGGTGGCCGCAGAGACGTGAAAGGATCTGTGCTCACCCATATCTGGATGATTGGCTAATCCAAGCCAGGTCACAGTCAGAAGGGTCTCAGGTGTTAGCCCAGGTAGTATAATTCCTAGAGAGCATCGGCTGGGGTAATCAACCTCTGGGAAGAATCAATACAACCTTCCCAATTACTGGAATACCTGGGAATATGGTTCAATACTTGGATAGGCAAAATCTTCCTTTCCAAGGAGAGAGTGAGGAAGCTGTTGTCTCTGCTGTCAGTCTTCCTGGCCCAGCAGGCTTCCATAGTTTGAGGTTACCTGTAGATTCCCGGGTCAATGGCAGCAACTTCTGAGATGGTTCATTGGGCACGAGCTTGTATGAGGCCATTACAAAGATCATATTGTCCCGCTAGTTTCCAAGCTCTCAGGACTTTGAAATCAGGTCTCCCCTACCCCTGTCAGTGGTGGTCAGCCTGTGTTGGTGGAGGCAGCTCCAGCATCTGTGGAAGGACATGCCACCGGACAATCCTTTCTGCCTTCTCCTGTCAACAGATGCTAGCTTATTTGGCTGGGGAGCTCATTGCAAGGGCTAAATGGCTCAGGGCTGATGGAATGGCCAGGAAGCAGCGTGGGGTACAACACTACGAAAGCAGGTAACACGCAAGATGCAGAAACCAGTCCAAAGGCGTGGTATAGTGGAAAAACGGAGCCTTTATTAAACAAATGCCAACCCGACACAGGCCGTGTTTCGTCACACTTTGGCAGGGGTTTATCTGGCAAATACTCTATAAAAGACCATTGAAACAAAAAGGGTCTTGTAAACGTACTGTTGCAAACTGCTATAAATCTGTAGGTTCTTCTCCTCAGCGGCAGATGCTTGCAACTATTGTTTTTGATAATTTGTTTAATAAAGGCTCCGTTTTTCCACTATACCACGCCTTTGGACAGGAAGCAGCGTGGGACATTTGTTTAATCCTTCTGCACCTTCTGTTGTTCTCCTAGAAGGAGATCTTCTAGTACTCTTGGTTGTAAGCACTGATTATGTGGAGGCAGACTTCCCAGTTACCACTTCCTTGATCCTGGAGAGTGGTAATTGAGCCCGTCAATATTTCTAAGGATTCTAGATCTTTAGGGTCATCCAAGGATGGATTTTATAGTGACCTGGTCCAATGCCAAAGCACACAGACTCTACAATTGCTGCAAGGAAGCAGGATCCGAGGACATTGCTGCCTTGGTTCAGCTCTGACCAAAACAGTGTTTACTCTACATGTTTCCTCCATGTCCACTCATGGAGTGCATACTTCACCCCATAAAGCGACATCTGGAATAGGTTGTTCTGATGGCACTGGATTGACCACATAGTCCGTGGTTGGGAATTTGATGCAACTTCTGTGGAATCTCTTCTATGACTCCCTGCAGCCTCCAGGACTATGGTGGTGGAGCTGGTCCTTCTTGACATCCCAGCTCTCTCCTCACTTATGGTCTTGGCTCTTGAGAGGCGACATTTAGCATTTTGAGGCCTTCTCCTGCTGTGGTTTCCACATTATTAAAAGCAACAAGAGGTTCCACCATCCATGCCCTACATGCATGTTTGGTACCTGCTTGAGCACTGATGCCGTAACGTGTCAGATTGGCCCTAATTTGGAGAACGTACCTTCCCTGATTGCCTTTCTCTGAGACAGCCTTGACAAGGGCTTCTCTCTTAGTTCCCTGAGGGTTCAGATGGCAGCCTTGTCATGTTTCAGGGGACCAGTTTGGGGGTACCCAGATGTGACACTTTTCCTCTTTGGGTACATCACTTGCGTCAGTGACCATGTGCTTGGGTACAAATACTAAAGATATTCAGGCAGAAAATAAGAAACTTCTGGAATTATTCCTCTGCTGGTAGAGGGATGTGTGCAATGGCCTTGCAGGGCTCAAAGAAAAGACATTATCCAATAAGTAAAATGCCACCTTAGAAGGGTAATTGGACTTTTAGAATATTGCCTATTCTTTCTGCAGGTAAACGTACCACTGATGACTTTGAGTTTGTATATGATAAAGCCATGCTGAATCAGATCAAGTTACCTCAAGCCCAGTATCCTGTTGCCAGCAGTGGCTCGTCCAAGTTACAAGTACCTGGAAGATCTCATAAAATAGATCAATTTCTTATAACTCATTTCCAGCGATTAGTAATGACTCTCTCAGGTTTACCTGGCTAATAATATTTTATGGACTTTTACTCTAGAACTTTTCAGTTCTATTTTGGTAACATCCTCCAGCTAGAGATTCCACAGTTTAATTATGCATGGTATGAAAAGAAAAATTTCTATGATTTGTTTTCCACCTGCAATCTCTCTTGAATCCTGCTATGTTAAGTCACCTTGGGCTGATATTGAGTTGGACAGGCTCTGCGCCCCTACGGCTCATAGCTCTGCCCGCCAAACTTTAACTCTGGATATTCAATGCCGGGGTCCTATCTAGCCCCGACATTGAATATCTGGGGTTTGCCGCACATGTCGGAAGCCGCAGTGGCTAACTGGGCAACAGCGATATTGCATGCTGCCCGGTTAGCTCCTGCACCTTAAAGATGGGTGATGTTTTTTCTCACCTATCTTTCCAGTGCAGATCGCTAACCAGGCAGCATGCAATATCACTACTGCCAGGTCAGCGACTGTCTCCACCTCCGCTCCACCCTGGAACGTCCCTGACAGGCCCTGATGCTAACCAGAGAGCATTGGGACATGTAGGGGAGTAGAAGGTGATATTCAACAGCACTATAGCTATCCTCTGGCAAGAAATATCACAGCTTAATTATGCATAGTATGAAAAAAAACCTATATGATTTCTTTTCAACCTGCTGATCATTAGTTTCATGGAATGTCCTCTTCTTTTTGTTTGAAAAGTTCAACAACTGTTCCTTGTAAGTGGCATTAAACACATATCAAAATCATATTTAATTTTTCACATAAAATAGCCAAGTATATGCAAAGGTCTTTGATTTATTTTGATATTGTCTCATTTTTTTATTTTGTAATAGGCATAGAGATAAATATCAATGAGGATAAGGGATAACAGAGCAGCAGGTACAACCCTAAACACAGGCATAAGGAGGGTGAACTGCATGGAGCTGCAGTTACAACCACTCTAGCCACTTTACTGGGAAGACTATATTGACCATACTAGTCTTTATCTGCCGTCATATACTATGGGCCTGATATTGAATTGGGAAGGCTATGTGCTGCTATGGCACACAGCCCTGCCCGCCGACCCTTAACCCCAGATATTCAATGTCACGTCAACAGCATTGAATATCCAGGGTCGCCGCACATGCTCCAGAGCCACCGAAGCTAACCGGGTAACGGTGATATTGCACCGCTACCCGGTTAGCTTCTATGGGTAATACTAGGCCAGCTTTTGCAACACCTAGTTTTTACCTGTCTATTGCTAACCAGGCAGCGGTGTAATATCGCCGCTACCCGGTTAGCGACAGTCTCCACCTCTGCTCTACCCTGGAACGCTCCCAACATGCCCCGAAGCTAACTGCATAGCATCGGGGTGTGTAGCGGGTTAGAAGGGGGCATTCAACGGCAGTAACCATGTAAGTGCCATTGAATATCCCGATTTAAGGCATTGACATTGTTTACTGGGCTGTAAACTGTGTAAATGCCTTTTGAATATTGGGCCTTATGTTACTATGTTAGGGAGAGTGTTATGCTTTCATATGCATATTACTACCATTAAGCCCAGTATATATTGATTTACGTTTCAGAATTAAAATATGTACATTAGCTTTTGGGGTATAAACACACACCAAAAAAAAAATGGTACATGTAGAGGTGAAGTGATGTGAGCAGTATTAAAAAGACATGGAGTCTGTCTAAGAAGGACTGGAATTTGTGAAAATGTCAGTTTATGATGAAACTATTCAAAATAAATGTAATTCTCTCCGGACCTGTTAATGGTTTAGTTGCATTACAGTAAAAGGAAAGATACCAGGGTAGTGTGCTTTAATAGCTTGCTGGCTTAAACCCTAATACATAATGTTCTTTTAATAGTTTATGGGTGACTGCAGTAAATTGGTAGCAAATGTTTTCCATCTTTTGGCTCTTCATATCAGATCTGCTAATGGAGAACATTTTGTTCTGAGAATATAGTAAATGCCATTGATCTGCACTGGAGGTATTTTAAACAGTTTCCTCATATGTATATATTTTTAATTTTTCTCTGGATTATGAGAGTTGACCTCAGTAACATCTCAGACCTCATGACTTGCTAAATTAAAAATAGTAGTGCTTTGCCCATTCTCTGCAAAGTTATAGGCACAAGGGTAGAAACTATGGGGCATTTTTACTAAGATGCGCTAACTGGTAGCACTGAGTTTGATGTGCACTAAGGGTGTTGCTTGAACAGTTAGCGAGGGGCCCTGCACTAAAAATTCTACACTAACTAGTTAGTGTGCAATTGGTTAGAGACTGGTAAGATTAGCGGCATAACATGGGCATTGATGGCATTTTGTTTTTTGTTTTTTGTCGGAAACTGTTAGTTCTATGTAAACCGCGCTGATCGCAAATAGTGCGGTATAGAAGAAATGTAAATAAATAAATAAAATTTGCAGTTAGTATGGGTGTTTTGAGCATGCGCTAACCACGCCTTTTGCTGTTAGCGTTGGTGTGTGGCGTTAAGTACACATGCATGCTGGTTAGTGCAGTGTGATACGTCAACACCACACTAATGGCAGGAGGATGAATGCACATTCCCCAGAAAGTTAGCCTGGGTATCTGCACTAACGTATGGGCCCCAACTTGCTCTACCAGCACATTTCTTAGTAACACATGCCTCTACATGTGTGTTGTGTCATTTCGGTCAAATTGATCAAAGCAAAACACTAGCAATAAGGCTTTTGAATATGTATCCCCTTCACTCTGGAATCAACTACCTGATGAGCTCAGAAATATCACTGATCTAATTCTGTTCCGGTCTCACCTTAAAACCTGTTTATTTATCGATCATTTCTGTCAAATTTATTGCTCCCCCCCCCCAAACCATGACCCTGCATAATATACACAAACTTTCCATTATATCCCACTAACCCCCCCTCAAACAATATTAATACAATTTTTCTCTGAATTGTCCACATTCAACACCCACTCTTAATCAGCTGATCCATATCTTAATAGTCATTATCTGTAAATAAGTTATAATGTTTGAATCATGTAAATTACTTTGATTTTGCTTTGCAGCTGTTAAACTATTAAGATGTTTCAATGTAACTGTTCTAAATGTAAACCGCTTTGATTACCTCAAATAGCGGTATATAAAACTCAAAAATAAATAAATTAAACCTTGTTGGCTAAATAGCTATATTATCTTAAAATCTGCCTTTCCAAATGATGCTTAAAGTGGTTTAGAGCATTATTAGATTTCAAGTACAGTAAATAAGTTGTAGATTTCTCCTACTACATGAGTGAGGTTTATCGAGGGCATTTGCTGTGTGTAATTCTACATAGCATAATAAGCAGCCAACGAACTTAGAATTATACTGAATTTAGTGCTAGGATGTGAGCCAATTAAAAAGGCAAAGTAGAATTTAGGGATATTTAATATTTTGTGATTATGAATTAATTCAGTTAGCAGTTCTTTGTAGAAATAAAACATCTGCATGCCCCTCTCCTAAGGTTACCAGATATTTTGCATCTGGGACAATTATCCAAAGTCGGGGAGAGGGAGGGTGGTCCTCCTCTAGTTCCAAGACTGGACAACAGCGGGTGGGAAGAGGCATTATTTCCTGTCTCATCCATCCCATGAGAGCAACACTATCACTTCCAAGCAGACAAATCACCAAAGAAATAGAAGTCATGATGCAAGTGATGCATTTCCCACCCTGTCATGTACAAAATGTAAAAACAGCAGATGTAAATTCCAAAACTTGACAATTCCAATCACTAAATTGAAAATAAAATTATTTTTTCTACCTTTGCTACAGTTGAGATCAACATTATTGACACCCTTGTATTTTAAATATGTTGTGTACAATATCTTGAGAAATAATTGAAAATATTCCAACTATATGTCATCATAATATTTTAATAGTATGTGCAAAGGTATACAACAACAAAAAGATGTTTGTGCAACCTAGATGTAGTCATTTCTGGGAAAGAAAATATGACCTGGACAGGATTAATGGCACCCTGCACTAATATTTGGCTGCACAACCTTGGTAGAGATGAGAGCTTCCAAATGTTTCTTGTAACCATCTGGAAGTTTTGTACATCTGTCTGCTAGTAGTTTCTCCCAGTCTTCAACTGTGATTTCTTCCAGCTCATGAATGTTTCCAGGATTTCTTTTACCAATGGCAGATTTCAGCTCTTTTTAAAGGTTCTCAATTGAATTGATATCAGGACTCATTGTTGGCCAGTTCAAAACAGTCCATTTGTTTCTTTTTAACCATTCTTTTGTACTTTTGGATGTATGTTTTGGGTCATTGTCCTGCTGGAGGACCCATGACCTTCGACCCAGATGTAGCTTTCTGATACTAGGTAGCACATTTTGCTCCAGAATATCATGGTAGTCCTCTGACTTCATGATTCCTTTAATGCATTCCAGGCCTCCAGTTCCTGAGGCAGCAAAACAGCCCCGCAACATTATGGAACCTCCACATATTTAAATGTAGGAAGTGTGTTTTATTCCTTATAAGCTTCATTTCTTCGCCTGTAGGTGTATCGCTGTCTGTATTGTCAGAGAGCTCAAGTTTGGCTTCATCTGTCCACAGAACATTTTCCCAGAAGGATTGTGGTTTCTCAAGGTGAGTTTGGGCAAAGATCAGGTGTGTCTTTTTATGTCTGTCTTTGAGCAGTGGGGTCCTCCTTGGCCTTCGCCCATGAAGTCCTTCTTTGTTTAGTGCATGGAGTATGGTGTGGGATGAAACAACCACTCCAGATTGCTCCAGGTCAGTCTTAAGCTCTTTGGATATTGCATGTGGTGTTTTTTCAACAGTTCACACTAACCTTTGAAGAATTGTTGGACTAATTTTCCTTTTCCCACTACATCTTGGGTGCTTCTTAACAGTTCCATGAGCAGAAAGCTTCTTAATGACATTGCAAACTGTAGACACAGGAATCCAAAGGTCTTTGGAGATGGTCTTGTACCCCTTTGAAGTTTGGTGATAATGGCTTTTCTGATGGTCTCAGGCAGCTTTCTTATAGAACAGGGAAACAGAACAGGGAGTGAATGTGGCCATTTGAAACATTAGAGCCATCATTCATTGATTGATTCAAGTCATGTGAGAACTGACAATTGATGACAGATACATCTAATTTTACTGCAGTGGGAATGTGATTCTTCAGTTCAAACTGATTTGAATTATTTATAAGGGTGCCAATAATCATGTCCTGGTAATGTCCCAGTTTTTATACTATTTCCTACTATTTTCCTTTTTAATTGGTCTTGTTTTATCTGATTCTTTTATGTGTCAAATATGTGTGCATATATAGTCCATTTCACTGGCTACTTTTTTTTTAGGAGGTATTGGACATTAAGGGGTTGAACTGCAAGGGTGCCAATAATGTTGATTCCCATTGTATCTGGCTAGTTTTACCTCATCATCTTGCTTCTAGTCTCTGGTTCCTGTACTCGGTCTTCTCTTCTGTTCCCAGGATGTCCTGTTCATTTGTCATTTCTTTTCTCTCCTCTTGTCTTCACCTCTTCCCCTACCTCCATCTCTGACATAGATCTTTCAGTGTTGTTCAATATATCTTTCTGCTTCTCTGTCCACTCTGAATTTGCCCCTTCTCATCATTTAGTTCTTAATCTCCCCCTTCTTTCTTCATCTAACTACAGCTTTCCATCTCCCTCACCCCAGTTCTCCCACTCCTCATCTCTCTTTTCCCTTCCCACACTCTCTCACTAACTCTCCCTTCTTTCCATCTCCTTTCTCCCTGCCCCATGTACAGTATCTCCCACACTCTTCCCTTCTTCCTGCTCCGTGTCCAGCATTTTCTTTTCTCTTCTTTTCTTTTTGCTCCATATCCAATATTTCCTCTTTTCTCCCTTTCCCCATCCTCCCGTAATCCAGCATCTCTCCTTACTCCCTCCCTCAGGTATTCAGAATCTTCCCTTCCCTTTCTTACCCACCCCAAGGTGTCAAGCATCTCTTTCCCATTGCTATCCATCCCTCCCCAGTTGTCCAGCATCTTCCCTTCCCTATCCACCTCCCACAGATGTCTGTCCTCCCCTTCCCTTCCTTACCCCCTATGTGTCCAACATTTTCCCTATCGTTCCCTTTCTTACCTCTCCTAAGATGTCCAGCATCTGCCCTCCCTTCCCTACCTTCTCAAATTGTCTAACCTCTTCCCTCCTTTCCCTGCCCCCTCCTAAGTATCCAGCATCTTTCCTTCCTTTCTTTATCCCACCCAGGTGTCAAGCATCTCCCTTGCCCTTCCCTTCCTTATCCCTCCTGCAAGTGTCTAGCATATCTCTTTTCCATCATTATCCACCTCCATCAGGTGCGCAGCATTTTTCCCTCCCTTCCTTGCCCTCATCCCCAAGTGTCCAGTATATCTCCTTCCTTTCCGTTCCCGCCCCCCCCCCCATGTCCAGAATTTTTCCTTCCCTTAAGTTCCTTACCTCTCCTTCCTCTACGTGCCATCTGAAGCATTTCTTCCCTTCCTCTTGCTGAGCCTGTCACTTCCCAATATGCTGCACAGCTGGTGTCTTCACCCTCTCTGCTTGACCACCCTAAAGACAGTGTGCAGTGCATAAGGCCTTTGCACATGCACACATAAAAAGACCTTCTGGGTCCTGCCCCCTCAAACACAAACTTTCTCTTGTTTGGGGGGAGGACATGGAAGGCCTTGAGTATACACATGCACTCAAAAGCCCTGAGTCACCTGCTGCACTGGGGTAATTTAAATGTCTTTTTTGTCCCGCCACAGCATTGCACTGCTAGCTGCCACCTTCCACCAAAATGGCACCTCTGTCCCCATTGTTGGAATCTGGGACAGGAGGTCACCAGAGAAGTGAGAGCTGGGAACAACAGCCTGAAATCAGGGACAATCCCAGAAAACAGGAAATGTCTGGTAACCTTGCCCTCCCCAAATAGACCTGTAGAACTTCTTTGCAGGGTCCCTCAGGGGTCAAGTTTAGCCCCTAAGCTGTTTAATGTATTTGTCACACACTTGTCTTCAGTCCTTATCTTTATGCATATATCTATGTTGATCCCATTCGATCATTATGACTTAGCTTTTCCTATTGGCTTAATGATTCTCTAGGTAGGGTTACAGAGTAGATTTAATCCCAAAAATAATGCTTTAACCCAGATAAGTCTGAGGCTATATAGTTTTCCAGGAAAGAGTGCACTGATCTGATTCAATTACATATATTATGCCAACAATGTCAAAATCTAGTCCTGAAGAGCCACACACCAGCCAGGTTTTCACTGCTTCCATTGTATGAAAATACATTTCATGAATATTCATTAGGGAGAATCTGAAAAACAGGCAGGTTTGTGCCCTCCAGGACAGCCCTACCAATTCTGTTGAAGGATGCTATTCTTTTATCTAGGAATTACATTCAATAAAATCTTTCTTTTTCTCCATATATTTCATCTGTTGTAAAAATAAATAAATAAATATGCTCTCAGAATGATAAGTTTTTAAGGCCCTTTGAAGACATTACTTCATGCTGTTGTGATGAACAGGATTGATTATTATAATTGTGACTTGGCTGGTGTTACCTTGACCAATTTAAAGTGTATTCGACTATTGCAGAAAACAACCATTAAATTGCTGTATAATGTCATGTGCTTTGATCCCGTGCTACTGGTAAATCAGCATTGGCTTCATATTAGCAGCAAAATTAAATTTACAATATTGTTAATGGCTCATTGCATATTCTACCGTACTGGCCTTCCCGTTTACCGTATACTGGCCTTCCCGTTTACCTGTTCTTACTTTTGATCCCATATCAACCTAGTCACATTTTGAGGTCATCTCAAGTTAATTTTTTTGTTATCTCTTCTCACCTTTATTGGAGACTTGAATTGATTCATAGCGGTGCATTTTCTTATTTAACTTCTTATTTTTGGAATTTGCTGCCTATGGACATAACATCGGAAAGTAATTATTAAAAATTAAAAAATGGATTTAAAACATATTTCTTTCAATCCATTTCTCCTTACTATTAATCATGTTAGCTCTGATGCTTGTGATTCTGGAGCTTTGTGTTTATTCAATTGTTTTTCAGCATAATTACTAGGCTTGTGCATTTGTTGAACGACTAATGGCAATATGCGACAATTAGCAGTAAATTCTGGGTCTTAGTTCTGGGTCCAACTGAGTGCGTATGTTTGGCAAATTTGAACAAATTGGCATTTGTGAATTTTGTTTTTGTCATGTGCACTTGTGCAGTCAGTCACGCTGGAGCCAATCTTGGGGGATGGGGGGATGGTCAGGGTGGGGTGATTAGTGAAAAGCATGTGGTACTTCAGCCAATTACTGTATGTTAGGAAATCCTTGACAAACAGCCAAAGAAACATATCCCTGCCTGAGCTGCACAAATCCCATGGGTCATGATGTTACTCTAGGCTGCAAGACACAGCCGACCTCAAGCCTCGGAGAACCTATTTATGTGAGGAAGGGATGAGGAAACATAGGACATAAAAGAAGAAAAAAAAAGATTGGTAAAACAAACATCTAAACCCCCCATCAGCCCACTTCCAGTCCTAGCCCCCCATAGCCCATTACCAGTCCTAGCCCCCCCATCAGCCCATTTCCAGTCCTAGCCCTCCCCCATAGCCCATTACCAGTCCTAGCCCCCCCCATCAGCCCATTTCCAGTCCTAGCCCCCCATAGCCCATTACCAGTCTTTCCCCCCATCAGCCCACTTCCAGTTTTATCCCCCACCCCCTATAGCCCAGGTAGATTAAAAAAAAAAAAACCTTGCTGCTGCTGCCTTAGGTAGCTGAAGCCGCATGGAGGACTCTGCCGGGCAGGGGGCGCCCTGCGGGACGCTCGTTTCTGCCGCTGCCATGGCGGCGGCGGCAGCGGCAGCAGCAGCAAGTTTGTTTGTTTTTTTAATTTAAATGCGGGACCCTGTGCAAACAACATTCTTGCACAATGGACAGGCCAGCCCTGCATTGACGATGATGGCATGGTGCATCTAGAAAATGATAGCTCTGGATGACCACTCCATGAAAATAGTTGAGAAGGTAAGGTTTAAAAGGCTGTTGCATCTCTTAGTTTTCAATTACTAAGGGGCTTGTTTACAAAGCAGCGGTAGTGGTTCGCGATCGCGATCGCAGCCGCGGCCCCATTGAAATCAATGGGGCCGTGGCTCCGATTACGATCGCAAACCGCTACCGCGGCTTTGTAAACAAGCCCCTAAGTGTCCTGCAGGACAGCTTCTAGTAGACAGGTGTTACCCAGCCTATATAATCACTTGTTTCTCCAACTGCTGACACAGCTGATAAAAGCACAGGCTGATAGTAATGTGAATTTTACCACTGGCATCTGGACTAGTCAGAATGCTGCACATTGGTGGCATGCTTCCAAAAGAAGCAACTAAATGCACCAAAACAACAGCTAACAGAGCCTTCCAACTCTGTGCCCCAAGTCTATGGAATACCTTACCAGCACATATCAGAGCAATCCCCAACTTGAGCCAATTTAGAAAGGCCCTTAAACATTTCCTCTTCACCAAATATCTCACTGACATCTCTGATCCTCAGTCCCACTCGAATAACGAGCACCTCAACAATAATAGTAGTCAACTAGGCAAGCCCTCGCAACAGGCGTCCCCTACAATGTAAACACCAAACATTATCCTTTCTCAGTACACCTCATATGTATATAGTGTACCCTTTTTCCAAGTTGCATTTCCTGTTTAATGTAATGACCAGACATATTTAAGTTGTCGGATGTTTCTGTTCTATGTGAACCGCGCTGATTGCAAATAGTGCGGTATATAAGAAATATAAATAAATAAATAAATCTGGACGAGATGGACAGGCTGTAGATATAAAAGTGGAGCAACAGGAAGAGAATACCAGTGGGCTGTGTTGCACAGCCAGGTAATGGATGTCAGCCATACTTGTAGCCATAGCTTAGCAGAAAAAAGGCAGTGCTGCAGGGCAGGCAGATGAGGCACAGAGTGCTATGCTTCATGGCTTCTTTATAACAAATGGTGGGATGAAACACTGTAATTTCTCCTAGCAATTTTAGTATTGTGCCTTAAACAGGAAGGACAATTTTCTTTGAAAAAGTGTGAGAAAACAGTAATATTAAGATTATGTGGAATTACCTAAGGTACTCTTAGATAGCTAGAATTGCTGAAAAGATCACTCTAGCAAACTAATTAAAATGTAAATCATCAAAGTGGCTTGTTGGAAGAATTTCCCTTGTATACAAAGATATATAGCAAAGGAAGTTTTCAAATGCCCTCTTTCCTGGGGGGAATCTGAGAGCAGAAGAAGCCTCTGCAGTTAAGTGAACACAACTTTGCTGGGAAATATGTTGACCTAAAGCTTAGGACGACAGATATTGTGGACTTAATTGAAAAATTCTATAATTTCAATTCTTGATTTACATAAGGACATAAGAATATAAGATATGCCATACTGGGTCAGCCCAAATGTTCATCAAGCCCAGTATCCTCTTTACAAAAGTGGCCAATCCAGGTCACAAGTACCTGTTAGGTCCTCAAAACGTAGACAGATTTCTTGATGCTTATTTCAGGGTAAGCAATGGATTTCCCCAGTCCAGTTTAATAATGGTTTATGGACTTTTCCTCCAGGAACTTGTTCCAACCTCTCTTAAACTCAGCTACACCAACAGCTTTTGCTACATCCTCTGACAACTAATTCCAGAGTTTGTGTGTTGAGAAAAAAACATATTTTCTTCAATTAGTCTTAAGCTTATTATACATTATACCTTATAGCTTCTTTGCATATCCCCTAGTCTTTCTGTTTTTTAAAGTAGTAGACAACCGATTTACATGTATCTGTTCCTCTCCACTCATTTTATAGATCTGTATCATATCTCCCCTAAGCTGTCCCTTTTCCAAGCTGAAGAGCCCTAACCATTGAAGTCTTTCCTCATAGGAATATCCTTCCATCTCCTTTATCATTTTGGTCGCTCTTCTCTGAACCTTTTCTAATTCTGTTATATCCTTTTTTCCCGATATGATAACCAGAACTGCGCACAATATTCAAGATGCAGTTGCATTATGGAATTATACAGAAATATTAGAATATGCTTGGTTTCGTTCTCCATTCCTTTCCTTATTATTCCTAGCATTTTATTTGCTTTCTTTGCTGCCACTGCATACTGATTAGAGGGTTTCAAGTTATTATCCACGATAACACTTAGATCTGTTTCCTGGGTAGTGATTCCTAATATGGAGCCTTCCATTTTGTAACTGTAATTTGGCTTTGTTCTTCCCTAAGTGCATAAGGTTCAGAGAAGAGCCACCAAAATGGTAAAGGGGATGGAAGGGTACTCCTATGAAGAAAGGTTAAAAAGGTTAGGGCTCTTTAACCTGGAAAAGAGACGGCTGAGGGGAGATATGATAGAAGTCTATAAATTAATGAACGGAGTGGAACGGGTAAACGTAGATCGATTGTTTACGTTATCAGAATATAGAAAGACTAGGGGACATGCAATGAAGCTACAGGTTAAACTATTTAAGACTAATAAAAGAAAATATTTTTTCACTCAACGTGTAATCAAACTCTGGAATTTGTTACCGGAGGATGTAGTAAAGGCTGTTAGTGTAGCTGGGTTTAAAAAAGGTTTGGACAAGTTCCTGGAGGAAAGGTCCATAAACCATTATTAAGAAGGGACCCAGGATATCAATGCTTGACCCAGTACAAGCATTGCGGACCCTGTGTCTTTTGGGGAAACTGCTAGGTACGTATGACCTAGATTGGCCACTGTTGGAAACAGGATACTGGGCTTGATGGACCTTGGTCTAACCCAGTATGGCATATCTTATGTTCTTAACTTTGCACTTGTCCACATTAAATTTCATCTGCCATTTGGACGCCCAGTCTCCCAAATACTCAAGGTCCTCTCGCAATTTTTTACAATCCTCTTGTGCATTGCTGCACAAACGTTTACTCTGTGTGACCCCATTTTAATATTTAAAAAAATTCAAGTGACTCCAATTAATGATGAAAATAAAATAACGGTATCTCACTCCCCTACCTTTCTCTTATACTTACTCTTCCCCCATATATCCAAACTATGAAAGCAACAGCAGTTTTAGCAATATTATCAGCAGTTAGCACAGGACCCTTTGTGTCATTGTGTGCTCAGAGACCTCAGGAATCTACATGAGTTTGCCAGTCTAACAGGAGCTGACACAGGAGGAGGGTCAGAGCCTGTGAATAGTCATTGACTCACAGGCCTCATGTATTGACTACAATGACTGAATTTCATAAACATGCACAGGACGTGTCTCAGCGATTAGTGGCAAAAGGGTATCCAGCTGATTTGATTCATAGAGCCTACAAGAGGGCACAGTTCAACAATCCAGAATGGTGGCATAATATGCAACACGTGGAATCAAATACTGATTCAGCCCCTATTGTGGGGGTTTTACTGTATATGCACTGTACTGATAAGATTTCTGGTATTTTGAAGAGGTATTGGCATGTGTTGGGGGTTCACCCTTGTTTCTAGCGTCGGTTGATGATTGTCTACCAACGTGGGCACAATATAGCAGATTATGTGGTATGCCAGGTAGGTTTTGAAGATGCTAGGAACTTATTACAAACGCCTATTAATGGGCATTTTGCTTGTGGAGGTTGTGATTTTTGTATCTCCACAATTTCTGGTTTGGAATGGACTGATTCATTGTCTCAAATAACCTATAGGGCTTATCATAATACCACGTGTTTGTCTTCTTTTGTGGTATACAGGCTGGTTTGCCCTTGTTCGCTTAAATATATAGGAAGGACTATTAGATCTATGAAATTGTGTTTGCAGGAACATAGGTCTCATCTTAATACACAAGTATTGTCAGCCCCGATAGTGACGCACAGTGTTGCCAAGGTCATTTATTCCAGGGTTTTACCTGGCAAATTATAGATCAAGTTCCCCAATCTTTCCGAGGAGGAAACAGAGTGACACGGTTGCAATTTTTAGAACAGCGGTAGATATTTAAATTACAGACAGTTACACCCCAGGGACTCAATCTTGAGCTTGATTGGTGGAGTTTACTATGAATAGGTTTTAGATGCTTCTGACTGGTTGACTTCGATCTCTAGACGTCATTAAGTGTTCCCTATTTGACTGATTGCATTTAAGGGCTTGACATTCAGCTTTGGTTATTGCCTGAAGAAGGGCCAGGAGAATGACAATGGCCTGAAACATGGTGCTATGTAGCGGTACGACTTCTTAGTTGGCTCGGTGACATGAATTGAAGTGTTTCCAGTAGCCTTTGTAGAATACACGACGGAGACAGGATTCATTGTGTGGAAGCCTTATGCTGGAAGGACAAGAACGCATATGACAGCAATTTGTTGAAAGCTAAGTTAGGCTTTTTTCAATTTAATAGAGGGGCTATTTTCTGTTGTTTTTTGATCTCTTGGAGGGGCTTGCAATGAGCACATCCCTTGTTCGGTTTAGAATGGCATTTGAGCTGTGTATCAGCTCGTAAAAATGAATAAAAGGAATATTTGCTTCGAGAGGGTTTCCCTCATGACAAATGGTCCGACAAAAAAGAGTACATTTAAGTTTTTTTTGTTTTGAAGAGATTCTTTAAAACAAAGGGGTTTTTTGTATGACTGCCTGTATTCGGCATAGGTCACAGTAGAGGACCAGAGAGAGTGGGAGCAACCTTGTTTCTGTGACCCCATCTGCTGATGATGTGACCCCATTTGGAGTGGAGTGGAGTAGCCTAGTGGTTGGGGCAAGGTACTTCAGGCCGGAAGGTCGGGGGTTCAAATCCCACTAAAGGACAGCAACCTTGGGCCGGAAGGACTGGGGTTTCTAGTCCCACAGGTGCTCCTTGTGGTCTTGGGCAAGCCACTTAACCCTCCATAGCCCATGTTCCCTGTAAAATAGTTATCTCCAAGTTATAATGCCCTGTTCAAAGTAATTTCAGTTTGTTCAATGTAAACCGCACTGATGCAGAATAGCGCGGTATATAAGAGAATGTAAATAAAATAAATAAAAAATAAATAAAATTTGGGGTCCCGACCCACAGTTTGGGAATCTCTGCTCTTGTGATTTAACAACTTTGAATAATTTTCTGTCATCTGCAGATTTGATCACCTCATGTGTTATTGCAATTTCCAGGTCATTTACAAATAGGTTAAAAAGCAGCAGGCCCAGCATAGATCCATCGGGTACTCTACTATTCACCTTTCTCCAATGAGAAAATTGGTCATTTGTCCCTACTCTGTTTTCTGTCTTTTAACCAGTTCCCATTCCACAATAGTACTCTACCTCCTATACCATGACCTTTTCAATTTCCTCAAGAATCTCTCATGTGAAATCTTGTCAAAGGCTTTATGAAAATTTAGATACACTATGTTCACTGGCTCACCTTTATCTACCAGTTTATTCACATTTTCAAAAAATATCGCAGATTGGTGAGACAAGACTCTCCTTGGCTAAATCCTTGTTGGCTTTATAATGGTTTCTACCATCTTGCTTGGCACTGATGTCAGACTCACCAGTTTGTAGTTTTCTGGATCACCCCTAGAACCCTTTTTAACAATTGCCATTATGTTGGACACTCTCCAGTCTTCAGGTACTATAGACAATTTTAATGATAGTTTCCATTTTGTCCTGCTAGACCAGTCCAGACAAGTGGGTTGTGTCCCTCTACCAGCAGATGTGGCGACAGAAGAAACTTCCATAAGCTTCTTTATGATATCATCATGGCATATCAGCCATAACCACCAGAAGGAGCCTTCAGTAATTCTCTGTCTTTAGCAGATGGTAGATGCATCTATTCAGGTGTCTGAAAAGCTGAGAAAATACAAGAAAAAATTGAGAAGAAAGGTTAATTTCCCTCATGAGCAATCATCCCTGTGGGTGAATTTCTCACTGGAGTGTGATGTAAAAGACTCCACTAAGGTCATCCTTAAAACCGGTGCTCTTGTTGGTTGCCGTAGGAAAAGAGAAAATGGTTCAGCTTCCTGACCTTATCTTGTTAGAGACACATTGAGCAGCCAAAAGTTTGGAAGGAAGGGAATTGGAAAGATTCTTCAGCCATACACATAACCTCAGTGCCCCCTCCCTCCTCCTTCTTCCCCCTGCTCTCTCCCAAAGATTGAAGAGAGTTCTTCAGAGGTATGTGATTACACGTCTTGCAACAGAGGAGTAGCATTGAGCCTGGCATGGTATTTGCCTGTCATGGGCTCCCCAGGAGTGAAACTAAAGGCTAAACCTGTCTGTCTGTCTTTTTATGGGGGCTCCCAACTTCGTCTATTGCTGGAGTGCTAAGTCGTGTTTGGGCCATTCAGAGCATCTATTGGAATCGGCGCCAGTGTTTTCCCGCCTTGACTATCTGTGCACATTGTTTGCACTTCCCATGCTTTGCTGTGCCTGTTCTGTGCCTTCCCGGTATGCTGGTGATGTGTAGTATCTTGGCCCCAGTATCTGCAGCTTGTCCACATGGTATCTGTGTGTGTGGCTGTTATCCACATGGCACTAGTGCAAGTGGGCCTGCCTGAACAGATTTATCATGCATGACCTTGCCCATACAGATTTGACACACGATGCAACACACTACCTAAGCATGCCTTCAGCCTGCATTGCCTAACTGCTTGTGGTGATGGTGAATGCTTATGCTACTTCTGTCTAGTCTGCAGAAAACAGAGTATCTCATGGCTGGATTATGCTATACGCTCTGCTTGCATAGATGCTTCAAAAACATTCTCAGAAGGTTCGACCCTCCCTGCACTGCCAGGTGATGAAGTGCTGCAGCTTTCTTTTATGCTATTGTTGGCAACGGGTGTGGCCCCGGAGAAAGATGATCATCGGGTTTGGCAGTTTTAGCACTTTCCTCTGGATGCTCCCCTCTGCAGAAGGGATCGTCACCTGATGCTTCCTCCAGTGATGGGGGGGGGGGGGGGGGTCATCTGACTAGTGGAAAACGTCCTCGCCAGAGGTTCTTTCTTCTGCCACAAGTTTGGACTTCTTACATGGCAATGCAGACTCTAGAACTTTTAGGTCCTCTCGAGTTCTTCTGCTCGCCTGGAGGAGGGACAACAGATGGGTCGGAGTCAGGCTCAATATCTGCTTTCTAAGCACTCTCTGCTACAGTTGGAGTTGGCATTTCAGATTGGCTGGCCTTTGGTCGAGATGCGTAGTTCAGTCCCGATGTTTTGGGCATGGATTTTACTCTGATGAATAAATGGTCATCCTGCTCTGAAGTGCACGACGAGTCCGAAGTTATTCAGGAAGGTCAAGTTGGCAGCCCTGATTGCTCAGGTGTCTTCCGCTCTGAGTTTGTCTGGTGGATGAACAAGAGCCACTGGTTTACCTCTTCTGGCAGGGGGTTTGAAAGTACAAGTCAGCTTTCCCTCTCGAGATTATCAAGAGCATGATATGCTTGAAGTGGGCCCTGCCAGACTCCCCAGTGAGGGGCTGCGAGTTTGCAGGAGGCCTTTGTCCTGCCACAGGAGGATCACTCTAAGTGGTTTAACCCACTGAGAGTGGATGCTCAGGTTACAGAATGCCCCTGAAAGATCCCAGGATCGCAAGGTAGACACTATCTTGATGAGTCAGTTTGTTGCCTCTGCTGTTGTCCTTCAGTTGACGACATGTCCAGGCCTTTCAGTCCTTTGCGTAGAGAATATTGTGCCGCTCTTGGAGTTGGCTACAGCCTTTCTTGTTGAATGCTATATATAATCTCATTCGCGGATCGGCTAAATACAGTGTTTTGTTAACTGTGGTGCAACGTTGGATATGGTTCTGCTCATGGGTAGCAGTTTCATCCTTCATGTCCTGATTGTCTCAGCTCTCTCTTAAGGCAGGATCTTGTTTGGGTAGACTTGGATAAAATGGATAAGAACTTGTGCGAGTCCATACATCATTACCTCCTGGAGGATAGGTCCAGGGGGAAAAAAAGCAAGAGGAAGAGGACCTGGGAGGCATACACGTGCTTGTTCTAGTTGGTATACACCTGTGTTCCTAGTCCCAAGTTGTTTTGTCTGTCTTTACTGGACTAAGCTCTTATGAGCAAGGACTGTCTCTTACCTGTCTCTGTGCATTGCTGCGTACACCTTGTAGCATTATATAAATGATAAGTAGTAGTAGTAGTATTCAGACTTGTTGTTACTGCCCCTGCAAGTCCTCCTTCCTACCCTTCTGGGTTCTGGTTCGGATTCAGTCCTTTCGTATGCCTCAAGGGTTCTAGGGCTCTAATACCTCCTGAGTTGCCTCCTCCCGACCTGCCTGATTACAGCCAGAAGGCCCATTCTGGGAGTGAGCCCAGAAGGATTGCTGAACGCTAGTTGCCATTCCATGTGGCCATGTTTTGAAATACAAGAGCCGGTTCTGGGCTCCTTCCTTTCTCCTTACATCTCCGCAGCCAACAGAGCAACAGTTCAATGTACTCTGGACAGACTCCTCCGTCTATGAGTGGTGGTCCTAGTTTCTCCTCAGATGACCAGGGCCAGGGTAGTTATTCCATTTTTTTGAGCTGACAAAAAAGAAGGCTCTTTTGGCAGGTCCTCCATCTGAAGGGATTCAATGCTTACCTGTATACCTTTTCACTTCTGTGATTCAGGTGGTATGCCTTGGAAAGTACTTTGTGCTTCTGGACTTAGATGAGGCTTGCTTCTATGTCCCTATCTGGGAAGATCAACTGCACTGTCTTTATTTCACCGTTCCTGGCTCATTTCAGTTTGCCTCTCTTCCTGTTGGCTTCTCCACCGCCTCAAGGGCATTCTCAAGAGTGATGATGGTGGGAGCCTTCATGCTTAGGCACTAGAGGATCTCTGCAAACCCATATCCAGAAGACTGACTCCTCTGGGTCAAGTCACAGTCCAAAGTGGCTTGGATTTCAGCCTGAGTGGTGCTGTTCTTAGAGAGTCTTGGTTGGGTGATTAATCTAGGAAGTGTCATGTGGGGTCTTCCCATTCTCTGGAATGCCTGGGAGCATCTTCAACATTAGGTTAGGCAGAGTCTTCCTGCTAGAAGAGAGGCTGAACAACTTGCTGGCCCAGTTGGCAATCTCCAGGTCTCAGCAGACTCCCAGAGTTGGGTCAACTTCTTGGCTTGTTAACAATGACAATAGACATGCAGCCTTGGGCTCAAGCTCATATGAAGCCTCTTCAGAAGTCCCTGCTTTCTCAGTGTTCTCCCAGCTATCTGGAGTTTGAGGTCAGATGGCCTTCCAGTTGGAAGTGGTCTCCATATTGCAGGGGTGGTAGCAACCTCAGCACCTGAAGAAGGATATGCCATTGGATGATCACTCATGGCTGCTTCTGCCATCAGATGCCATCCAGATTGACTGGTGAGTTTGTTGTGAGACCTGAACAGCACATGGCCATTGGAGCAGCTGTGAGCTGGCATGGCCCATCAACTGCCTTGAGTTGGAACCATTGTTTGACCCTTCTGCACTGTTGGACCCTGGTCAAGGGTGAAGCAGTCCATGTTTTCTTGGATGATGCCACGGCAGTGATGTATGTCAGTTGGTGCGTGGGCATGAAGAGTGCCAGAGTGGCCTGGGAGATGGCTTTCCTGTTCTCCTGGATGGAAAGGTGCCTGTTAGTTCTCTTTGCCAGAATTGACCATATGGTGGCAGTCTTCTCAGTCGATACTCTGTCGATTCTAGGGAGTAGGAACTGAGTCAAACAGCCCATCAACAGGTTCTGCATGGCTGTGGTCGTATCAAAATGGAGTTGATGACAACTCAGTCTAATGCCAAAGCTCACCATTTCTTAAGTTGCTGCAGTGAGACATACTCTAAAGATGATGACACTATAGTTCAGTCCTGGCCAATGTATGGCCTGCTGTGCCTGTTTCCTTCATGGTTGCTGTTGGATTGTGTACTTCAATACATAGAGCAGCATTTGGGCTGGGTGTGCCTGGTGGTGCCGGGTTAGCCCGGAGACCATGGTTTAATTGGCTAATGAGGCTCCTGCAAGGTTCTCCTTTGCAATTGGCCCCAGATCGGGAGCCGTTACATCAAGCACCAGTTCTTCTGAATGACCCAGCTCAATTCTCACTTATGGTTTGGCTCATGAGAGCCCCCTCTTAGCACATACAGGATACTCTTCTGCTGTGGTTTTATAATCCTTAAGGCAAGCAGAAGATTTTACAGCCTGGCCTATGTGCTAAATCTAGTATCTTGAGAGTGATGCCAACAGTCAGGCTAGACCTGAGACTGCAGACTTACTGTCCCTGTTTGCCTTTCATCAGGAGGGTCTTCATTCCCTAAAGGTTCAGGAGGTGGCCTTCCTGCTTCAGGAGGCCTGTGGCAGGGTGTTCCATTGCTTTGCATCCTGATTTTTCCCATTTTCTTTAGGGGGTACAAAATCTGCGTCCCCTCCCTTCATTCACTTGTTGCTTCGTGGGATCTCTGCCTGGTGCTCTGAGCCTTGATGTCAGAGCCTTTTGAGACCTTCATCTGGCTATGCTTGAAGTTCTGATTCTCAAGACTGTCTTTCTGGGTTGGCGAGATGTAGCGCCGAGCTGCAAGCCTTGCCTTGCAGGTATCCTTACTTATCATTCTCGAGGGAGGCTGTGTTCCTTCCTTCTAAGATGCCTAAGATGATATCTGCCTTTCATGGGAATCAGGTAGTTTGTTGCCCTCTTTTTTGAAGGAGCAGTGCCAGGGCAAGGATGAGGTCCCTCAACTGGTGGATATCTGGAGAATGCTTCTCCAATGTTTGGAGGTTGCTAATCCCTTCGCAAGTCAGGCTATCTATTCTTGCTAGTTGCAGGACCACATAAAGTGCCATGGTCGCCTAGTCTACTTGGGATGCTGGATCAAGGTTGCCTCTATGTATATGTTGTGGAATCAGCCAGTTCTGGAGGGTTTGCATGCACATTCCACTCAACCACAAGCATCCTCAAGGCCATAGTGTAGCTTGGTAGTCCCCTAAGACATTTGTCGGATGGCAATGTGGGCATCACTTTACACTTTTGTCAAGCACTACCGCTTGCATTTCCACACTCAGGCTGGCACGACCTTCGGCTCAAAGATCTTGAAAGTTGCTGTGTCTTCTTCCCGCCCAGTGGTGGCCTGGCTTTGGTACTTCTCACTTGTTTGGCCTAGTCTAGCAGGATGATATGGAAGCCGACATTTTACTTACCAAATAATGTACTTTCTTTGAGTCCTGCTAGACTAGTCCAGGACCTGCCCTGGATAACTGCTTGGTCTGCTATTCTCTATGGTTGTCCCTGTGGGGATCATACCCTTCTGACAAGCCTTATGTTGAAGCTGATCCTGTACATAGTTATGGTTATTGTTCTGTTGAACCATGTTGCCTTCAGTGAGGTATGAATTCCGAGTTTCCTCACCATATGCTTTGATATGACTTACCGAAGGCTCCTTCTGGTGGTTCTGGCTGATATGGCATGATGGTGTCATATAGAAGCATATGGAAGTTTCCTTTGTCTTCACATCTGCTGGTAGGGAGACACAGCCTACTTGTCTGGATTGGTCTAGAAGGAGTCAAGGAAAGGACATTATCTGGTATGTAAAATGTCACCTTACAAATTAGTAGTAGTAGGTCTGCTATTTCGTTTTTGAGTTCTTTCAGTTTTGGGATATATACCATCTGGTCCTGGTGGTTTGCTACTTATTTGTTTGTCAACTTGCTGTATTACATCTTCCTGGTTTATCAAAATTTGTTTCAATTCCTCTGATAAATCTCCTTTAAATTTCATACGTCATCTTAAGTAAAGACTGAAGCAAAGAATTCATTCAGTCATAAGAACATAAGATATGCCATGCTGGGTCAGACCAAGGTCCATCAAGCCAGTATCCTGTTTCAAACAGTGGTCAATCTAGGTCACAAGTACCTAGCAGTTTCCCCAAAAGACACAGGTTCCACATTGCTTCTATTGGGGTCAAGCAGTGGATATTCTTGGTCCCCTTTAATAATGGTTTATGGACCCTCCTCCAGGAACTTGTCCAAACCTTTTTTAACCCCGGCTACACTAACAGCTTTTACTACATCCTCCAGAAGCAAATTCCAGAGTTTGATTACACGTTGAGTGAAAAAATACTCTCTCTTATTAGTCTTAAATAGGTTATCCTCTAGCTTCATTGCATGAAACATAGAAACATAGAAAAATTATGACAGAAAAATACCACATGTCCCATCTAGTCTGTCCTTCCATATCAACAGCTACAACAGTCCCCCTTTTTCCTTTTGAGATCCGCTAGTTGTCCCATGCTTTTTTGAATTCAGACACCGTCCCCATCTCCACCACCCCCACTGGGAGACCACTCCACGGATTCATCACTCCCTCCATAAAGAAATATCTCTGAACATCACTCCTGAACCCATCCCCTTTCACCCTCATCCCATGTCCCCTGATAACAGAACCTGCCCTCAATCAAAAAAGGCTCACCCCCTGTGCATCTATGCCACGGAGGCATTCAAACATCTCAATCATATCACCTCCGTCCCACCTTTCCTCTAAGGTATACACACTAAGATCCCCAAGTCTGTCCTCATATGCTTCACAATGAAAACCACTAACCATTTTAGTAGTCACCCTCTATACTGACTCCATCCTGTTTACATCCCTCTGCTATGACTTTGTCTTTCCATAGTGCAGCTTTTACCCCCTATAATCTAAGGGCCTGATATTCAAAGGCATTTACATGGTTTACAGATCTGTAAATGATGTAAATGCTGCTTAGCGGGATATTCAGGGTTAGTGCAGCTGAATATCCCCACTACATGCCCTGATGCTAACTGCTTAGCATCGGGGCAGGCCGTGGGTGTTCTGGGTCATTCTAGTGGTGATGACAGTTGCTCACTAGTAGCAGCAATATTGTACTGCTGCCTGGTTAGTGACATGTGGGTAAAAGATAGGCGCAGCAAAAGGTGGTCTATCTTTTACCCATAGGAGCTAACCGAGCAGCGGCTCAATATTGCCACTGCCCGGTTAGCTTCTGCGGCTGCAGAGACTTGCGGCAACCTTGGACATTCAATGCCGGGGCTGCATATGACCTCAGCATTGAATATCCGGGATTAAGGTTCAGCAGTGACGGCTATGTGCTATAGTGGCGCATAGCCATCGTTATGGAATATCGGGCCCTAATTGTCCAGGTCTTTTGCTATAAATGTCCTTGAAAAAGTTTATATTATGAGTTTCTACTATCCTGGGGGGGGTTTTGCCTGCTTTATTAAGGCCTTGCATCTTATTTGCCAGTCCTTATGTTTCCTGTTTTCGTCCATTGGCTCCTTTGTCCATTTTCTGAAAGATGATTTTTTTTTTTTTTTTTTAGCCAGAACAGCTTCTATGACCTCATCCTTAAATCATGCCAGTAGTTGTTTGGCCTTCCTTCACCTTTCTTAAAGCATGGAATACATCTGGTCTTGGCTTCCAAGATAGTATTTTTAAATAATGCCCAGGTCTGATGTAAACTCAACATTTGCAGTTGCTTCTTTCAGGTTTTTCTTAATCATTTTCCTTATTTTATCATAGTCTCCCTTTTGAAAGTTAAATGCTGGTACGGTGGATTTCCTTGCCATCCTCTCTCCATTTATGAAATCAAATTATTATGTTTTGTTTTGTTTTTTTTAATTTTAAATAACCATCACTCTATAACATCAGCATAAGCAGAACAACTACAACTCAATATTTGCAACAAATACAACAACAAATTATCCATTACTTTAAAACGATCTTACACAAGTGCAGAAACCCTCAATTGGTATGTCCTGCCCTAGTCTATGCAGTGCAGATCAAGTGAAGACCAGACCCCCCTCCCCCTCCCCCTAACTCGTATCCTACTCCGCTACCACCCCCTGCCTTCCTGCCATCACCCTCCCCTGGCCATATCTTTTGGCTAGATAGTTTGAAAGTGGTTCCAGAGCCATTTATAGTGTGCCCATCGAAGGCTTTTATATTCCCGGTAGGTGTAGCTCTCCGCCTGTGCCACTGTGTGCATGAAATAAAGTGACCAACCATCCTGTATTTTAAGGATTTGTCTCTGGAATCATATTACTTCAGTCTGGATGCCTAAATGTCCCCTATTTTAAAACACATGTCCCATTGCTATACGCCTCCACATTTGTACCAGCGGACTTCTCCACTCCAGCTGAAACTTTCAAAGGGAAACTCTATTTGTATGACACTATTTCCATCAAAGACATTGAAAAATGTACATATGCTTACATTCTGTTGTACTTCAGGCACATACACATGCACATGCATTCATCCATCCCCCAAATCAGGTACACACATGAACACTAGCACTTTTCAGACAGATTGTGTCTCTGACTGTCTACTGGTGCTGTGTTGCTTCTGCACTCCTCTACTTCAATGCCCCCAATTCTTGTTTTTGCTACCAGTTCTTTTTCTCAGCCTGCAATAGCCTCCTCACACTTTACCCCATTCCTCTTACATTTCTACCCTCTCTCAGCAACCCCACTCATTCCTACAAGACACCTACTTATTCCACTGATTTTCTCCCAGACCCTGTCCAGAAAATCAGCCCACCCTTCCTGTGACTAGTGCAGCCTTTCCATTGATTGGAACTTATCACTTACTCTGCACAGTGAGGGGAGATTACTGGCGATCTGTAGAGCTAAACTTCAAAAATACCCAGACAATTCAGACATTATTCTAAGACAGCTACTTTACAAAGTTGTAGAATCCTAAAATAATTTAGATGGTTGGCAATCCTAAACTCCTGAGTCCTCAGCACATCTGACAAATCTGACTCTGCTTCCTCCCTAGGGCTCAGGCAACCATCAGTCAGACAAAACTAGCCAATAAGCTGCAGCAGACACAGCCAGCCAATAGGAAGTAAGAGGAGGTGGGAGCAATAGCTAGGATACAGAAACCTTCCTTTGTCCCTTGTCCTGCAGCTCTGGGGTTTTTTTGCTACAGATATACAGACCTACCGGAGAAAATATTGGTGGTGCTCAAGCACCCACATTACCCACAGAGCTGGCGCCTATGATCCTAGGGCCAACATCATTATCAGTATCACGGTCAGTAGTCAGCTGATTTTGTCGATTCTGTCGTTTGTGTAGGCTCTTAGCCTAGGGTCGTTTTTCTATTTCATCTTTAGAAGTTATTTTCATTTTAAAACGCCAAAAAGAATGTGTTTTTAATGACCAACAAAATGAATACTCGTTCATTAAGAAACATTCAGGTGATAGCATGGTGTTTTGTAACAAATGCCGGTATTCCTTTTCAATTGCATATGCAGGAAAGGGTGACATTGTTCAGCACCTAAGGACGGACAAACACAAGACAGCAGATGTAAGTGCTTCAAGTAGAACTGTGACTTCTTTTTTTAAAAGTCAAACTTTTGATGAGAAACTCAGTTGTAACCAGTGACTGAGGGTACATGAGCTTATCACTGTGTTATCCACAGCCATTCTTTTCGGTTGTCAGACTGTATTTCAAAGTTGTTGAAAAAATGTTTTGATGAAAAATACACTTGTGCGCAAACCAAAATGGAAGCAATCGTCTGTAATGTTTTCAAATCTGACTCTATTGAGTCCCTCAAGCGAGACCTTTCTGAGACAAGCTTTTTAACATTTTTTTCTGATTGCTCAAACCATGGAAGCATTGAAGTGTGCCCTATTTTAGTAAGTTGCTCTCTTCCTGAGAAAAGGGTTCAGGTAAAGTTCTTGATGTCCATGAAGTTAAAGGCGAAAGACAATCTCCAGGAACAAGCAGGAATGAGTCTTCACATATGGGTACGTCGGTACCGACGGAGTCTGCGCGGGAACGCTTCCCAGCGTCCAATCAGAAAGCTTTTGGAAGCATCCCAATACGCCTGCGTGCTGCCTTCCCAACTGCCTCTCCTCAGTTTTCGTTTTTCCGCGGAGCCGGCAGGACGTCCTCCTGTCACCGCAGAAAATTCTTCTTTTATTTTTTAGTTTTCTTGTGGTCGCGGCTGCCTTCCCCGACGCCACCGGTACCACCGGTGTTTCTTTTTTCTTTTCTTGTAAATTTTTCCTTTTTAAGGAATATTTTTCTTCCTTAGTGTCTCACGGTTTCTCAGGCCTTCTAGGCCTCTCCATTTCCTTCATGGATCCGCCAGTCACTTTCCCCAAGAAATGTACAAACTGTGGCAGTACAGCTTTATTTTTAGACACTCACAATTGGTGTCTAACCTGCTTGGGTCCTGACCGTTTTCCTCCGGAGCTCTCGGGCAATAGTATTGTGAGAAGACGTTTTCAACATCGTGTCCTCGACACGCGGTCCCCCTCCAACTTCAGGGCACCGACCATATCTTCTTCTCCACAGGATCAGGTAACCCAAAAACAGTCTGTTAAGACTAGCCAGTCCTCGAGCAGCAGTTCTCATGCACAGCATCGAGATGCCTCCGGCCTTGTCCTCGAGAATCCACTGGTTTCAAAACCCCGGTGGGAGTCTTCGGCCTCCAAAGCCTGTGTGGGGTTTCAGGTTGTTCCTGAGGTTCACCCCTCACAGAACATACCTGAGCCATGCCCAGTGGTGGCATCCGCTTCGAGCGGTACCGATACACTGGCATCGGTACTGGTGTTGGATGAAACATTCCTCACCAAGGATCGTCGTCTGACGTCCTCGGTACCTGCGGGTCCGGTGGATACGCTCCAGACCGACATTCCAGTATCGGTACCGACACCGATACTAGTACCGACATCGGTACCCTCCAGACGTGCATTGATAGACTCGCAGAGTCTGGAATCGATCTCCAGTCTGGAGGACTGGGTACCGACTCCCCTTGGTACCGACTCCCGTCGGTACCGAAGGCTCGGTTCCAATACTTCGGATCCGCAGCTCTCGGTTCCTCCGATACCGTTAGAGTTGCCACCGGCTGGCCTTCATCCACCGGTATCAGATACGGTACCGAAGTCGGTACCGATATCCACATTACCATTGCTGTCGGTACCTGCCATGTTTCTCTCGTCAGGCTCGCTTCCCTCGATGCCGAGTTTGGAATCGATCCCTAGCATGGACGATCTGTTACCGACTGTCGCTGGTCCTGATCTACAGTACCAGCGACCACCATCTAGGGATCCCATACTGCACCATTCAGGATCTTCTATTCCTATATACTTAGATAGATCCCTCGGTGCCAACGCTAGTTCTTCATCAGATCTAGCCTATCCAAGGGAAGTTCCCTCTGGGGATCCTTCTTTCCAGATTTTCCTCTTGGATATGGCAAAATCACTTGCCATTCCTTTTCCTGGACAAGATCCTACACATGGGAATACAGAATACCTCGCTGTTCCTAGCAAAGCAAGAGAGAACATAATGCTTCCTTTGCATCATTCCTTGCAGGATCTCCTTCTACGAATGTGGCAAGCTCCTTTAAAGGTACCCCCACCTTCCAGAGCAAATGATCTTCTATATCAGGTGCCCCCCTCTCCAGGGTTTCAAAAGACTCAACTTCCTCATCATTCCATTGTGGTAGAATCAGCAGTGAGGCGAGTGAAGAGTAATAAAAAGCACTCTTCTTGTCCGCCAGGTCGTGAGTCTAAGACACTAGATGCCTTTGGACGTCAAACCTTCCAGACATCCATGCTTTCAGCAAGAATTCTCTCATATATTTTTTATATGGGTCTATCTCTTGAGGAGGTCACAAAGCAATTACATCTTTTGACTCCTTTTCTTCAAGAGCCCAAGTGTACAGACTATTCCTCACTGGTTAGTCATACTCAAAATATCTCTAGGTTTCTTACTCGTGCTACCCTAGACTCCTTTGAGTCTGTTAGCAGAACCTCTGCTATAGCTATAGGGGCACGACGTAGAGCCTGGCTTCAAGCTTAAGACTTGGACAAATGGGCACAAGACTGGGAAATACCCCTTGCACTGGAGAAAATCTCTTCAACATGGAGCCTTTACTCCAGGTTACTCAGTTATCCACTGACTTTCCTTTTTCCAGAGGCTGTTCTACGCCTTCTTCTTTCCCAGTAGGTAGGAAATGTCCTACCAAACTTTCTTCCCCTAGGGGGAGAAGGTTTTACCCATCATCTGCCCATCATACAGATGTTCCCAAACAGGGGAAACATCACCCTAGTCTGAAGAATCCACAACCTCAACAGGGTCAACAAACCCAGCAGTCGCAGGGTTTCAAATAGATCATTGTCCCTCTTGGTTGGGGGATAGGGTGGCAGTCTGCTTCTTTTCACTTGAAGAATCTGCACTAATTTTTATCCTAACCTACCTAGATATCTCTTCATGAGACATCTTTTCTCTAACTCTAAATCTTTATGATGACCATGCCCATCATTAACAGATTTGCCTCTTCCTCTTGGAGGAAAGAGAGCTAGCAACTATCAATAGACAGTTGTTTTCCCTGTACTGGCATGTATCATCTCATCTGTCTGAGACCTCCTTCATAGTCGGTCTCTTGCAACTCTGCCTTACCTCCCTCTTACTACAACATTTGTTTGTAAGAGTGGCTCTTTAAACGGGTAAGCCCCTATAGTCCTCTACCTCTTCTACCGGGGGATTCTCCCTTCTGGAGTTGTCTTAGAGCAGCTCATCAGACAATAGGGACTCCTATCATGTCTGTTGTTTCTTTTTCCCAGTCTAAAAAGGAGCAGGGAAAAGAACTTTTCAATGTTGCTCTGGTGGTTGCTGCAGATACAGCAATTCCTAGTGGTTAAGCCACTGGTTTTGTTTCACTACAGAACCAGGGCTTCCCCTCCACTAGCAATCCTCTTCGCCTCAGTGCTAAGTCCCAAACAGGATATCAACCTCGTTTGGGAAACCCTATTATCACAGTCTGGTTGGTTAACTTCTATTCTTCGCCCCCTTGTCCTTGGCAGAATAGCTGGTTACCTGCTGGCTTTTCACAGCCAGTTTTTTCTTCTAACCAACCTGCAGCATGCTCTCTGCATCTCTACAGAGTAGCTTTGCACTATGGGCCTTTGCTAGAGAGCATTAGTATCTTGCCTAGCAGATAACCCCAGATAGTTAGGGGGGGTTCCCCCAGTCATGTTCATGTCTGGCAGATATTCCCTACCCTTACCATCTCATCTTAAATCTCTTTTGAGGCATACGCCTCAGGCCTTTCATTATGTGAAAAACTTAAGGAGGGCCAAATCCCTAGCTTGGCCCATATCTCCTTGGGTCTTCTCGTCAGAGGTAAATTTCTTCAATGGCAGCTAGAGGACGCCTAATACCCATCTTGCCCTCATAGGCGGGTCACTAGGGTATCTTCCTCCAGAGGCGTCCTCTTTCCATTCTCCATACTGCAATTCTGGAGATACCTGCACTTCCTGTCTGCAGACTGAAGTTATCCTCTGCCATTTTCACGTAGGCCATCCTTGTTATTCAAGAGCTCAAATTCTGCAGGGAATTCAGACTTCTTCTTGTCAGGGAGACCTCTCCTCTGACTCTGCCAGTCATAACCAGGAAAAGAGGATTCTCTATGTATCTATTCAAGCAGGTATCAACCTTCTTGCTGTCAGATAAATCTTTCTCTCTCCCTATATCCCTAAGGGGGATGAGGTTTTATGGACATCTCTCCATCCTTATACCTGGAGACATGTGTCTATATGCCTGCCTATTCATATAGGTATATATAGATATATATATATAGATACATATATATATTTATCTATATTGGTGTGTTTTCTGCCCATACATATCTCTTATAGTTATATGCCTATATACCCTCTAGGTGTATATATTTAAATATAGATATAGATATAGATATATATATATGTTTATAGATATAATGAGACATATTTTTAGATAGATCTGTATCCATCTACTTATCTGTCTGTCTGTCAGGTTCAGATATCTCTACATTCCTATATAAGCCTGACAGATGGGCACTACCTCTATCAATGCTGTGCCAGCATTCTTAGAGGGCTACAGCTATAACCACTTCCTGTGGTAATTAACAACTTTTTCCTTACCATAACCTTTCAGGTTAGGTACTCCTGAAGCTCTCCATGTACCTTTTTCTTTCCTAATTGACCCCATTTAGGAAAGACATTGCGGAGCTTCAGTTGCTCTAAAGCTTAGCGCTCCTGAGTCTGTCCTTACTTTCTTATCAGATACAAGGGTCTCCATACCCTTTCTCCCCTACATGGACTGATTCCAACCCCAGTCCAGTGGGGTCAGATTCATTTTTTCTCTTGGTCCTAGATTTGTACTGTTTTTGGACCAAACCAGCTTAAGCTTTCTTTAATAGTACCTTCTGCGTCTCCGCTGAAGCTCTACCTCTTATACTACCCCAGTTTTCCCCTGGAGCTATTTCTCACCCTGAAGGGTTCTGACCTCCACTTGTTTTTGTTCTACTTTATTACCTCTACTTCTCAGTGAGGTACCCCTTGAGCACATTCACTGGCTCTTCTATCAGATCCATATGTAGCTCAGTGCACTTGTGCAATGCCAACAAGGGAGGCCCAGATTACAATATTTTACTACTAAATGCCTTCGATACAGGGTCTTCCCCTTTTGAAGCCCTGTTCTAGCCAGCTGTTCCACAGCTCCTTTTCTATATTCAACTCCTACCCTCCATCCCCAGGATGCCTGAGGTCCTGAGGAATAGCATGGCTCGTTCTAAACTTGCAACATGCTAGGACTCCCTCCGGGCATCAGAGCTTGGGAGTCCCCATATGTGAAGACTCATTCCTGCTTGTTCCTGGAGATAGCACAGTTACTTACCTGTAACAGGTGATCTCTGGGAACAGCAGGAATAAGTCTTCACAACCCACCCACCTCCCCTAGGAGTTGTATTTCTCTAACTCTATCTTTCCCTTCCTTGCTCTCTCTCTCTCTTTGTCTCAGCTTTAAAACTTAACTGAGGAGAGGCAGTTGGGAAGACGGGAAGGCAGCATGCAGGCGTGTTGGGATGCTTCCAAAAGCTTTCTGATTGGAAGCTGGGAAGTGTTCCCGCGCAGACTCCATCGGTACCGACGTACCCATATGTGAAGACTTATTCCTGCTGTTCCCAGAGATCACCTGTTACAGGTAAGTAACTGTGCTTTCTATCCAAGGGCATTCTTGATAAAGTTGAGTCCAATGGGCTAAGAGTCAAAGTTTTGGCATTGTGTGTTGACAATACCAATTCCAATTTTGGTGGGGCCTCTAGGAGGGGAAGTAACAATATTTTTTATAAGCTGCAAACAGATTTAGGAAGTAATTTAATTGATGCAAACTGTGCAGCTCACATTGCTCACAATTGTATCAGCATTGCTGTTGAATGCCTGCCATTTGACATTAAAGTTTTTGTTGACAAATATTCAGACATTTTCACATCTATACAGAGAGAACTGAAGAACTTAAAGAGATGTGTGACTTTGTTGGAAGTGAGTATCAAAAGTTCCTTGGATACAGTAACACTAGGTGGTTGGCTTTATTTACTACCAGACATAAAGAAGTTAATTAAAATGTTCCAACCTGTGAAATCATATTTTCTGAGCCAGGAAAAATGTCCAGTTATCATCAAAAACCTTTTTGAGAATGAATCAGCAGAGGTTTGGCTGTACTTTCTGCACAGTCAGGCAGTGATTTTCCAAAAAGCATAGTTACTCACCTGTAACAGGTGATCTCCGGGAACAGCAGGAATTTAGTCTTCACATATGGGTATCATCGATACCGACGGAGCCTGTGCGGGAACACTCCCCAGCGTCCAATTAGGAAGCTTTTGGGAGCACCCCACAGCGCCTGCGTGCTGCCTTCCCGCCTTTCCGAACTGTCTCTCTCCAGTTGAGTTTAAAGCTGAGCAAAAGAGAGAGAGAGAGGGAACGAGAAAAAGAGAGATAGAGAGATACAACTCCTAGGGGAGTTGGGTGGGTTGTGAAGACTAAATTCCTGCTGTTCCCGGAGATCACCTGTTACAGATGAGTAACTATGCTATCTCCAGGAACAAGCAGGAATGTAGTCTTCACATATGGGGACTCCCTAGCTACAGATGCCAGGGAGAAACCCCAGAAGTTTTGTGCCCTTTTGAAAGGGCTTCACTTCCCCCCATGGATCTCTGGCATCCTACCAGGGATTTGTGGGTAGGAGTTGATTAAGTATGGAACAGGTGTTGAAGAACAGCCTGACCAAACAAGGCATTCCGGCGGGAGTCCTTGTCCAAGCAGTAATGGGCTGTGAAGGTATGAACCGAGGCCAAGGTAGCTGCTCGACAGATGTCGTCGATAGACACAGAGTGAAGATGAGCCATAGAGGCTGTCATGGCTCTCACATTGTGCGCTGTGACATGGCCTTCAAGAGGAAGGTTCTTACTCCAATAGGCAGAAGATATACACTGTGCAATCCAGTTGGACAGAGTCCTTTTGGAGACTGGAAGCCCTAAATGACTAGGATCAAAAGCAACAAAGAGTTGAGAGGACTTTCAATGTTGCTGCGTCCTTTGCAAGTAAAAGGCCAAAGCTCTTTTACAGTCCAAAGTATGAAGATTCCTTTCTGCATTAGAGGCATGAGGCCTTGGGAAAAAAACAGGAAGGTAAACTGCTTGGTTTAAATGAAAAGATGAAACCACCTTTGGTATAAAGTGAGGATGAGTCCTAAGGACTACCTTATCATGATGGAACCTTGTATTAGGAGGATCAGCCACCAATGCTTGCAACTCACTAATGCGACGTGCTGATGTGATTGCAATAAGAAAAATAACTTTCCAGGAAAGGAATTTTAAAGAGGTAGTAGCTAATGGTTCAAAAGGTGGCTTCATGAGCTGGCCAAGAACCAGATTTAAATCCCATGCCACCGGTGGTGGCTTAAGGGGAGGCTTAGTTAGAAGAAGGCCTCTCATAAATCTCGCTATGATAGGATGAGAGGAAATAGGTTTCCCATTTAAAGGTTTGAGAGAAGCTGCAATAGCACTCAGATGAACTCTCACTGAATTGGTCTTAAGCCCTGCATTAGACAAAGAAGGAGATATTCCAGTAATGATTCCAGAGGTATTGCAAGAGGGTTAAGACCCTTCTGCGAACACCATATGGTAAACCTTTTCCACTTGAAAGCATAAGAGCGACTTGTGGATGGTTTCCTGGAAGCATAAAGGATATCCTTTACTTGCTGAGAAAGGTTAAGACCATGAAGTTCTAGGCTTTCAGCAACCAGGCCCTGAGATGTAGATACTGGGGATTGGGATGCCACAGCATCCCGTCCTCCTGGGATAGGAGATCTGGAGCAGATCCTAGCTCCAGAGATGGAGCTTGAGAGAGATGTAAGAGCAGAGGGTACCACACTTGTCGTGGCCAATGTGGGGCTATGAGAATCATACGGCCTCCTTCTCTCTGAATTTTGAAAATGGTTCTGGGAATTAGGGGAATGGGTGGAAAGGCATACAGGAAGTCCCGACCCCAATGGAGGAGGAAGGCATCCCTGGCCTGACAACCCTGAGCCGGAATTCTGGAACAGAACTGGGGAAGTTTGGCATTCAGCGGACTTGCAAAGAGGTCTATGTCCGGGGTTCCCCAAAATTGGAAAATGTTGGCCACCTGGTCTGCATGGAGAGACCATTCGTGTGGAAGCAGAACTCGACTGAGTCTGTCTGCCCAAGAGTTTTGAATGCCTGGAAGATACACAGCAAGGAGATGAATCTGATGCTGTCTGGCAAGGGCCCAAAGTCGCAAAGCTTCGTTGCAGAGCGACAGAGAGCCTGTTCCACCCTGCTTGTTCGCATAGAACATGGCTACCTGGTTGTCCGTTTGAATTAGGACAGTTTTGTAGCTGAGCTGGGTGTGAAACACTCGAAAAGCAAGAAAGATTACTCTGAGCTCTAGGAGATTGATGTGTAGATCGGTCTCCTGTGGAGTCCAGGTACCCTGAGTAAAGAGGCCTTGCAAATGGGCTCCCCAACCCACCCGTGAGGCATCTGTTGTTAGAGTTACTTGAGGTGGGGGTTGCTGAAAAGGGGACCCCACCAACAGATTCTGGGGTGACTGCCACCATTGGAGAGACAAAATAAGATGATCTGAGGTGGCTATTTTGTCTGACAGGCAACCTGACGCCTGAGTCCACTGCATGGATAGAGTCCACTGAGCTGCCCTCATATGGAGGCAGGCATAAGAGACCATATGCACGGTGGATGCCTTGTGGCCTAGCAATTGTAACATTTCCTGAGCAGTGAGGCAAGACTTTAGCATTGCTTGGGAAGCTAACTGCACAATGTGAAGGTAGCGGGACTGTGGAAGGTAGGCCCTTGTCTGTCTGGTATCCAGCAGGGCTCCTATGAACTCTAGAGACTGAGTGGGTGCTAGGTTGGATTTTGGGAAGTTTATGACAAGTTCCAAATATTGAAGGATACACATTGTGCGAGATAGAGAAATCCTGGCCTCTGGCTCTGATGGGGCTCAAATGAGCCAATCGTCCAAGTAAGGGAAGACGAATATTTTTAGGGTGTGGAAAAATGCTGCCACCACAGCCATGCATTTTGTGAACACCCTTGGTGCCGAGGGCAGGCCAAAAGGAAGAACTCTGTATTGGTAGTGCTTCCCTTGAAATAGAAAGCGAAGAAACCTTCGGTGAGTTGGATGGATGAGAACATGAGTGTACGCATCCTTGAGATCTAGAGAACAAAGCCAGTCCTGACTCTGAAGGTATGGCAGTAGAGTTCCCAGAGAAATCATTTTGAATTTCTCTTTGAACAGGAATTTGTTCAATTCTCTGAGGTCCAAAATGAGTCTGTGCCCTCCTGTTTTCTTTGGAATAAGGAAAAAGGGGGAATAGAACCCTGCACCCTGTTGATGAATAGGTACTTCTTCTATTGCCCTTTGGGTAAGAAGCAGACTGACCTCGTGATCTAACTGGGAGTTGAGAGAGGTCTGAGAATTGAACTGTCTTACCATTGTAGGAGGGGGCATGCTGAGGAAGTGAAGCTTGTATCCCTCTCTTACAGTGGGCAGAGTCCAACTTTCTGCTGTTATCTGCCCCCATCTGGAGGCAAAATAACAAAACCTTCCTGGAATGGTGGAAGGCTCTGGCCCGTTCAGGGCCAGGAAGACAAAGTTCTCTAGATGGGAGTCAAAGCCCCTGTGGAGGCTAAGTCTGCTGAGCCGGTTGAGGCTTAGCAGCCTTTGTTTTTCTTTGTTTAGTTTGCTGCTGACCCTTTTGGGCAGACTGACCTGAACGATGCCCTTGCTGGGTATAGGAGGGGTAGAACTTCTTCTTTCTAGTGAAGAATGTTTTTTGTAGGACTTTTTCGTTGCAGGATCAGCTGTAGATTTTGATAGTCTATCCAAGGTGAGATGATCAGTATCTAGCTCATTAGCTTTCTATTGCCAGTTTTTGCCAAAGAGATTCTCTCCTGTGCAAGGAATATTCCCCAGTTTGTCCTGTACCCAAAGTTCCAAGTCAGATGCCTGGAGCCAGGCAATCCTACGTACGCCTATGGCAATAGCAGAAGTTCTGCTTATGCACTCAAAACAATCGAAAGCTGCACAATTTACGAATTTGGAAACATCCTGAGCATGTTTGATAAGTGCAAGATAATCTTGTCTCTTATCATCAGGAAGGAGAGGGCTCATAAGCTCTAGATCTCCTGTAACTTCCTTAAGGAACATTCCCATATATAAAATGTAGGAACTAATCCTGACAGAAAGCATAGAGGCCTGGAAGGTTCGACGCCCAAAGGCATCAAGAGTTCTACATTCACATCCTGGAAGATTAGATGCATGTCTTTTTGCACTCTTGATCCTTCTCATAGCTGATTCCACCACCATGGAATGGTGGGGCAGCTGAGTTTTTTGAAATCCAGGACAGGGAGGAACTCGATACATGGTATCAAGCCTACGAGATTGAGGAGAAGTGGTGAGAGGTGCTTCCCACATCCTTAGCATGAGATCATGCAAGATCTCATGAATAGGTAAAGTAGCTGCCTCTTTGGGAGCTTTAGGATACTGTAAAATCTCCAATTCCTTCGCCCTAGGCTCTGTTTCAGGAGCCACTGTGATGAAAAGACCTCGAGCCACATCCCGGATAAAATCCTGGAAGGATATATCCTCTAGAGGGGACCTCCTACGTTTAGGAGAGGAAGAATCCTCAGGAAGAAATACTCTGGTATCGACAGAGCTGTCAGAGTCTTCAGACTCGTCAGAGGATTCAAAGTATCTCCTGTCCGGGTAATCGTGCAGCGCACGATACCGGTACCAATCAAAGTCAGTATCGACAGGGTCCGATACCGACTTGTCAGTACCAGAGGGCACAGCATGCGTCGGTACCGGTATTCCACCAGCTGACATCGATGCAATTGGCCCCGGTACCGATGTAGGTGCCGGTACTGGTACCGGTTGCAGTTGAATTGTCTGAAGCGGTTTCGGGGGCATCAATGCCAAGAGAAGAGCCGCCAGACTACGTTCAATAGCCAAGAATCTCTGGTCTATCGACGCCACTGATACCTGGGTATCGGTACCGGACAAAGCGGCCGGTACCCCAGAACATGGCACCAGTAGTTCTGCCGAGGTTGGGGCCTCGAGAACATCCTGGAGCCCCGATGATGCTTTGGAAGCCGAAGCCTCCCACCGGGGCAATTTTGCCAGTGTGAGTCCCTCAAGGGCAACGCCAGAGGCATCTCGATACTTAGAAGGAGATCTACCCTTTGAGGACCGGCTAGACTTATGTTTAGTTACCTGAGATCCATGGGCGGAAGACGAAGCCCTGGAAGATGTTGATGCCACAGATGCTGCATCGGAGGGAAAAAGGGTGCTAAGTTTAGCAGCTCGGTTTTGCCAACCCCTCTTCAACATCATCCCACAGGCAAGACACTCGAAGATAGAGTGGTCAGGACCTAAACATTTGAGGCACCACTCATGGGTGTCGGTGACTGAGATGGTACTGCCATACTTGGAACACTTTTTAAAACCCGAAGCGGCTTTTTCCATTGTACAGGAAAGTTGGGCCTAGTGCCCAAAATGGCACGTGGCACCAGAGGAGAAAAAAGCTGGAAGACTCCAGGAAAAGTTTTTTTTTTTTTTTAAAGGAAAAGAATGAAAGAAACGGCGGTACCGGTGTAGCGTCAAAGGAAGGCAGAGGCGACCACAAAAAAGAAGAATAAATGGGATATTTTCTGCGGTGACAGGAAGTGTGACCTGCCAGCTCCGCAGAAAATGAAGAACTGGAGAGAGACAATTGGGAAAGGCGGGAAGGCAGCACGCAGGCGCTGTGGGGTGCTCCCAAAAGCTTCCTAATTGGATGCTGGGGAGCGTTCCCGCGCAGGCTCCGTCGGTACCGGCGATACCCATATGTGAAGACTACATTCCTGCTCGTTCCTGGAGATTGCAACTTTAAAAATTGAGTCTCAAAAAATCTCAATGATAGAGGGGGCTGGAGTAATCAGTGACCTTAGAAACAAGTTAGTAACTAAGAAATATGAAGTGTTTTTGTCTCTGACAATCAGAAAGAAGATAAAAGATCTTGAAGAAGAGGGCAGAATTGATAAAGCAGATTTCAAGCATTCTGTGTCATCTTTCTACACCACCTGCATTGATTACTCAGATCAGTGGACCACTCATTTCCAGGAGATTGGGAAACAACAGTGACTCTCCTTTAAAAACAACTAAAGTGGTGTGAGCTAGAGTCGTCTTTAGAAAACGTTTTGTCTACAAGACTCGGTCTACAGTCAATAATAAATGATACTGAACTGATACATCGAAACATGAAAACAAGACCGCAGAAAAAGACTACATGGCCTTTAGAGTTTTTGAGTATCTTGAACTCAGATTCTGTCCTTGTATCCACCATCTCCACTGGGAGACTACTCCATGCATCTACCACTCTTTCTATAAAGAAATATTTCCGCATATTACTCCTGAGTCTATCCCCTTTCACTCTCGTGCTATGTCCCCTCATAGCAGAGCTTGCCTTCAACTGAAAGAGACCCTCCTGTGCATTTATGCCATGGAGGTATATAATGTATCTACCATATCGCCCCTATTCCGCCTTTCCTCTAAAATATACATATTAAGATCTTTAAGTCTTTCCTCATATGTTTCATAATGAAGATCACTAACCATTTTAGTAGCCACCCTCTGCACAGATTGCAACCTGCTTATATTCTTTTGAAGGTGCGGTCTCCGGAATAGCATACAATACTACAAATGAGGTCGCATCAGAGACTTATACAAAGGCATTATCACCCCCTTTTTTCTGCTGACCATTCCTCTCCCTATACACCCAAGCATTCTTCTGGCTTCTGCAATTGCCTTTTCTACTTGTTTAGCTACTTTAAGATCGTAGACACAATTACACCCAGGTCCTGCTCTTCTTTTGTGGACAGAAGTACCTTACCTCCTACATTGTACCGCTCCTTTGGATTTTTGCAGCCCAAATGCATGACCCTGCATGTTTTAGCATTAAATTTCAGCTGCCAAATTCTAGACCATTATTCAAGCTTAGCTAGATACCTCCTCATGTTATCTACTCTCTCCTGGGTGTCTACTGTAGTGCAAATTTTGGTATCAACTGTAAACAAGCAAACCTTACCCGACAGTCCTTCTGCAATATCGCTAACAAAGAGGTTAAAAAGAATCGGATCAAGGACAGATCCCTGCGGCACACTGCTGGTAACCTCCTCCTCAGAGTGAGTTCCATTTACCTGTACCCTTTGTCGCCTCCTACTCGAACAATCTCTAATCCAATCAGTAACTTTAGGGTCCATTCCTAGGATGCTCAGTATGTTTATAAGTTGCCTGTTCAGAATGGTGTCAAAGGCTTTACTGAAATCTAAATAAACCATATCTAGGGCTCTCCCTTGGTCCAACTCTCTGGTCACCCAGTCAAAGAAATCAATCAGATTTGTCTGACGAGATCTGCCTCTGGTGATTCCATGCTGCCTCAGATCCTGCAATCCATTGGACTCCAGAAACGTCACTATTCTGTTTTTTATTAGCCTTTCCAATAATTTACTAACCACAGGGGTTAGACTAAGCAGCCTGTAGTTCTCAATGTCATATTTATTTATTTATTTATTTATAGTCTCTTATATACCGCGCTATTCAGCATCAGCGCGGTTCAAAATAAAGGGACCACATGCACCTTTCTCCAGTCCTCTGGCACCACTTCCGACTCCAAAGAGGCATTGAAAAGGTCAAGACAGTGGAGTCGCTAGAACATTCACAGGTTTCCTCAGTATTCTTGGGTATATTCCTTCGGGACCCATGGCTTTGTCTACTTTTAGTTTAGCTAGTTCCTCATGAACACGTCTTCTGAAAATGGTTCTAGATATGCGTCACTTCTGTTCCTGTTTGTGGGTGTTTTCTGAGGTCCTTCTCCTGGCCCTTCATCTGTGAATACAGAACAGAAATATTTGTTAAGCAATTCTGCTTTATCCTCATACAGTTTCTGCATATTCCTTCCCCTGCACCCTTGAGTCTGACAATACCACTTTTCCCCTTCCTCCTCTTACTAACATATCTGAAAAAAATGTCTTATTCACGCATTTTATTGCATTGGTTATTTCTTCTTCTTTTTGTACCTTTGCTTTCCTGACTACTTTGCTAACTATAGATGCCTTTCTTCCTTTCTATATGATCTCTTGTATTTTATGAAGGCCTCCCTCTTTTTCTTCACCTTTTCAGCTACTTCTTTTGAGAACCATAGTGGCCTCCTTTTCCTTTTACATTTATTTATCTTTCTAAAAAAGGTTGGTTGCCCTTAAAATATCTCCTTTCAGTTTTGTTCACTGTTTTTCTACATCCCCCAGCTGTTCCCATCCCACTAACGACTCTTTTAGATATCGTCCCATCTTGGCAAAGTTAGTTTCCTGAAATCTAAGACTCTCGCTTTTGAATGGATTTTATCAGCCCTAGTCCTAATACTGAACCATACCATCTGGTGATCACTGGATGCGAGATGATCTCACAGTGTAACATCAGGAGCACTTTCCCCATTGGTAAGCACTAAGTCCAGTATGGCCCCATCACGTGTGGGTTCTGTTACCAATTGGCTGAATAGTTCTCCTTATAGAGAATCCAGAATCATCTTACGTCTAGATGACTCCGCAGCAGGGATGTGCCATTCCACATCTGGTATATTGAAATCACCTATCAGTTGCACTTCTCCTTTCATGGCAAAACTATATATGTCTTTTCATCCACGTCTGTGCACTGGGAGGGAGATCTGTTTATAATTCCAATGTAAATGGTTTCCCTTTCCCTCTTTCTAGTTTAACCCACAGTGCCTCCTCTCTTCCTTTTAAGCACTGAAATTCTATAGCTTTAATATTATTTTTTACATATAGTGCCACTCCATCTCCCCTTCTTCCTACCCTGTCCTTCCTGAATAAAGTATAGTCCGGTATAATCACATCCCAGTCATTATTACTGTTACCAGTAGCATTCCATTATTACACCAAAAGATAACCATAATCATAACACCAAAAGATAATCATGACTACCTCAACCCTAACGTTCGTTTTTCTCTATACTATTGCAATGACCATTCATGACTCTGTTTCATACATCCATGAACATAACCCCATCCCAGCACTCCTAGGATCAAATAGAAAACATCACTACAACTATTATCAACCTTACCCAAACCCTCAACAAAAGAGACAATCACGCCTGCTCTACATAACACTGGAAACCATTACTAATAAAAGAACATCAAAGACGACCTGCAACACGAGCTTAGATGTGCACTCATCAACGCACGGTCTGTGCGCAACAAATGGCCTGCCATCACAGACCTAATATCCAACTACAATTTAGACCTCCTAATGGTCACTGAGTCATGGCTCTCTGACTCAGACACTGTCCTAATTAATCAAATCACGCCCCCCAATTTCTCACTCTTCGCTTGTAACAGAGATAATAGAAAAGGTGGAGGAGTCTTCATAATAGCAAAGTCAGAGTTGCAATACCGAGTGTCCATAACCAGGAGCTCCAAACATCTAGACACTTTAACCATCGCAAATAGAAGCAACTCTATAAACCTCGTCTACTCAGCACCAAATGCAGTATCAGAAGATCTCTCAGATATAATAAACTTAGCCTGCAATCCTGACAACCCCAACAAACCAAACTGGCTGTTAGGTGATTTTAACCTCGCTTCTCTACATCATGACTTATCCAGTACATTCCTCGATGCCATGACAGACCTTGGATTCAAACAAATCGTGCACAACCCCACACACAAACAAGGGAACATCCTCGACTTGATATTCGTTCCATCAGCAGTCTCAAGCTTAAATAATTACACCAAACCATCTATTATCCCAGTCCCTTGGTCAGACCATAGCCTGATCTTATTCCTGATTCCAACAAATTCAAACACACTCACCCAGCCAGTCACCTCAACAACTAGCACAGGGCGATTTAAGCCATTAGACATAGAGACCCTCACTAAACAAGCGTTGCCAAAACTAGACAAGCCAACGGACAATCTAAATGAGTTGATCTCTAACTGGAATGACACTCTCTATCAGTATGCACATAAACCAAGCATGAACAAGAAGCTCCCACCCAGGAATCGCTCCAATAAAAAGCAGGATGCCCCTTGGTTCTCTTCTGAACTACGTACATCTCTACTCCAACTGAGGAAGTTAGAAAGAAAATGGAGACACACCCACAACAGCAAAGTTCAAGAAGAGTATCTCACCCAACTCAAAAAGCATCGCGATCTAACTTGGTCTACAAGGAAAGAATTCCACTCCAATCTTCTCTGCAAAAACATAAACAGACCACGCGATCTCTTCAATTTAGTAAAAACATTAACCAAAGACCCATCGCCACCGCATCAAGAATCCATACAACCACAATTATATGCTAATTTCATCCAAGCCAAAATGATCAAGGCGAACACAACGTCATCACAAATACTAATCCAACTCCCACAGGCCCAAGCATCACTCGATAAATTCTCACCACCATCAAGAAAAACCATCGAAGAAATTATCGCTACCATAAACACCACCACAGCACCAAATGACCCATGTCCAGCACACTGGATCAAAACCTTACGTGCCGAGCTTAGCCCTTACATAGCTAAGATCGCAAATATCTCCTACCTAACTGGCATCTTCCCTACCGCCCTTAAACAAACATCAATTCGCCCTCTGCTAAAAAAACAACCAGATGGACCCAACAAAGGAAGAATCCTACCGCCCAATCTCCAGCATTCCCTATCTAGCCAAGATACTTGAAAAGGAAACTCAGAGGCAGATCCAACACCACATTGATACAGCAGCCCCGTTGGACCCATGCCAACACGGATTCCGAGAAGCTCACGGAACAGAAACACTCATGACTTCACTACTTAACAAACTCATTTGTGGGATTGACAACATTCACATGGCCATTGCAATGATTTTTCTGGACATATCAGCGGCATTCGACTCAGTCGACCATAAGATCATGCTAGCTAGACTCCACGAAAAAGGCATCCGCAACCAAGCCTGGAACTGGTGCAAATCTTACTTAGATGAGCGCTGGCAACAGGTCCGTACAGGCAACATTACTTCTGAACCCTTCAAACAGAAACAGGGAGTACCTCAAGGCTCATCTCTATCTGCATTGCTTTTTAATATATACATGCAGCCTATCTGCCAAATCACCAGAGATTTCGGTATATCTTGCCTATTGTACGCAGATGACGTGCTAATATTCACACCGATCAATATATCAAATCCCGACTACTCTCCACTAATCAACTGTTTCAATGCAATAACTGACTGGCTCCTCAATCAAAACATGAGAATAAACTTCAAGAAAACCGAAGTACTCATAGCAACAAGAAACAAGCAATTTGCTCCGCCAACCACCCTCACAGTAAGAGACGCAGAACTCCCAATCAAGGCCTCCATAAAGTACCTCGGTGTGATACTTGATCAACAACTCAATCTTAAAGAGCACATAAAGAACACAGTAAAATCAATTTACTACAAACTAAAAACACTGCGCCACCTGAAACCAATGATGGAGACCAAGGACTTCCGTACAGTTTTCCAAGCAATAGTCACACCGCATTTCGACTATGCAAATATCATCCTTCATGGTCTCCCCAAGAATACACTAAATCCACTTCAACTGGCGATGAACGCAGCAGCCCGCATCCTATCTGGAGCTTCTATAAGAGATCATATAACACCAATACTGATCGATCTGCACTGGCTTCCGATAAATTGCAGAATAACATACAAAACCCTCCTCATCACATTCAAGGCTATTAATAATTTATCTCCTGCATCGATCTCAAATCTCATCACCCACACACCAAACAACAGACCCAGGAGACTAGTAGCAGAAAACACACTAGTTACTCCTAGTATCTCCACAAAATGGACACAACAAACTACTAACAGAGCTTTTGTGTCCTATGCTCCCCAGTGCTGGAACAGACTACCTCCAAACATCAGATCAATCAGGGATATCACTCAATTTAGAAAGTCCATCAAGCACTATTTATTCACTTTACACTTCAAGCTACCATACACACAATAAAACCGGCTCCCGTATTACTCAGAAAACTACTACACATAACAACAACCCAGAACAAAAGATCAAAATGTGAAAACACTGTATTCTTATCGAATATCAAATCTTGTTGTAACCTATTCAATGTATATATAATTATGTATAATTATTTAGATAGTTATTCCCCAGTTCACACCCAGTTGATTTTCCCTGTTATCTGTAAACCTAGATCAGTCATGTACTGACAGGTATGTTGTTGTTCAATGTAAACCGCACTGATGATGAATAGTGCGGTATATAAAAAATGTTAAATAAATAAATAAATAAAATGGTTGTTCATGAACCATGCAGGTCTCTGTAACCACCACTAAATCCAAGTCAGCCTCTTCCATTAAAGCCTCAACATCTGGGATTTACCATGATAAGGGCATTTATAGACACCGCTTTCTAGATGTTGCCCCTATTACCCATTTCTACAGAGGTTTTTAATGTTTCACTTACCTGGGGGCTTTCTTCACTTGCCTGGGGCTCTCTTCACCCATCCCCAATGAATCTAGTTTGATGAGTTCTCTTGTCTTAAAACATTTGTTTCTGAAGAAAAAGTTCAAGAATGGAAAAAAACAGACACCTCGGTTGATGAAAAATGGAAGGAGGTGTTTGCACACCTCAAAGGTTTTGAGGTACCATATAAAAACTGCTTGAATTTTTTTGTTTGCCAGGTTCCAATGCTCCAACTGAAAGGTGCTTTTCAATCATGAACAGAGTGTGTTCTACAGAAAAAAAAACAACTGCATGTAGAGATTCTCAAATGTCTAATTATTGTAAAATACAATTTTGAATTGAGTTGTCCAGAATTTTTTAATTATCTTTGTGGAAATGTTGCTATTTTGAAGAAAATTCACTCCGCAGAGAAGTAGGCCTGATTGGCACATTTGTATCTGATTAAAGCCCATTGATTACAATTTTGGATTAAAATTGTAATTATAAACATATTTTTTATTTTCATTAACTTTGAACTCCCTGGCTTGATTGAGTGTCCTGTATTTGAACAGAAAAGATGGTCAGGTTACATTAAATTAACCCAATCTCCCAGATACCCACCAGGACAAACTTACTCTCCACCCTCTGAACCTCCTGATCCTGCAAGGGCCCCTCCCTCAGCAATAGAAGCTCATCGGTTCATTCAATTTGCTTTCAAACTAAGCCGTTCAGACAGCTTAGGGCCTTTCCCCATAATTCCATTAGTTTGGGACATTCCATAAAAGCATGCATGAGAGTCTCCTCCCTCCCCCCACACTTCTCACACAGCCCTGAAGCCCAGGCACCGAGCTGTGCCACTCTCTGCTTCGTAAGCTAGCTCTGGTGCAGAAGATGATATTGCATTTCTTGGTATCAGGTATTACAGATCACCCAGGGAATTTGCTGGAAGCATTTCTCAAGCTGCATCTCCTCTGTATCCTCCCCCATATCCTGCACACACTGCTGTGCCAGTCTCTGCAACTGTGGTGTGGGATGCTTCTCTCAGAGCATGCGGGCCCAATTTGAAAAAGTGTTCCATTGGGGGGAGAGGTTCTGCAAGTTTGCATCCCCCTTCCTTAAGTTCCAACTCTTCCGGCCCGGCACAAATTAATATTTGCCAATAATGGCAGATCTGCAAATAATGGATATAGTGGCTTGCCCCAATTCCCAATTTCCATTGCAGTTGGGCAGTGGGGGGAAAAGACCTCTGCCCCCCCCCCCCCGCCGCATTGCAATTGTCCAAAATCCAGGGGCTGTTCATGCTCCCAGTAGCTGAAATAGGTGTGTTGCTGCCCGGGCACAAAGCCAGGGTTACCCCACACTTGCAGGAAGGGAGACACCTGTAATTATGGTTCCCCTGCTGCACCCACCACTTCTGTGCCTTATGAAAGGGTTCCATATTCCAGCTTCATCAGCTGCACCCTTTGGTGATGGAGCACATTCAGCAACCTAGGGGATCGGCTCCAGCTTTCCAATAGCCCCAGGGGGAGCGTAATGTGCTGTTCTTGTGTAGGTCTCATGGACCCACATCATCAGAGCAGCCATATTGTAGGTGTGCAAGTCTGGCAGGCCCACCCCACCCTTCTCCTGAGCCACTATCAACTTTGCATAGCTGAGCAATGCTCATTGGCCACGCCACAAGAAGGCCCTTAAGGTGCTTTTCAACAGTTTAACTCACAATGGAAGCATTTAGAACTGGTGTGCTATCTTAGGCAGAAGGATCATTCGAACCAGGGTGACCCGGCCATGAAGGGAAAGGAATATTCGTGCAGATATTTTTAAGTTGGCATACCTTTTCTTAGATATTTTTATGGTACACTGTGTTAAGTTGTGATGCCGGTATATGCCAGAGTATAATAGCGGATCCTCCGACCACTTCAGGGGCACATCTAAACCCCTGCCCCCTCCCTCCCCTCCCAGAAAACGCACCTCAGACTTCTCTATATTGATTTTTAGACTTGAAAAACTACCAAGTGCCATTAAGTATTGCCAGTTTTTCCAACCCACCCGGAGAAGACTGCATACTGAAAAGCATGTCATGTGCAAACATGCTAATTTTATATTCTGCTCTCCTACCCACACCCTTGGCACACATTCTGCCGCAAGTAGCTTTGCCTTGAATGGCTCAAGTGTTAGGATAAATAGTAGTGGAGACAGCGGGCAACCCTGTCACTTCTTCCTACCCAGCTCAAAGGCATCCATTAAACATCCATTGATGAGAATTTGCACACTAGGGCTTTTGTACAGGGCACAGTCCCATATCAAGAACGCATCAGCCACCCCAAAGCAGGCCAAAATCCAAAACATGTCATCCCAGGCCACCTGATCAAACGCTTTTTCGGAGTCTAGGCTAAACACCACTCCCTCTCGGCTGACCTCTCACTTCTGTCGGAACAGAGAGAAAGCCCACACCAGATGGCTCACAGCACACTGGCCTTTCACAAAGCTCACCTGATCAGGATGTACCATCCCTGGGACTACCTCTCCCAGCTGCTTCACTAAAACCACCACCAGGATTTTTACATCTTGGTTGAGGTGTGAGATGGGCCGATAAGATTCCACTCTTTCTACTTCCTTGCTCAGCTTGGGTACTAGTACCACTAAGGTCTGGTTGGCCTCTCGGCCAAGCTTGCCCCGGTGACGGGTCATCTCCCCCATTTCACCAAGCGGTTTAGCCACCAGGTCTCCCAAAATTTGGTAAAATTCAGAGCACACTCCATCTGTCCTGGGGCTTTAGCTGGTTTTAGTTTCTTAATACATGACAAAATCTCCCCTGCCATCACTGGCTGTTCCCCCAGCTCTGAGAGTTTCAGCTCCATAAAGAAGGCCTCCTGCACATTCTCATTTGTCAGCTCTGCCTGGTAGAGTCTCTGGAAGAAGGCTCTAAATGTGCACTCAATCTTGCCCCTGTCCACGGTAAGGGTCCCATTTGTGTTCTGAAGCTGTGTGATTGTGTGCTTGAACTTGGAGTGTTTAATTAGATTAGCCAGAAGTTTCCCTGACTTGTCCCCCCATTTGTGTAACTTATATTTATAGATGCCGATGTTTTGCTGGGCTCTCCTTTGCAGGAGAGCATTCACCTTGTTTCGCTGCTCCTGGAGCAACAGCCTATCCTGCGCGGTCCTCAACCACGGGTAGGCTAAGTGCCTCTGGTGCAGCTCTTGTAGCCCCTGGAGCAATACAGTATTCTATTCTTTTAGCTTCCCTGTTATGAATCCTATTAACTAGCCCTGAAGCACTGCTTTGGCAGCCTCCCAGTATACAATAGGATCCACATCCTCCACCCTGTTTTCTTCAGTGTATTCCTGCCAACATTTCTGCTGGAAGATTTTTATTTATTTATTTATTTAACGGTATTTCTATCCCGCCTTTTCCTTCAATCAAGGCGGTTACACAGCAAACAATCACTGGAAGTGGTAGTTGGGTTCAGTGTGTGCATCATGTACAGTGAAAGTGTGTGTGTGTGGGTGGGTTGATTATTGTGCGCTATTTACAGCATGAGCTTTATAGAGTGAAAGTGTAAAAGAGCGTGCATGTGAGTTGTTAGTCCATGGTTGTAGCTCTCATTGTGTGTTCGGTCCGTAGTGCTCCAGGAAGAGTAGAGTCTTTAGTTGTTTCCTAAAGACGTTAGTGTCTTCCGTGGCTCGCAGTTCGACCGGGAGTGTGTTCCACAAGCCAGGTGCTGCCAGTGACAGCGCTCTTCGTGCGGTGGACCTGCATGTTTTTGTGTAGTCTTTTGTCATGTTGATTGTGTCTGATGTGGCTCTTCTTCTGGGTCTTGTACTGGTGTCGGGTTGTATAAGATGCGAAAATTGCGGTTCTGACTCCACACTGGGTTCAATCACCAAGCCCCGTCACCCAGAACATCTGTAAACCGCAGGGCCACTTGCACCGCCGTGTGGTCTGACACCACCTGTGAGTGGTTTTCACTCTCTGTCAACTTCCTGAATAGGCATTCTGAGAGCAGCATATAGTCTACTTGCACTTGCATTTTGTGCGGCTCTTAGTAATGTGTGAAATCCTGCTCCGCGGGGTGCAATGTTCTCCACCCATCTGTCAGCTCTAGCTCCTTGTTTAAGAATGGTATTCCTCAGCCAGCCCCCCCCCCCCCCCCCTCTGCCTGATGCTTTAGGCCAGGGGTGTCAAACTCAAATACACAGTGGGCCAAAATGTAAAACTTGAACAAAGTCGCGGGCCAGCATTGAACAAATGAACCTTTTAATATGGACCCAAACAAGATTTGCTTTAACATTGAATATGAAGCAACACTTATTACTATACAATTTATAACTTAATAGTTCAGATATGCAAAAACCAATTTCAAATAAAAAAAACATCAATGACATTCATTTATTAAATAAGATTTAAATAATAATAAATAATAATTTTTAAAATAAAATAACAATAATAAAATTAATCAACCATTCAAGCCCATGTCTTGGAGTAGCAAGAAAAAGTGCATAAAGAAAACGTTAATTATTGCTCAGTTTGCTGCACACTGATCTAATCTGATGTGCCCAAGCCAGATACCTGGCATCTCTTCTTGGATGATAGTTCATCAATGTCTGGGCTCAGGCTTTGAGCTGAGGAAATCCTCAGTATCGAGCGAAGGTGTTCATCAGTCAGACGTCTCCTGTGAGATGTTTTGGTCATCTTCATCGAGGAGAAAAGTTGCTCACATAGATAAGTGCTGCCGAACATGGAGAGCATCTGAGCAGCTTGGGTGCGGAGCTGAGGCATTGTGTCAGGGATGAACTGTGGAAACTGGGCGGCGCCCACAGCATCATACTTTGACTTCAGCGTGTCATTACACTGGAGTTCAATTAGCTCCATTTGGAGGTTGGTTGGTACGTTTTCCACATTAACTGCAAAGGGATTACTGAGCAGTTCAAACCTACATTTCTGGACATCAAAGTCGGCAAATCGCCGGCTAAACTCAGCGCCGAGTACACTGAGTTTTTCAGCAAACTGTGCGCATGGGAACAAGTTGGTAAAGAACTGCGTTTTCATGGTTTGGCAGCAGGGAAAATGGCCAAGGTTTCCTTGCAGCATCTGATTCTCCCACAGGCACAGTTTAGTTTTAAAAGCCCTCACTGCAGCGTACATGTCTGTGATGATGCGCCCCGCCCCTGAAGCTGCAGGTTCAGCGCATCGAGATGGCTCGAGATGTCACACAGAAAGGCCAGCTCACACAGAAACCTTTTCTCCCGAAGCTCTGCTGTGTCCTTCCCTTTGCTTTCCAGAAACTGACATATTTCCTCATGCAGCTCAAAACATCTATTCAGTACTTTTCCTCGGCTTAACCATCTCACCTCTGTGTGATACGGCACGTCTGCGTATTCCGAACCACACTCCTCCAGAAAAGACTTAAACTGGCGGTGATTCAGACCTTTGGCTCTTATAAAGTTAACTACTTGTGTTACTGTGGTCATAACATGTTCCATCTTTAGGGCTTTGCCACACAATGATTCCTGATGTATGATGCAGTGATAAACAGTTAGTTCACCTGCACAGTTCTCTTCCTGCATCTTCTCCCGGACCCTGCCCACCAGTCCACTTGTTTTACCGCACATCGCTGGCGCACCATCTGTCGTTAATCCCACGAGTTTATCCCACGGCAGCTTTATTTCAGTTACGCATTTGGAAACCTCCTCAAAAATTTCCTTTCCTGTGGTTGTGCCATGCATTGATTTGAATCCCAATAGCTCCTCCGTAACACACATATTTGAGTCCACTCCACGGATGAAGACTGACAGCTGAGCAGTATCAGATGCGTCGCTGCTCTCATCCACAGCAAGGGAGAATGCAACGAAATCTTTTCCCTTTTCCAAAAGCTGGTCATACAGATTGGTGGCAAGATCACATGTGCGATCAGTACTGTGTTTCTGCTCAGGCTCACGTTTGAAAAGGCTTGCTTTTTCTCTGGGCACACGATGTCACAAACTTTCAACATGCACTTTTTCACAAACTCTCCCTCATTAAAGGGCCGGGCTGATTTTGCGATCTCTGCTGCCACAATATAACTAGCCTTTACAGCAGCCTCACTTTGTGATGTGGCTTTTTTGAACATATTCTGTTGTGAAACCAAACTTCTTTTCATCTCCTCCACTTTCTGGCTCCTTTGAGTCATGTCCAGGTCCTTGTACTTGTCATGGTGTTTTGTTTCATAGTGTCGTCGAATGTTATACTCCTTAGTTATAGCCACGTTGACTCCACAAATCAGACAAACAGGTCTGTCTTTTACATATGTAAACAGATATTCTGTCTCCCACCTGTCCAGAAAGTTCCTGTTGTCTGCCTTTCTTTTTGCCATTTTTGGGAAGGGGTTCCACAGTGACAGTTGTAGCTTGAGATCGCTATGACTTCTGTCACACAGGAGAGGGCGTTTCTGGGACCTGTCCTGATTGACGCGCCAAAACAACAGCAAGGCATTATGGGATTTGTAGTATTAGCGATGAATGAATGCGCTGTATAATACCGGCGGGCTAGCTCTAGTAGTCATTTGGTATAGCTCGCGGGCCAAATATAATTACACTACGGGCCAAATTTGGCCCGCGGGCCAGAGTTTGACACCTATGCTTTAGGCGGTTAGCAATCTGCTGTGGGATCTGCCATGATATTAAAGTCTCCCCCAATAATTAAAGAATAGTCAATCTGGTCTGTCAGTTTCGGCACCAGTTCCACAAAGAAGGAATGCTGGTAAATGTTGGGGACATAAACACTACATAGGAGCACCTTCCTGCCTTGCAAACAGCTCCACACTAGGATAAACCAGCTCTCCTTGATCTGCAGAACCTTATGGGCCTCAAAAGTAGCCCATTTCCCCACCAAGATGGCAATCTCCCTATGTTTTAAAGAAAATGCTGAATATAGAACCTCTTGGACCCACCCCCTCTTGAGCTTGGCAGGCTTCCCCACTGTCTCTGCAAGTGTGCCACATCTGTACCCAACTTCTTGAGATAGTTTAGCACCTTCTTGCGTTTCACAGGGAAGTTAAACCCACCAACATTTAAGGTTATAAACTTCAACTCCGTCATTTCCCTTTATCAGTCCCTCTAGTAATATACAGTAATATCTCTGAAGAATCCATCAGGGTCCTCTCAGCTGGGCCTCCCTGGAGCTATATCCTGCTTTCAGTTGCCAGGCACCACTTGCTTCCTGTAATCCTTCCTCCACCTTTGGCCAGGGAGGCCCCCCCCCCCTTTCTCACAATACATCCTTTCTCATTCCCCTGTTCTTTCTTCTCCCTCCCCACAACCTCCATATTATTCTCCCATATACTACTACACAGACAGCCCGCAAACCCCCCATCCACCACCTAACTCCCATCCCTCCCCCGCCTTCTTATGGAGGCGCCATCAGACCTAACACAAGTACTGAAACACCCTAACCTCCCTGCTCCCCCTTCTCCCCCCTCCCATCCCCTTATAACACAGACAGGTCCATCTGCAACCTCATCACAATAATGCAAATTGCAAACAAGTCACAAACTTTACAAATAATGGTCCAGTGCTGCTCCTGTTGTCACGCTACACTCTCCTACAGAGCCCAGACACCATAAGTGGACATGAGGCCTAACCCAAAGGCCCTCCGAGGCCATGGCAAGGTCCTCCACAGCCTCCGGACCTGTCCAACTCACGGGGGGGGGGGGGGGGGCGGGGGGCAGGCAGTGTTGCCAGTCTCTTGAACTCACAATGACTGCTCTTAATCCCTTGTCCGGAGTTTAAATAAGGAAACTTCACAATCCTCTGCACTCCTCCAAGAGTCCTGTTAGAGTCTACCCAGGTTCTCTGCTGTCATGCCAATTGCATATCTCCAGGAACTTCTGCCCCTCCTCCACAGTTAGTAGCTGCAGTGCTGCCCCTTTGCAAGTGACTTTCAGCTTATGTGGGAACAAAAGGGCGAAACAGATGCCTGATTGGTGGAGCTTGGAGCATATTGGGGCAAACTCCTGCTGCTTTAATGTCACTCAGTTGGAATAGTCATTGAACAACAAGATCCTCTTTGACTCATATTCCAGAATTTTCCTCTTGTGGAACTCTCGCAGCAGTGCCTCTTTTTCAGACTACACTAGGCACTGGGCAATAGCTGTGCGGAGTTTAGTTTTGTCATGCCTCTTAGGGCCCAGGCAATGCACATGCTCACAGTGCCATGTGGGCAAGGCAGGTGTGAGGCCCGGGACTCGCAGGCCCAGCTGCAAAGAAATCATATAGCCATGCCTCCGTTACTGACTCACTCAAGCTGACCACCTGCAAGTTGTTTCTTTGCGCCCTATTTTCTTGCTTCTGCAGGCGGTCCAGTATCTGCTGGTGGTCTGCCATGACTCTATCTACCCGGGCCCGAGCCTCTCTGAGACCTCCTCCTGCATCCCCAGCCTGCCTTCAAACTCTGTCAGGCACTGCAGCTGTGATTCAAACTTATCCCTTATGTCATACACTGTAGACTGCAGCTTACTGAGCCTGTCTTCTAGTGCCGCCATGACCACCTTTGGGATCTCTGCTGCCAGATCTCCTGCCCCCCGGAGCAATCACTCAAGGGGATTCAGTGGCTATCTTCAGAGGGAAATGCTGTGTCTTCATGGGTTTACTGCTGGCCAATTTCCTGGGCATGTCCTGCTACCTGGAACTCCTTCCATCCCCGGCGTACTGCCCAGCATCTCAGACACCTCTATTCTTAAGTTTAGGGGCGGGGGGGGGGGAGGTTGTGGGTATTTTTACTGGTGTTTTGCCGATTGTAAGGATTCCAAACTGGGAAACTGGGAGCTTCACCCCTGCATGTCCGCTCCATTTGTGGCGCATCACCAGAAGTCATGTGATCGATTTATGATCACTATTTTCAAGTGGCCCTAACGACTAGGTCCAGCCCCACTCGTGCTGACATGTTGCTTGTACATGGCACCACTCTAAAATGAGCCCCACACCTGGCCTACTTAAGAGGTGAGCCAGTGAGGCACTGGCTTTGAGCACCATGCACAAGGGTGCCAGAAGTCCATCTTACATGTTCACAGCCGCGGGGGTATATTCCTTTGCTCCCGCGGCTGTACTGCCAACATCATTGTTCTTTTAAAAGTGAAATGGGTACATAAGAACATAACAGATGCCATACTGGGTCAGATCAAGGTGCATCAAGCCTAGTATCCTGTTTCCAACAGTGGTCAATCCAGGTCAGAAGTACCTAGCAATTTCCTAAAAAGACACACAGGATCCACAGTGGTTGTATTGGGACAAGCAGTGGATTTTCCGGGTCCTCTCTAATGGTTTATGGATCATTCCTCCTTGTTCAAACCTTTTTTAAACCTATCTACACTAACAGCTTTTACTGCATCCTCTGGTAACGAATTCCAGAGTTTGATAACGCGTTGAGTGAAAAACATCTTCCCTTATTAATCTTATATGGGTTACACTGTAGCTTCATTGATGGAATAAACAATCGATCTACATTTACCCATTATACTCAATTTATTAATTTATAGACCTCTATCATATCTCCCCTCAGCCGTCTCTTTTCCAGGTTGAAGAGCCCTAATCTTTTTAGCCTCTCCTCATAGGGGTATCCTTCCATCCCCTTTACCATTCTAGTGACTTCCTCTGTACATTTTCTAATTCTGCTATATCTTTTTTAAGATACGGCGACCTGAATGGCATACAATATTCGAGGTGCAGTCACATCATGGAATGATGCAAAGGCATTATAGTATCTTTGTTTTATTCTCCATTCCTTTCCTTATAATTCCTAGCATTCTATTTGCTTTCTTGACCACCGCTGCACATTGGGCAGAGGGTCCCTACATGTTATCCACAATGAAGCCTAAATCTTTTTCCTGGGTGGTGGTTCGTAATGTGGAACCTTGCATTGTATAATCATAGTTTGGGTTGTTCTTTCCTAGGTACATAACTTTGCACTTGTCCACATTAAATTTCATCTGCCATTTGAACATCCAGTCTTCCAATTTATTAAGGTCCTCTTGCAATTTTTCACAATCCTCATGGATTTTAACAACTTTGAATAATTTTGTGTCATCTGCAAATTTGATTATCTCACTCATTATTCCCATTTCCAGTTTCGAATATGTTAAAAAACAGTGGACCCAGCACAGATCCCTAGGGTACTCCACTATTCATTTTTCTCCATTGGGAAAATTGGCCATTTAGCCCTACCCTCTGCTTTCTATCTTTTAACCAGCTCCTGATCCATAATAGTACAGTGCCTCCTATCCCATGACTTCTTAATTTCGCCCAGAGTCTTTCATGAGGGACCTTGTCAAAGGCTTTCTGAAAATCCAGATACACTACATCGATCGACCCACTTCTGTCTACTTTATATAACAGATTAGTAAAACAAGACCTTCCCTGGCTAAAGCCATTTTGGCTGTCTCCCATTAAACCATGACTATCTACATGTTCAGAAATTTTGTTCTTAATAATGGTTTCTACCATTTTTCCCAGTACTGATGTCAGGCTCACTGGTCTGTAGTTTCCCGGATCATCCTTGGAACCCTTTTTAAAAATTGGCATTACATTGGCGATAGTGTCCATACTGTTCCGTATTTTGGGTTTAGTGCTTGTATTACAGTTGATTAGACACTTGGGTACATCTGGGGATAAGTTGTGCTGGATCTTGACTATGTTAAGGACCATTTTGAACCTGATGCAGGAGGCAATCGGGAGAAGTGCAGCTGGCTCAGGAGGGGTGTGATATACGTGTGTTTTGCTGAACCAGTGATGATACGAGCAGCAGTGTTTTGTGCCATCTTTAAGGGCCGAATTGTTTGTTTCGGTAGACCATGGTATTGTTGTTGCAGTAGTCTAGTATTGGTGTGATAATGGCTTGGCAGACTGTCCGAAAGTGGTCCTGGTTAAGGAGAGCCTTCTTTTGATGGCCATCTTGTGGTAAGCACTCCTGGCAGTCTTGTTGATGTGAGACTGGAAGTTCAAATTACAGTACAGGGTGATTCTGAGGTATCTTCATTCTTAATGGTCGTGTTAAGCAGGGGGGATGGATTGTAATACATCTTCCCAGTTTATTGATATTTCTTTCAATTCTTCTGCTGCATCAGCTTTAAATACCATTTCAGGCATAGGTAACTTCCCTACATCTTATTCAGTAAAGACCAAAACAAAAAATTCATTCAGTCTCTCTGCTATGGCCTTGTCCCCTCTTAATGCCCCTTTTACCCCTCTGTCATCTAATGGTCCAACTGACTCTTTCACAGATTTTTTGCTATGAATGTACTTGAAAAAGGTTTTGCTTCCACAGCAAGCTTTCTTTCAAATTCTCTCCTTGTCTGCCTTATCAGTGCCTTGCATCTACCTTGCCAGTCCTTATGATGTTTCCAGTTTTGTTCATTTTGCTTCTTTTTCTATTTCCTGAAACTACACCTTTAAACCATGTTGGCAGTTTTTTTGACTTCTTTCCACTTTTCTTAAAGCGTGGAATAATACTGGTCTGGGCTTCCAAGATAGTATTTTTAAACAATACCCATGCTTGATGTAAATCTTTAACCTTTGCAGCTGCTCCTTTCAGTTTTTTCTTAACTGTTTTCCTCATTTTATCATACTCTCCCTTTTAAAAGTTTAAAGGTAGTAATGTGGATTTCCTTGCCATCCTTCCTCCATTTATTAAATCAAAGGCGATAATGCTATGATCAATATTGCCAAGTGACACCAACACCCTTATCTCTTGCACCAGATCTTGTGTTCCATGAATGACTAGGTCCAAGATGGCTTCCCCTCTTGTTGGTTCATGAACCAGCTGCTCCAAGAAGCAGTCATTTATTTCATCTAGAAACTTTATCACCCTAGCATGTCCTGCAGTGACACTGACCCAGTCGATAACAGGGTCAGTAATTGAAATCACCCATTATTATTATTGTGCTGTAAATATTGTTAGCTTCCCTGATTTCTTTGAGCATTTCATCATCTATTTGTTCATTCTGGCCAGGCGGTCCATAGCACACCCACACTGCTATCTCCTTCTGCTTTTTACATGGAATTTCATTCCATAGAGATTCTATAGTGTATTTTGTTTCCTGCAAAACTTTAATCCTGTGTGACTCAATGCCCCTCTCTAACATACAGCGCAACCCCTTCACCAATTTGATCTACTCTATCATTGTGATATAATTTGTACCCAGGTATCACAGTATCCCACTGGTTATCCTCCTTCCACCATGTCTCTGAGATACTAATCATTAACTTCTCATCATGCAAGAGACAGGAAGCACCCCTGTTTAATTTTTAGGAACTCGGTGGTGCCAGCAACTGCTGTTTAACACAGCCATGGGAGTGAATGATAAAGCTCCTGTGACTGTGTAATGAATGCAGCTGTGGTAGGGCAACAGGGAGAAGAGGGGAGAGGTGGTGGCTGGATGGGTCTGAGGCTGGGGAAGGGCTAGCACTGGAAGAAGGGAGATAGTGATTGTGGTGTTGGGGAGGGGACTGGGAACTAGAAATGCTGTGGGGCTAGGACTGGAAATGGGCTGATGCTAAGGGAAGAGGGACTGAAGCTGGAGGAGGACTGATACTGGGAAGGCCTGGGATTGGAAGGGAAATGATGCTGGGAGGGACTAGGACTGGAGGAGTACTGATGCTGGAAGGGGCTGGGACTGAAAGAGGGCAGATGCTGTTGTCAGGTTGGAGAAAAAGAGGCAGAAGTTGGGAGAGTGAGGATGAAGAGGGACATAGATATTTTGTGGGGGAAGGAAGAAACAAGGTAGTACAGAGGGAAGATTGAGAGGGAGGGGCAAAGAATTGATACAGGGTAAGGAGGAGGAAAGGCAAGGTTAATGTATTATAGAGAAGAAGTAGCTGGGTGAATGAGGAAAAGAGATGTAGGAGGTAGGAGGGTAGGTACTGGAGATGCGGGGGAGCAGGGATTGGGACTTAGGTGGAGACTTTATAATCGGGTAGGAGAAAAGAAGAAGACAGACTCTTAAGATTGGCTTGGTATTGGGAGAGTCTCAGGGAGCAGGCCCAGGTCCGTCGGAACTCACTGTTCATGCAACCCAGGTAACAAGATCCGGCATTGTGCAGCATCAGCCCCAGCTTCATCTTTATTTCTCTGAGTCAGCGTATATCATTCATTTTCATTGCCTGAAGCCATTGAACTATCACTAGAAGTGAATGCTACAGGCAACACTGGCTGCTGCATACTGACTGAGAAAAAAAGATGAAGCTGGGGATGGTGTCGCATGATATTTTTGCCATGGGGGGGAAGAGGGAGGGGGACAGAGGCAGAGAGAGAGAGAAAAAGAGAGGGAAAGTGTGGGTTATGAGAGTGAAGTTATGTATTGGACTGTGGTGTGTGGGAACAGGGTGAGAGAGAGGAGATGCTGGGCTGGGAGGGGAGATAGGAGATGACACAGAATTATTCAAAGTTATTTAAAAAAATAGAGGATTGGGAAAATTTGCAAGAAGACCTTGAAAAATTGGGAGACTGGGAGTCTAAATGGCAGATGAAATTTAATGATAGACAAGTGGAAATTTATGCACTATGGTTACACGAAGCAAGATTTCATATTAGGAATCACCAGTCAGGAAAAGCATTTGGGTATCGTCATAGATAATATATTGAAACTCTCTATCCAGTGTGCAGTGGTGACCAAGAAAGCAAATAAAATGCTAGGCATCATAATGAAAGGAATGGAGAATAAAACCAAACATATTATAATGCCTCTGTATCGTTCCATAGTGTGACTGCACCTCAAATATTGTGTGTGATTCTGGTCACCATATCTTAAAAAGGATATAGCAAAATTAGAAGAGATACAGGGAAGAGCAACCAAAATGATAAAGGGATAGGATACCTCTACGAGGAAAGGCTTAAAAGGTTAGAACTCTGCAGCTTGGAAAAGAGGAGATATGATAGAAGTCTTTTAAATAATGAGTGGAATGGAACAGGTTGTTTATTCCTTCAAGAAGTAAAAAGATGAGGGGACATGCAATGAAGCTACAATGTAGCACAATTAAGACTAATTGGAGAAAATATTTTTTCTCTTAATTCAGAATCAACTCTGCAATTCATTGCCAGAGGATGTTGTAAAAGCTGTTAGCGTAGCTGGATTTAAAAGAGGTTTGGACAAGTTCCTGGAGGAAAATTTCATAAACCATTATTAAAGTGGACTGGGGAAATCTGTTTACCACTGGGATAAGCAGCATTGAGTCTGTCTATCTTCTGGGAACTGACAGGTACTTGTGACCTGGATTGGCCACTGTTGGAAACAGATACTGAGCTTGATGGACCTTTGGTCTAACCCAGTATGATATTTATTATTTATTTTATTTTATTATTTATTAACATTTCTTTTATACCGCACTATTTGCCATCAGCACGGTTTACATAGAACATAAACATCCGACAATATACATATGTCTGGTCATTACATTTAACAGGAAATGGAACTTGGAGAACAAGGTAAACTATATACATAAGAAGTTGAAAGAGAACGGATATTGTTTGGTGTTTCACATTGTTGGGGACGCCTGTTGCAAGATCTTGTCTGGTTGGCTACTAATAATGTTGAGGAGCACGCTATTCGAGTGTGACTGTGGTTCGGAGCTGTCAGTGGGATATTTGATAAAGAGGAAATGTTTAAGGGCCTTCCTGAACTGGGTCAAGTTGGGGATTGCTCTGATATGTGGTGGTAAGGTATTCCATAGACTTGGGGTGCAGAGTCGGAAGGCTCTGTTAGCTGTTGTTTTGGTGCAGCTTGTCATTTCCTTTGGTATTGATAGCATGTTGGACTCTGCGGTTCTCCTTAGTCTGTTGGGTGCAAGTGGTTGGATGAGATCAGATAGAGAGGAGGAGGAGAGCCCCTTGGCAGCTTTGAAAGTCATCAGCAAGGTCTTAAAACTGATCCTGGCTTGAATGGGGAGCCAGTGTAGCTGTTTCAGGAGGGGTGTCACATGATCTCTCCTGGATGCTCCAAAGAGTACCCGCGCTGCACTGTTCATAGCAAGTTGCAGGGGGTTCAGGGTGGATCGGGGGAGTCCTTGTAGTATGGAGTTTGAATAATCGAAATGAGGAATGATAAGGGCTTGGTAAATGGTGTGGAAATCATCTGGTTCGAGTAACGGGCGTAGGTGTCTGAGGGATCTGATTTTAAAGTAGATCGCTCTTACAGTATTAGCTATGTGTTTCTTCATGTCGAGATTTTGTTCCAATGTCACCCCAAGGTAACGTATAGCCGGTTTCACTTGTAGTTCGGCATCATTTACCTTCACACAGCTGGGTGGTATGAAACTGGGATTTCTCGAGATGAAAAGAACCTCAGTCTTCTTGTGTTGGATTCGCAGATTTTGTGATAGGAGCCACTCAGATATGGTGTTGAAGCAATTGGTCAGAGGGGCAAGGTCTAGACTATCCAATGATACTGGCATGTATAACAGCACATCATCAGCATATATCATGCAACTAACATTGAAAGATCTAATGATGTTGCAGATGGGTTGGATGTATATATTAAACATCAAGGATGATAGGGAGGATCCTTGAGGCACTCCTTGACTTTGTTGAAATGGTTCCGATGTAGCCCCATCTGCTCGAACATGCTGCCATCTTCCAGACAGATAGGATCTGCACCACTCTTTTGTTCTTATGAGAGAAGACACACCATTGGAGGGGAAGGGGATATAAAGCTGCAGGTCTTTTGGGGGAGGAGGTAGAAGAGAAAGAGAGAGATGTTGAACCTTGGAGGTTAGGGGGGAGAGTGAGGATATTGGGAGATGCTGGATTGGGGTGCTGAGAGAGAGAGAGGGGAGATAGTGGGCATGGTGGAAGGAAGTGAGAAAGGCCATGGGAAGCTGGCAATGAGATGAATGATTGCACAGGTTGGAAATGTTATGGGGAGTTGGTGAAAGACAGAATAGAAGAAGCTAGCGAAGGAGTGAGACCAGAAATGGGAGAGTTGGGGAGAAGGGCTGGTATTTTGGAACCTTTTCTATCTATTCTGTTGAGTTGCTTTAACATTCATGTCTCTGACCTTCCATCTCTCCTTAGGTAAGATTTCATTTTACAGTTTTTGGGTGCTTTTCAGCTGATTCAGCTTACAGACTTTTCTACTCATTCTGTGAGTCAGGTTCTGGACCTGTAGATACCCCCAGATGCTATTTCTTCTTGTGTTAAGGGTCTGAGGACTACCTCTTTACCCTGGACTGACTATTCATTACTTTCTTTTGTTTTGGTATTATCTACTTCTTTTTCTCCATCTTCTTTTTACCTTAGGAAGGTTTGGAAGCTTTGTAGCCTTGATCCCCAATACTTTCTTTCTCACTGTACTCCTTTTCTCTCAACATTCCTCGATGATCTACTTGAGAATAAGGTGTCAACTTGGGATGCTATTCTTCATGCAGCTTTGGATTAGGTAGCGCCAGAAGAGTTATACTGTCCGTGCATACAACGTTCTCATCCATGGTATCATTCAGGCTTACATCTTTTGAAGACTTAACTTCATCAAACTGAATGCCAGTGGTTGTTACTAGCCTTCAGCATGTAGTCAGCAGGTATATTATGAGAAAATGAAGCATTCTAAAGCTGATATTTGTGATGTTAAATGGAAGTATATGTCAATTTTCTTGGAAAAGGACCATACATCTTGTTTTTGTTTGGTCGATCTCCTTAGTTCTGTGTCTTTTCCAATACCTTCTTCCTCTGACAGCTTCTCAGATGGCTAATGTATTTTTGCAAAAGGTTGAGGACTTGCCGTCTTCTTTTCAGCTGTTGATGTGATAGAGTTTTTACTGTTATGTAATGGAGTTTTGCTCTTGATGGGAATGTGGAAGGTGATTAACTTGTGGTCTGACCAAGGTACCGGAGATACAGATGTATCTAGTTTATTGTTAGAATCAAGGGCTGTTAGGGGGGCAAAGATCATGTCGAGGACGTTTCCTTTTTTGTGTGTGGGCTCTTTGACAATTTGCTTGTAGCCCAGTTCATTGATTGCTTCTAGGAAGGCTGAGGCGTGGCTGGGGTGGAGTGTAGGGAGATTGAAGTCTCCTAGTATCCAATTTGGAATGTTGGGTTTGCGTGTGTTAGCTGCTAGGTCTAAAATGTTAGGCAGGTCGTCCGGGGAGGATGAGGGTGCTCTGTATATCAAATTGATGGAGCACTGCTCATTTTCAATGGATATGACGTCCATGTTGATTGAGCTTGTGGAGTCAACGGTATGGAAATGTAGATCCGCCTTGGTAAGTATGAGAGTACCTCCTCCTCTCTTGTTGTCTCTATGCTGGGAATGGACAGAGAAGTTGGAGGGAATGAGTTGATTGATGATTACATTATCTCCGTCAGTTAACCAGGTTTCAGTTATCATAAGAATATCCAGATTGTGGGAAGAAATTATGTCAGCGATAACTGGCCATTTCTTACGGATGGACCGTGCGTTTATGAGAGCACATTTTAGGCACAGGGGATAAGGGGGTTCGGCTTGTTTGTTCTTCGTGGAGTGTTGAAGAGCTATGTGTATTAGGTGAGAGTGGCGCATATAGGTTTCAACTCTTGGGTTAAGATAAGGAGTTTCTGCCCATCTTTTTCCATGGCTCTGGAGTATTGGAATCTGATGAGCTGTGTGGTACAGAGCAAGGGATACGTTAAGGGATACTATCCCACATCCATCTTTCCCCCGACAAATGTACAGGACCATGAGCTCAATAGGCCCTGTACGTCCAGGTGCGTCGGCCCTCCCCTACTCTGCCCACTCACCGCCTCCAGCCCTCTCCCTCCTGTCCCCATCCAGTGCTCTCTGCACAAGTCCTCTGTGCACGCGGGGAGTAGGGGGCACAGAATATGGTACTGGGACTAAACGGGTTGGACGTCCAACCCCATTATTTGGGGGTCAGAATGACCCCCATAGTGTTCACAACACCATACAGTTCAATGCAGAAAGGTTATTGGATTTCATAAAATTCAGGTCATGCATTTGAAAATGTGCAGTGTTAGCCACAGTCACCATTTCACTGTGCTTTCATTTAATTTTTAATATTTGTGTACTCTGCAAGAAAACCTGAGCTACCAACTGACAGAATTTTGCATGGGAAGTCCTTTTGAAGCCAGAAGGGATCAGGCATCATGTATATTCACTAGTCTTTCCTATAGAGTTTGAGAGCATTAGGTACACAACAGAAGGTCTGCATCTCAATCTCTTGCATCGCTAGATAGATATAGTGTCTCTGCCAAGCCACAGGGTTGGCATGTTCTTTGTTTTTAAATGATTGCAGAATGCATTTGATAGGTCTGACCACACTTGGGTAAGTATTGTGCCCAGACATGTTTGTCATTCAGTACTAAGGCAGCCGAAAATTATAGTGGGCATTCAAAGTCAAAATATTAGGAGAGTTCAAAAACTTTACTGTCTTAAGTTGAAAAGTAAGGAGACTTGTCTTATTTTGTGATCATATTCCAGATATAGCAGATGGCTACAGGAAATATAATATATGAAGATAAGGCTGGAAAAAATTCTAAAAATATTAGAAGCTTTTAAAACATAAGCTTTGAGTATTGCCAAACAAATTCCATGTCATCAGATTTTTGATTCAGTTCCATAACCTAATATTTTCTAACGCTTATCTCCATGCAGTCCACAGTACAACACATTCAGATTACATTGGAAAGGCTCATTACAATTGAGAATTAGACTCTAAAGTCTGGTTGCCCATACAGGAGTACCAAAGGGAATTAAGATGGAGATCAGCAATGCAGTTAGTTAAATTTCACAGAGATCTATGTCTAGAAGAATTCCCAGGGTGCTGAAAATTGGGCAACATTAATGTTTCTAGAATACTGAAAAAAATGATAGGCATTTACAAGTGTTTGTTTTGTTTGCAATTTTATTTAAGTTTTAACAGTTTACAAAACAAAACATGTAGAGATTCTACAGTATAGTATAACATGGCAAAGTCTCCCAAGAAAAACAGAATGCAATCAAACACAATTTCCACTATTTCTGCCAGTGGGGGGAAGTGTAAAGTGACTGTGCTTAGGATTGCACAGCATCGAAAGGCCCTCAGGGACCTGCCTATACTGTGCAATCCTAAGCATGATCGCTTTCGTGATCGCTTTGCACCGCCCCTACTGGAAGGAATGCTGGTGGAGGACTCAGCGCAGCTTAGCGGGAACATTGCTCACAAATTTTCCCGCTCCCTACCCCCCTCCCTTCTGCATCAAAATTAGGGATGCCAAAATGGACACAACATTTCAAAAGGTAATTCAGAAAGAATTTACCAAAGTTAAATAAACAATTTTGTTGTAGAAAAGGGGTCCAGACAGGGGCGGATCTACTGTGAAACTAATGAAAGATAAGCTTCTGGGGCCCCTAATCCCAGAGGGGCCCCATAAGCGACTTTAGTCGACATTGCTTAAAGATTTTGGGTCTACTGTATGAGAAGGCATTTTTAAAAAATAATAATATTAATAATATTGTGTAATTCAATACAAAATAATAGTTAAAATAAAAATTAAAAGGTTATTAAAGTATCATGTAGGCTAGCCGTAAATGAAAAATCTTTCTGAGATGTACTGATTACATTTTTTAAAACTTCGTGGTGATCTGTCATGGATCAACCCCATTGAAAAAGATAACAGTGGTTACCCAGACCTCGTTGTTGGTTGCGAAGGAGCCCCCATAACAGTTCAAGCGTCAGGGTTCCAGATGCTTGAAAATTTTTTGAAGTTTATGGTTTATTTTCATTTAATATACCGCTTCGTGAACAAACAGCAATTCTTACGGTCCATGTTAATTTTTTCTTATACACAGTGTAAGAAATTTGGTGTAACCACCCTTGCTTAGTAGGAGCTCATTCTTTCTTCTAGCTTGCTATTACAATTCTCGCTGCTAACTATAAATGCTGAGCAAATTAATTCTGTTCATCAGAGACAGTCTTTCCAGAAGGAAAGAACTCACTATTATCTGTAGCTGGATCTGGAATAAATGATTCAGTGCAATATTTAACATAGACCAAAACTACGACTATAATTGGGTAAATCCATCAAAGGTGGTCAAATGAGGCCTGTGTTGAGCATCCTTTCCAACACTCTCATTTCAGCCTGTTGAAATTTACATAAAATGGAAGGAGTCAATTTAACCGAAGTATTAACTCAAGAAAGAGACAAAGAGCATTTAAAAGTATAATTCCACACATTCTGCCACAAAGAGCATACTTCCCGATGTTCCAATAATAGGACCCATTTACTCATATATATATATATATATATATATGTATTTCTGAGCTACAGTATATCATCGCTAACCCATTATATAGTTTAGATACAATTTTCTTTTCACCTACAAATTCAAACAATACTATCTCAAAATCACATGTTTGTCTTTCAGTCATCCATTGTACAGGTTTACTCATGCAGTAGTGCAAAACTTAAAATACTGGAACAATTGTCATTTGAAACCCAATAACTGCTCCAGATCTCCCTACATCCAAAATACTCCTTGGGAAAATAGATGTGAAAAGTAAAGAATTCAACTCACGTAATTGCAAAACTACCTGAATCTCCATTGCACAGATGAATTCCTCACAAATCTAGAAGTATAGGAAGATATGTAAGGAGATATACAGGCTCTTTTACACACTGCCTGCCACCTCACTAACAGTACTCCCAAAAAGGGATGGGTAGCACACCATGCTTCATAAATAAAGCTTCTTGTAGAGTATAAGGATGGAGTAAAAATAATTCCAAACGAACCCATCCCTCCAAATCTTAATAGCTCTTAAACACTATCTCCAGTAATATCAAGAGATATGTGGTAAGCCACCTCTCAAAGTTTTAGGTGTCACTCTAAGGTCTCTTTCTTACCCAAATAAATTTCATGAACATTGTTTTCAACTTCTTAAAGAAAACCCTGAGACATGAATAGGCTGTTTTGAAAAAAAGATCATGCAGTGAAGAAATAGTATAGTGGTTAGAGCAGCAGGCTAGGAACCAGGAAAACCAGGGTTCATATCCCATTGAAGCTCCTTGTGGATTTGGGAAAGTCATTTAACCCTCCAGTCCTTCAGGTGCAACACTTAGGGGTATGCCTACAAAACCACATTAGTTTTGGCTGTTAACATAGGGCCAAAACCACACAGTAAGGGGCAAACTTCTGCTGTATCTGCAGGGGGCATTCCCAGAGAGAGATCCCACAGATACTGCAGAAGTTTGGATTTCCCATAGGGACCCAGTGTTACCTGCCCTGGCAGATACCACGGGAAAATTCCTACAGTGCCTCCCGTTCTCATAGGTCCAATCAGAGATGGCCATGATCTCACAGTGCTGCCCCCCTAGCAAGAAGCTAGAGGGAAGCACCTCATGATGGCGGCCATTTTGATTTGGTCACTGGATGGGGCAGGAGCATATAGAATCGCTTCTTTCCCGTTCCTGCCCTAAACCACCATGGATTGTAAGGTTAGTGTTGGGGGGTCAGGGAAGGGGGTTGCTGGCCCCCCTTGCCGGCTGACTAGCCAGGATTTACTTTTTCATAAGGAAAGTTGGAAGGGGGAGGGGGCTTAGCCGACTGGTTAGCAGGGACTTTGTCTAAATTGAGGGTTGCACCGATCCCCCCCTGGGCAGCTCCTGATGAGGAAAGGGAGCTCTCCAGGGAAGTAAGTGCTTAAGGGGGCACACACTTAACTTGTTTATATTGTTTGTGCCGTGAATTGCTGCACCATGGCACTGACAATATTGTGTGTGAAGGCCCAATCATGGCACAGGGAGACCTGATTGCTGGCACAGCACTGCCTGTGTTATCGGGTCTCCCGGCAAATAATGCCACCTCTTGAGGTGACCTTATCTGCTGCTATGATCAGGCCCGATTTTGGTAGCCACTAAAATCTTTGGCAGTCACGAAAATCTTTTTTTGCAAGGTGGCTGCCAACCATGGCCACCCTACCCTGATCATGCCCTGATCTTGCCCCTAGGGAGCTGCACCACTGTAAAATCAGATATCGTGGGAAATTGCCTGCAATTTCTGATTTTTCCGCAGGTTAGCACCTACTGTTCCTTATAAAATAGAGGAATAAGTATACAAAAGCACATGTTAAATCTAGGCACTAGGCTAGTATAAATGCCCGCTCCTAGACTTGTAAAGAACACATGTAAGAGATAATATTTTATAACTTTAGTAAACATACCCCATAGATTATAAGCCCTCCAGGGATAGGAAAATACCTGCTGTAACTGAATGTAATTTGCCTTGAACTGCTACTGGAAATGCATGAGCTAGATAAATAGATTTTTTCTTCAAATCCCCTTATCTGGGTACGGTTTTAATGAAAAATAATGCACATAGATTTGAAAATGTGTACGTCATGAATTATTTTCCCCACCTCTAAATGCAACTATAACTATGTGCCTTATGGAACACCATGAATATTTTTAGCTGCATAGAGGGAGAGCAGTTTTCAGATGGCCAAATTATGCACGTAAATTGCTATTTACCCGAGCTTTGATGATTATCCTTTGAACGTTTTTGATGGTATATATGCACCTGTTCTGTTTCTTCAACGTAATATTTGCATATTTTAGTAGTTAAAGGTGGCTGAAAATGATTTGCACGGTTCCAGCTGTGTCTTTCCATTCCTGACCTTATCAGAAATGATCAACAGATTTTTTTTGACAGTATCATAAGTAGAGATAACCAGATGAAGAGCTCACTTGTGGGGAGGATGTTCCAGATACAGACAAATGCAACTGTATTACTGACATCATCATAGAAAAGAATTTAGAATCTTGTGATTAATATGTAGTATAGATCAGTATTATACTTGAACCAGAAGTGAGCTATCCTGGATTATAAAATGACTGACTTTAAAATTGTGGAAGCCCTATGAGGAATTCAGAAACTGAATGATATACAGTATGCGAGTCATTTTGACCCACGTTTAGTGGGGATATATGTCCAGGGCAGATGTACATTCCCCACTAAACGCCTGGGTGCTATGCTGGCAAATGAGCTCCCCGCACATGCAGCAGAGAATGTGCAGGGAGCTCAGTACGAGGGCAAGCCTAGGGAGGAGCAAGGGCGGTCCGGAGGCATGATCCTGACTCCGGACCTACAAGGCCGATTCCGGTGTCGGCCTGTACATCCAGGGGCAGCCATCTACATGGGGAACTTATTCCACCTTGGAGATGGAATAAGTTCCTCCGAGGTTTGCGGTGGACAGCGGAGGGCCCAGGAAAGAAGGTGAGCAGGGGCAGGGGGTTCCCCGCAGCCCAATCCTGGCCTCAGAAGGCCCAATCGGGGGTCTGGCGGCAGGGAACAAGCCATTTAATGCAGCGCTGGCAATCGGGGCTCCTCCATGGAGCCGTGGTGCCATAGCAACAGGACACCTTGGCTTCATGCAGGAGCCCAGGCTGAGCTAGCTGGAGAAGTGATGAGACGTCCAGCTGGATGGCATCGGAGTACATCCTGCCTGTCCAGGCTGATTGCACCTGATTCTGATCCTGTGGGGACGTATAGCCCCCATGGGATTAGAATCGATTGCAAATCCGGCCCATCCAGATTCTGGATGTCTGGACAGGTTGGACGTGCCCTGATCAGAATTGGCCTCTATGGGAACAATAGGCAGCAAAAAGGAAAAAAAAAAGGAAGCCTAGAAATACTAGCAATTAGGCAACTGTTTAAGGCAGGCAAACACAAGAACAATATATTTTGTCAAGGAGGTAGCAGAAACAGTAAGAGCAAAAGTACTAGCATTCCGAAAATAAAGAAGAGCATAGGAGGAGGAGTACGTAGAAAGATGATCATGAATAAAAGATTGGAAAACAGTTAGGTAAGCACAGACTCATGAGGAGACAATTGCCTAATCAATAATAGGAAGAAATTAAAGCCCTATTTAAGTTTTAAAGGGGGAGAGTTAAAACCAAATAGGGAATAGTAAAGTTAAATGAGAGGAGGGGGTCCTGCAGAAGACAGACATCTTAAATTCTTTAAATCAGGATATTTTGTACATAATGAAAGTAATTTTATTCTGGGTGCCTAGTTTTAGGCACCCAAAACACACCTAGCTTAAGCTTATTTTATGAAGAAAAGCAGGCATCTACATTTTTGTATAAAACAGAGGGATAACTGTTCAAAAAATGTGTTAAATCCAGGCACTAGGCTCAGGGGCGGCGGAAGGACTTTTTCTTTGGAGGGGCCCAAGCACCTCCCTCCCCGCAGGCAGAGACCCTTCTGGTTCTGCACGCCGGATCCGATCTCCACGGGCAGGTAGGAAGGTTCTTAAATGTGCTACACTGTAGCTTCATTGCATGTCTCCATAGTCTTTGTACTGTCCGAAGGAGAAAACAACTGACCTACATTTACCCATTCCACCCCATTCATTATTTTATAGAGCTCTATCATATCAGCCTGCATGACTTATGTACGTTAATGGCACATAACATTATGTGGCTCCTTATAAAATGACCTCCAATAAGCAGAAGGTTATGGGGGCATAAATAATTGCAAAATTGTAAAGTGTGCATGGTAAAAAGTTTGTTACATGTTTGTTTTATTTTGTTTTCAAAAATATATTGTTTTGTTTTTAGCAAGTGCCATATTTTTACAACATGCATATATTTTAATTTGCACTTGAGTAAAGTTTACAAATAGTGTGCACTAAAGCAACATAAGAAAACAGTATTATTTTTGTTTTTTGTATCATTTTAGATGGAGAATGACTAACAACAAATTTTACAAATATCATTTATATTTTTTTATTTTACAACAGTTCACTCCTAAAAATGATCAGAAATCCTTTTACAGAGGAAAAATGTTTTCAGTGTTAACAAAACTGACAATTGACAAGCTAACAGTTGATGATATAAACCCCAGAATATTGAGAAATCAAGAAGGTGTTGCCTACACCCCTCAGCTTTCTATTCAGCTTCTCAAGAATGAGACAGTTAATTTGTGGAGTAGGTCTTGCTATAGACTCTAGTAAAGAAAATAATAGTGCAGTACCTCAAATGGATTGTAGGACTCTAAACCACATAGGGGTATGTTTACTAAACTGCGGTAATAGTACATAACGCGCGTTATGTAACGTTAATGATCGTAAGCGCATCATAACGCGCGTTATGATGCGCTTACGATCGTTAACGTTACATAACGCGCATTATGATGCGCTTACGATCGTAAACTCCCACGGCGCGGTAAAACACCGCAGAAGGTGGAGAGAAGGCGGAGAGAAGGGGTCAATGGGCGGAGAGTGGGCGGGGAGAGGCTCCCTTCACACTAACGCGCTGATCTGAAGAGCTCAATTCCAACGCGAATGAAAACCTGCCGTTAAATGCACATTACATGGGAGAGAAACCATTTCAGTGTCAGCAATGTACAGCCCAGGCAGGGAAACCTAACAAAAGTGATAAGTGTGATACATGTGCACAGAACAAAAGGGCACATAAACACTGAAAATGACTCCAACAAACTGGAAAAAAACCATAACCAAACTGGCCAATAGTGGTATCAATGAGAAACATCAACCCCTCCCCCCACCGAGTAAGCTCCATAGAACAGATATAAATCGTGGAAGGGTCTATACTCCGACCCCATACAAGGTGAATGAGCCCACAGTGAAATAGCGCTGCTCAGGATTTTCCCCACCATCGGACAGGGTTCCTATGGCATGCACATGTCCCACAACATCAGGGCGGGCATGTCGGAACGGCAACTGGACAGATGCCGGAGAAGGGGATACAGAGGGCCGCAGGCGGCACATGCTGTGGTGGAGCTGGGCCACAGTGCGGACTCTAGGGTAATGCCTAGGTGGCCCATACGAATGCTGAAACAGCAGAGCAGCCAGACAGCAACTGCTGAAGGCCCAACATGGGCACGAGCGTGTATCCCACAGTGTCACAGGGGATAGTACCCAACAGCTACCCCCAAGGGCACGGAACATTGGCAGGCGGGGCTGGGGAGCGTGGACGTCTATGCAGGCACCCCTACCCCAGAACCAGCACCATAGACAGCCGCTTACCTGCACACTGGATGGCCTGAGACTGCGCCCCACCAGCAACACCAGCAGAAGGGCATGTCAGCATGGTGGCTGAGGGATACTGGTGGTTGAGGGGGCAGTGGCAGCTGGCCAGAACAGACCGTGGCCTAGCCCTGTGTAGGTGGGTGCCGTGTACTGCAATAGACGGGCCCCGTCTGACGAACAGTCATGGTATCACCAAGGAATGTACTGACTCTGTGACAACAAGGTGGTGCAGTGCACAAAACCAGTATATTCAGCAGCAGAGGGTCACAGGTTCAAGTCCCAGCTGTGGTTCCTGCCAACCCTGTCCCCATATTTTACCCACTACTACAACGTGCTAATACAGACAGCACCTTTAGTGCAGATGACGTAAACATGCCCAAGACACCTACATTTTACCCTACAGAGCACGGACACCATAAACATGCACATTACCTAGAGCAGAGTCTCCCAAATGCAGTCCTGGAGGGCCAAACACCATTCCGGTTCCATGCTGCCTCTGATAAAGATGCCTGTGCTGCATTTCTATGCGCCACCCCCATGGTATGCAGATGTATCTCATGCATATTCATGAGGGACAGCATGAAAACCCGAACAGTGTTTGGCACCGCAGGACTGGAGTTGGGAACCTCTGCCGTAAAGCAGCAGCCAACAGGGGCAGACACACCCGCACCCACAGACCCCATTATCCAAAGCCTCCTGGAGAGGCAGGACTTTGGGCTCTGCGTGCATCTCCCAATACTAGCACTTGCATACCTTAGTAATGCCACCCTAAACCTGGGAATATGGTACACATCTTTAAAAAGGTTGCTATGATTACTGGCAGATAGCAATTCCTAAGTTAAGTAAATATTCTGAGTGAGCTGCATCATAGCAACCTTTCTGATGTCTGTGGAGTGTGCTACAGGTCTTGTGTCTGACAGTGTTTACCAACCTGGGGAGTGACTCCTACAGTATTGCATACCATAGCCATGCCTGCACTGTGCCCAGGACTGGTGTGGTGGCCTGGGCTGCCCAACACCTCTATAATTGCACAATGCTGGCATAGATGTGGGGAGTGTGTGTCTGTCTGTCCAGTGTGTGGTGGCTGCCAACACCCTCCACAGCCCACACTGCTAGCACTGTTGCCAGTATTGGCCTGCCAATGTGCATAATGAGGAGCAAGGTACCGTGGGAATATCCTGGATAGGGTGGCCTGGCCTGGCCGCATCTGCACAGGGCATAGGGCAATGGCTCGGACATTGTAGTGCCCGGTACCACCTGCACGGACAGGGTGGCCATAGCATGTCCTGCTGGGAGGTCACTCTCACCCTGACTGAGCAGTAACCATGGCATGGCTAGGTTCCCCCATAGTGCTATATAGCATTTCTCTCATGTGATATATATGGGTTTCCTTTTGGGGCCCAATCACTGACTTATCTGCTTGGTGTGTATGCTGACATCCCCGTTCTGGGTAAATGCATCTCCTCCAGGACCATGCACTATGGACTAGCTGGCGGACTGTCTGCAGCTAGTATGTGTCTTGCTGGAACACCTTGCAGGGTGCAGCGGCTGGAGGCTTGCTGCTGGAGAATGTCAGATAATGGTGGGGGGCAGCTGAGCATTTCCAGGCCTGCCGTCTGTCTGCTATTGCGTTATGGATGTGTACCGCTCTGTCTGTTCCCCGGCAGGACTGGGGTTGATGGTCCCCTCTACTGCTACCATTGCAGGGAGGTAGACTGTGTATCTATTGTGTGGTGGTACATGATCTGCCCATGGGTCCATACACCCCCCCCCTTCACCTACAGCAGGTAACCATGGCACCAACACAGGATATGCACTATTCTGGGTGCATCATCACCCATAAGGACTAGACATGACCGAGACATACAGTAGGGCACAGATGTATCCTAGGTGTGTCTAACGGAACTACCTATCACACACTGATGGGGACCTGCAGCATGGCGTATTTCAGCCATGAAAGGTGCTGTGGACCTGGTGCTGGGCGCCCCACCTCAACCTCACGGTGGGCACAGTACCCGCACAATGTGACTGTCTGTGGCTACTCTGTGGCAGTACCACACACGGTCTGTTCCCCCTACCTGGCCGAGGTGCTGTGGGGGTGCATACCCAATGTTGTGCCCATCTCTCGACTGCTGATTTGCATGTGCAGTGCATCATGGGTACGGGTGGGTTAACCCTATCCTGGTAACCACAGCAGACAGTTTGTGTGGTGACGTGCAGTCCTGCAGCCAGCCAGGGCTTTGTTCACAGCCTTATAAGGTGTCCTATAGGGGACATTATAGGGTGCCTTGGCGGACAGTACACTTTATAATGTGCCCTATGGAGTGCGTTATGGGGTGCCTTATGCAGCACCTTAGGTTATGCCACCGTGAGGGTGTGTTTGCTGGCAGCACAAATTAAAATACATGTCAAATGCCTCAACAATCACTACTTAAATGTAAAGGTGCTGCCTCAGCCAGCCTTATACATTAGGCCCACTGGGGAATCGAACCCATGACCCCTGTACCATCAGTCAGTGTTGTAACCATTGTGCTACAGCTCTGTTGCTGTGATTGTATGCCTGCGCACCTTCTTAAGATTAACGCGCGGTAACGTGCCCTGTAGCGCTCGTTCATTTATGGCGCCTTGTAGCACGCGTTCTCGGCAACGATGTACCACCCATGTCCTTATTTGGAGTTTCTGTCTCTACCGCGGCTCCTAACGCGAATCGCACTAACACAGTTTAGTAAACATACCCCATAGTTTCTCATGCTTGAATTCTTTTTATGAGGTGAATCAGGAAATGTAGCGGATATAGACTATCTGGAATTGAGTAAGGGTTTTGACACTGTTTTCCTCAGAAGACAGGTAAACAAGCAAGGCTATATGGGAATAAGATAAAAAGTTGTCAACTGGGTGAGAAGCTGAGTAAGCAACAACATGGAGAGCGCTGACCAATGGCGTTAACACTGTTGATAATAATATGACCAGTTGGGTGCAGCAGGGCTTGCACATAGGGTTTGACAGATAGATACCTTTGGTCAAAAATCAGGACTTTTTAAAAAAAAAATAACACTTTTCAAAAAAAAGTTTTATTAGGCACAATAAAACATTATTTACATGTGTTTACTGTTCGATGATCTTTGATTTAGCAGATTTTTGTCAGCTAAAATCTTTTTATACATATCACCACAAGATAATGAATAGTTTATTTTAACTTAAAGCAAGCATTTTACAGTTTTAATATTGATTTCGATCATCAGTCCATTGCTTCTTGCACACTGAAAATATTTGTTCTACAAGTGACATTATACATAATTACAAATTCATTTATAATAGTAACATTATTATAATGAGAAAAATTGAAACATTTTAACAAACGATAAACTATGATCAAGACTTTGCGCTTCTGGAAAATTTTATATTTTTCCCCTCTTTACATATGTCTTAAATTCGCTATATTTTGTATGTAAAATGGAACCCAAACTTTTCCATTTTGGGGAAAGAGCCCAAAATTTCCCCTTTTTTAAAAAAATGCCAAAAGGAACATTTTTGGGCAAAAACACTGAGTTATAATCACATATTAAAAAGAAAATATATAATTAATGTTTCATTTCTCCCTTTTATGTACAATAAGTGAATAAAAGTGACTTCATTTGTATTATAATGTTCATCTTAATCATCTGTCAAATTTTACAGAAATTCAGAACAAGTCAGGACAGAACGCCAAAATTCAGGATAAAATCAGGACATTTATCAAATCAGGATAATCTTCCAAAAATCAGTACAATCCTGATAAAATCAGGACATCTGGCAAGCCTACTTGTGCAAATTCCTTTCAATGCCTTATTAGGGATGACTTTGTAGATTTTGTTGTTATTAAGTGCCACGAGTCAGTGTCGTCTCATAGCGCCCCTCTGGATAGCTGTCCTCAACTGTATTCGGTCTTCAGTCAGTCATCTCATTGTTGATAGAGTGGCATCCATAGCTGCTGTTATTGTATTGGTCCATCTCATTGCTGGCCTTCCTCTTTTGCAGTGATCTTCAACCTTGCCAAGCATGATGTCTTTCTTTAATGATCTCTCTCTTCGCATGATGTGTCCAAAATATGAAAGTCAAAGTCTTGTCATTTGAGCTTCTAAAGAAAGCTTTGGTTTGTTCTCCTCTAGTACAGTCCATGGTATACACAGTATTCACCGCAGCGCCATAATTCAAAGGCACTGATTTTCTTCCTGTCTACCTTTTTCACTGTCCAACTTTCACATCCATAAGATGTTATTAAAAATACCATGGCTTGGACAAGTCATATCTTTGTATGGAGAGAGACATTTCTTTTATTGAGAATCTTGTCTAGGTCCTTCATAGCCATTCTGACAAGAATCATGTGTCGTCAGATTTCTTGACTGCTTATCATTTCTTTATTGATTATCAATCCAAGCAGGTTAATGTTGTCCCCTGCTTCAATTTCTTCTCCATCAATGATAAACTTATTGATTTTGCCAGTTGTCAGGATCTTTGTCTTCTTTATGTTAAGGTGCAGACCCATTTTAAGACTATAGGCTTGATATTGAAAGGCATTTACATGGTTTACAGACCTGTAAACAGTGTACATGTCGCTGAAAAGGATATTCAATGACACTAACATGGTTAATGCCGCTGAATATCCCCAATTAATGCCGCTATATGCCGCGATGTTCACAACTTAGCATAATGGTGTCTCATGGGCAGTGACAGTTCCTAACTGGGTAGTGGTGATATTGCACTGCTACCTGCTTAGCGACCTGTGGGTAAAGCTAGGTGCAGCAAATGCTCGCCTAGCATTACTCAAAGGAGCTAACCAAGTAGCTGTGCAATCTCACCGCTATCCGGTTAGCTTCTGTGGCTATGGAGGCTGTGCGGTGACCCTGGATATTCAATGCCAGGGCAGCATATGACCCCAGCCCTGAATATCCAGATTTAAGGTCCAGCCCCGAAGGCTAGGTATCATACAGTCCTGCTTCTCTGATTACTTGTTTTGCATATAAATTAAACAAATAGGAGGAAAGTATGCAGTCCTGTCATACATCTTGGCTGATTTTAAGGCATTCTCTTTTTCCTTGTTCCTTTCAAACTGTTTCTTCTTGATCAATGGTAAAGGTTGTGCAAGAAAACAATCAGGTGCTCTGGTATAATGTGGCCCAGAGTTTCTCATGGTTTACAGAGTCAAAAGCCTTGCTGTAGTCAATAAAACACATATAGATATCCTTTTGGTATTCTTTTGTCTTTTCAAGGATCCATCTCATGTCCGCAATAATGTCTCTCGTTCCTCACCCTTCCCTGATCTCTGCTTGCATTTCAGACAGTTCTTTTTCCAGGTATGGTTGTTGTCTCTGCTGGATTATCTTGAGTAGAACTTGCTGGCATTTGGGATCAGAGCAATTCTGCAATAATTTCCAGTCAGTCAGATCACCTTTCTTCAGTATTGGTATAAACACAGATCTTTTCAGTCAGTTGGCCATGACATTGTCTTCCAGTATACACAAAAATGTATACTCCTTTTTTTAAAACTTCACTATAAGTTTAATTTTTATTTATTTAGACAGTTTTTGTATACTGCCTTATCCTTCAATCAAAGCAGTCACAACACAATTGGGGGATACATTTAACACGTGGGGATATGAGACACATACACTAATACTTACAGGGAACATGGGCAATGGAGGGTTAAGTGGCTTACCCAAGACCACAAGGAGCATCTGTGGGACTAGAAACCCCAGTCCTTCTGGCCCAAGGTTGCTGTCCTCTAGTGGGATTTGAACCCCCGACCTTCTGGCCTGAGGTACCTTGCCCCAACCACTAGGCTACTCCTCCCTCTAATTACAACATAGAACAAACATAAACACCTTAAAATTATTCAAAGTTCTTCATCAACAAAAAATCTTCTCCAAAATTTTGAACACAAGCATTTGGAATCCTTAATACTGTAGAAGTCTTCATCCATAAAGGAGTCTTCTTTAAGAATTCTCAAATTATCCCAGTGCTAACTAGCGCCTGAACGTTTCACTCAAAAGAGCTTCCTCAGGGAGCAATTTGTCCTCTTTTAATACCACCAAATCTATACATCAACACAATATTCTGTATACTAAACATAAAAAGAGCAGTCTCACCTCGTAAATATAGCCAGCTGATACCACAATGACATTACAACAAAAACTATAAAAAGAAACTAAAAAATCAGAAAAAAACCCAATAGACCAATTTTAAAATTAACCCAGAAAAAACACACTTACCAATTTACATCGCCAAAAAACCTTTACGGTCATATTCAGCACAGATCAAACTGGATTAAATCTCGATAAAGAAAAACACTGCATCTGTGCATTATATACTTCAGCCGCCTTCCACTACTCCCTACTGATTTCAAAGTTTGACATTTAAAGGGGCACACATCCCCGATACAAAAAACACATTGAAAGTGATTCCATCCCAGACGTACAGCCCCTCTGTATGTCCGGTTTGAATCAGAAATATAAAGGGGATCGCAATTCTGATCCCGCGGGGCACATCTAGCCCCGCAGGACCAGAATCGCAAACAGCCCTGTACATGCAGGCCAGGACTGCGATTCAGCCTGCTCTGCACGTACAGGAAAAGCCCGACTAACTCACTCAGGGCTTTACAATGGAGCCGTGGCGTCAATTTGCCATGGCACCACGACTCCTTTGTAAAGCTGCGATCCCAGCTGCTGGCTTAACAAAGGCTTTCCCCACAGCCCGACACGCGATTCAGCCTCCGAAGGTGAGGGTCAGGCTGCGGGGAATGTCCTCGGCCCCCCCCTGCTCCGCCTCTTCCCTGCACCCATCTAAGTTCCATTTACAACCAACGGGGAAGTTAGATGCCAGCGGAGAGGGCACGAATAGCAGGGATGGACTTCCTTTTGGGACATCCATCCCAGCTAGCCGTTGGACAGAATCGGGCCCATTGCAAATACATCTCATTCAGAATACATCCCTATGAATGTGATGTATTTACAATGGGGCCAATTCATTCGTGGACGTCCCAGCCCTCTGTGTGCCCTGGCGGAACCGGACGCACAGAGTTAGCTGGGATTCTGATCCCTCGGGGCACATCTAGCCCTGCGGGATCAGAATCACATCCAGGCCTGTATATGCAGGCCAGGACCCTGATTCATGTCGGCCTGCACGTACAGGCCTTGTACAGATAGCTCAGTCAGGGCGTTTGAATGGAGCATGTCACCCTGGCATCCGGTTGCCATGGAACAGCAGTTCCATTCAAAAGCCACAATCCCTGACTGCTGGACCAAAAAGTGCATTCCCTGCAGCCCAACCCCCAATCTGGCCTCCCAATGACCGCCAACTGCCTGCCCTAATGCCACCCCTGCTTCACCCCTTTCCCACCCCCGTCTAACTACACTGTACAATGTTCAGGGAAGTTAGTCGGGGTCGGAAGGGAGGACATCCATCCCCGCTATTCATGCATCAGAATGACCCTGAATGTGTTTTTTGTTGATTTATTTTGTTGATGAAGAACTTTGAATAATTTTGAGGGTTTTTTTTTGTTTGTTGTAATTGACGTAGTAGTGAGGTTTAAAAACAATTTTTTTCCTCTTGATTTTGGGAGTATACATTTTTGTCTTTTGCTGATCTACTAGTTTTAATCCTTGAATGTTTGGATTGTTTGCTCTGGGTTTTTTCCAAATTTCCCGGCAGAGCTTTATAGGTATGGCAACAGCCACATCCAATTGCTGTAATACTTGAAATGGAATGCCATCAATACCTGGTGCTTTGTTCTTTGATAATGCTTTCAATGCTGCTTCAACGTCTTCTTTCATCACCAGTGGTTCCTGATCATATGGTATAGGTTGAAAGGGTTGTTAGTCCACTTGATCTTTATGGTACAATGACTCTGTATAGTCTTTCCACCCTTTCTTGATCTTCTCAACATAATTCAACATGTATCCTGAGCATCCTTTAGTATTCCACTTTGAAGCTGGAATTTTCTGTTTAACTCTTATAGCTTTAGGAAAGCCGATCTTGTTCCTCCTCTAATAGCTTCTGATTCTATTTCCTTGCATGAGTCATTGTAGTACTTCTCATTGTCTCATCTTGCTGCATGCTGGAAATCTCTGTTGAGTTCTGTGATTGCCTCTCTTTCTCCTCTAGCTTTAGCTTCTCTGCATTTCTGGGCAATTTTCTGAGTTTCTTTGGTCATCCATTTTGGCCTTTTTTTGCTTTTTCACTTTTTGTAGAGACTTTTCACTTTCTTTTTGCACAGCTTTCTTTATGTCATCCAATAACTGTTCTGTCATTTGTATCCAAAGCAGCAAATCAATTTTGTAGGCAGTCTTTGAATTCTGGTGGTATATTCTGAAGGTCATATTTTGCTACATTTATGAGTGGCTTGCTCTTTTTCAGCTTTAGCTTAAGTTTGCATACTAGTAGTTGGTGATCCGTACCACAGTCAGCTCCAAGTTTTGTCTTTGTTGATGTTATTGAGCTTTTCCAACATTGACTTCCACAGATGTAGTCAATTTGATTTTTGTATAATCCATTGGGTGAAGTCCATATATACAGTCACAGCTTGTGTTGCTGGAAGAAGGGCTTTGAGATGAATAGATCATTGGTCTTGCAGAATATTAGTCTTTCTCGAGCTTCATTTTTGTTGCCAAGTCCATATTTTCCAATCACTTTGCCTTTTTGTTACCAACTTTTGCATTCCAGTCACCCATTACTATCAGGAAATCCTGTTTGCATGTTCTGTCAATTTAAGCTTGTACTTGTTCATAGAACTCATCCACATCTTCCTCTTCTGCAGCTGCTGTTGGGGCATATACCTGAGTAATAGTTATGTTAATGGGCATTCCTCGTAGAGAAATATAAATTAAGCATTCACTGATTGCATCATATTTCCTTACAACACTTGCAAGTTTATTTTTAATTATAAATGCAACAGTATTTCTTCTTTGTCTTTCATTTCCAGCATAGTATACTATGTGATCATCAGATGCAAAATACCTGATACTAGTCCATTTCACACCCAACAGATCGAGTCCTACATGTTTCATTTCATTCTTGACCACCTTTAATTTTCCTCGGTTCATGCTTCATATGTTCCATGTCCCAGTATGTAGGATATCTTTGCAGCTTCTGACTCTCATTTCATGTGCAGCTACATTAGCAGTCAGATATCCCCAGGGCTTTGATCCAACCATATCGAAAATGCTGGCTTTACCATGGAAGGTCTTCAGCTCATTCCCAGTAGCCATTTGAGTGCCTTCTGACCTGGGAGTCTCATCTTCCAGTACTATAGTGCAATTTGTTTTGTTGTGACCATCCATTATGTTTTCATGGCAAGATACGGAAGTAGATTGCTAGGCCTGCCTTCCAGGCAGGTAATGCTAGTGTTGTTGCCATTGTCACAGGAATGTGATCCTCTGCCGCCTACACTGTCCCATTCTGCTGTTGCCCAAATGAGTCGTTTGTCTTAGTCTGGCATCTCAGTTGAGACCTGTCCATCTTGGGAGACCTTGCCAGTAGTTACACTACCGATAGTTTAGCTCTCAGCATCACTGATGCACACAAGCCCACACAGCATGACAAATTGCAAACCAAGTGAGAAGTTTGTAGATGATTCACCAGTATTTAACAGGGTGACTGGAAGAATGGTCAAAGGTTTGGAAGCAGTTCTTAAATGGAAAACAATTTAGAATGATTCACTTAGTATACAAAAATCCATTAGCCACTGATAAATTAGAAGGACAAAATCTAGCAACTTCCTTAAAGGAGATAAAAAATCTAGGAGTCTGATATGTTGATGGTTGTCAATCATTGTTGTAGAGTGGTGAGGAAAGCAATTAGAATGCTTTGATAAATAGGTTGCGGTATTGCCTCTAGGGTACTAGCAAGAAATGAGAGTTTAGAGAGCTTGAGAATTATCAGTTTTTATAAGGATATTTTAACATCTTTATAACGATAGGGAGGGGTCAATTTCAAAAGATTGGATATTAAGTCATGGCAGACATCCATGGCATTTAAATATCCACTGATATTCAGTGGCAGCAGCCAGAGAGTGGCCTGTGCTGAATATCTGCACTTATCTGGGTAATGGTGATTTTCACCAACTTTCTGGATAGCAGTTTAGACCAGCTTTTTCTGTTCCCCAGCTATCCAGATAACTTAGCCGGATAGTGGCTGAAAATCATCACTATCCAGATAAGTGCAAGATTATGCAAATAGTGGCCAGACTGTCCTCACTCTGCTCATGGACCACCCCTGATAGTACCACTGAATATCGTTTTTCAGTGCCCTTATCCAGATAAACTCCATGGTTATCCAGATAATTGTTTTTGAGAAGGGGACAAGATGGCACCTGTGTGGGCAGACACGTGGCAGTAAGTTCCGAACTGTGCTTAAGGTTTACTACCAGAATGGGTAGAAGATCCTGCAAGCATAAGGGAACAGTATGTCTGAAGCTCTCACATGGGCCCCAGTCTTCCCCAGCTTCATCACCTTACCATCGAGCAGCCCATGTTGTAACGGCTTCCTCAGTCACCCAATGATGTTGTTGGGAACTCACGTGAAGCAGCAAATTCCCTGACCAAAGAAACATCTCTTGAGTCTGGGTGATCCTGTCACTCCTCCTGCCCTGCGAATTGGCTCACTCAGTTTGGTGAACTCAAGACTGGCTGACCTGGAAGAGGGTGAGTTGGCATCTGTGAGGGCATTGCCCGTCTTGGGAGAGTTGTAAAAAACATGGTGTCAGCTAGGTGGCAGATGTACAGTCTTCGATCCCAGAGAATATGCAAGGACCCCAGTTAAGTGGCCTCTCGAATAGTAGTTCTGTAGAGAGTGTATCAGGGAGAGCTATTCAAAGTTCTCTGACTGCTGACCTGGCGGTTGTGGGGCAGGTTGTTCAAAGAAACCACAGCAAGTGTTTCTGGAACAGGGCCATACTAAGGGCTGTGAGTGGTGTGGCCGCACAGGGCGCAGGTACAGAAGGGTCACCAATGTCATCACTGGCCTTCCAGAAAGCCTAACAAGACCAAGTTCCTGCATGTGATTGGGTAAAGGAAGGTATCAGGTTTGCAAGTCGCGGAAGGTGCATTTCTAGCTTGGTATGGTCCTGCTCTAGATATCCTATGGGATGTTGTTTCAGAGCTAAATAAGTCTTTGCTTCAAATTAATTCTGCTATACTGTATGTACTTTCCAAAATAAAGCAGACTTGCAATCGGGGGACATCAAAGCTATTGGAGAGAAAATGGAAAAGCTGCAGCTTGATTCTAAGCGTATTCAAGAGGTGCATGGGGAATTGAGGTGCAGGGGTACATTGGAGGTTGGAAAACCTGACTAATGGTGCTTGTGCACTGAATTTAAGAGCTTCGAATTTTCTAAATATTGTGATTCTCACACCAGCAGACATTAAGAAGTATATGAAGAAAATGTTGGCCATTCCAGAAGCTGCACCTTCCTTCTCTAGCTAAAGTGTATTTTATTAAGTCATTAAAGAATGAGGCCAAAAGAGTTTCTGGACATAAAGAGGGAATGTCAGTGGTTAGTTTGGATTTATCAAACTATTTGGAGAAAATCTATTGTTGAAGATCATTGTACTTAAACTCTTTTGGTGACGTCTGCCTTCCCCCCAAGATCGCGATCATGTTTTGCAGCTATTTTTTTGTCTCAAAAATCTGGCTGAACCCTGACCCATGATGAGAGACGCAGGAGTGAAAAAAAAGGTTTCTTAAACTCCACCAAGAGATTTTATCTCTTGGGGATTATTTCCTTTTGAGCTATCCCTGTAAATGTTTAATAATTTTGCCAAAAGTGAAATATATCTTTTTTAAGCCTTGACAATTTAGGTTTTTGTTGGATGATAGCAGGGGCAGCCCAAGGCGGGGTGCGGGGCCATGTGCGGAGATTAATTGCGGGGTCTCGTTTGCATAAGGAGTCTCATTTGCATACATATTTGCATAATATTAACATGCACTTTTAGTAAACATGCCTCTTAATGAGTGTCTGGATAAAGAAAGACTAACAGATTTCTACATTACTATATTGCAGTGACAACTGCCATGCCCATTAGGAAGTACTATAAACACTGACCATTTAGAATCCATAGCAAATCCACCCTATCATAACAGCACTACCAGGACTCACAAAGCACCAAACCCTACCTATCAAAAGGCAATACTGCAGATATTAAACCAATATATCTTAGAGAATACCAATATATCTCACTGGGGGAAAGAGAACAAGTGGGACTGTCAAACAGAAACTACATGAACAGAATACCTCAGCTCGGTTACACAGAACATAGACCATCACCACACAAAGAACAAGGGATCACAATTTAGAAATAGAAAGATAATAATTAAACTGGGAACCCCAAAAGCCAAACATGAAATGTACAACACTGGAGAAATAAAACTATAAGTAATTTCCTCTTGCACTAAACAAAAACGCAAAGATGTTAGCAATACCCACTTCCCAGACCAATCATATTCCAGTTAATAAATTCAAAATAAAAAGTATTTTTCTACCTTCTGTTTGGGCATTTTATTTTTCAGTTGCAATTGCTCCAGTCACTTTCTTCTGGTTTCTTCGTGTCTTCTGCATATCCTTTCTTCTCTTTTAGATGTTTTCCATTCTCTCTCTATATCTGCTTTCACATACTGATCGTTTCCATTTTGCTCTTTCCCCCATTTCTTTCCTTATTCCTTTATCATCCACTCAAATTTCACCTTCCATTCTCAATCCCCTCTTACTCTCCCAATACCCTGCCCATCGTAGACTTTTCTTCAACACAAAATATATTTTCCCCTCTCTATTCTCATTCATCATCCCCATCCCCATCCCTTCTAGTCCTCCCCCAAAATCAGCTCCCTTATAGTTCTAGACCCACCCAGCATCCGCTCTCTTCTAGTCCCATTCTCCCATACCCCCACATCAGCCCATTTCCAGTCCTATTCTAGCCCATCACCCATTTGCAGTCCAAGCTCCCCCCATCAGCCCATTTCTAGTCCTATTCCAGCTCCTCATCAGCCCATTTCCAGTCCTAGCCCCACATATGCTCTTTTCCAGTTCCATTCCAGACCCCATCAGCAATTTTCCACTCCAAGCTCCCCCATCAGCCAATTTCCAATCCTAGCCCCCTTGTCAGCCCACTTCCAGTCCTATTCCAGCCCCCTCAGCCAATTTCCAGTCTTATTCCAGCCCCCCATCATCCAATTTCTACTCTAAGCTCCCCCATCAGCCAATTTCCAATCCTAGCCCCCTCGTCAGCCCACTTTCAGTCCTATTCCAGCCCCCATCAGCCCATTTGCAGTCCTATTCCCAGGGGCGGCCCAAGGGGGGTGCGGGGCCATGTGCGGAGACTCGGTGCGGGGCCTCATTTGCATAAGGGGCCTCATTTGCATAAATATTTGCATAATGTTACCATACACTAACTTTTAGTAAACATGCCTCTTCATGAGTGTATGGATAAAGAAAGACAAAGATTTCTACATTACTATAATCCAGTGCCAACCGCCAGGCACGTTAGGAACTACTACAAACACTGCCCATTTAGAACCCATAGCAAACCCACCGTATCCTAACAGCACTACCAGGACTCATGAAGCACCATACCCTACCTATCAAAAGGCAACATTGCAAATATTAAACCAATACATTTCAGAGAATAACAATACATGACCTACTGGGGAAAGAGAACAAGTGACAGTGTCAAATAGGAATTACATAAACAGAATACCTCAGCTCAGTTACACATGCAGAACATAGACCATCACCAAACAAGGAATTACAATTTAAAAACAGGAAGACAATAATTAAACTGGGAACCCTAAAAGCCAAACTTGGAATGTACAACAACAATGTAGAAATAAAACTATAAATTAATTTCCTCTTGTACTAAACAAAGCACAGACATTAATGATGCACATTTCCCAGAGCTGACATATTCCAGTTAATAAATTCAAAATAAAGAGGTATCTTTGTACCTTTTGTGCATTTTTTTTCAGTTGCAATTGTTCCAGCCACTTTCTTCTGGTTTATTTGTGTCTTCTGCTATCTCTCCACCGTCTGCTGTCCATTTGTCCTTTCTTCTCTTCTAGTTTTTTTCCATTCTCTCTCTACATCTGCTTTAACATAATAATCTTTCTCCTTTTGCTCTTTCCTCATTCCTATTTCATCCACTCAAATTTTACCCCTCCATCCTCAATCACCACTTAGGGGCATGTTTACTAAACTCCGAAAATGTGCGGGTCCCCGTTATTGTGTGTGTGCCATATAAGGAGTGGGCGGTTCAGGCAGAAAAAGGAAAAAAAACGACCGTACGGGTGTGCGTCGCGCTAATGTGCGGGGCCCACATTAGCGCGTGGGAAGGCTAAGTGGGGCGCTGCTGGGCACATATAGGAACAGAGCCGTAGCACAACGGTGAAGACAATAACCAATGGTGCAGGGGCCATGGGTTCAATCCCCCAGTGTGCACAACCAAAAAAGGCTGGCTGAGGCATGATTAGTAATGGTTAAAAAGTTGTTTAGGAGGCATACTACTTTTGTGCGGCTGTAGGCGTTGCGCTGTTACGTTTGGGCGGCAGTAATTAATTTTTGACGGCATTAGGCGTTGCGCTGTAAACTTTGGGCGGCATTAGGCGATGCGCTATCAAATTTGGGCGGCACAAGGCGGCGCGCTGTTCTTTTTGGGCGGCACAAGGCGGCGCGCTGTTCTTTTTGGGCGGCACAAGGCGGCGCACTGTTCATTGTGGGCAGCAGGAGGCGGCGCGCTGATGGGCACAAGGCGGCGCACTGATGCTAAAGCAAAGGAACACAGCCACAGCACAATGGTTAAGACACTGACCAATGGTGCAGGGACCAGGGGTTCAATCCCTCACAATGCCCAGTGAAAAAGGCTAGCTGAGGCAGTATGTTTTATGTTGTGGAGTGCTGTAGGAGGCCTTTTAATTTTATTTTGTGACAACTACTAGCAAACGCACTCTCACAGCATGTTAACATAAGGCGGCCCATAAGGCACATGTTACAGTGCACCGTCCGCCAAGGCACCCTAGAATGTCCCCTATAGGGCAGCATGTATGTTGCAACACAGGATAATGTATAGTGCACCCTATATGGATGGCAACCATAAAGTGCCCTATAGGGCGCCCCATAAAGCACCCTCAGAGGCACCTTATGGGTACAGTACGCTGAGGGTGTTATTGCTGGCATCAACATATGTACAGTAAATTAAAAAATGCTATGGACACCCCTATCACAGAACCCCACTGTGGGTTTGAACCCATGACCTCTGACTGCACAGGCAGTGACGTAACCATTGCGCTACAGCTCTAAGCAAGCCCCTGGCTGGCTGCAGATAGCCTGCACGTCACCTCACAGACAGTCTGCTGTTGTAAACAGGATAGGGTTAGGCCACCCGTACCCATGATGCACTGCACATGCAAATCAGCTGTCCACAGATGCACACAAGATGGGAAATGCATCCCTAAAGCTCCCCAGCCTGGTAGGGGGACATGTCCGTGTGCACCCACACAGCACCTCGGCCTGGTGGGGTGTCCTGAGTGGGTGGACAAACGGCAAAGAGTAGCTAAACACCATCACATTGTGCGGTTACTGTGCTCACCCTGAGTGTGTGATGTTGCGCCCAGGACCAGGTCCACAACACCTTCCATGGCTGAATGCAGCCATGCCAGAGCTCCAAAGCAGCACTAACCTGTGAGATAGGTAGGTGCTGCATAAACATCTTGGAAAGTTCTGTCTGTCTGTCTCAGTTAGTGGAACCCCCCCCCCCCTGGACCCCTAGGTGGATAAAACAGGGTTTCCCATCAACAGATCCCCATCCTACCCCCACTGCACTGATGGCAGTAGAGTGGACCATCAACCCCGGTCCTGCTGGGGAACAGACACCCTACAGGGCAGTCCAAGCAGCTCCACACACATCCATAACACAATATCAAACAGACATTAGGCCTGGATATTCACAGATGCACCCCACCACTATCTGATATTCTCCTGCAGCAAGCCATCAGCCACTGCACCCTGCAAGGCGCTCCATCAAGACACATGCCAGCTGTGCACAGTCTGCTGGTTGGTCCTGATGGAAATGCATGCACCCAAAACTGGGGTGGCAGCACACACAAGCAGATAAGTCAGTAAAGAGGCCCCAACAGGAAACCCATATATATCACATGAGAGAAACACAATACAGCACTATGGGGGTGCCTAGCCATGCTGCCGTCACTGCACACTCAGGGTGAGAGTGAACCCCCAGCAGCACATACAGAGGTCACCCTGTCTGTGTAGATGGTGGCCGGGCACTACCATGTCCTGCCAGTGCCCTATGCCCTGTGCAGCTGCATCCTGGGCAGCCCACCCTGTCTGAGATATACCCATGGTCCCTTGCTACTCATGCACATTGGCAGGCCAATACTGGCAACAGTGCTGGCAGTGTGGGCTGTGGAAGGGGCTTGCAGCCAACACCCACTGTATAGACAGACACACACTTCCACACCTATGCCATCATGGTGCTACTATTGAGGAGGTAATTAGCCTTCCCCACCAAAGCGGTCCTGGCCACGGCAAGGCATGGATATGGTATGCAGTACTGCTGGGGGTCACTCCCCAGGGTGGTAAACACCATCAGAGGCCAGGCCTGGAGCACGCACCGCAAACACCTAACAGATTGTTCGGATGGGGTCAACTAGCAGTATGTGCGTAACATATGGATATCTATCTGCCAGTACTCCTAGCAAACGTCTCAGAGCTGTGTACCGTATACCTCAGGTGTAGGGTGACATTGCTAAGGTATGCAGGTGCTATTATTGGGAGATGCACGCAGGGTCCAATGTTCTGCCTCTCCAGGAGACATTGGCAAATGGGGCATGTGTGTGTGGGTGTGGGTGTGTCTGCCCCTGTTGGCTGCTGCTTTACGGCAGAGATTCCCAACTCCAGTCCAGGTTAGCATCACACTGTTCGGGTTTTCCTGCTGTCCCTCATGAATATGCATGAGCTACATCTACATGCCATGGGGGTGGTGCATAGATATACAGCACAGGCATTTGTATGAGTGGCAGCATGGAACCTGACTGGTGTGTGGCCCACCAGGACTGCATTTGGGGGATTCTGCTCTAGGTACTGCCCCTGTTCATGGTGTCTGTGCTCAGTGGGGTAAAAGATAGACATAGTACCATTGCATATGTCCTCGCCACGAAAGGTGTGTCCTTACTATCACTGTTTAGTTGTGGGAAAAATATGTGGGCAGGATTGGTGGTAGCCCCAGCTGGGCTTTGAACCTGTGACCTTCTGTTCTTGCATGCACTGTCTGTGTGCACTGCACCACCATGTAGCCACAGATTGGCTGGATTCCCTGGAATGTCCATGACTGTGGATCCGACAGGGCCTGTCTGTTGCAGTGGACTGTGCCAGCCTGCACATGGCTGGGCCTCTGTCTTCTGTGGCTAGCAGCCACTGCCCCCTGCACCACATGTACTCGTCCGCCAACATGCTGGCATGAGCTTCTCTCAGTAAAAGCAAATGACCTGATTGCAATATGGCAGTACGGGACTGCATTTGGGGGACTTGGCTGTAGGTAATGCCCATTGTTGTGGTGTGTGTGCGGTGTTGGGTAAAATATGGGTGTTTTCCCCATGCTTATGTTCCCTGCAATACAGGGGTGTCTGCGCTATCTTTGTTTAGTGGTGGGTAAAATATAGGGACTGGGCTGGCAAGTGCCCCAGCTGGGATTTGAAACTCTGGTCCTAGAGGTAATGGCTCTGTCTGCTGCACCACACTATGCCCACAGAGACAGTGCAGCCCCTGGAGGTAGTAAACCTGGCAGGATGGAGTCACAAACCCTGCTCTACGCATTTTTACTGTGGGCACATGCACCCTGTCTGGTGACAAACGTGCACATAAACCCCGGAAATGACCACAGAAACTGGGGGACAATATATCACCATGCTGGGCAACAGTGATATTAATGGTCAACCATAGCAAACACTCCCAGGAAAGCTCCAAAAAGGAAATTTGTTTTGGATGAGTCTCCGCTCCGTAGACCCTTCCAATATTCATTTGTTCTTTCTGGAGCTTTCCTGGGTGTGTTTTCTATATTTGCCCATTACTATAACTGTTCCCCAGCTGAATTACTATTTGTGATATTTTTGTTGTGGTCACTTTCTATTTTTATTTTCACTTTTGTGCTGTGCACATGTATCACACTGCTCACGTTTTGCAGGTTTCCCCGGTTTTGCTGTACATTGCTGACGGAAATGGTTTCTCTTCCCTTTAAATGCCCTCTACCGCGAGTGTTTCACTCGCGGTAGTTTTGCTTTGGGATCCGGCCCCGATAATGTGCGGGGAGCCTCTCCCCTCCCCTTCCCCGCCCATTAGACCCGTCTCTCCGCCCCTCAGGAACCTTCCTCCGCCCTCCGTTAGCCGTTCCACGCCTCTATCGGACATTTGCGGGCCCGTACATGTGCGGGGCCCGTTATTGTGCCGCGCACCTGTGCGGGGGTGACACGCACGATTGCGGGGCGTTTAAGCGCTCTTAAGTACCGCTTTTAGTGCGCTATTTTGCGGCGCGCAAATTAGCGGTTTTTAGTAAACAGGCCCTTTAGTCTCCCAATACAAAATATTTTTCCCCTCTCCATTTCACTCTCCCAGCCCCATCCCCTTCTAATCTCCCCCAACATCAGCTCCCTTTTAGTTCCAGCCCCACCCAGTATCCGCTCCCTTCTAGTCCCCACATCAGCCCATTTCCAGTCCTGACCCCACATCAGTCCATTTCCAGTCCTAGCTCCCCCATCCATTTCCAGTCCTATCCGAGTCCCTTCATCAGCTCATTTCCAATACCAGCCTCCCATCAGCCCATTTCTAGTCCTTTCCTAGCCCCACCATCAGCCCATGTTAAATCCTAGCTCCCCTCCACTCAGCCCATTTCTAATCCAAGCCCCCCATGAGCCTACTTCCAGTTCTAGCCCCTCCATGAGTCCATTTCAATCCAAGCCCCCACCACTGCCCATTTCCAATCTTAGTTCCCCCCAACACCCAATTCCCAGTCCTATCCTAGCCCCACCATCAGCCCATTTCCTGTCATAGCTCCCTCCCCTAAGATCCCATTCCAAGCCCCCCTTCCCATCAGCTATTTGCAGTTCAAGCCCCCTTCCACTCAGCCCATTTCCATTCCAAGTCCCCCTCCCCATCAGCTATTTGCAGTTCAAGCCCCCAACTTCTCCTCAGCCCATTACCAATCCAAGCCCCGTCCCCATCAGCTATTTGCAGTTCAATCCCCCCACTTCCCCTCAGCCCATTTCCATTCCAAGCCCCGTCCCCATCAGCTATTTGCAGTTCAAGCCCCCTTCCACTCAGCCCATTTCCAGTCCTAGCAACCCCCCCAACCCATTACCAGTCCTAGCCCCCCATAGCCCACTCCCAGTCCGAATCCCACCAGCCCATTTCCAGTCCTAATCCCCCATCACCCAATTTTAGATTTAAGCCCCCCCATAGCCCATTACCAGTCCTAACCTCCCCATCAGCCCACTCCCAGTCCTAATCCCACCAGCCCATTTCCAGTCCTAATCCCCCATCACCCCATTTTTAGTTTAAGCCCCCCATCGCCCATTACCAGTCCTAACCCCCCATCAACCCACTTCCAGTCCTAATCCCACCAGCCCATTTCCAGTCCTAATCCCCCATCACCCAATTTTTAGTTTAAGCCCCCCCCATAGCCCATTACCAGTCCTAACCACCCATCAACCCACTTCCAGTCCTAATCCCACCAGCCCATTTCCAGTCCTAATTCCCCATCACCCAATTTTTAGTTTAAGCCCCCCCATAGCCCATCACCACTCCTAACCCCCCCAGCGCCCATCACCACTCCTAACCCCCCCAGCACCCATCACCCATCACCACTCCTAACCCCCCCCAGCCCAGGGAAAAATTTAAAATAAAAAAAAGCTGTCTGCTGCCGCTTCCGGGGCCGCCGCGTCAGAATCTAGTCTGCCGCGGGGCCCCCCCCCCCCTGTGCCCGGCAGAGCCTGCCCTCCCCTGTATCAGCTCTCTCTTTCCAGCGGCAGTCACATGCGCCCAGCTTTCAGAGCGCGAAGGGACTAGTTTCCCTTTTGCGGCTCTGTTAAGCCCGCGGGGGCTGATGGGAGTTCCCATCAGCCCCCGCGGGCTTAACAGAGCAGCGAGGGAGAAACTCTCTCCTCGCGCTCTGAAAGCCGGTGCGTGTGACTGCCGCTGGAAAGAGAGAGCTGATACAGGGGAGGGCAGGCTCTGCCGGGCAAAGGGGGGGCCCCGCGGCACACTCGATTCTGCCGCGGCGGCCCCGGAAGCGGCAGCAGACAGCTTTTTTAAATTTTTTTTTCATTTTACTTTTGGATCAGAATGTTTTTTTCGCGGGGCCCCCTGAAACGCGGGGCCCTGTGCAAAAAACATTCTCGCTCAATGGACGGGCCGGCCCTGCCTATTCCAGCTCTTCATCAGCCCATTTCCAGTCCTAGCCCCCCCCCCCCCATCACAGCCCATTTCTAGTCCAAGTCCCCCCATCACAGTCTCTTTGGGGGGCATTGCCTTTAACCTTTCCCAGCAATCACAGCTTCACAGAAACAGCCGCCAGCATGAAGGAAAAGGATCTTCATGCTGGCGGTTGTACAGAGGGAGCCGGGGCCACGCGTGGGCTTCCCTGGCTCCCTCTGAAGCCGTCCGGTGTGCCATAATGGTGTTCACGCGGGGCCCCCTGAACCACGGGACCCTGTGCGAACAACATTATCGCACAATGGACGGGCTGGCCCTGGATGATAGAAGTCTGGAGCTGCCTGTAGAATCCAAATGTTGATTTGTTGTATAGTATTAGGTGTCTGTAACTGCAGTTTAAATTTATGACTGCTGGTCATATGGGCTTTTCCTAGGCCTTCTTTTTTCATGAAGGATTACAGCTTCAAGTTTTTTCATTGCATCTCCTCATTTATATGTTTAGTAAGTAGCTCAGGTAACAGGACTGGCCCTATGCATGTGCGAGCTTGTTGTTGGCACATGACCCCGTTGAACAGAAGGCCCTGCATCAACCTCATGCTGCAGCTATGTGTAGTGCCTTTGCTCAGTGCTGGCACTTACTGCTACTGCCAAAACTGCCGGAGCTTCAGGCTGCCTTCTCTGATTGGCGGCTGATCAGGCTTTGGGCTGCGGCCTCCACCAATTCCCATGCATGCTGGTGCAATTTCGCAGAATGAGAAAAGACCCTACTCACCCCCAATTCATGCCTGTGGCTCCATTAGCCTAAGCACAGTGCATGTGCTGACTAACTGGAACCAAAGAGATGGCCCAGAACAAGTATGGTTTTGCAGTGGTAGGCAGGCAGGTCTGTGAGGCCCCTCTCACACCGTCCAGTACCTCAGCCCGATTGCCAGCTGCCTGCCTGGTCTTGCTGCCATTTCCTTCACAGGTGTTATCAACGGTGCAGGCCTGCCAAAGCCCCACCCCCCCATTGCTGCTTGAAGTCAGACCCAAGCACAAATTCTGACATCCGGCAAACAGCCAGCCCCTCTGCTGCTGCTCTGCACTGACCTTGTTTTTTAACATCTTAAATAAATGACCAGGAAATGGGAATAACGAGGGAGTTGATCAAATTTGCAGATGACACAAAATTATTCAAAGTTATTAAAACACAAGAAGATTGTAAAAATTTGTAAGAGGACCTTGATAAATTGGAAGACTGGACATCCAAATGGCAGATGAAATTTAATATGGACAAGTGCAAGGTTTTGCACCTAGGGGGTCATTCTGACACCCAAATAGCGGGGTTTGATGTCCAACCCCCGTTCTATCCCAGTACCGTATTCCGCTCCCCGCAGATGACTTGTGTGGGGAGTGCTAGACAGTGGCAGGAGGGAGAGTGCTGGAGGCGGAGGGTGGGAGGAGCGGGGATGGGCCCACAAGCCTGGACATACAGGGCCTATTCAGGTCACGGCCCTGTATGCCTGGCAAGGCCAGGATGGATGGGGTCTTTTTCCACCTTGGAGGTGGAATAAGTCCCGGGGCTGAGGCGATCAGGGCATACAGACCCCCCAAAGTGTCACAGAAGCAGCAGTGAAGGCCTAGCCACCCGTCCTGGCCCTGGCTGCCCCTGCTGATTGTCAGGCAGCTTGCAAACAGGAGTGGGATCAGTGTTGGGCTGACTGTACTCCTGCTGATGTCCCAGTGCCAGGATGCCATGGAACTGGTTCTCCAGCAGGAGCATAGGGCAGGCTGGCCAGGCAGGGGGAAGGACATCTCCCATGGCAGAATCGAGGCACGTCCGGGCAATCTAAGTGCCCAATTCTGCAACTGCGGAAATGTCAAGCTCCTGTGGTTGCAAAATCGGGTACAAGTTTAGGCTGTCCATTTTTTGGCTGTCCAAACGGCCAAGACGTGCCTCGATTAGAATTGGCCTCTTAGGGAAGAACAACCCAAACTATGGCTATATGATGCAAGGTTCTACATTAGGAACCATCACATAGGAAAAGGATTTAGGTGTCATCGTGGATAATATGTTTAAACCCTCTGCCTAGTGTGCAGTGGTGGCTAAGAAAGCAAATAGAATGCTAGGAATCATTAGGAAAGGAATGGAGAATAAAACCATGGATATTTTAATGCCTCTGTATCGTTCCATGGTGTGACCACACTTATTGTGTGCAATTCTGTTCACTATATCTTAAAAATGATCTAGCAGAATTAGAAAAGGTACACAGAAGAGCCACCAAAAAGATAAATGGGATGGAAGGATACCCCTATGAGGAGAGGCTTAAACTGTTAAGGCTCTTCAACTTGGAAAAGAGATGGCTGAGAGGAAGTATGATAGAGTCTATAAAGTTATGAATGGAGTAAAACGGGTAAACATAGATCAGTTGTTTACTCTTTCAAAAAGTAAAAAGACTAGGGGATACTCCATAAAGCTACAATGTAGCCTATTTAGGACAAATAAGAAAACAATTTTTTTTTACTCAATGAGTAATCAAACTCTGGAATTTGTTACTAGAGGATGTAGTAAAAGCTGTTAGTGTAGCTGGATTTAAAAAAACTCTGGAATTTGTTACTAGAGGATGTAGTAAAAGCTGTTAGTGTAGCTGGATTTAAAAAAGGTTTGGACAAGTTCCTGGAGGAAAAGCCCATAATCCATTATTAAAGAGGATCAGGGAAATCCACTGCTTACGCTGGAATAAGCGTTGTGGAATCTGTGTGTTCTTTTTGGGAACCTGACAAGTACTTCTGACCTGGATTGACCACTGTTGGAAACAGGATACTGGGCTTGATGGACCTTTGTCTGAGCTAGTAAGGCATTTTTTATGTTCTTATGTATTGCACAATACGTTTTTCAGAAAGAGGGAAGTGGAGAGGAAGCCATAGACAATACAAAAAGATATGCTGGGCACGATTATAGAAGTAAATATTCAGAGAGAAATAGAGGGGATAAGTTGGGTAAAATGGGGGGCAAAGAGAGAAACAGAGGGGATATGTTGGCCTGGACATGATGTGTGCAAACAGAGAGACAGAAGGAATATGCTAGGTACGATGGAGGCAAAGAGAGAGACAGAGGGGATATGCTGGGAATGATGGGTCAGAGAGGGGATATTTTCAGCACAATGAGGCCAGAGACTGAGGGTATATGCCAGGCATGCTGGGGGCAGACAGAGATAGAGAAGGCTATATGCTGGGGACAATGGTAACAGTGAGAGAGAAAGAAGGTGGATATGCTGGGCACAATGTGGATGGGGGGGGGGGAGGATATGCAGGGCACCAGTAGTGACAGAGAGAGACAGAAAGGATACATTGGGCAAAATGGGACAGAGAAAGAGGGGGAGGATATGCAGGACATGATGGGGACAGAGAGAGAAACACAGGTGGGATATGCTGGGCATGATGGCAGAGACAGAGAGGAGGGATATGTTGGCCACGGTGGGGGACAGAGAGAGATGCATATTCTGGGCACAATGGGAGCAGAGCGCGTGAGAAGTGGCATGCTGGATATGATGTGGGTAGAGAGAGGGGATACTTTCTGCATGATGAGGGCAGAGAGACTGAGGGGCTATGCCAGGCATGATGGGTTTAGAAAGAGAGAGGAGTGATATACTGAGCATGATGTAGGCAGAGAGAAAGATAGAAGAGGGATCATAGGAAGAGGGAAAGGGGGACCCTGGACACTGGGGGATTATAATTATGGAGGGGAAATGTTGGACACGGGGGAGTGGCATAGAGCCACAGAGGGGAGATACTGGACTTGACAAGAAATAGGGAGAAGGAGTAGAGATGCTAGACATGGGAGAAGGAATGGAAGGCTGGACATGGGGAGATAGGAAGACAGGGGAGATATTTTGGATTTTGGGGGGGGGGGATATGGAGGTAAAGGGGGAGATGCTGGACAAGGAGAGAGAGGAGTGTTATATATTAGATGGGGAAATTTTGGACAGTGGGGATATAGGGAGGGGAGAGTTGGACACAACAGGAAAGAGAGAAAGAGGAGAATTAGTGATAGACGGGAGTATAAGAGGGCTGGAGAAAGAGAGTGAAAAATGCAGAATGGGAGGGCTTGTATTAAGGTTGAAAAGTAGTAGATTTAGAACAAGATGGTAAGAAGAAGGAGAGAAATCTGAGTCCATAGAGATTTTAAAAAAAATACATGGAAGAAAACTATACATGGATATATAGAAGAGACGTAATAGATGGACTTGAGACCCTGGAAAGAGTTAAGAGAATTTCAGGAAAGCAGAAACTAGACTCTGGAACCAACATAATTAGAAAATAAAATAGCCGGACAACAAAGGTAGAAAAAAGTATTTTATTTTCAGTTTAATGATTGAAATATATCCGTTTTTGTAATTTCCATATGCTTTTTTTATATGCATTTTTCTATTTCTCTAGTGTTGTGCTATATGCAGAATGTGGATTCTTGGAGTTTCATTTTAATTTTTGTCAACATATTTCTATTTTTAGTTTATGGTCACTTATTCAGTAGTTGGTAAGAGTCTATCTATGTTCTAAGTGTGTGATTGAGGCCAGGCATTCTGTGTTAGTATGGTGTTTTTGTGTAGGAATCTGGCTTGTTCCATATTCACAGTATTTTTGGTGGTGCCCTTTTCTGGGTTCACCCTTTGTCATGCGGGTTTTGGAACTTAGTGCTCTTATGCAATGGTAGACTTGCTCTATGGGTCCTGTATTGTGGATTCTTGCTTTTTCTTTTTGTTCCTTGTGTGGAGTCAACTGTAGGAGGTTTGTCATTGATAGTGGAGTATGGATTGTCTTTGAGATTTGCAGTTTTATATTCTTGATGTTGTTAGTCTGAAATGTAAAATATTTTGTCTGTTCAGATTGAAGGAAATCTCAAATTTTAAGGGAACATCACTGTTTAATTTCGTTTAGTAGCCCGATAGCGTCACTGCTGCTGATTTCTGGGCTTTTCCAACCCTGGCATGATCCATTCCAGGCTGGGCACCATGAACATGAATTCACGGCTTTTGAGATTAGCGTGTCTCATTTTATATCTCCGCTTCTCATCCATAAACTGGTCATAGCTTTAACCAAATAAATCTGGTATGCAGATATTTGTAATGGTTTGTTTTTTATGGGATTATGAAAGTGGTTTTAAGTTCATTTTGATTCATGATTATTATTGTGTTTATTTTATTGTAATGTCTATTTTAATAATTGTGTATGTATGTTTGGAAGCCATCTAAGATTTTAGATGAATAAAATGAGGCCCCACAGTGAGTCTCAGTACATGACCCAGCATCACCCTCAGGCCACCCCTGGCAAGTAATTGCATTTTCTGCTGGATGTTATTCCTGATATTTTTTGTTGTTGTTTACGTTCCTCTGTTGTGCTGTGCTTGTACAATCTTTGATTTTGTAATACTAAAAATGCAAATAAATAAATAAATAAATAAATAGATAAAAATATATGAGGGCTTTTGAAAATTGACCCCTGAAAGGATGCAATCAAGGGAGATTTACCAAAATGGTTCAGGATCTGAAACACAAATCTACATAGAAAAGCAACAATGGGAGAGCAATTTTCAAAGTCATTTCCACAGGTATAACATTGTTTTTAGTCAAGGCATTCTTGGGTCAGGCTTAGGGTGAGAAATGAAACAGTGCACATACATTTGTTTATGCAAAATTATGCATATTTTGGTTGGAAAAAGTATGTGCAGAAAAAGAAGATACAAATATTTGTACTTTCTGCTTTGGCAGTTTTCAAAGTGAAAGGAGTTACAAACTTTCGCTTTGAAAACTGGTGCAATCAAGTTGCAAGGTAAAACGTATCAATGGACTTTGCAGCTATGTGGGAGGTATGAGAATCGCCGCCCAAAAATACACTCTGATAGAAAGAAGAGAAAGAGAAGGATAAAGAAAAAAATTAAGCATGCAGTGACCTAGTTATGTGCTCTGCATGTGTAGAGTGTAGTGTGGCTGCAGTACACCTGTACTCTTTTTAAATATCATGTAAAATCAGTTTGTCAGATTTATGAGTGAAAAAAAAAATGAACAGCAAATTTGCATTAAATTCTGCCAGAAACTTGGAGATTTGTGCAAAGAGACTTATGACAAGTTACAGCAGGTGTATAGTGATGAATGCATGAGTTGTGCTCAAGTTTATGACTGGTACAAATGTTTCCAAGAGGGAGGGCCACCAAAGACAGTGACAAATTTTCTGGAAGGCCATCCCCGAGCAGGATAAAGGCAAAGTTGAAGCAGTGCGTGCCGCAATATGCTCAAAATTGTTGATTGGCTATCAGGGAGTTTGCTGAGGACATGGAAATCAGTTTCAGGTCAGTACTGTAGGGATTATTAGTAGTAAACAAAAATAAGTTATGTTCTCAATTATGTACAGGGGAAATTAGCTGCTAATACCCGGACCGAAGTTCGGTGAGTGTGCTGACAATGAGCCATGAAAAGAGCCTTGTCTGTATATGTATATTACATTTATTATGGGTAACAAGATAGAAAAATATACAGACATACAGTTATAGATATTGTCATACCCCTTTGCCTAGGGCCAATGGCTGAACGGCAAAAGGGCTGCCTTATTTGTTTTCGGTCAAAAAAAGAACCCTTAGCTCAGGGCAAAACACAAAATCCAAAATGAAAATACCCCAGCTCACAAAACCACCGTATAATTTAATCACAAAATCAAAAATTGTATACTTAACACTTTCTTTTTGTCGGAATGACCAAGCAAGTGAGAGCAGGATTTTTACCTACCCCTCGCCGTGGTCAGTCCTTTTTAATAATTTTAAAATGCTTGAAAACTTATTTTTTTCAGTTTAACTCAGCCAGCGCAGAATTCAGAAGACACAACGTGCCACGTTTCGGGCCATCCATACCAACTGTGGCCCTGCATCAGGTGAAATTTGTTGAATCCCAGAAAGTTGTTATTTGTTTTCGAGCAATGTCTTAAGCCTAGTGTGCCGGCAATGCATGCTGGGACTTGTAGTTTAATTACTCTCCAACAAAGTATTGTGACCACACGGGGTTCAAGGCAAACAAATAAATTTTATTCAGGGTTTTCCCCCTCGCATAGAATTCTTAACGCAAGACATGGCATGGATTATTTCTCCAAAGTAATAGGATAACAGGAACAACTGAAAGTTGAGAATCAAATGACAGTAGTACTGTTTCATTCACGGCTCTGCTCAGGCTTCTCTGCAATACCAGCTTTCCACAGCCAAAGCTGAAGAACTGATCAGACAAACTTAAAAGTTTCAACAAAATGTCTTTCTTTCTCAGGTTTAGAAACAGCTATGCACTTCTCTCCTGCAGAGGTAACTCAGCGTAAGTCCAAGCTGTTTACTTCACATAAAGAGCAATCCATTTCACAAACGTCACTATCAACAGGTGCTTCATCAACATCTATTATCATATCTTCACAAGCTCCATTAGCATTCTCTTCTACGGAACTTTTATAATCAGGTTTAAACTGAAGCTTATTTAGAATCTCTTGCAGTTGTCCTATAAACTGTTCTCTCTGGTTTTCACGTACACTGCTTAGAGAAGGAGTTTGATTCTCTTGTAAGAATTTGAACACAGAATCTGAAGCTGTCTCAGGGCACTTACTTGGAATACTTTTACTCCTGGCTGGAGTTGGTTTTACTGCGTTCCTGTCCTGACTTTGTTCAGCGCTGAACCTTAGCTTCTTAACAATATCCTCAGCACAGCTCTTGTTAGGGACTGAAGCACACATACCTTTCCAATGTGAAATGCTTTCTCTACAGTCAGAGCTCTTTCCCCGGGTAAAGGTAAGCCTTTCTACCTTCTCTCTGGGTTGCTTTGGCAGAAGCTTCAGGTTTGCTTTCAGTGCTCCTTGAGAATAGGGATCAGCAGCCTCTCCAGAATCCTCCCTAGCTTCCTTAGCTTGTTCTGAGTTCCGTGATTTCCCTGCTAGTTCGCTTCCTGGATCTCCTCCTGGCTTCCTTTCTCCTGGCCTCCCTTCTCCTGGCTTCCCTTCTCCTGGCTTCCTTTTCTCACTAAACTATGAGGCAGCCTTAAAACGGCTTTTCTCACCAGCCACTCCCTCCTTGCTGCACATGTGAAGTTCGTTAGGGCTCAAACTAGCTCTTACGTCACTGCTGGGGCAGGGTTTAGCTCTAGCTAGTACATGCTCTGAAAGCTTGTGGTTTCCATGGGAACCCTGTTTGCCTTTACTTTTAAAGGTGTATCCCTCATTTCCTTCCCATTCCATTCGGTCCACACAACTCTCCTTATCACAATATATTATTAGAAATATGAGGTAGCAAGTTATAGCAGCACAACGATTACAGTTAGACAAAGTGATAAATCACTGATTAGTAATCAAAGTCACCAGTTCGCTCTGCACTCAGGAGAATTATGGAAATTAGTTTCTAACTAACTATTACCCTCCCGGAGGAGAAGAGAAATAAGACAGTACTTAGCTCTTGCCAGAACACTTGTGGCTGGGTCCGAGAATTCTCTGGAGCAGCACAGGGGTCCAAGGAGGCAGCTAGGCTAGATAATGCAGGCTACAACTCTTTCAGAGGCAAGTTGTGTGAAAACACAGAACCAGAGGTATCTGTGAAAGTCTTATCTCTGTCCTTAGGAGAATGGCCTTACACACATGTAGTGTGCATCTGTCTTGCAGACAGGCAAGGTAGGAAGCACAAAGGGACACAGAGCACAAAAGGCATGCAAGTTCTTCTGTGTGGGCTGTATTGTTCTTTGTAATGAGTTCTTATCACATTTTGGTAATTGGTTGGCATGAGACAATCCGAAGAGTTCTCAGCAAATCAGGAGGTAGTCTACAGGAGTCCTTCCTGCAAATGGTTCATAGTAAGATATCATGTGAAGGAAATGATAAGCAGTTTTTGGACATAGTTACAAGTGCTCAAGGTCAGTAGAACTGTCTGTAGATGATAAGGGCCAGAGAAGGAGGTATTCTTGCATGTAGGCAGTGAATTAGCCAGGAACAATGGTCTTCAGTATGCACACATATAAACACTTGACAAGCTGTTGCTTGAAGGTCTGGTCTGAGACTGGAAACAGCAAAAGTTTCTTGCAGCAGGAAACCATCTTGTTTGGTCAGCTTTGGTTCAGGCTTTAGCATCTGAGCAGGCCGGAGATCTGCAGGGATACCAGCCCTTCAGTGCAGTCCATTCTTACTATCGATTTGGGGATGAGAGGTGTATCTGCAAAATTCAGGCAGAGACTCCTGTCCCCTGACCAAAACGAAAATTGTCTGTCTGCTGCCAGGGAGTTGCTGGAATGTGTTGAAAATGACTCAGATTTTATCAAAAAGATTATTACTGGTGATAAATCATGACTTATGTTTATGACCTAGAAACTAAGGCTCAATCCTCATAATGGAAGACTCCAGATTTTCCCAGACTCAAGAAAGCCCATCAAGTGAGGAGCAAAGCTCACAGTTTTCTTTGGTAACCAGGCTATTGTTCATCATGAGTATGCTCCAAAAGGCCAGACCATCAATAAGGAGTACTATGTCCAAGTTCTGACTTGTTTGAGAGATGCAGTTTGTTGTAAGAGGCCAGAGTTGCACAGGAATGGTGAATGGTTACTTCATCACAATAACGCCCCAGTTCATGCATTACATTTTGTCCAGCAGTTCTTGGCCAGACACCAAATCGAGCAAGTCTGTTAGTCTCCATACTCACCTGACTTTGCAAACTGTGTCTTTTTCTTGTTTCCATAACTAAAATTACCACTGAAACAAAGGAGATTCAATGATTTGGAAACTATTAAGCAAAATCCGACACAGCAGTTTCACAGCATAATGAAAGAGGCATTTCAAAATTGTTTCCAGTAGTGGCAGGAACACTGGAAGAAGTGTGTTTTATCCGACAGGGACTACTTTGAAGGAGACTGAGTGCAATAACTGTCAGTGTTATACTTCTTGTGTTATTGTATAAGCCTCGATACTTTTTGATTGCACCTTGTATTTGGTGAAGGTTTGTGTACATGTTCTGTATGTGTGACCAAGGTATGGGTAATCTGCTAGTTTGTAGTTTACAGAGAAACATAGAAATATGACGACAGAAAAAGACCACATGTCCTATCAACTCTGTCCTTCCATATCAACAGCTACAACAGTCCCCTTTTTTCCTTTAGAGATCCTCTGTGTTTGTCCCATGCTTTTTTGAATTCAGTTACTGTCCTCATCTCCACCACCTCCACTGGGAGACTATTCCACGGATCCACCACTCTTTTGTAAAGAAATATCTCCAGGAACAAGCAGGAATAAGTCCTCACATATGGGTACGTCGGTACCGACGGAGCCTACGCGGGAATGCTCCCCAGCTTCCCAGAATGAAAGCTTTTGGGGCATCCCACAGCGCATGCGTGCTGCCTTCCCGCCTTTCCTACCAACTCTCCTCAGTTCTTCTTTTCCGCGGAGCCAGCAGGTCGTGTTCCTGTCACCGCTGAAGAAGTTCTTTATTTTAATTTATTTCTTTGGTCGTGTGTCTGCTTTCCCCGACGCCGGACCGGTACCGCCGGTCTTTTCTTTTCTTTTCTTCTAAAAAAAATAATATATATATAATACTTTCCTCACTTGGTGTATTTTTCTTCTTAGGCCTCCAGGCCCACAGGAATTTTTCCCTCATGGAAAAACCAGCCTCCGGCTTCAAAAAATGCACTAAGTGTAGCGGTACAATTTCTGTTACAGATACCCATGAATGGTGTCTTAAATGTTTGGGGCCTGAACACTCCATCCCGGATTGCCAGTCCTGTTCTCTAATGTCTAAACGAGGGTTACAGAACCGGGCAGCCAAGCTCCATGTGCTGTTTCCCACGGATGCACCGGCGGTAGCATCGACATCTTCCAGGTCTTCCTCTCCTGATGGATCTCAGGTAACCAAACATACTTTTAGCAGGTCCTCGAAGGGCAAATCTCCCTCTAAGCATCGAGATGCCTCCGGGCTTGCCCTTGAGGATCCTGCCCCAGCCAAACAACCCCGGCGGGAAGCTCCAGCTTCCAAAGCTCCTCCTATGGGGTTACAGGTTGACATCGATGGCACGGCCTCGACCGATCACCTGTTAGACTGCTCTGGGGTACCGGCACAATCTCCCGGTACCGACATCCAGGCAGTCGTGGCGTCCATGGATCACACTGTGCAATCCATGCAGCAGGCTATACTGGCTTTCATCAAGGCTGCAACGCCGTCGGTACCACAACAAGCTCTGTTGTCGGTACCGGCGCCGGTACCGGTGCCAACTTCGATACCGGTACCAGCTGCATCAACATCGGCCAGGATACCGATTCCGGCTCCCTGTCCTGGGCTCTTTCTCGGTACCGACCCGGTACCGGGGACACCCGATGTCGGTACCGATTGATACGCCTATTGATCTTTAGAATCGAGCAGACGATACTTCGATCCTTCTGATGATTCTGAGTCATCGGATGAATCCCCTGAAGTATCTGTCACCCTTCCTGAGGAGCCTTCTTCTCCAAAAAGGAGAATGTCTCCTCCAGAGGATTTGTCCTTTCAAGACTTCATAATAGAAGTAGCTAAAGGACTCTCTATTTCAGTAACCTCTGAAAAAGAACCTAGAGCAAAAAAATTAGATATTTTGGGATACTCTAAGGTTCCCAGAGAGGCAGTCACCTTGCCAATTCATGAAATTCTTCAAGAACATTTGATTGAATTGTGGGAGACTCCTCTCACCCTTTCTCCTCATTCTCGTAGATTGGACACTATGTACCGTGTCCCTCCTTCTCCTGGATTTCAAAAAACTCAGCTTCCTCACCACTCCATTGTGGTGCAGTCAGCTATGAAGAGGATAAAGAGTACCAAAAGACACTCTTCTACTCCCCCAGGAAGAGAATGCAGGACCTTGGATGCTTTTGGTAGGAAAATCTTCCAAGCTAGCATGCTTATTGCCAGAATCAATTCATACAGCCTTTATATGGGTATGTTTCTGAAGGAGGTTGCAGAAAAACTGCACAACTTTCTCCCTTTTATTCCAGAGGATAAAAGGGATGAGTTCCTTCTTTGGCTTAAGCATACTCAAGACATTTCAAAGTTTTCCAACAGGGCAGCCTTGATTCTTTTGAAGGTGCCAGCATAGCCTCAGGCATTGGTATAGCTGCTCGTAGAATTGCTTGGCTCCAGGCTTCTGATGGTTCAAGATGGTTTAGGAAATCTGCCCTGTACAGGTGAAAATCTATTTGGCAAAGAGTGGCAAATTAAAGCCACTCAAATGGATGCAGAAAATGCTGCTCTGGATAGACTTTCTAAGTCTACCTCCACTCCGGCCAAGAAAAAATCTTTTTAAAAGTCTTTTTACAAGAAGGGCAGATTTCCTTCCACTTCTGGTCAACAATCTTCTACAGGTCGCTTTGCTACTAAGCGTCAGCAACCTAAACAGGCCAGGCCTAAACCTGCAGGGGCTGCTGCAACCCAGCAGTCCCAAGCCCCTCACGGTTTTTGACTTGATACTAGAGAACTTAACCTTTATGGCTCTACAACAGCCAGAACCTCTCACCATTCCAGGAAGGTTAGCTCATTTTGCTCCCAGATGGGAGCAAATCACATCAGAGCAGTGGACCCTCTCCATCATCAGAGAGGGCTACAAACTTCATTTCTCAGACCTTCCTCCCTACACCATGGTGAGACATTTCAATTCTCCCACATCTCTCCTCGACCTTCTGGATCAGGAGGTAACCACCCTTCTGGCCCAGAGGGCCATAGAAAAAGTTCCTCTTCTTCAACAGGGGTCAGGGTTTTACTCCCCCTACTTTCTCATTCCAAAGAAAACAGGGGGATACAGACCCATTCTAGATCTCAGAGAATTGAACAAATTTCTATGCAAGGAGAAGTTCAAGATGCTTTCTCTAGGCACTCTCCTTCCATACCTACAGAGTCAGGATTGGCTTTGTTCTCTAGATCTCAAGGATGCGTACACTCATGTCCTCATCCATCCATCTCACAGAAAATTCCTACGTTTTCTGTTCCAATACAGAGTGCTTCCTTTCGGTCTAGCCTCTGCTCCAAGAGTGTTCACCAAATGCATGGCAATAGTTGCTGCATTTCTACGCACTCTGGGAATACTTATCTTCCCCTACCTGGACGACTGGCTCATCCGAGCTCCACCTCAGTCAGAAGCCCAAATTTCCCTGGACCGCACCAGGTGCATTCTGCACTATCTGGGACTTGTGGTAAACCTCCCAAAGTCTCAGCTCACCCCTACTCAGTCCCTAGAATTCATAGGGGCCTGGTTAGACACCACTACTGCAAGAGCCTATCTTCCCCAGGCTCGTTGCCAACGTCTAGTGCAGTTAGCCTCCCAGATTCAGTCAAAGAGCCACTTAACTGCCCGGGAGATGCTACAACTACTAGGCCACATGGCTTCTACAGTACATGTGGTGCCCTATGCTCGCCTACACATGAGAGCAGCTCAATGGACTTTGTCCACTCAGTGGACTCAAGCTTCAGGAGCTCTCTCAGACCAAATAGCAAACTCCAAACGTCTCTTTTGGTCTCTCCAATGGTGGATGTCCACTCAAAATCTGTTGCTGGGGTCCCCCTTCCAACCTTTGTTGCCCCAAGCAATCCTCACAACAGATGCCTCCCAAACAGGTTGGGGAGCTCATCTACAGGATCTCTCCACCCAAGGCACTTGGTCCCCACAAGAGACCTCTCTTCATATCAACCTCTTGGAACTTCGAGCAGTGTTCCTAGCTCTCAAGGTCTTTCATACCCTCCTCAGCTACCAGACAGTCCTCATTCAAACGGACAATCAAGTAGCCATGTTTTACATAAACAAACAAGGAGGAACTGTCTCTCTGTCGCTTTGCAACGAAGCTCTAAGATTATGGGCCTTCGCCAGAGAGCATCAAATCCATCTCCTGGCAGTATACCTCCCAGGAATTCAAAACTCTTGGGCAGACAGACTCAGTCGAGTTCTGCTTCCACATGAATGGTCCCTGCACATGGATCAGGTACTCAGAATCTTCCAGGAATGGGGAACCCCGGACATAGACCTATTTGCAAGTCCGTGGAATGCCAAACTTCCCCGGTTCTGTTCCAGAATTCCGTGTCAGGGAGTTCAGGCCAAGGATGCCTTCCTCCTTCATTGGGGTCAGGACTTCCTGTATGCCTTTCCACCCATTCCTTTGATTCCCAAGACTCTGTTCAAACTTCAGAGGGATCAAGGATCTATGATCCTCATAGCTCCACACTGGCCACGCCAAGTGTGGTACCCTCTACTTCTGCATCTCTCCCAAGCCCCCTCCCTGGACTTGGGAGCTGCTCCAGACCTTCTGTCTCAGGAGGAGGGGACTTTGTGGCATCCAAACCCCAAGTCCCTTCACCTCAGAGCCTGGTTACTGAAGGCCTAGACCTTCAAGACTTCAATCTTTCGCAGCAAGTGAGAGATATCCTCCATGCTTCCAGGAAACCTTCCACTAGGCGTTCCTATGCTTTTAAATGGAAAAGATTTTCCATTTGGTGTGCTCAACAGGGTCTTGACCCTCTGGCACTTCCTGTGAATTCTCTATTAGAATATCTCCTGCATCTTTCCAATGCAGGTCTTAAGACGAATTCAGTAAGGGTCCATTTAAGTGCTATTGCAGCATCCCTTAAGCCTATCAATGGACAACCTGTTTCCTCTCATCCTCTTATTGCAAGATTTATGAGAGGCCTAACTTAAACTAAACCTCCCATTCGACCTCCTCCGGTGGCATGGGACTTAAATTTGGTTCTTGGTCAGCTTATGAAGCCACCTTTTGAACCCTTAGCCACTACCTCCTTGAAATTTATTTCCTGGAAGGTTATTTTCCTTATTGCAATCACTTCTGCTCGCCGCATCAGTGAACTACAGGCCTCAGTGGCTAATCCACCTTATACAAGGTTCCATCATGATAAGGTAGTCCTTAGGACAAATCCTTACTTTATGCCTAAAGTGGTCTCACCTTTTCATCTTAATCAAGAGGTATATTTACCTGTCTTTTTTCCAGCTCCTCATGCATCCACTGCAGAGAGGAACCTTCATACTCTAGATTGTAAAAGAGCTCTTGCTTTTTACTTACACAGGACACAGCAACATAGAAAGTCTTCCCAACTTTTTGTTGCTTTTGATCCTTCTCATTTAGGGCTTCCAGTCTCTAAAAGAACACTGTCCAATTGGATTGCTCAGTGTATTTCTTTTGCTTACCAGAGTAAGAACCTTTCTCTGGAGGGCCATGTCACAGCTCACAATGTGAGGGCCATGGCCACCTCTATGGCTCATCTTCATTCTGTGTCCATCGACCAGATCTGTCGAGCAGCCACCTGGGCCTCGGTTCATACCTTCACAGCCCATTACTGTTTGGACAAGGACTCCCGCCGGGATGCCTTGTTTGGTCAGGCTGTCCTCAGACACCTGTTCCATTCTTGACCAACTCCTGCCCTCCTTCCCTGAATGGATGCCTGAGATCTATAGGAGGAGGTAGAGCCCTTCCCAGGGTCTCATAACCTTGGGGATCTCCCAGGCATCTTAGCTAGGGAGTCCCCATATGTGAGGACTTATTCCTGCTTGTTCCTGGAGATAGCACAGTTACTTACCTGTAACAGGTGATCTCTGGGAACAGCAGGAATTAGTCCTCACAACCCTCCCACCTCCCCAAGGAGTTGTATCTCTCTTTGTCTTTCCTTTCCTCTCTCTCTCTATTGTCTCAGCTTTAAACTTGAACTGAGGAGAGTTGGTAGGAAAGGCGGGAAGGCAGCGCACATGCGCTGTGGGATGCCCCAAAAGCTTTCATTCTGGGAAGCTGGGGAGCATTCCCGCGCAGGCTCCGTCGGTACCGACGTACCCATATGTGAGGACTAATTCCTGCTGTTCCCAGAGATCACCTGTTACAGGTAAGTAACTGTGCTATTTCCGCATATCACTCCTGAATCTATCCCCCTTCACCCTCATCCCATGTCCCCTCGTAGCAGAACTTGCTTTCAATTGAAAGAGGCTCTCCCCCTGAACATTTATGCCATGGAGGTATTTAAACATCTCAATCATATCACCTCTATCCCGCCTTTCATCTAAGGTATTGTCGTCACCCTAGCCTGGGCCAAAGGCCTAAAGGCGCAGGGCTGCCAATATTAGTCCTTAAATAAAGAATTATACTATCCTTGTCCACAGCTTGGACTTCTGGGACTTGTAGTTGTTTCTCCTTATTTAAAGACAGTAGTGTGAAACTGATGTTTTTTTTAAAAGGCAAACAAGAAATGTATTTATCTTCCCCAAAAGCACTAAGGCTCAACACAAACGTTAGGATTCTTCTCCAAGCAATAACATCAGGAAATTATACACAAACTAAAACTGAAACTGCTTCGTAAGCCTTTTAACATGTGTAGCTGTTTTCATCAAACGTTCAGCAAACAAAACATAGCTTCTTCCTTCAGGCAAAGCAAAATGTCCAATTTTTTTGTCTTCTGCTTCTTTAGTAATTCAAATACAAATTATGCAAGTATCCTTTCTTATTAGAAGTGGTTCCTAGCCTTAACCCAGATAGGGTAACTCACCCTGTTTCTTCAGTGCTTTCTTGGTTAAAGAATTTTTATCAGAAAGCTTTCAATCTGCCTTCTGGCACAATGAACAGTCCATTGCTAATTCCTCAGTTATAGAATCCTGCTCAGGACAGTCTACCTGCATCTCTACAGCATGCACGTCTGACTCTGAGCTTTCAGGAACTGTTTCTGGCTTAATGCTCTGTAAGAGCTCCTGGACTTCTCTCCACAGGTGCTCTCCACAATAAGGAACGTTTATACCTGGAATGTGAGGATTCCTTCTCTGGATCAACTGCCTCAGTTCTTTTAACTTGTTCAACCCTGGTTCTCTCCAACAAGCTGGTTTCTGGTCACTTCTAGCTGTGAGTTTGTCCACCCACCTTTTGGCAGCCTGAACTCTTTGAGCTGGTCCACGTACCGTTTGAACTGCAGCCTGACCCTCGTCAGCAATTCTCCTAGCCACACCTCGGCTGGCTTCAGGACTAACAGCCCTCCTCCTGTAAGCTTGGCTTTCTTTATGGCTGCTACTTTCACTGCTGAGCTCCTCACTGAAATCTTCACCGTTCTCCTCCACGGTGATCTCCTTTCTGCTCCCCGGTGCTGGCTCCTTTCCCTTTCCTCCCCTGGGTTTATAAGGCTGTTTCTTAACTAGCGTACACTGCTTCCTACTCAGGTGTTTTTCATTACTCCCCAAGCCTGCACTTAGGTTAGCAGAGCTTGCGTGTGGCCTGACTTTACCTGCACTCTGCACTCTGAAAGCTGTGAATTCCCTGTCTGTCTCTCTCCTTAAAGGTATATTTACAATTTTTCTCTATTTCCTTGGGCTCAGCAGAGCTCTCCTCATCACAGTATACATATTAAGATCCTTAAGACTGTCCTCATATGCTTTATAATAAAGACAACTAGCCATTTTAGTAGCCACCCTCTGCACCGACTCCATCCTGTTCACATCCTTTTGAAGGTGCGGTCTCCAGAATTGCACACTATACTCCAAATGAGGTTGCACCAAAGACTTATACAGAGGCACTAAAACCTCCTTTTTTTCTGCTAGCCATTCTTCTCCGTATGCACCCAAGCATCCTTCTAGCTTTTGCCGTCGCCTTTTCTACCTGTTTAGCTACTTTAAGATCATCAGACACAACCCGCCTAGGTCCCGCTCTTCTTTAGTGGACAAAAGTACTTCACCCCCTATACTATATTGCTCCCTTGGATCGCTGCAGCCCAAATCCCAGCTGCAGCCCAAATCCCAGCTGCCAAATTCTGGACCATTCTTCAAGCTTAGCTTGTGGGGATCTCCTGCACTTCAGCTTATGTTTTCCCAGTAGAAAGTATATTCGTGTTACAGATCCTGGTGTAAATATTTGTACTCCTATCTCTTGTTAGGTAGAGTTGTTGCTGTGAAAGGAAGGAGAAATATGATTATTTTGGAGAGACAAGTTTACCTTGCAGGTGCTGAATGTTTCTTAGAGTTGTGTGTTCCTTCAGGGTAATGAATTTGTTAATGAAATGAGATGACATCAAAATTTGAATATTCTTTTCTGCATAATTGGTAGCAAGTGGAAACATCCTAGCATAATGACTGAAAACAAAATGTGCCATGCTGGGTCAAAAAATCAAGCCCAGCAAAGAGAGGTTGGTGTGTAATAAAACTTGACATTTTTCTGTTCGTTTTAAATATATTTTGTAAACCGCATAGGTTGATTCAGATATGCAGTATATCAAATAAAGAGAAACATAAACATTTAATGTTGCAGTCTGTTTACCTGAAAATTTATCATCAGGTGCACTCTAAGGCATTAGTGTGTAACTAGCATGGTTCAGGCTCGTGTTTGCCTGGTGCCTATCCATGTTACCTCTGGGCCCCTCAAAAACTCAGGTCTTATTATGCTACTGGTAATAGGAAATACTTACTGAAAGTGTAGTAGGTGCTTAGAATCACCTGTCAATGAGACCATAGTAAACAAAACTGTGACATAATGCACACATGCTTGGGACAAATACGGTGTACAGTGCTAAAGAAAAGTGGATGGAAGGTGATGGTAGGCCATGCTGTGGTGTTGTCTTTTTATATGGAAACATATATACATCTATACAGAATGATTGAGGGCCAACATGGGGGATTAACAAAGTCTGTTTGCACTGAGCAGCAGGACAGCTGGGTGAATTTATATTCCTGAAGCCATCTTTAAGACTACCTGTACTTTGGATCTCAGTGTGGTCTTCATTCCATTGATGAGACATCCCTTTGAAACTACAATATACATTCTTCTAATTTCAAACATCTAACAGTTAAATTGCAATTACTTCTTCCTTAAAAATCAATAAGCTTCCAGTGTTGATGACCTGATTGTTCTTTCAGCTTTTCTTTATAGATCTCATCCATCAAGGGCTCAAACAACCCTACACATTTGCAAATGTTTAAATTAAATGATTGTTTCAGAAAAGCCCCTGAAGCCAGGGCTTCTATATCAGAAGATCCAGAACCCAGCTGCAAGTGGGCCCCCTTCCTTGAGCACCCTTTCTCCCAACCCCACAATGCAAGAGCTGCAAGGAGCAGAAAGAAGTCACAGCACACATGGGATTGTACTGTAGAAGGCACTTTGACATAGACAGAATTGAAAATTTTAGGAACTCCACCCAAACCTTTATCTTATATGATTCTTGTAGACCTTGGAAAATGTTTTAAGCATTAGATTTTCTTTCTACAGCAAGTTTCTTTTCATGGTCTCTCTTGACTTGCCTTATTATTTATTTATTTATGCGTTCATTCCGAGCATTTCGTAGTACTGTTTTATATCTTATTTGCCATGTAGTGTGCCAAAGGGAGTTCCTAACATCACCGGATTTAGCCAAAGATTGTTTTCATATACTGATCCAGGTGGATCAGGGATGATAGCTGCATTTTGCCATGCTTGGCTCACATTTTCAATTTGCAGTCCTTCCCTTTGGCCTTTTCACCACCCCGGGGACATTCTGCAAGGTTGTGGTGGTGGTGGCTGCTGTGCTATGGCGCCAAGGGATATATGTACACCCATTTCAGGATGATTTGCTCATCTGAGCCAGATCTCTGTCAGAAGTCTTTAGGGTTTCAGCCTGTGTGATGCTCTTTCTTGGAAGCCTCGGCTGGGTGATCGTTCTGGGGAAGAGTCAGTTGGAGCCTTCCTTATCCCTGGAATTCCTGAGAGCATGGATTGACTTGTGTGGGCAGACACATCCTGCCTGAGGAGAGAGTGCAGAAGTTGTTGAACTGACTGGCGGTGTTCTGTTCAACAGGCTCAGAGAGTTGGGATTATCTTGGCTTGATAGTCATGGCAATTGAGACGGTACTGTGGGCAAGTGCTCATAGGTGGCCACTCCAGTGGCCTTTGCTGATTTAGAGGTCCCTGAGGACTTCGAGCTCAGGCTCCCACTCCAGCTGGAGGTACGAGCCATCCTGCGGTGGTGGCAACAGCAACGTCATCTAAAAAAAAAAACAAAGGAGAAAAATAATTATTCAGCAGACAATCACTTGTAGATTATTCTGTCACCAGATGCCAGTCACGGGCTGGGGAGTCCATTGTCAAACCAGGCAGCTCTGGGCCAGTGAAGCCACAGGGAGGTGGTGTAATCCATCAGCCCTCTCAAAGCAAGGGCCATCCAGTTGGCTTTCTTGCGTTTCCAGCCCTTGGTCAAGGTCAGGGTGGTGCAAGTGTTCTCAAACAATGCCGTGGTAGTAGCATATATCAATTGGCAAGCTGGTACAAGGAATGCTGGAGTGGCCCTAGAGATGACTCTTGTTCATCTGGACAGAAAAGATCTTTCTCGCTTTATCTTCTCAGCACATTATTGGGGTGGACAACGTGAAGGTAGACTTCCTCAGTCATCACTCTCTCGATCCTGGAGAGTGGAAGTTAAGGCAGGAGGTGTTGCAGAAGATTCTTCACCATTGGGGGTTGTCCCGAGATGGATCTGATGGCAACCCAATCTAAGGCCAAAGCAAGCCTTTTTCTTCAGTCGATGTTTGGAAACAGGCTCCAAGGGCATCTCAAAGTGGTGCCTGCTGTAGGTGTTTTCTGCATGGCCACTTGTGAGACTTGGATTTTGGTGCATAGAGCATAATCCGGGCTGTATTGTTCTGGTAGTGCCGGATTGGCTGAAGAGACGATGATTCTGGGACCTGATGTGGCTCCTGCAGGAACCTCCTCTACGACTGTCCCCATTCCGGGGACATTTGTGCCATGGGTCGCTTATTCTAGATGACCCGGCCCCCTTCTCGCTTATGGCTTGGCTCATGAAGGGAGGCATTTGACATGTAAAGGCTGTTCTCCCATGGTAGTTTCCACTCTTCTCAAGACCAGGAGAGGTTCTACGAGCCTGCATATATGCAGGTCTGGTGCTTCTTTGAGCATTGGTGTGGTGCACAAGGCTTGTTCCTGAGACAGTGAAGGTGCTGTCTCTGCTGTCCAGGTGGCAGCTTTGTCCTGTTTCAGAGATCTGGTGGCTGGACGGTCTTTGGCTTTGCAACAGCATATTTTATATTTTCTGCATTACCCCCTTAGGTCAGTTGTCTCTTCCTGGGATCTCTGTCCACTGCTCTGGGCCCTGATTTTGGAGCCCTTGAGCCTTTGAAGCATGCTACTCTTAAGGATTTAGGGCCCGATATCGTACTGAAATGGCATACCTGTCACCACCAAACTCTAACCTCAGATATTCAATGCTGGGGTCATATGCGGCTTCGGCATTGAATATCTGGGGTCACTCCACAGCCTCCAGTGCCACAAAAGCTAACCGGCTATAGCGATATTGCACTGCTACCTGGTTAGCTTCCGTGGATAAAACTAGGCCAAATTTTGCAGCACCTAGTTTTACCTGCAGGTCGCTAACCAGGTAGCGGTACAATATTGCTGTTACCCGGTTAGTGGCTGTCACTGCCCACGACACGCCCCAGAATTCCCATGACATGCCCTGCTGATAAGCGGTTAGCATTGGGGCGTGTAGTGGACATAATCAAGGATATTCAGTGGCACTAACCGTGTTAGTGCCGTTGAATATCCCATTCAGCAGCATTTACACAGTTAACATAAGAACATAAGATATGCCAAGCTCAGTATCTTGTTTCCAGCAGTGGCCAATGTAGGTCACAAGTACGTAGCAGGTTCCCAGAAGACACACAGGTTCCACAATGCTTGTATTGGGGCAAGCAGTAGATTTCCCGGGTCCTCTTTAATAATGGTTTACGGACATTTCCTCGAAGAACTTATCCTAACCTTTTTTAAACCCAGCTATACTAACAGCTTTTACTACATCTTCTGGTAACGAATTCAGAGTTTGAATATGCATTGAGTGAAAAAAATATTTTCTCTTATTAGTCTTAAACGGGTTTGCATGTCTCCTAGTCTTTCTACCTTTTGATGACATAAACAATCAATATACATTTATCTGTTCCACTCTATTCATTAATTTATAGACCTCTATCATATGAGGTCTATAATTTATAGACCTCATATGATAGAGGTCTATAAATTAATGAATTAATTTATAGACCTCTATCATATGAGGTCTATAATTTATAGACCTCATATGATAGAGGTCTATAAATTAATGAATAGAGTGGAACAGATAAATGTATTTTTTGAATTCAGATACTGTCCTCATCTCTACCACCTCCACTGGGAAACTATTCCACAGATCCACCACTCTTTCCGTAAAGAAATATTTCCACATATCACTCCTGAATCTATCCCCCTTCACCCTCATCCCATGTCCCCTCATAGCAGAACTTGCTTCCCCCTGAACATTTATGCCATGGAGGTATTTAAAGATCTCAATCATATCACCTCTATCCCGCCTTTCCTCTAAGGTGTACATATTAAGATCCTTAAGACTGTCCTCATATGCTTTATAATGAAGACCACTAACCATTTTAGTAGCCACCCTCTGTACTGACTCCATCCTATTTATATCCTTTTGAAGGTGTGGTCTCCAGAATTGCACACTATACTCCAAATGAGGTCGCACCAAAGACTTATACAGAGGCACTATCATCTCCTTTTTTCTGCTAGCCATTCCTCTCCGTATGCACCCAAGCATCCTTTTAGTTTTTGAAATCACCTTTTCTACCTGTTTAGCTACTTTAAGATCATCAGACACAACCACGCCTAGGTCCCACTCTTCTTTAGTGGACAAAAGTACTTCACCCCCTATACTATATTGCTCCCTTGGATTGCTGCAGCCCAAATGCATGACCTTACATTTTTTAACATTAAATCCCAGCTTCCAAATTCTAGACCATTCTTCAAGCTTAGCTAGATCCCTCCTCATGTTATCTATACCTTCCTGGGTGTCTACTCTATTGCAGAGTTTGGTATCATCCGCAAAGAGGCAAACCTTATCCGACAGCCCTTCCGCTATATCACTAACAGATGTTAAAAAGAATCAGATCAAGGACAGATCCCTGGGGCACACCACTAGTAACATCCTTCTCCTCAGAGTGAGCTCCATTTACCTGTACTCTGTTGCCTCCCACCCAACAAATTTCTAACCAAAGCAGTAACTTTAGGGTCCATCCCTAGGATGCTCAGTTTGTTTTTAAGTCGCCTGTGAGGAACAGTGTCAAAGGCTTTACTGAAATCTAAATATACCACAGCTAGGACTCTCCCTCGGTCCAACTCCCTGGTCACCCAGTCAAAGAAATCAATCAGATTTGTCTGACAAGACCTGCCTCTGGTGAATCCATGCTGCCTCGGATCCTGTAATCCGCTGGACTCCAGAAACCTCACTATTTTCTCTTTCAGCAGCATTTCCAATAATTTACTCACCACCGAAGTTAAACTAACCGGCCTGTAGTTTTCAACCACATCCTTACTTACACTTTTGTGTAAAGGGACCATATCTGGTCCCATCACTTTGTCTACTTTAAGTTGAGCTAGTTTCTCACGAACATAGTCTTCTGAAAATTGTTCAAGATGTCCCTCGCTTCTGTTCCTGTTTGTGGGTGGTTTCTGAGGTCCTGCTCCTGGTTCTTCATCTATGAACACAGAACAGAAGTATTTGTAAAGCAATTCTGATTTATCTTCATCATCTTCTACATATTCCTCCCCTTCACCCTTGACAATACCACTTTTGCCCTTCCTCTTCTCACTAACATATCTGAAAAATGTCTTATCCCCCCATTTTATTGCATTGGCTATTTCCTCCTCTTTTTGAATCTTTGCTTTCCTGACTACTTTGCTAGCTTCTCTAAGTTTATCCAAATATAGATGCCTGTCTTTCTCTCTCTGTGATCTCTTGTATTTCATGAAGGCCTCCCTCTTTTTCTTCACCTTTTCAGCTACTTCTTTCGAAAGCCATAGCGGTCTCCTTTTCCTTTTACCTTTATGCTTATTTTATGCTTATTTTTATTTTATCCTATTGCTATAAAGGGATCCACTATATCTGTCCCATGCCATTTTGAATTCTGTCACTTTGTTTGCCCCCACCACTGTCATCGGGAGGGATTCCAAGCATCCACCACCCTTTCATTGAGAAAGTATTCCTGACGTTGCCTTTCAGTTCCTGACATTGCCTTGCAGCTTCATGTTATGCCCTCTAGTTTTACAGCTTCCCCGTCTTATAGGAACATAGTATATGACGGCAGATAGAACTTTGCATCATGTAACCATAGTTTGGGTTGTTCTTTCCTAGGTGCATAACTTTGCACTTGTCCACATTAAATTTCATCTTCTATTTGAAAGTCCAATCTTCCAATTTATCAAGTTCCTCTCACAATTTTTCACAATCCTCTTGGGTTTTAACAAGATTGAATAATTTTGTGTCATCTGCAGATCTGATTACCTTACTTGTTATTCCCATTTCCAGTCATTTACCAATATTTTAAAAAGCAGCAGACCCAGCGCAGATTTCTGGGGTATTCCACTATTCACCTTTCTCATTTAGTGCTATATATTCTAACTCTCCCATCTTATTTTTTAGACTTCTAGCATTTGCATACAAGATTTTAGAGGTTGTATTTTATTCATATTAATCTGGTTATTGGTAGACAGGGTTAATTTGGAATCTTTAAGCTCTGTCTGCTCTGTACTTAAGGGCATTTGGGTTACTTTTGTCTTTATTGGAACCTCTCTGTCGATATGCCCTAACTTGAAAGACTAGAAAAGGGGACTGTTACTTCTGGAGAGAGATCTGCAATTGTGAGTATATACTTCTGGGAATTTTCTGAAAGGAATTCTTTTTATTAAAGCTAATTAATCTGTGAACCCACTATTTTTTGTTAAATCAGTCAGAGCCTAGTAGCAGCAGTTTAAGTTTACATTTAAAACACAGAAGAGAGCTTTCTGGTTAAATTTCATACCCAGCAGAGAGCTTGCAGTTTAAATTTCATAATAAGTTAGAGCCTAGCAGCAGCAAAGAGCTATAATTTAAATCAAATAAGAATATAGCTTACCTCAGCAGCACAGGACAGGGTACTGTGTAGCAGCCCTCTTTTAATGTGTTATTAAAAAAATAAGATGGGAGAGTTAGAATCTATAGCACTAAATGAGAGGTTAGATATGATTGGAATATCAGAGACATGGTGGAAGGAGGACAACCAGTGGGACACTGTGATACCTGGGTACAAACTATATCGTAATGATAGAGCTGATCAAATTGGTGGAGGGGTTGCACTCTATGTTAGAGAGGGCATTGAGTCAGAAAGGATTAAAGTTTTGCAGGAAACAAAATTTGTTGTAGAATCTCTATGGATTGAAATTCCATGTAAAAAGGGGAAGGCAATGGCAGTGGGGGAGTACTATCAACCACCGGGCCAGAATGAACAAATGGATGATGAAATGCTCAAAGAAATCAAGGAAGCTAACAAACGTTACAGCGCAGTAATAATAATGGGTGATTTCAATTACCCCGGTATCGACTGGGTCAGTGTCATGGCAGGACATGCTAGGGAGATAAAGTTCCTAGATGACATAAATGACTGCTTCTTGGAGTAGCTGGTTCATGAACCGACCAGAGGGGAAGCCATATTAGACCTAGTCCTTAGTGGAACACCAGATCTAGTGCAAGAGCTAAGGGTGTTGGGGCCACTTGGCAATAGTGATCATAGCATGATCGCCTTTGATTTAATTAGTGGAGGAGGGATAGTATGGAAATCCACAGTACTACCTTTTAACTTTCGAAAGGGAGACAATGATAAAATGAGGAAAATAGTTAAGAAAAAACTAAAAGGAGCAGTTGCAAAGGTTAAAGACTTACATCAAGCTTGGGTGTTGTTGAAAATACTATCTTGGAAGCCCAGACCAGCTGTATTCCACGCTTTATGAAAAGTGGAAGGAAGTCCAAAAAACTGCCAGCATGGTTTAAAGGTGAGGTCAGAGAGGCTGTTGCCAAAAAAGTATCTTTCAGGAAATGGAAAAAAGAGCCAAACGATGAAACCTGGAAACAGCACAAGCACTGGCAAGTCAAATGCAAGGCATTGATAAAGCAGGCAAAGGGAGAATTTGAGAAGAAGCTTGCTGTGGAAGCAAAAACACAAAATAAAGATTTTTTCAAGTACATTCGTAGCAAAAAACCTGTGAGAGAGTCAGTTGGTCCATTAGATGATAGAGGAGTTAAAGGGGCACTAAGAGGCGACAAGGCAATAGCGGAGAAACTGAATGAATTCTTTGCTTCGGTCTTTACTGAGGAAGATGTAGGGATATTACCCATGACTGAAGTGGTATTTAAAGGTGCGGAAGAATTGAAGGAAATATCAATACATCGGGAAGATGTATTACAACTATTAGATAAACTGAAGAGTAGCAAATCACCTGGGCCGGATGGTATACATCCAAGGGTGTTGAAAGAACTGAAATATGAGATTGCAGACCTGCTATTAGTAATCTGTGAACTATCATTAAAATCATCTCTAATACCTGAAGATTGGAGGATCGCCAATGTAACACCAATTTTTAAAAGGGTTCCAGGGGTGATCCGGGAAACTACAGACCGGTGAGCCTGACGTCAGTACCGGGAAAAATGGTAGAAACCATCATAAAGAATAAAATTACTCAGCATGTAGATAGTCATGGCCTAATGGGAGACAGCCAACATGGCTTTAGACAAGGAAGATCTTGTCTTACTAATCTGTTATGTTTTTTTGAAAGTGTGAATAAACAGGTGGACAAAGGTAAGTCGGTTGATATAGTGTATCTGGACCTTCAGAAAGCCTTTGACAAGGTCCCTCATCAGAGACTTTTGGCAAAACTAAAGAGTCATGGGATAGGAGGCAGTGTACTACTGTGGATCAAGAACTGGTTAAAAGATAGAAAGCATAGGGTAGGGCTAAATGGCCAATTTTCCCAAAGGAGAAACGTGAATAGTGGTGTACCCCAGGGATCTGTGCTGGGTCCGCTGCTTTTTGACATATTCATAAATGACCTGGAAAGTGGAATAACGAGTGAGGTTATCAAATTTGCAGATGACACAAAACTACTTAAAGTTGTTAAAACCCAAGAGGATTGTGGAAAATTGAAAGAGGATCTTGATAAATTGGAAGACTGGGCATCAAAATGGCAGATGAAATTTAATGTGGACAAGTGCAAAGTTATGCACCTAGGGAAGAACAACCCAAACTATGGTTACACGATGCAAGGTTCCACATTAGGAACCACCACCCAGGAAAAAGATTTAGGCGTCATTGTGGATACCATGTTAAAACCCTCGGCCCAGTGTGCAGCAGCGGCCAAGAGAGCAAATAGAATGCTAGGTATGATAAGGAAAGGAATGGAAAATAAAACAAAAGATATTATAATGCCTCTATATCGTTCCATGGTGAGACCGCACCTTGAATATTGTGTGCAATTCTGGTTGCCGTATCTTAAAAAGGATATAGCGATTTTAGAAAAGGTTCAGAGAAGAGCCACCAATATGATAAAGGGGATGGAAGGATACTCCTATGAAGAAAGGCTAAAAAGTTTAGGGCTCTTTAACCTGGAAAAGAGACGGCTGAGGGGAGATATGATAGAAATCTATAAATTAATGAATGGAGTGGAAAGGGTAAGCGTAGATCGATTGTTTACCTTATAAAGGCTAGGGGACATGCAATGAAGCTACAGGGTAAACTATTTAAGACTAATAGAAGAAAATATTTTTTCACTCAACGTGTAATCAAACTCTGGAATTTGTTACCGGAGGATGTAGTAAAGGCTGTTAGTGTAGCTGCGTTTAAAAAAGGTTTGGACAAGTTCCTGGAGGAAAGGTCCATAAACCATTATTAAGAAGGGACCCAGGATATCAATGCTTGAACCAATACAAGCATTGTGGAACCTGTGTCCCTTGGGGAAACTGCTAGGTACATATGACCTAGATTGGCCACTGTTGGAAACAGAATATTGGGCTTGATGGACCTTGATCTGACCCAGTATGGCATATCTTATGTTCTTATGTGAACCAAGTGGTTTGTCTGCCCTACTATAAGTAGCAGTGTTAAGGAAGAGACAAGGACTTTCGCCTTGTGGCTGTCCGGAGAGTGCTTCTCTGGTACTTGAAGGTTACAAAGTCCTTTCATAAGTTGGATCATCTTTTTGTGCTGATTGCTGGACCTCATAAGTTTGGTATGGCTGCCAAGTCTACTTTGGGATGCTGGCTCAAGGAGGCCAGTCCCTCAACATATTTGTTACGGAACTGGCCGGTTCTGAAGGGGTTACACAAATATTCTATTTGAACACAGGCATCCTTGTGGGCGGAGCATAGCTTGGTAGCCTCCTCAAACATTTGTCAGGCGGCATTGTGGGCATCACTTTCCCCTTTTGTCAAGCATTGGCACTTGGATGTCTATGCTCAGGTGGACACAGCCTTTGGTCAGAGGTTTTAAAAGCTACAGTCAAACCTCGGTTTTCATGATTAATCCGTTCAAAAAAGTCTGACTAAAACCGAATGTCTGAAAACTGAAGCAATATTTCCCATAAGAAATAATGTAAATCCAATTAATCCATTCCAGACACCCAAAAATATTCCCAAAAAATACATTTTATGGAGAATAACTATATTTTTACATACAGAAAACAATGAGAAATAAATATAAATGACTGATGAAATGGATAAATGAACATTTAACATCACTTTTACTTTTATTGAAGACTCTTGTTGGCAAGATGCAGCCAGACACCCAGAGAGATCAGGCACAGGAATTAAAAAAAAAAGAACAAAACAAGAAGGATCCACAAAAAAAAAAAATCCTCCATAAAGGCGCCAGCCACAGCCACCGGAAACACCACTCTCCCGCTCAGGCAACCTGGAACGTAGAGCTGAGCATGCGTTCCAGAGCCATGTGGCAATGGCTGCAGCAGCACGGGCCCCCGAAGTCTCAGCCAGGCAGCAGAACACTTCTCTCACCTGCCCGATCCTCACAGGACAGCACACACACACAGATTCTCTGATCGCTGACTCTCTCCCCCGCCTCCGATTCTCAGCAGCAGCAGGACTGGCAAGTTTGGAAGACCCCTATCAGCAGGGAGTCCCACAGGGAATCCTAATTGAGCGTCAGAGCATCAGAGCATCAGAACAGCTCCCGGCACTTCTCTCACCTCACTGGACAGCACACACACAGAGATTCTCTGATCCCCGACTCTCTCCCCCGCCTCCGATTCTCAGCATCAGACCAGCAAAACAGCTCCCGGCACTTCTCTCACCTCACTGGACAGCACACACACAGAGAGTCTCTGATCGCCGTCTCTCCCCCCCCCCCCCTCCAATTCTCAGCATCAGACCAGCAGAACAGCTCCCAGCACTTCTCTCACCTCACGGACAGCACACACACAGAGATTCTCTGATCGCCGACTCTCTCCCCCGCCTCCGATTCTCAGCATGAGACCAGCAGAACAGCTCCTACTGTACTGTCCACCCCCCCCCCCCCCCCCGGTACAGACCATTTTAAATTGTATGAAAACCAAGTGGATGTACGAGAACCGGGACAAAACTGCAATGAAAAAAGTCGTCGAAAACCGAAGCTAACGAAAACTGGGGCATACGAAAACCGAGGTTTGACTGTACTGTGTTTTCTTCCCATTGTCAAAAACCCAATTCACAGTAGTGTTGCTGAAAAATACCACACAAAAATATAAATGAAGCCATAGCAGAGAAGAGTTGTGTGTTTGAAGAAGTGAGACGAGTTGAATATTTGAAGAATACATTAGTGTTTTTTTCTTTGAGATTTGTTTTCCTCATTTTTTGGAATGTATATTATATTTTTGTGTGGTGTTTTCTTTCCGCCCAGTAGAGACATAGTTTGGTATGTCCCACTTGTCTGGAGTGGTCTAGCAGGACGATATGGAAAATGATATTTTTCTTACCAGATAATGTCCTTTCCTTGAGTCCTGCTAGACCAGTCCAGGAACCGCCCCTGGAATTGTGTTGGTTTGTTATAATATGGTAGTAGCTTTTGGTCCACAATAATCTGAGTGATTTGTCCTGTGGGCTCATAACCTACTGACAAACCTGTGCATCCTAATACTGTACATAGTTTGCTGCTGTTTGGTTAAATGTTGTTACCTTTGTCAGGACTGTACCAAGCTAGAAATGTACCCTGTGTAACTAACTAATCTGGTGCCCCCCCATCTACCCAACCATGTGCAGGAACTCACTATTTTTGAGCTTCCTGGAAGCCCAGTGATGATATCAATGCCCCTTTCTTACTTGCGCCCTTCTCACACAACCCTAGGCATGGTCCTGGCCCTCATTGAGGTTGTATGAGGTTTGTCATTCCTTACTATATTCTTGGGTACGAATACTGATTTGCCCCTAGTGGCTCAGGATGATTGAGGCAGGGGAGTGATTTCTGTGGAAGAGCTGTCGGGTAAGGTTTGCTTGTTTGTAGATGATACCAAAATCTGCAATAGAGTAGACACCCAGGAAGGAGTAGATAACATGCGGAGGGATCTAGCTAAAATAGAAGAATGGTCTAGAATTTGACAGCTGAAATTTAATGCTAAAAAGTGCAGGGTCATGCATTTGGGCTGCAAAAGTCCAAAGGAGTGGCACAGGGTAGGGGATGAGGTACTTCTGTCCACAAAAGAAGAGCGGGACCTGGGCTTAATTGTGTCTGACAATTTTAAAGTAGCTAAACAGGTAGAAAATGTGTCTGCAAAAGCCAGAAGGATGCTTGGGTGAATAGGGAGAGTAATGGCCAGCAGAAAAAAGGAGGTGATAATGCCTCTGTATAAGTCTTTGGTGCAATCTCATTTGGATATAAGCAGGTTGGAATAGGTACAGAGGGTGGCTACTAAAATGGTTAGTGGTCTTCGTTATGAAGCATATGAGGACAGACTTAAAGATCTTAATATGTATACTTTAGAGCAGAGGTTCCCAACTCCAGTCCTGGAGGGCCAAACACCATTCAGGTTTTCAGGCTGACCCTAATGAATATACATGAGATATATTTGACTACAATGGGGGCAGTGCATGCAAATACATCTCATGCATATTTATTAGGGACAGCCTGAAAACCTGAATGGTGTTTGGCCCTCCAGGACTGGAGCTGGGAACCTCTGCTTTAGAGGAAAGGCAGGATAGGGGCGATATGTTAGAGACATTTAAATATCTCCATGGCAAAAATGCACAGGAGGGTCTCTTTCAATTGAAGGCAAGCTCTGCTACGAGGGGACATGGGATGAGAGTGAAAGGGAATAGACTCAGGAGTAATATGCGCAAATATTTCTTTACGGAAGAGTGGTAGATGCGTGGAATAGTCTCCCAATGGAGGAGGTGGACAAGAAGACAGTATCTGAATTCAAAAAAGCATGGGGCAAACAGAGAGAATCTCTAAAGGTAAAAAGGGGACTATTTTAGCTGATATGGAAGGGCAGACTGGATAGGCCATGTTGTTTTTTTCTGTCTCTATGTTTCTATATCATTGAAAGCTGAACATTTTATTGGCTCTGTCTTCATTCATCTGCTGGTAGGGGGAACACAACCCACTTGTCTGGACTCAAGGAAAGGATATTATCTGGTAAGTTAAATGTCACCTTTTTAGATAATATCCATGTGTCCTACAAACTTCCAATGCTGATAGCTGCTCATTTTAGCTTTTCTGACTAATTTCTTCATTTTATCATAAACTTCCTTTATAAAATTAATTGTTACAATAGTAGTTTTCTATTATGTACTCCTGCCAATAATTATGACAAATTTGATTACATTGTAATCACTATTGCCAAATGGTCCACCACCGTTAACTCTTCCAACAGGTCTACATTTCAGATCTAGTAGATTCACTTCCAGTCCTTGAGGACCACAAATGGGTCATATTTTCAGGATCCTTAATGAATATTTATGAGATATATTTGCATGTATACCACCTCCTGAAAAGCTGATCTGTTGGTGGCTTCATGGACTAGGAGTGAATACCGCTGCACTAGATATAAAGTAATTTCCTATCCTATCAGTGTCTGGACCATCAAGTCCATTGAACCATTATTTATGGCATCTAGAAATATTAACTTGCTAGCATGGCCAGAGAAATGTATCCAATTAATGTTGTTGTTAAGTGCCATCAAGTTGGTGTCACCTCATGGCGATCCTTTGGATAGTTGTCCTCAACTGTGTTCGGTCTTCAGTCAAGTGGCTCATTGTTGATAGAGTGACATCCATAGCTGCTGTTATTGTATCGATCCATCTCATTGCTGGCCTTCCTCTTTTGTATTGACCTTCAACCTTGCCCAAGCATGATGACTTTCTCTAATGATCTCTCTTTACAAAATGTGTCCAAAGTATGAAAGTCGAAGTCTTGTCATCTGAGCTTCTAAAGAAAGCTTAGGTTTGATCTCCTTTAGTACTGACCAGTTTGTTCTTCAGGCAGTCCATATTTTATCCATGGTATTAATGTTAGAGTAATTGAAATCTTCTTTTATTACTGTGTTGCCAAATTTGTTAGCCTAATTTCTGTTAACATTCCATTATTTTTATACCTCCACTTCTATAGTGCTAAAATTCAGCATTGCATTTTGTTTCCTGTGGGACTTTTATGTTGTTTGACTTTATGCCATCTTTAATGTATAGTCCCATTCCTCCACCAATTTGAATCTACTATATAAATTTTGTTATAATTCCATTGGTGTTCCTCTTTCCACCAGTTCACAGAGATACCAGTTATATCTACATCTTCATTTATCGTCATATATTCTAACTCTCCAACCTTATTTTAGACTTCTGGCATTTGTATACAGACAGTTTAAAGTATGTTTCTTATTTCTGCTCATAAGTACTACTACTACTACCAATCATTTGTATAGCGCTATAGATGTAAGATACAGTCCTTGCTTATCAGAGCTTATAATCTAATCAAGACAAAACACGTAGCAAAACTGGGAACTACAGTATGATACGTAGTGGACAAGAGAGTGAGGAGCATCAGGATTCAAAAGCTGCTTCAAGAGGTGGGTTTTTAACCTGGATTTGAATAAGGCTAGAGAAGGAGCCTGATGCACAGACTCAGGTAGTTTGCTCCAGGAATATGGATCAGCAAGATGGAATGAACAAAATCTGGACTTGACAATGGCAGAAAAGGGCACATATAAAAGCAATCTGCCAGAGGAGTGGAGTTCCCAAAGAGGGGTGTAGAGTGAGATAAGGGAAGAAAGGTAGTGAGGAGCTGCAGAATGAATGAACTTGTAGGTCAGTAGGAGAAGTTTGAACTGGATGCAGAAACTGATAAGGAGCCAGTGAAGTAACTTGAGAAGAGGGGTTACATGAGCATAGCAACGCTGGTGGAAAAAAAGCTGTGCAGCTGAGTTTTGAACAGATTGAATGGGAGAGAAATGATCCAGAGGGAGACTAGCGAGGAGCAGATTACAATAATCAAGGCGGGAGGTGACTAATGAGTGGATAAGGGTCTTAGTAGTGTGAGTAGATAGGAAAGAATGAATTTTGCTGATGTTATAGAGAAAGAAGCGGCAAGTTTTAGCACTGTTAGATGTGCACAGAGTAGAGTCAAAGATGACCCCTAGGTAGCTAGCTGAAGAAACTGGGAGGAATGTATTGTCATCCATAGAAATAGAGAAGGGAGGAAGGGGGAAGGTGGTTTTAGAAGGAAAGATAAGGAGCTCAGTTATGGCCATGTTACATTTCAGATGGCAGTGAGACATCCGGGCAGCAAGGCTGGATAAGCAGGCAGAGATCCGGAACTGGATTCCTGGAGAGATTTCAGGTGCAGAGAGGTATATCAGAGTCATCAGCATAAAGATGGTACTAAAAACCATGGGAGGAAATAAGTACACCAAGGGACTGAGTGTAGAGAGAGAAAAGTAAAGGTCCCAAGACAGAGCCCTAAGGTACTAGGTACACCAACTGAAAATGGGATGGCAGTAGAGGAGGATCTGCGAGAACATACACTAAAAATGCAATGGGAGAGATAAAAAAAAAGAGGAAAGAACAGAGCCCCTAAATCCAAATGAGGACAGGGTATCAAGGAGGTGGTGGTGTTCAACAGTGTCAAAGACAGCAGAAAGTTCAAGTAGTATGAGGATCGAGTAAAGGCCCTTGGATTTGGCAAGAAACAAGTCACTGGAGAATTTGGCAAGAGCCATTTCTGTGAAAGTGAGAGAATGAAAGCCAGACTGCAGTGGTCCAGAAGGGCTTGAGAGGAAAAAAAAAGTCAAGACAGTGGTGGTGGACTGCTCATTCAAGTGGTTTTGAAACAAAGGGGAGGAGAAAGATAGGCTGATAGCTTGAAATAGATAAGGTCTAGTGAGGGCTTTTTGAGGAGAGATGTGACCAGAGTATGTTTGAAGACAATTTTAGTGGAAAGAGATAGGTTAAGGATATGACAGATTGAAGGGATGTGACAGAAGAGATAGAGCTTAGTAGATGGGTGAGAATGAGATCAGAGGAGCAGGTAGTCAATTTAGAGGAGAAGCGAAGCTTTGCAGTTTCCTTTTCAGTGATTTCAGAAGAGGAAGAAAGGGTGACAGAAGGTGAAGGAAGGATTTATAATTGAAGAGGGAGAGGAGGAGAGGGGTGAACCAGTGGAGAAGTCAAGGCTAATCTTCTGGATTTTGTCATGGAAATAGTCAGCCAAGGTCTGGGCAGAAAGTGAAGGAGGGATTGAGGGAGGAGGGACCTTGAGGAAAGAGTTGAGCATAGCAAAGAGACGGCGAGGGTCAGAGGCAAGAGAGTTAGTCAGATGGACATAATATTCTTGCTTGATGAGTGCTATGACTGACTGGAAAGAGGTTAGCATGAATTTGAAATGTAGGTAGTCAGCAAGGATACATGATTTAAACCAAAGGTGCTCAGCTGTAGGTAGCAGATTGTTGAACCCAGCTAGGGTTGAGGTATAGGGCGTGGAATGGGAGGAGCCAGTGCATCCTGAGCAGAGGAGAGTATATTGTTATAGGCAGATACTGCCTCCTCAACAGACTCAGTTAACATAGTGGAGAAAAGAGTTGATAAGATAGCAGTAGAGAGAGCTGAAACTTCAATAGTGTTAAGATTCCTAAATCAGTTGGTGGAGATTGGGCAAGACCAGGATGGGGGGTGGTTAAGGGTGAAGGTTAGCAGGTGATGGTCAGATAAGGGAAGAACTGAGGTGGAGAGGTTTGAGGGTGAACAGTTGGGGAAGAAGACGAGGTAAAGGCAATGGCGGTGCTTGTGAGTTGGAGCAGTAAAGCACAACCGGAGGTTGAATGAGAAGTTTAGGGAAAGGAACTTTAAGGCATAACAACCAGAAGGGTCATTTTCGTGGATGTTAAAATCCCGAAGAGTAAGGGAAGAGGAAGATGCATCCAGAAAGCAGGAGAGTCAGGAGTCAAAGTCTATGAAAAAGGTAGAGGTGGACAAGTTGGGAGGTTGATAAATGACAGCTACCCGGAGAGGTAGTGGAGTAAATAGGTGGATGGCATGGACTTTAAAGGAAGCAAAGGAATTAGATGGAGGCAGAAGGAGGGGCTGAAATTGGCAGGACTGAGAGAGTAGAAACCCAACTCTGCCACCATGGTCAATGGGCTGAGGTGTATTGGAAAATAGGCGGCCTCCATGACAGAAGTCAGCGACTGAAGCAGAGTCTTCAGGTAGAAACCAAGTTTCAGCAACAGCTAGGAGATGCAGGGTATTAGAGATAAAGAGGTCATGAATAAAGGCAAGTTTATTGGAGACAAAATATGCATTCCACAGGGCGCATGAAAAAGGGACAGAAGAGGGAGAAAGGAGGGATATGGACCAGATTTGAGAGGTTACGCATTGATCTGCAAAATTCTAGGGGGGTTGAGGTTGATATCTCCAGATGAGAGAAGGAGAAGGTGCAGGAGAGATCAGAGGAGAGAGGAGGAGGCATGACGGAAGCAAGGCTCAGGTTCCTTCAGTGAGTGTGGAGATGGCTGAATGAGAGGAAAGAAATGGTGCCTAGCAGTTGATGTGGGTAATTTGGAATCACTTATCCCTGTCTGTTCTTTATGTAAATGTACCTGGGCTACTTTAACTTTTACCACAACTTATCAGGATACTCTAACTTCAGCATTTTGCTTGTGTCTTTTGAAGATATCTTACTCTAAATCCTGTTCTCCTGATAGACTGCCATCTTTCCCCAAAATCAAGTGTAAAAGCTTCTTTATGTCCTTTATAAACCTTAGTACTAGCAGCTTGGTTCTACCCTGGTTGAAGCGGAATCCATCCATTTGGAATAGGCTCCTCCTACACTAAAATGTTGCCCAGTTCCTAATAAATCTGAATTCCTTTTTCGCGTACTATCATCTCATCTGCACATTGAAGCTCCAAAGTGCTGCCTGCTTCAGTGGTACTGCTCCAAGAATGGGGAGCATTTCTGAGAATTCTATCATAGAGGTTCTGGATGTCAACTCTTTATCTAAAAGCCTAAATTTGTCCTCTAGGACCTCCCTTCTGCATCTTGCTAGGTCATTGCTACACATATTTATTTATTTATTTAACATCTTTTATATACCGCACTATTGTCACCAGCGCGGTTTACATGTAACAAACATATACATACAAAGAACTGTAATGCATTTTACAAGTAACAGGGATTTTGAACTTGGGAATAACAAGGTACAACTATATAAGGCTAGTTAACTATATACAGATTATTGCAATACATTAGTCAAATTTGGATATCAGTTGGGGAAATGTCTTGGTCAGAAAAGTGTCTGTGATATTTTCATGTGCGAAGGTTAGATTGGGAAATAGCTTAGGAAGAGGTGGTGTTTGAGACTCTTTCTGAATTGTGTTAAGCTGGTTATAACTCTCAGTTCTAGTGGGAGGGCATTCCAGGTTTTTGGGGCGTGGATACTGAAGGCTCTTTTGGTTGTTTCCTTAGTGTATCTGACTGTTTGTTTCGGGATTACTAATGTATTCATTGCAATTGATCTTCTGGATCTATTAGGGGTCTGTGAGTGTACAAGGTTGGCAATGGTTGATGGTGCTTGGTTGTTTATGGCTTTGAATGTAGTGATCAGTATCTTGTAGTGGATTCTTGCGTTGGTTGGTAGCCAGTGGAGTCGTTTTAGAACTGGGGTTATGTGATCTGTCTTTGATATTCCTTCAAGTACTCTGGCAGCAGTGTTCATCGCTAATTGGAGAGGATTTAATGTTGCTTGAGGGAGTCCGTATAGAATTGCATTTGCAAAGTCGATGTGAGGCATTATCAGGGCTTGGTAGACAGTTCTGAAATCTGAGGGTTCCAGTAGAGGTCGCAGGTGGCGTAATGTGCGTATCTTGTGGTAAATTAGTTTTGTTATGTTTTTTATGTGGGCTTTCATATTGAGGTGCTGGTCAAGGGTTATACCTAGGTAGCGTAGTGTAGGCTTTACTGTTAATTCCTTGTCCTTTATCTTCATGGAGGTAGGAGGTGTGAAGTTTTGGTTTCTTGTTACAAACATCACATCAGTCTTGCTGTGGTTGATTCTTAGATTTTGGGAGATGAGCCAATCTTCTACTGCTTCGAGGCATGTTATCAATGATGTATAATCAGGGTGATTGATGGAGAATGGCATGAATAGTAGAATGTCATCTGCATATGCTAAACAGGTGACATTAAAGGAACGAATGAGGTCACAAATGGGTTGCATGTATATATTAAACATCAACGCTGACAGAGAAGATCCTTGTGGTACCCCTTGGTCTTGAAGAAATGGTTCAGAAGTAGTTTCGTCAATTCGTACTTGTTGCCAACGGTTAGTTAGATATGATATACACCAGTCAAGTGCAGCGCCAACTATTCCTTTTTCCTTGAGACGATCGATAAGTATTTGGTGGTTTACTGAGTCGAACGCCGCTGAGATGTCCATGAATATAAGTATGAATCCTTGATGAATGTTATCTATTCCTGTGATTAGTGTGTTGAATAGTGTGATGAGGAGGGTTTCAACTCCATGAGCCTCTCTAAAGCCGTGTTGTGCAGGGTCAAGTGGAGCTTCATTGTCTATGTGCTGTTGTATTTGCCGTTGGACTACTTTCTCAATTATTTTCGCTAGGAGTGGGATACTGGATATTGGCCTGTAGGATTCTACTTTTTGGGGGTCTAATTTACTGTTTTTTAGTAATGGTCTAATTGAGGTTTGTTTGAGGCTTTGAGGAAAAGTTCCAGTTGCAAAGGATTGTTCAAGGATATTCTGTATGAAGAAGCTTACTTCATGTTTTAGATTTTTTATCCAGGCTGCCGGGCATGGATCGCTTGCAGCGGTGGTAGCATTTATTGATGCGATAGTGTTCTCAATTTCTTTGATTGATAGTGTATTGAACTTGGTTAATGTGGTTGACTGCGAACATATATCATTCTTTGTTGGTCCAGAAGTACAAATGTTGGATGTTTTTGTCATCTTTGACTTTAGGTATTCGGCATATTCTTGCGGGTGTATTGCTTGTGTTTGATGAGGTGTTGGTTCCTTTGCCATTGTTCTTACGATGTTGAATAGGTCATGATGTTTATTTAGTGATTTCTTTAGAAGGTTGGTATGGAATTGTTTCCTTCGATCTGCTATTTCTTTGCGATGCTTATCTAAGTATTTGCAGTAAGCTGTGTAGGCTTCAGTAGAGCGTGATCTTCTCCAATATTTCTCGAGTCTCCGAAGATGGAGGAGGGATGTTCTTAGCTCCTTGGAATACCAGGCTACGTGTGTACGATGGTTGGTATTTTTTGCCATGTTTGATGGTTGAGAATTGAGATCCTTTCCAATATGGATGGCAATTAACCCCTACCCTACATCACAGCTCTCTCTTACACAAGGAACCATGCACACTTGTCTTAAACAAACGATTGTGAGACCGATATTAAAAAGCCAATCACTAAACCCGTCAGACACCAGTTCCTAAGGCCCATTGCAAGCCTTCCATTTCTAACTAAAATTATAAAAAAAAGTGGTTTTGACCCAACTGCAAGGTTATATAGACCTCCATGCCCCGCTTGATCCCCACCAGTATGGCTCAGTGGTTGGGACAGGTTACCTCAGGCCGGAGGGCCAGGGGTTCAATTCCCGCATGGGGACAAGCAACCTCAGGCCAGAGGGACTGGGGTCTCTAGTCCCATGGCCACTCCTTGTGGCCTTGTGCAAGCCACTTAACCATCCATTGCCTCAGGTACACTTAGATTGTGAGCCCTTCGCGGACAAGGGAATAAAAAAGTACCTGTTAGTATACATGTAAACCGCACTGATTCTAAAGAGCACGGTATAAAAATAAATCAATAAATAAATAAAATAAATCATAGTGTGGAAACCCTGTTCATCCCTCTACTGGAAAGAATCATATCCACAGTTGATGATGCCAAAAGGGAATGCTTTTGGTCTTTATTGATATAATACTGCATTCGATTATTTAATCCACTCAACTCTACTTGACCGTCTGAAGAATATAGGTCTAAATGGTATCACCCTGCAATGGTTCTCCTCTTACCTCACTCAACGCAAACTCCAAGTAAAATCAGGTCCCAGCCTCTCAAGGATAAATGATGAGTTACAAGGGTTACCTCAGGGATCAACGCTCTCTGCTGCATTATTCAAAATATACCTACAACTCCTGTGTGACATAATAAAGGATCTCAATATTGAATAGCAAATTTATGCAGATGATATAATGGTCTTCGCCCCATTCCACACTGCACAACCTGATTTCTCCAGAATTACATATTGCCTGAAAAAAATGACTGATTGGCTTCAATGACAAAATCTCCATATAAATTATACCAAATCAAAAGCTCTCATCATAACTTCTAATAGCTCATTTATGCCCCTGAGAACCCTTAACATACATCAGAACACCATGGAGATCAAGCAAGAAGTGATACTGAACCAAAAACTCTCTATCCAAATGCACATTTTCAAAACAACAAGATCAGCATACCATAAACTATGAACAATACCAAGACTCAAACCACTCCTAGACGAGTAGAGCTTCCGTACCGTCTGCCAGGCTATGATTATGCCAGTACTGGACTTCTGCAACTCTATTTATCAAGGCTTACCAAAACATAGCACTCAACCTCTACAACTAATACAGAACACGGCTGCAAGAATAATATCTGGGATACCGAAGGACACCCATATCACCCCAACCTTAGAACAATTGCACTGGCTCCCAGTCCTCCAAAGATCTAAATTCAAATCGTTTTTCATAATCTTTAAGATAATTTACCAACTGGCACCAATCACCCTCCAACCAATGATAGAGAGTGATCTAGAAACTAGAAACAGACGATCGTCTACTAAAAACCTATTGCTTATACCGAAGGCAAAAACTAAAGCAAAACAGATAATCTGCAAAAGAATGCCCTCCCTCCATGCACTATTGCTCTGGAACTCATTACTGGATATCATAAGAGCCACCACAGGCCTCAAGGATTTCAACAAAGCCATAAAGACATTCCTATTGTCTGAGCACTATGACAGCACTACTTGATGAATACCAAGCACAGCTTGATGAATACCACCTAGACCTACCCTACACCCTAGTCCCTACCACATACCCTTCCATTACTCCTTGGGCCTAACTCAAAAGATTTAATGTTCCACCCTATATTCTACTGTATAATAGTTCACTTAAGTTCATATGTTATATGTACCGGTATATCTATCCAAGTTAATTCACCTGTTTATTGGAAAAATGTTCAAGTTGTAATGTAATACACTCTGAATGGAAGACAGGGCGGTATAAAAAAAAACCTGTTAAAAAATAAATGAAAATAAATTAATTTTATTTATTTATTTATTTTATTTAACACATTTTCTGTACCACTTTATTGTTCGAATCAAAGTGGTTTACATTATAACACATGAACAGAATAATTACAGAGAACTCATGTAACAAACATAGGTTGGGGTAACATGCAGGCAATTCTCAGGAGCATAATTTATTTACAACTGATGTATATAGGTATAGCTTTGAATAAGCATGTGCCATGAGGGGGTGTACTGAGTGTCCTCTCTGAAGTGTTCAGAGAACAGGAAAGTTTTTAGATATTTCCTGAAGTCTTTGATGTCTTTGGTTGTCCTTATTTTTTCCGGCAGTAAGTTCCAGATGGCGGGTGCAGCTAGTGAAAAAGCCCTCTTCGTTGTAGTCTTATTGGCTTTCGTATATGAGCTGGGGGTTGGGATAGTTTCTCTGGTGTTTTGTCTCTTGGGTCTATTGTTTGGTTCTGAGCATAGCAGCATCTGTAGAGAACCGGAGTGGAGGAGTAGCCTAGTGGTTGGGGCAAGGTACTTCAGACTGGAAGGTCGGGGGTTCAAATCCCACTAGAGGACAGCAACCTTGGGCCGGAAGGACTGGGGTTTCTAGTCCCACAGGTGCTCCTTGTGGTCTTGGGCAAGCCACTTAACCCTCCATAGCCCATGTTCCCTGTAAAATAGTTATCTCCAAGTTATAATGCCCTGTTCAATGTAATTTCAGTTTGTTCAATGTAAACCGCACTGATGCAGAATAGCACGGTATATAAGAGAATGTAAATAAATATTATTTCTAATCTTCAAAATGGTTAGTGCTGTTTTGTATTTGGCTCGTGAGGTGATTGGTAGCCAGTGTAGCTGATGTAGAAGAGGAGTTATGTGCTCATGCTGCTTGGCTGATTCTGTGATGAAGCGGGCAGCGATGTTCTGGGCTAGTTGAAGTGCTCAGGTGGTTTGAGCTGGAAGTCCTTGGAGGAGGGAGTTACAGTAGTTCAAGATGGGGGTGATAAGTGCTTGGCAGACGGTGCAGAAATGTTCTTGACTTAGGAGGGGTTGTAGTCTGCGGATAATGGCTAATTTGTGGAATGCATTCTTGGAGGTTTTGCTAATGTGAGCTTGTAGATTTAAGAATCGGTCAAGAGTGACACCTAGGTAGCAAACCTCCTGTAGGGTAATGGAGGTAGTGGGGATGAAGGATGCATTACGTGAGATAAATAGTGCTTCAGATATTTTGAATTTGACTTGTAGGTTGTTGGAAGAGAGACAGTTTTTCATTTCCTGTAGACAATTCGTAATTGCTGTATAGTCTGGTATGTTGGGGTGGATTGGTGAGTAGATCATGATGTCATCTGCATAAATGGCATAGAATATCTTGTGCTTTTTGGAGATATTGCAGACTGGCTGTATATAAATGTTGAAGAGGAGAGCAGACAGGGAGGACCCTTGCGGGACTCCCTGTGTGGTGTTAATTGGCGTGGAGGTGTTCGATCCGACTTTGACCATTTGTTGTCTGTTACTGAGGTAGGACTGAAACCGTTTGAGGGTTGTATTATATAGACTAATATTAGCAAGTCGATTTAGAAGGGTGCTATGTGAGACTGTGTCAAAAGCTGAGGATATATCAATAAAAATGAGTAGGAATCCAGTTTTTATATTGTCGATTCCTCTGAGTAATACATCAGATAGGTGACGCTGTAGTTAGGGCAGAAGCTGTGTTGGTGTTTGTCAAGTACAGCATGTATGTTAATATGGTCTTGAAGTTGTCTATGATCTTTTTTTTCAATTATCTTGGATAGGAAGGGGAGGCTGGAGATTGGATGGTAAGATGCAGGGTATGAGGTGTTTGATGATGTGTTTTTTTGGATAGGGCGAATGGTGGCTTGCTTGAGAGCGTGTGGCATATAGCCTTGAGATAGTGACTTGCTTAAAATGTTTTGGATACAGATGATAAACTCTTCCTCTTCCTTGACCAATTTGATCCAGTCTACTGGGCAGGGGTCAGTTGGTGCAATGCTGGTGTTTAGGGCTGTAATAGTGTGGAGAGTTTGCTTTTGAGTGGGGATGTGAAATTCACACCATTTATATGATTGGGTTCTGTATTTGAAGAGCTGCTTGAGGTAAGGTGTGGTGTCGTCTGGGATGGCTTGTTCTTGTTGATGAGGTAGTCCGCGAAGATTTGAAGTTGAATCATGACTCCTTCTCTGTTTGATGTGTCTTTTGTGAGCTTGCATACTATTTCAAATAGTTCTCTGGGTTTGTTGCGGGTTGTTTTTTTTAAATGAGGTTGGTGTGGTATTCTTGTTTTTGCTTATTGATTAGGTTGTTGTACTCCTTTTTCATAATTTGGTATTGGGTTAGAATGGCTTGTGACCTGTCGTGTCTCCATTTTCGTTCCAGTTGGCAAAGTTTTCTCTTTGTATCTCACATTGCTGCAGAGTATCATGGGGCTGATTTGGTTCTTTCCTCCTTATAACATGGGTTTGGGAGGTTTGTGGCCTTTGCTGCTTCGCTAATGGTGGTATTTCAGATTTTGATAGCTTCATCCAGGTCTGAGAAGTCTTTGGGGAGGTTGGGGAGGGTTTCATTGAAGAACAGGTCTTTGTTGAATCTTTTAAATCTTCTTCTGAGGTGAGATGTGGATTATGGTTTTCCAATTCGGGAGAGATGAATCTTGAAGTATATGGCATGGTGGTCTGACCAAGGTATTGGAGTGGCTTGTGGGACCGTTATATTGCCCTGGGAAAATAGGTTCTTTGGGACGAAGATTAGGTCAGGGGTGGAACCTGATCTGTGAGAGGGACCCTTGAGAATTTGGCAGAATTGGAGGGAATCCATTGCTTTGTGGAAGGCTGCTTCTTCTTTGTTGGAAAGCGGATGTCAGGTTTAGGTCTAGTAGTACGAGTGATTTGCGGGGGGAGTTGGCTGAGCATACTGCTTCAATTATGTTGGATGTCTCTTCGATAGCAGCGTTAGGGGCTCTGTAAGTGAGGTAGATTGTTAGGTATATGTTCTCTATTGTAATTAGGTCACAGTGTTCAGAGCTCGTGGATCAGGAAGCTTTGAGTTGAAGGTCCATTCTTGCTAGAATTAGTACCCCACCGCCTCTCTTGTGGTTGCGGGGGCAGTTGAAAGCAGTGTGGGTCTGTGGTGTAATTTGATTCAGAATAACCTGGTCAGAGTTTTTTTAGCCAGTATTCGATGATGCAGAATATGTCACTGTGATGGGCTTGCATATGGTCCAAGATGGTATTTGTCTTGTTTCTGATGGACCTGGCATTGATTAGCCCAATGTTGATGTGTGTGCCAAGGGTGGGTGGGGTTTGATAGTCAGATTTGTGGGTGGTTGTTTGTAATCTTATTAGCCTGGGGGTTCTCCTGTAGGTGTTCTTGTATGTGTTCTGCCATATTTGTGTGTGAGAAGGACATGTATAGCAGGGGAGAATGTAGGGCTGCAGTGGGGAGGTTTGTAGTATAGGTAGCTATTGAAGGGCGGCAGAGCAGGTTCAAAATGAGAAGAATGGCATAGACTGTTCGGATAGCTGGCATATTTTGTTTGTGGTTTACTAGGGGTTTATTGCTTCCTGGTGTAGGTCTTTCATACTTACGGTTTGGAGTCTTTCTTGAGGGTGGTGTGTGTTGTTGGTTGAAGCATTTGCTTTGAGGTATGTAGGGCAGTGGCTGGTTAATGGGGTGCAGTCTTATGATCGGTGAGGCTGGTAGCATGGTCATCGTGGATGTTGCGACTGGAGGCTGCTGTTTGTTTGGATGGGCTTGTGTTGAGCAGGCTTTTGCGTTCCTCGCCTAAGGACCGATTTTATCTAAAATCCTATCTAGGTGACATGAGGTTTGCTATCTTTGAGCCAGGCAAACACTTACAAATGATTCTCATGTCTACTAACTGCCCAGCCATCCATTGAATGACTAACCATAATAGCTGCCCTAACTTTGTTCTTGGGGCATATAACCCCAAAGGCACATTCTTAGGGGTATGTTTACTAAACCGCGGTAATCACCGGTGGTAAGGGCAGCATTAAGGTGCCTGAAGCCATATAAGGCAGTGAGCGGGTAGGGGGTGTGCCTACCCCCCCCCCCCGAATCATATCAAGGCCTACCTCAGCAGACACTCCACCCACTACAGATGGTACAAAACACCACAGCATGCATCATTACAGACACACCAAGGACCGAGCACATCACTCCCGTCCTACAGCAACTGCACTGGCTCCCAATGGTGACAAGAGCTAAATACAAAACAATCATGATCATTTTCAAAGTCATTCACCATCTCTTAGCAGACGCACTCCAAAACATCATAACAAGGGATAACACCAAAAGACCAAGAAGATCCAATAACAACAATATGATCGGCACACCTGCAGGTTATCACAAAACCAAGTAAACAACTTCAAAAAGAGCACCATCACTACTGGCATCCACACTATGGAACTCCCTCCCAACGAGCCTGAGAACATTAGATGACCTCACAGACTTCTGCAAAGACCTCAAAACATTTTTATTTATAGAAACATGAGCATCCATGCAACATCCCATACCCAAACTGAAATACCACTGACGCCGCCAACTAAGTACGCACCCATACCACTTACGCTGCCAACTAAGTACGCACCCATCCTAACCACACACACAAGTTTATCATACCATGTTATTAAATACCCTCATGTTAAATGTTACCATTAATTGTACTATCTAAATGTTTACACGTACCCTAATGTTAAATGTAGCCCTCCAATTGTGATGTGACATGATCACCTCAGTTGAAGGATAAGGTGGCATACAAATCTGTCTAAATAAATAAAATCATAAGTAATCAGTATAGGTACCTTGAACTAACTACTACACAGTGAGCTTGAGAGGATCACGGCTGTTTTGATGGATTATATGGAATAAGAAGGGATATAAATAAACTTGGTATCCATTAAAAATATAGAGTGGCGAGTTAACATTAGGATCTTGTACTTAGTATGAGCATTGACTGGAAGACAATGTTCTTTCATTAAGGGAACCATGATTGAATCATTTCATATTGTAAATTAGTTTAACCGTGGTATTTTGTTTCTGCTTAAGACATTTAGACATGTCACTGAGTAGGGGGAGGCCCACCAAAAGTGTATTATAGTAATCTAACCAGTTCATAATAAGAGCATGAGTTAGCGCCCCTAAGGATTTCATATCAAAGTATGGTTTAATTGATTTGATTATTTGTAAGGCATAGAATGATTTCTAAGTACATGAATGCACTGTGCTAATCCCAGGCTTGCCAAGTAAAAAAAATCCTTCCTCAGTTCTTTGGCTCCAATTTTCTAAATTCAATTACAAATAGAATAAGGAATAAAATAAAAACAAAACACACAGATTTATATCAGTAACATTACTGTTTAAGCAGAGGAATTTGGGCCTGCAAGCTTGAGCAGTTTTCCCATAATTGCTACTCCAGCTAAGCCATAGTACTTCTTTTATTATGAAAAAAACTGCTACATGGTACAAATTTGTGTTATTGCTTTACGTCATGCTTCTGTCTTACAGATGAAGCTAAACACTACGGACCTGACATTGACTTGGGCAGGCTATGCACTACACCCACCGACCCTTGACCTGGATATTCATTACCAGGGTCATATGCGACCCCGGCATTGAATATCCAGGGATCGCAGCACACGCCGGAAGCCGCAGTAACTAACCAAGCAGCAGCGATATTGCATGTTGGAGGAAAAATAATATTACTGCTGCCCACTTATTGATCGTCTCCGCCTTTGCTTCACCCCAGAATGCCTCTGACATGCTCCGATGTTAAGCGGTTAGCATCGGAGCGCGTAAGGGCCACAATCGGGGATATTCAGCAACACTAATTGTGTTTTAGCTCAAACTAGGCACAGACATTGCTCAGCTTAATCAGGATAAGTAAAAACATTCTGTCTCGTTTTTTCACAAACATCTACAAAATATGGTCTTGGTTTGTATAACACATTCTGCTGGGCCAGAGGATTTTCAGCTCGAGTCCTGAAGGCTCCTGTACTAGGCTGTCAGCAAAATTCCAAGCCATCCTCCTTCCAGAGGGCCCTGTACACCATTTCAAGTCCCTATCAACAATACAAATGTTAGTTCTCTGTCAAAGATGACACCCAGGTAGTGATGGAATCCTTTATGGGAATGTAAATGTCCACTATTTGTGGTAAGAACTGACAAGATGTTTTATCATGAAAAAAGCAGATTGTAAATGTTTGTTGTTAAGAACAAGCCTGTGGGCTGCAATCCATAGGGCAATTTTTCACAAATGTTCAGAAATAGCAGTTTGAAAATTCAGATCCCAGGCATCATGATTAATAATAATTTGAATATCATCTGCATAAAAATGCACTCCAAAGCAACAACTTGGAGGGGCGGTCAAGATATTAATAAGGGTAGGGGAGAGAATGGCTCCTTATATGACCTGACAATCTTTTCTAAGTTCAAATATGGGGCATTCAATCAAGCGGGGGGGGTAGGGGGGGTTCAGGAAAATAAAAAAAATATGTTTAGAATTGCATTTGTAATTTTAATTTAAAATTTTAATTAGTAGGCTAGGTTTATAACTTTACTTACAAATGTTACAATCAGGCCTACATATACTTTTCTAGAGAGTGAATTTTCTTCAAAATAGCAACATTTCCACTAAGATAATTTAAAACAATTCTGGGCAGCTCAACTCAAAATTGTACGTTACAATCATTAGATATTTGAGAGTCTCTATTTGTAGTTCATTTTTTTCTGTAGACCACATTCTGTTCATGATTGAAAAGCACCTTTCAGTTGGAGCATTGGAACCTGGCAAACAAAGAAAATTCAACCAGTTTGTATACATTTTTGCATGGTACCTCATTACTTTTGAGGTGTCTAAACACCTCATTTCATTTTTCATCAACCATGGTATCTGTTTTTTTCGATTTTTGAACTTTTTCTTCAGAAACAAATGACTTTAGACAAGAGAACTCAAACAGTTTAGTATCATTTATTACTGACTCTAGGCCGGGTCTTGTAGACAAAGCATATTCTAAAGACAACTAGCTCACACCACTCCGGTTGTTTTTGAAGGAGAGTCCACTGTTGTTTTCCAGTCTGCTGGAAGTGAGTGGTCCACTGATCCAAGTAATCAATGCAAGTGGTGTAAAAAGATAACACAGATTGCTTGAAATCTGCTTCATCAATACTGCCTTATTCTACAAGATCGTTTATCTTCTTTCTGATTGTCAAAGACAATCAAAACATTTTTTCAACAACTTTGAAATACAGTCTGACAACTGAAAAGAATGGTTGTGGACAGCACAATGATAAACCCATGTACCCTCAGTTGTAGCCAGTGGCTGAGTTTTCTCAAATGTTTGACGATTTTTTTTTCTTTTTATCAAATTTTTACAAACATAAACCAAGCCAAACTTGGAAATAAGAAAAACAAACATTCAGTCAACAAAATAATACTAAGAAAATTATATAGATAAAAGAGGAAAAACAAACCCCCGAAGGGGAGCAAAGACCAAATGCAAATAGTCCACAATATTAGAGGATCCAAGAATCACAATCCAGAGGAGTGGGAAAAATAAGGAATATAAGAAAGTAAAAACAACAAAACAGATTGGCAAAGCATATAATACAATAAAGGCCCCAAAGAAAACTCCCAACTCCACTCAACCCCAATCAGCCCTACAGCTTCTTAGCATCCAGAAAGAAGTGTAGTTGAGAAGGCACAAAGAAATGAAATACAGAATTTTGATAATTACATGGAAATCTAAGTTGGAACTTTGCACCTAGTGCAACCACTTCAGTGCGCGGTTCCAAAAATTTCTTCCTACGGACTTGTGTCCAACAGGACACATCCGGGAAGATCTGAATCTTACCTCCCCCCCCAAAAAGGCAATATCTCTTTTCTTAAGAAATAAACGTAACAACGGATTTCTATCTTGAAGAAAAACAAAAGAAACTAATAATGTCACTCTAGACCCTACTATTTCAGATGACTGTTCCAATAATGCAGACAAGTTCTACAAATCAAGAGAATCCAAAGAAACATCAGCTTGAGGAGCAGGAACTGAAGCAGAGGAGTCCCCGGTGACTCCAGATGGTAAATAGTAGATCTTCTGCAAAGGAGGGAAGCCAGCATCGAGATAACCAAAGACTTCCTTCAGGAACCTATGAAAAAAGAGTCCTTGCCAGAGAGCCAGACACACAAGGAAAATTCAGAATCCTCAGGTTCAAAGACTAGGATGTGTTCTCCAAATTTTCAATCCTATGTTGAAACACCAATTTATCCTGAGAAAACGCCGCCTGCTGATCTTGTATCCATTGAGCTTTCTGATCAAGTACTGTCATCAGTCCTTGCTGGTCATCCAATCTTTTCTCCACACACTCCAAACGATTGAGGAGCGGAGTCAGAGCCTGAAACGCCACAGCACACACTTGGTGTACTGACTGGAGGGCAGACCAAATTGAGTCCAACGTCACTTCTTGTGGACGCCGAAGAGGAAGAAAGGCCAACTGGGAGTCGGGACTGCAATCAGAGGGAACAGAACTCCCATGATCTGTTGCACCCGCCCGTGGATCCGGTAGCAGAGTTTCATCAGAAGACACCAAAACAACAGCCGCTTCCGTACTCCTAGAAGAGACAAGATCTCAACCTACCGACGCTGCAATAGCAACCACCACACCGGGTGCAGGAGGAGTAGAGGGGCCAGTAGGGCTCAGCGAGACATCGCTGCCCAGACTGAGGCTCTCCTCCGCCGCAGCCTATGGGACGCCCAAATCCTTTGCTGCTGCATAGGTCTCTATGGTGCGCTGCCCCAGAGGTAATCCTCCCTTGCCCTTAGCCTTCTGTTTCGGCATAGGGCAGTAGGGAAAACAAGTCCAAAGCAGCAAAAGGAAGACAAAGTAAACAGAGCAACTCTCACCGTGTCCTGTTAAAACGCCATCTTGGATCCTTCCGTCAAAGTTTGACTTTTAAAAAAAGAAGTCACAGTTCTACTTGAAGAAGCACTTACATCTGCTGTCTTGTGTTTGTCCATCCTTAGATGCTGAACAATGTCACCCTTTCTTGCATGCGCGATCGAAAAGGAAGACCGGCATTTGTTACAAAACACCATGCTGTCACCAGAATGTTTCTTAATGAACGGGTATTCATGTTGTAGTTGGTCATTAAAAACACACTTTATTTTTTGCATTTTAAAATGAAAATAAAGTCTAAAGACGAAATAGAAACACGCACCCTAGGCTGAGGCAAAATCAGCTGACTACTCGCCGTAATACTGATACAGATGTTTACTCCAGGATCATAGGTGCCAGCTCAGTGGGTGCTTGAGCACCCCCAATATTTTCTGTATATCTATAGCAAAAAGCCTCACCATACTCCAGAGCTGCAGGACAAGGGAGAAAGGAAGGTTTCTGTATCCTAGCAACTGCTCCCACTTCCCCTTGCTCCCTATTGGCTGGCTGTGTCTGCTGCAGCCTATTGGCTGGCTTTGTCTGACAGATGGTTGCCTGAACCCTGAGGAGGAAGCAGAACCAGATTTGTCAGATGTGCTGAGGACTCCCACATTTAGGCATCCCGACTTAAGTAATACAATTCCAGGGACAAATCCTTAAAATACGGGACTGTCCTGTATAATACAGAACGGTTGGTCACTTGACATTAGAGGATTCTGCATTCTACGAGAAAAACAGACGAGGTATCTTCTATGATGACTGAAGGAGCAGTCTGCAAGATAGGACTCAAACCAGTCTAATACCTGGTCTTCTATTTGCCAGCTCTACTTTATTTAATCTAGCCTAGAGAAGTTGATTATCAATAAGATCACATGCTGTGGAAAGATCTAACTGTAGCTCCTTGGAATTGTTGAAGGATTTTATCTCACACTAACCATTCGGGATGCAAGGTGTTTTTTGATTTAAGGAAGGGTAACATGTAAATTAAGCCTGTTGTTGGTTTTTTTGCTATTTTTGCCAACAAAGGTAAATTTGAAATTGGTCTCTAGCTGGATGACAAAGCAGGATCGAACTTAGGGGCCCTTCAGAGCTGGTCTAACAAAGGCTGTTTATTTCAACAGAACTCTTCCCTTAGAGACTCAAGTTTATTAACTCTGCTATATAAATCCTTTAAGAGCAATAAGAGAAATGGATCAATCATTTAAGGTTTTATTGATGTGAATATTCTTTCTAGTCCTACTCTGTTTATAGGAGTGTTTATAAAGTATTGCCTGTCCCTCTTCAGAGGATTTATCAACAGGCCCCTTTAAGGGATCCTGCAGCCCAAAGTTCAGGGCTGGGAGCGCATGACTCGCAGGGAAAGGTTAAAAATGCAGCAGGCTGCAGGAAGAAGAGGGATCCATGGAGCAAGAGGTGTTTCTCCAGGACCAAGCAGGAAGTCAGTCCTCACTTATGGGTGACGTCGGCGCCGACGGAGCCCTCGCGGAGCAATTTTCCCCAGCTTTCAAAGAAAGCCTTTGGGAATTGCAGCGCGCATGCGCGGTCGTCTTCCCGCCCGAGGGTGCCATCTTAGCCAGTCTTCTTTTTTCCGCGGAGCCCTACAGACGTCCCCGTCTTGTCCCCGCGAAAAAGTTGATTTTCTTCTTTGTTTTATCCTTTTTTCTTTCGGTTCGACGCCGGTGGTTTTCCCGCCCGGACTCGCGACGCCGGTCTCGAGTCCGCTTACTTTTTTCGGTTTTTCTGACTTAGTCAGCTTTCGTTTTCGGTTTCCCTGGCAGCCCGGTCCTTTGACCTCGCAGGGGCCCTTTTTCCCCCGATGGCTGCCAGTGGGTTTAAGCGGTGTGGTCGGTGTGACCGAAATATGTCACTAACCGACACACACGACTTTTGCCTCCGCTGCCTGGGCCCGGATCATGAGGAACTGATCTGTGGGCCCTGCAGCAAACTGTCCTCAAAGGCGTTGAGGAGTCGGCGGCATCAGCGTGAGAGAATCTTCGCTGACCCCAGCCGTACCCGGACCTCGTCGGAGGCCTCCGCGTCGAAAGGCTCCAGCTCGGACCGTCGCCGGAGCTCCTCCGACCGGGGTTCTCCCTCCGGGGACCATCGTCGGAAGGAAAAAACCCGCGAGGGCGGCGTCGGTGGACGCTCCTGGTTCCGCGAGGGCCAGGTCGCATAGCCCCGACAGCCGCCCCGGGTCCTTGGAGAAGGAACACATCCCGAAGCGACCTCGCCTGGAGTCGGAGATGCCTGCCCGGGTAAGTCCTGTGGTCCTTCTGGACTCGCCTCCGCGACAGCCGACGTCGGGCCCGACGCCGTCGGGGCCCGAGTCGGGGGCTGCTGGGTCACCTGAGCTCGGACTCAGGTTGACGGCCTTGGAGAGCAGACTGTCTGCCTTCATGGACCAGCAGCGGGCACTGCTCGCTGGCCTCGCTGGCGCCGCTGCCCCGACCGCCGGGACGTCGACGTCCAAGTCGACCCCGGAGACCGAGCCGATCCTCGAGTCAATGAGAACTCGGGTCGATCCTCGGTCGAGGTCACCCTCGGCCTCCCGTTCGGGACCGAGGTCGCCGACGCCGACTCCCTCGACGTCGGGGCGGCTGGCGCCGCACCCTGCCCGGGCCGACCCCACCGAGTCCTCGTCGGAGTCGGTCTGGGAGTCTGAGGAGGAAGAGTCACCTGATTCTTTCCGGACTCGGTGTGTCCCATCGGACTCACCGGGGTCCGAGCCTCGGAAGCAGTCCCCCCCGGAGGATGCCCGGTTCTCGGACTTCGTTAGGGATATGGCCAAGGCTTTGGCCTTCCCTGCGGATCCCGAGGAGGAGCCTCGAGCCGAAGAGCTCGACGCCCTCCAGTATGACTCTCCTGCGAGGGAGCACTTTACTGTGCCGGTTCCTCCTATGCTGGAACGACTACTCTTCCGCATGTGGGAGAGTCCGGCCTCCTCGCCGGTCCTGAGCAAGCGGGTCGATTCTATCTATCGGGTCCGCAAGAGCCCTGGCTTTCAGAAGGCACAGCTGCCACACCATTCCATGGTAGTGGAATCGGCCATGCATCGTCTTAAGAGCCAGAAGATGCACTCCTCGGTGCCTCCTGGAAGGGAGGCCCGTAACCTGGATGGCCTTGGCAAGATGTGCTTCCAGGGCTCTATGCTCGCATGTCGTGTCCAGACTTACCAGCTCTACATGGGCATGTATCTCCGGGATCTGGCTAAAGAGCTAGCCGGATTCTCCGCTGGTCTCTCCGAGGAGCCCTTGCGGAGGTTCCTAGCCTTGTCCACGGGCATTCGGGAATGCTCAAAGTTCATGTCCCGAGCAGCCTATGATGGCTTTGAGGCCTCGGCTAGAGTGGCCGCAGCCGGCATCGGTGCCCGCCGACAGGCTTGGCTTCAGTCGTCAGACCTTGAGCCCTGGGTACAGGACAAGTTGGTCGATGTCCCCTGCCGAGGCGAAAACCTCTTTGGCAAGCCCATGGCGGAAAAGGCTGCACAAATTGAGACTGAGACTCTCACCAGGACCAGGCTTTCTAGGAAGACCTCCGCCCCTTCCCAGAAAAAGAAGGGCTCGGGGAAAAAAGTCCTTTTACCCGAGGAAGGCGGCTGCCTACAAACAGTACCCCCATTATCAGGCCCCTGCAGCTCCCCAACAGGGCCAGCAGGCCAAGGGACGGGGTAACGGGTCCCGTAGGCAGCAAGCCCCCAAGCCTGCACCACCAGCCCCTGCTCAGCAGGGTGGGGGTTTTTGACTCGCTCAGCATAGCCTCTCCCCCCCCGCTGGTTCCTCCCAGCACCGGAGGCCGGCTGGTTCACTTCGCCCACAGGTGGTCCAGCATCACCGCAGATGCCTGGGTACTTCAGGTCGTGCGGGAAGACTACCTTCTCCACTTCCATCAGGTCCCTCCCTCCTATTTTCCGGGAGAACCTTCGCGCCCCCCTCTGCACAGGGAGTTGCTCCTTCAGGAGTTAGCAGGTCTTCTGCAGGAACAGGCGGTGGAACCGGTGCCCCACCACCTGAGAGGTCAAGGCTTTTATTCAAGGTATTTTCTGATACCAAAGAGAACAGGGGGCCTCAGACCCATCCTGGACTTGCGCAACCTCAACAAGTTCCTTGTGCGGGAGAAGTTCAAAATGCTTACCCTTGGAATCCTTCTGCCCTACCTCCAGCAGGGAGATTGGCTATGCTCCTTGGATCTAAAGGATGCCTACACGCACATCCTCATCCACCCAAGCCACCGCCAATACCTAAGGTTTGTGGTGGCAGGAAATCATTACCAGTACAGAGTACTGCCCTTTGGCCTATCCTCCGCACCGCGAGTCTTCACAAAATGTCTCGCGGTCGTGGCGGCCCATCTCCGGCTTCACGGCCTCTATGTCTTTCCGTACCTCGACGACTGGCTCATCAGAGCAGCGTCCGCTCAGGAGGTCACCAACGCCACGTGCCGCACGGTGACTCTGCTGCAGCACTTGGGCTTTGTTATAAACTTCGCAAAGTCCACTTTGCTCCCCTCACAGGATCTCGAGTTCATCGGCGCAAGGCTGCACACTCCTCGGGCACGAGCGTACCTACCGCTCGACAGGGCTCAACGGCTCATGGACCTAGCCGACCGCTTTCGCAGCCAGCCCCTGGTCTCCGCCAGGCGCTTCCTGAGACTGCTCGGCCATATGGCTTCCACCGTCCATGTGACCCCCAATGCCCGCCTGAATATGCGGTCTGCTCAATGGTGTCTCCGCCAGCAGTGGCGACAAGCCACAGGCGGCCTGGCAGACCTAGTGCGCGTCTCCGAGCCGCTGCTCTCGTCTCTCCGGTGGTGGCTCCGGCAGCCGAACCTGATATTCGGAATGCCTTTCCAGTCACCTCAGCCGACCCGGGTGCTGACCACCGATGCATCCCTCCTGGGCTGGGGAGCACATTGCCAAGAGGCACGTACTCAGGGCCTCTGGACCACGTGGGAGTCTGCTCAGCAGATCAACTTCCTGGAGCTCAGGGCGATCCGCCTAGCTCTCAAGGCCTTCTCCCACCTGACTTCCCACCAATCCGTCCTTGTCCAGACGGACAATCAAGTTGCCATGTTCTACGTGAACAAGCAGGGGGCACGGGCTCCTTCCTCCTCTGCCGGGAGGCACAGAAGCTCTGCTCTTGGGCCGTCAGTCACGGCATTCTCCTCAAGGCAGTTTATCTCCCGGGCCAAGAAAATTGCCTTGCGGACAAACTCAGCAGGGTCCTCCAGCCGCACGAGTGGCGTCTGGATCCCTTGATAGTTCAGAAGCTCTTCCTCAAGTGGGGCCTCCCCACGGTGGATCTCTTTGCCAGTCCTCACAACCGGCAGCTTCCTCGCTTCTGCTCTCGTCAGCCACACCCCCTTCGGGTTGCGGCGGACGCCTTTCTGATCTCATGGTCGGGGAGCCTTCTGTACGCTTTCCCTCCCATCCCGTTAGTCTCTCGGACTCTTTTCAAGGTTCTCCGAGACAAAGCCTTCATGATCCTGGTGGCCCCTCGCTGGCCCAGGCAGCCGTGGTTTCCGCTCCTGCTGCAACTGGCGGTGGAGGATCCAATCCCTCTGGGGGTACAACCGGATCTCCTCACTCAGGATCAGGGGTCCCTACTGCACCCCAACCTCAGGTCTCTCAACCTCATGGCCTGGCTGCTGAGAGGGTAGTCCTTGCTCCCCTTCTCCTGCCGGCGGAGGTGGAGGAGGTCGTCTTGGCTTCGCGACGGCCTTCTACCCGCAAATGCTACGCCCTTAAATGGCGTCGCTTTGCAGTCTGGTGTACCCAACAGTCTCAGGATCCCTTCTCCTGCCCGGTGTCCGTGATCTTGCAGTACTTGCTGCACCTCTCTAATCTGGGACTTAAGTCCAACTCCGTCAAAGTTCACCTCAGTGCTCTTTCAGCACATCATGTGCCGGTGGACGGCAGACCTCTCTCCAACGACCCTCTCGTAGCGAGGTTTCTCCGAGGTCTCCTTCTACTTAAACCACCTCTGCGCCCGCCAGCGCCTGACTGGGACCTGAATGTGGTTTTGCAGCGGATCACCTGTCCGCCTTTTGAACCTATGGCTACCTGTTCTCTCCGTTTTCTGTCTTGGAAAACACTGTTCTTGATAGCCCTCACTTCCGCTAGACGCGTAAGTGAATTGCAGGCCCTCGTGTCTGATCCCCCTTACACTAGGTTCTACAAGAATAGGGTAGTCCTACGGACTCACCCGAAATTTCTGCCTAAAGTGGTCTCCCCTTTTCACATCAATCAGGAGGTGGTACTTCCAACCTTCTTTCCCAGACCACACTCCAGCCGAGCTGAAACGGTCCTCCATACCCTGGACTGTAGAAGGGCATTGAACTTCTACCTTGACCGTACGCGGGAGCACCGTAAAGCTGCTCAGCTTTTTGTGTCTTTTGACCCCAATAAATTGGGGCTCCCGGTCTCCAAGCGTACTCTGTCCATCTGGGTTGCGGACTGTATCGCTTGGGCTTATGGGGCAGCCGGACTCTCCTTAGAAAGTCGAGTCACGGCTCATTGCGTTCGGGCAAAGGCCACGTCAGTGGCTTACCTCCGCTCTGTTCCGCTGGCAGACATCTGCCGGGCCGCTACTTGGTCTTCGAGCCAGACTTTTGCGGTCCATTACTGTCTCGAGAGGGAGTCCCGTAGGGACAGTGCTTTCGGACAGGCAGTCCTCCGTAATCTCTTTGAGGTCTGAGCAACTCCTACCCTCCATCCCGGATGTGGGCTACCGGTGGGTGATAATTCAGCGAAGATTCTATCCTTCTGTGCTGCTGAGCTAGAGGGAGCTCATTTTTGTGCTTAGGGTCTCCGGTAGCCTTGAGCTTGGGAGTCCCATAAGTGAGGACTGACTTCCTGCTTGGTCCTGGAGAAAGCGTAGTTACTCACCTGTAACAGGTGTTCTCCAGGAGCAGCAGGAATCAGTCCTCACTACCCTCCCTCCTCCCCTTGGAGTTGCAATCGTCTGCTTATGTTCTTTTTGCAAATTTTTATGCTGTCTTTTTTAGCTATGTCATCTGACTGGCTAAGATGGCACCCTCGGGCGGGAAGACGACCGCGCATGCGCGCTGCAATTCCCAAAGGCCCATAAGTGAGGACTGATTCCTGCTGCTCCTGGAGAACACCTGTTACAGGTGAGTAACTACGCTTTTCCAGGCAAGCAGTATGAAAGTAGGACTGGAGGAAGGGCCAACAGAATCAGGCTGTGAAGGTTTAACAGCTGGGATAGAATAAAGCTGACATTATTTTCTTGACTGCTGCCTTTTCTGTTTTTTAAACAAAACCCACTTTCCACCACATGCCACACTACCACAAAGGGCTGCAGATTGGGGATTTTCGCTACAATGTGACTGGGGGCAAACCCATGTTCCTCCAGGCCTGGCCTTCTGCAGTAGGTCAGAATATTTTTTTTTGTTTGTGTGGGCTAAGAAGGTTAGCTTATCCCTAGTTAGTGAGCTTGAAAGGCTTAGTTAGTGCCAGAGAAGCAAGCTTTGTTTTGGCCACTAGAGGCCACTAAATAATTTGGTGGAGCCAGAATACTGCAGTGTTAACGCAGCTGGAGAAGAGTGAACTGTGATTGTGGTCTGCAATTGAGTAGTGACAAGCCAAAATGGAACAGCTCCTCCAGATGCTTGTAGAAGGGCAGCAACAACAACGTCAGCTGCAGTTACAGAATCTTGTGCAGTGCAGATGCAGGGGGAGCTATAGAAGAGTTCCCTGGTTCAGCAGACCCAGGCCCTGCAGAGACAGAAACTCTGCCTTCCAGTGCAATCACTTGTTAAAATGACAGCAGAAGATGAAACAGACCATTTCTTGTTGAACTTTGAATGGACTGCCCTCATGGCCAGGTGGCCAAAGGCGACCTGGACCACTTATTTGGGGAATCTGCTGACGGGCAGCAGTCACGCTGCATTCCAGGATGACAACCCAGCTGGGTGAGCTGCATATACAGCTGTCAAGGCCACTATACTGGAACGAACTGGCTGTATTCCAGAGGCCTATCGCCAGTGATTCAGAAGGGGGAACTCCATATAAAGGAGAACCCTTGAAGGTTTGTCTATCATTTGAAGGATCTTGCATGGAGGTGGCTGCAACTGGAGGGAAGGAGCGGGCTCGAGATAGCCAAGATTGTGTTGTTGGAGCAGCTTTTGGAGGGCTTGACTGCTTTGATGGAACAATGGGTATGTCAGCACCCCAAGCTTACACTGGAGAGTGCACTGGAAATAGTGGAGAGGTACTATGAAGCTTTGCTGGTGACTGAAACAGACAATGAGAAGGGGAAGAAGTCACACATTAGCCCAGGAAGATGGAATGAATGTTGGCTCCCATGTTCTGAACCCAAAGTCACCTCCTAAGCAAGGGCATGGCTCCAGCCACAACCCCTTCACCTGTTTTAGGTGTGGAGTCCAGGGACACTTTGCTTGGGAATGTCTCCTGGATACGGAAGATTCCATGGAGGTCAGCCTAACCACCCCTCACATCCATGTTTTTGTGCACAGTTCCCACCAGGAGAACAGAATTTTGTGATTACTGTGGAGCTCAAAGGGACCCATCTGCATGCCTTTATAGACTCCAGAAGTATGCGGACTCTTATTTGCCAGGAAACCGTAACCCGGTTTCAAACTGGCTATGCAAAGACAGTAACATTGGCCTGTGTGCATGCAGACCAGAGGCAGTATCCAACGGCATAAGTCTCCAGCAGGGCATGTCACATTCGAGGTCATGGTGCTGCCCTGGCTACCATATCCAGTGATGATCGATTGAGACTACCCAAACTTTGGGGCGATATAGGTAGGCTTGGCTAACTGATGGCTCTGCTAAGTCAGACCAGGAAGATTTCCCAGAGATCTTCCCCTTGGAAGATCCAGATCTATATGTCAAGACTCCCAAGCTTGCTAAGCCCTGGAGTCAGCGTCGCTAGGAAAAGCTATTCTACAAATAGAAACTAGAGGCGGCTATGGGCGAGGGATCTGTGGAGAGAGAACCTAGGGAACAAACCCCTGGAAATAGCTCAGGTCTCAGCGGTAGTGACCCAAATACAACTGTCCCCTTCTCAGAGGGCTGGGGGAAGACCCAGGGAGCTTCAGGAAGGCCCAACAAGAGGAATGAGTCCCTTAAACATGCTCAAGAGTGGGTTTTGAAAGTGAATGGGGTTCCCATCAGTAATGGAGAACCTGCAAGAACCTTTCCCTAATTTGTGCTAAAGGGAGATCTATTGTACAGAGTGGCTGAAGGGGAAGAGGCTTAGAGGGGGAAGCATTCCTCCAGGACAAGGTGGTTCTTCAGACACCTCCCAAGCTCTTGCCAAAGGTCGTCACCTCCTTCCACCTAAACCAATCCATCTCACTACCAATGTTCTTTCCAACGTCTCATAGCTCTTCTGCTGAAGCTCGACTATATACGCCAGATTGTAAAAGAGCATTAGCTTTCTACCTGGACTGTACTAAGGGTCATCAGTAATCCTCTCAGTTATTTGTCTCTTTTGACCAAAGTCATCTGGGGCTACCAGTTTCTAACTGGCTAGCAGACTGCATACCTTTCACTTACATGCAAGCTGGACTATCTCTTCAGCACCATGTCACTGTCCATAATGTCCGAGCCATGGCTACCACTGTGGCTAACCTCTGTTCAATTCCTATTTTGAAGATCTGCCAAGCAGCTACCTGGTCTTCACTGCATACTTTCACAGTGCACTATTGCCTGGACAAGGACTCCAAAAGTGATGCTCGATTTGGTCAATTTTTTCTACGTAATCTTTTTCAAATTTAGACAACTTGCCCTCCGCCCACTGGACTACCTCGTGAGGAGTGCTCCAAACGAGCTGAGTCTGTTTGATCCTTGTTGCGCCAGGACTCTTTTTCTCACTCAGCAGTCTGTGGCTAGGGAGTCCCATATGTGAAGACAGACTTCCTGCTTGTTCCTGGAGATAATGTAGTTTACTCACCTGTAACAGGTGATCTCTGGGAACAGCAGGAATCAGTCTTCACAACCTGCCCTCCTCCCCTTCAAGTTGTCTCATTTTTTCTTCTTTTGGTCTCAATTTGTCTACACTATTCACCTGACTGAGGAGACCAGGAGCGAAGGAGGGAAGGCAGCCACACCTGCATGGAGGAACGCTCCCAAAAGCATTCCTATTGGATACTAGGGAGTGTTCCCGCACCGGGCTCCGTCAGTGCCGAAGTTACCCATATGTAAAGATTGAGTCCTGCTGTTCCTGGAGATCACTGTTACAGGTGAGTAACTTTGTTTTATCAGTCCCTGCATGTCCACCCAGTTCTTTGGAGTCTTTGCTAACTTTTATTTTTAATTCTCCTCTTCAGTTTGAGTACTTATATAATTCGGGAGAATTTTAAATTTCCCCTATAGATCTATGCCTTCAGGGAATGATCAACTTTTTTTCAGGCCATGGAGGATTTTCATTTGAACAAGTTGTATCTATGCCTATTTACTAGAAATGAAATATATTAGATCTTATTTTCTTTGTTCAGAGCTTTGATTGTGTGAGGGGATCCGATAACACTTTGGTCAAGATTAAGTTAATAGTAGGTAAGACTGGTCAGTGCAGGGAAGTTGAGACACTGAGATGGGATTGGAATAGAATCACTGAAGTTATAATTGAAGATTATCTAAAAGAGAAGTCTTTAGTCCCAGACACCTTATCACTCACTGAACATGTTGAACAATAGAATTATGTATTCTTGAGTACCTTAGACACTATAGCACCATAAAGAGTAGTAGAGCTTGTAGAAAGGGGTTCTGCATGGTTAGGGCTGCTTAAATCTAAAAGTGAGGAAGATAGTTTACAATGCAAGGAGCATAGTAAGATCTCTCAAGATCAATTCATGATGCTAAATTTCATTATATTCAGGAGAAGCTACGTCTCTCGCTTAATAGTCTCAAGATGTGCTTCATTTTTTAAAGGGTCTTTCAGATGTTATGCCAATAACTCTTTTGAATAAAGATCTTACCCCTTAGGTCAGGGGTAGCCAACTGCAGTCCTGGTGCACTATAATCCAGCCTGGTTTTCAGGATGTCCCTAAAGAATATTCATGAGATATATTTGCATCCGCTGCCTCCCGTTGTATGCAAATATATCTCATGAATATTCATTAGGGGCATCCTGAAAACCAGGCTGGATTATAGTGCACCAGGACTGGAGTTGACCACCCCTGCCTTAGCTCATTAGGGTCTTTTTTACCTTTAAAACATGACGTTAGAACATCTTCGGCAAGCCCTTGTTATATTCCATCCTTCAACTTGTGATAATAATATTTTGATAAATGAGCAGGAAAATGCCTGCAAACTATGAGTTGTAGTTCAGTCCTAAGAGGGGTGCTCTGGGAGAATTTCCTGTAAATGCTTCCATTTCTTTGTCCTCCCCCCTGTCTGTTGTGATAGCAGAGATTAATGCTTGTGTGAACATGACAACTCTCAGGTGATGCTGTTTTAAATGGTGAGCATAAGTTAGATTTTTGAAAGGATTGATGAGACATCAGTGAAAAAGATGTTATCGACCATGAAGTTATCTTTTTGTGATTTGGACCATAACCCTTCTGGTTTGATTAAAGCCTGTAAGGCAGTGTTTCTCAATCCCGACCTGGTGTACCCTCTATCCAGTCTGGTTTTCAGGATATTCAAAATAAATATGCATGAGATAGAGTTGTATGCACTTTTCTTTCATGGCTTATGGTTTTATTGCACTTGCTATTCCACCTTTACAAACAAATAAAACAGTTTACAATAAAAATCAAATCATTAGAAAGTGAATGGAACTCTATTAATTATATTAGAAAAGTTAGAAAGGTAGCAACAAAGGACAGCTAGGTAGAGGAGATAGACAGCTATGACCAGTAGCCCAGAGCCCTACTTCGAGACCCTGAAGGCCTGTTCAGAGAGAGGCTTTGAAAGCAGCTTTATTTTATTTATTTATTTAGTGTACATTTGTATCCTGCTGCTTCCAGCGATCAGCAGCGGTTGCTATACATGGTGAGAGTGGCTGTACCGGTCTGGAATTAGAAATATATACATTGCGATTAGGGAGGGAGAGGGAGTGCACAGCAAACATAGGGTTACAGATTACAGTTGATTGATGTTAAAACTTCACACAGGATACTTTATATACATATTTACACATGACTGAATGCAGTTCTCGTTGTGCGTTTACATAGGGTACGGTGGTTGTCCCACGCATGGAAGACAGTTGGTAGTGGGAAATGATGGTAGTGGGGTACAGGGCCTAGGTTATATTGTAATCAATGTTCCCTCTAATTTTCTGTAGGCTGTGTGCGCATAAAATATCAGCTGTGCAGCTTTTGAAGGAAGGTTACATTTTTGTGCGCCACATAATGACACTCAGAGTTATATTCTTTAAAATTTGACTACACGTCAGAATACAGTATGTACACCACATTGGTTGCACTAGAAAATATTGTAGAACTTGTGAAAACCATAAATACACAACAACTTTTAAATTTTAAGATGTCTGTGTTGTTTTCTATCATAATCAGAACCGTAATTTTTGTGCGCTCTGTTGTAAAGTATGTGCGCTCGCTCGGTGAGATGTGTGCGCGCGCACACGCGCACAGCTTAGAGGGAACAGTGATTGTAATGCGATTGGAAGAGGTGGGTCTTAAGCTTTTTTCTGAAGTCTTTCAGGTCACAGTTTGTACGCAGTTCACATGGCAGCCGGTTCCAGAGTGCCGGAGCTATAAATGAGAAAGCTCTGTTACTAGTACATGCATTAACCTTTCTGATGCACTTCGGGAGACAGAGAGAATTGAGGTTCACTGTTCTTCTATTTCTGTTGTTGGGTAGATTGGATATTAAGCTGTTGAGGTGTGAGGGTGCTTTGAAGTCTGAAACGGCTGTTGATCCACTTGATCCTTATGGTATAATGACTCTATTCTTTCCACCTTTTCTTGATCTTCTCAGCATCATTCAACATGGATCATTGAGCATTGTTTAGCATTCCAATTCGAGACTGTAATTATCTCTAACTCTCATGGGGGTATGTTTATTAAACTGCGGTAACATTCCCCGTGTTAGGTTCCCTGGATTCCCATATAAGAGAATGGGCGGTGCATCATTATGGCAAGCTGTGTCAGTTAACGTGCATTACAAGGCGCTTTAGGCTAACGCGTGTTATAAGGCACCTTAGTAGGCACCTTAGTAGGCACAGTACAAGGCACATGCCTTGTACTGTGCCTAGTAAGGTGCCTTATAACGCCGTATAGGGAGTGATGGCAGCTGTGGTGAGGGTATTATGGGCTGGCAGCATGGATCTGCAAAGATATGACTGTCACAGGCATGCAAAACATCAGACATGGACAGGAAGGAACAACTAGGAATCGAACCCTATGACCACTGCCTAGAACAGAGTTACTCAAATCCAGTTCTGGAGGTCCACAACCCTGCAGGTTTTCAGGATATCCCTAATGAATCTGCATGAGATATATATGCATTAGAGATATCCTGCCAACCTGACTGGTTTGTGGCCCTCCAGGGCTGGATTTGGAGACCCCTGCCTTACACCTCTGTAAGTTAAGATTGTGAGTGGGCAAGGTACAGATGTCATAGACATCAAAAGGGTAGATAGAATGTGTCACATTCCTCCTCGATTCTCACCACCACCATAAAGTTGTCTAATAGACAATATTTGGTGGTGGTGAGAAGTGAGGAGGAATGTGACACATTCTATCTAACCTTTTTGATGTCTTGGACATCTGCACCTTGCCCACTCACAATCGTAAATGACAGAGGTGTAAGGCAGGGGTCTCCAAATCCAGCCCTGGAGGGCCACAAACCAGTCAGGTTGGCAGGATATCTTTAATGCATATATAGTTCATGCAGATTCATTAGGGATATCCCGAAAGCCTGCAGGGTTGCAGACTTCCAGGACTGGATGTGAGTAGCCCTGGCCTAGAACGTCAGTGTACTAACCAGTGGGCTATACCTCTATGGCTTGTTGCACAGCACTGGCTGGGTACAGACGGACTGCAGGTCACCGCACAAACCGTCTGCTCTGTGTGCCAGGATAGGGTAACCCCACCAGCACCCATGATGCATTGCACATGCAGAACAGCGGCCTACAGCTGACCACCAAATGGGGTCTGCACCTCACCGGTACTGCAGTGTGGTAAGACGGACTGACAGTGCGTGATACTGGCACAGAGTAGCTACAGACCATGCCATTGTGCAGGTTCCATGTTCACCCTGAGGGATAGGATGGCCGCCCAACACTAGGTCCACAGTACATGTGGTGCTAGAGATAGGTCCTGCTGCATATCCCCATCACTACCATTGTGTGACAGGTGCTCCCACCAGTGCAAACGAAAGTACTTCTGTTACTATCTGGGTTCTGCAGTCACATGTGGGACTGGACACCACTCAGATTAGTGTGTACGCAGTGTCAAGGTCTGGCTGCCATGGGTACCTGTTATCAGGGCAGTGGGGGGTGGGAGGTTTAGGTAGCACTGCCTCTATGGGTCTAGGTGGTATGCAATATATACCCCAAGGGGCCCACAATCACCCCTATTGTAGATGAGGGTGTGGTGGGACAGGTGCCTGCACCCTGTGGAATGGCTGTAATACCAGCAACCACAGTCTTGCTGGCCAATGACATCCCTCCAGGGCTAATGGGCCAGAGCCGTACATGTGACCGTGGCAGACCAGCAGTGATGCTTGGGGTGGGCAGGGGAAGGCTCCACGCCACGGTCTGCCATCCACCAGCACAATCAGTCTACACCTGCAGTATCCTACAGGGTGGTCCCATCATGCACAGACTAACTGCAGACAGCCCACTAGCCAGTCCATAGTGCATGCTCATGGGGGGAACCCTGTGCACTCAGAGGTGGGATGCACAGTACAAACACCAAGCAAGTATCTCCATGATTGGGCCCCAGAACGAGGAACACACAGGTATCAGTAGAGACAAATAATGTGTGGCACTAAGTGGGAACATGGACATGACATTGTCACTGCTCTGTCAGAGTGAGAGCGACCCACCAGTGTGACATGCTGTGGCTACCCTGCCCATTCAGGTGGTGGTCGAGCACTACAGTGTCCCAGCCATTGCCCTCCACCCTGTGCAGATGCATCCTGGCCAATCCGCCCTGTCTGGGCCATACCCACAATACCTTGCTCCTCATTATGCACATTTGCAGGCTAATGCTGGAAACAGTGTGAGCAATGTGGGCTCAGTGAGGTGTTGGCAGAAACAGAACAATGGATAGACATACGCACACTCCCACACCTATCTCAGCATTGTGCAGAGATAGAGGTGGTTGACAACCCTGCCCACCACACTGGTCTTGAGCACAGTGCCGACATTGCTAAACTGTGCAGGGGGTAGTAGTAGTGCTCTGGTGATAACTGCAGCTCCGTGCTGGGGCCAACAGCCTGACACTCCATGAGGCTGTGGATAGTGGAGCCCGTGTGAGTGGGTGTTTGTACCCATGTGCACCGCTGCATTGGGGTTTGCACATGTTGTTGTGACTGCATTGTGGGATATAACTATGGGGTGATGCTCTGCAGGATCCACAGATGGGACTTGAACCTTTTGCTCTTGGACATATTGGCTGAGTGTATTGCACCACACTGTTGCCACAGCAGCATAGTGGTCCCTGGGGCTACCCTTATGTTCCCCAGCCAGACCTCTTCTGTAGCACTGCACACCACGTACTGGTACAGGGCATGGGCTAGGTCCACTGCAGGTGGATGCCACTACTCCCTCCAGCACAAATACCCCCCCCCCTGCTATGCCGCCATGACCATATGCTGTCAGTGCCAGTGGTGTGCAGCCCTAGACCATCCTAGGGGTAGGTAGGCGGCTGCCTAAGGTGTGGGTTCTGGGGTAGGGGTGCCTACATAGCTGTCCAAGCTTCCCCCAGCACTGCTATGTTATGTTATGTGCCCCTTGGGGTTCCTGCTGGGTAATGTCCCATGGATGGGACACTGTGGGACACAGACTCATGGGCATGTTTGACCCTGGTCTGTTGCTGTCTTGCTGGTGTCCATTTTCCATGTTCCTATGTGCCACCTAGGCAACCGCCTAGTCCACCCCGTGCCCCAGTTGCCCCCACTGCATGTCCCGCCTGCAGTCCCCCTATGCCCCATTTGCACCATCACCATCGGGGAGAGAAGCAGCAGCTGTAACTATAAGATCGGGGAGTTGAGCGGCAGCTCCTCCGCACTTCCCCATGAACTGCCAATCATCTGCCTCAGAACGGCATTTAAACCGCCGCACCAGAGGCTCTCTGGAGATCGGGGAGAGAAGCAGCAGCTGTAACTATAAGATCGGGGAGTTGAGCGGCAGCTCCTCCGCACTTCCCCATGAACTGCCAATCATCTGCCTCAGAACGGCATTTAAACCGCCGCACCAGAGGCGGGCCCGCGCCTGAGGGCCTCGCAAGAGGGCCCTTTGGCGTGGCCCTTAGGCGGTGGACCGTGCGGGACCCTCTATATGCTCTTTCTGTTCAGTGGTATGCTGTTTGTAGTTAATGTAAGGTAATGTAATGTAAGTTATGTACTGTGTTCCCTGTTTGTACTCCTAGTGTTTTGTTGTGATGTAATTATAATGCAATGTATGTTTCCCTCACCTTTGTTTAACTCTGTGCTGTATTAACCGCTTTGATTGAAGGAAAAGGCAGGATACAAAACATGTTAAATAAATAAATAAATAGTGGTCCTTCGTACATTGCCACTATGCTGTTGCTGCAGATGGAACGCTACTATCACCTTTCTCAGGCTCCCTGCCTATGCCCTACATTGCTGACACTGAAATGGTTTCTCTCTCCTGCAAATGTGAATCTAACAGCAGGTTTTCATTTGCGGTAGGATTCAGCCCTTCAGTTCAGCGTGTTAGTGTGCAGGGAACCTCTCCACGCCCACTCCCCACCCATTGACCCCAGCTCTCCGCCCTCTCTCCTCCCTTTGCGATGTCTACCATGCCGCAGAACGCTTCAGTGCAGGTTGTAACGTTACCGCGCGTTAATGTTACCTACCGCGCGTTAACGTTACCTACCGCGCGGTCTGTAACGTTACCGCAGTTTAGTAAACATACCCCATAGTTTTTGGAAAGCTGATCTTGTTCTTCCTCTGATAGTTTCTATTTCTATTTCCTTGCATGCATCATTGTAGTACTTCTCTTTGTCTTGCCTTCCTGCAAGTTGGAAATTTCTGTTAAGTTCTGTGATTACCTTTCCTTTTCATCTGGCTTTATCTTCTCTGCATTTCTGAGCAATTTTCAGATTCTTCTGTCATCCATTTTTGCCGTTTTTGATTTTTGCAGAGACTTTTCACTTTCTTCAATCACTGTTTTCTTGATATCATTCCATAACTCTTCTGATGCTCTCTCATTTGCATCCAAAGCGACCAATTGATTTTGCAGGTAGTCTTTAAATTCCAGTGATTTTATTTTTGAGATCATATTTTGCTATGTTAATGAGTGGCTTGCTCTTGTTCAGCTTTTGCTTGAGCTTGCATACTAGTAGCAGGCGATCTGTACGACAGTCAGCTCCAGATTTTGTCTTGGTTGATGTTATGGAAATTTTCCATCATTGACTTCCATAGATGTAGTCTGTTGTTTTTTGTACAATCCATTGGGCGAAGTCCATGTGTACAGTTGCTGGTGTGTTGTTGGAAGAAGGTGTTTGAGATGAATAGATTGTTGGTCTTACAGAATTTTATTAGTCTTTCTCCATCTTTGTGTTTGTTGCCAAGCCCATATTTTTCATCCACTTTACCTTCTTCTTTGTTCCCAACTTTTGTGTTCCAATAGTGCATGACTATCATAAGTATATCACGTTTGCATGTTCTATCGATTTCAGCTTGTACTGTTCATAGTTGTATTGATGGGCATTCCTCGTAAATGAATAGAAATTAAACATTCACCGATTGCATTGTATTTCATTCCATTTCTTACAAGTTTCTGCTTAATTATAAATGCAACACAATTTCTTCTTTGTTTTTCATTTCTGGCATAGTATACCATGTGATCATCAGGTTCAAGGTGCCCAATGCTAGTCCATTTCAATTTTCTGATATCCAACAGATCAAGTTGTACATGCTCCATTTCATCCTTGACCACTTTCACCTTCCCTTGGTTCCTTCTTCATACATTCCATGTCCCAATATGTAAGACATCTTTGCAGCTTCTGATTCTCATTTCATGTGCAGCTACATTAGAAGACAGACAAACTTCCTGAGGGCTTTCAGCTAACCATGTCATAAATACTGGCTTTATTCTGAAGAGCCTTCATCTCTCCCTAGTAACTCAATGAGTGTCTTCTGATCTGAGGGCCTTATCTTCCACCACTATATCACACTTTGTTGTGTTGTGACTATGCATTGTATTTTTGTGGCAAGATACAAATGTAGATTGCCAGATCTTTCTTCCATGCAGGTACAAGTGTTGCCATTGTCAAAGAAATTTGATCTTCGCCATCAACGCTGTCCTATACTGCTGATGCCCAGATGGGTGTTTTGTCTTAGCTGAGATCTGTCCATCTTGGGAGACCCTGCCAATAGTAAACTACCCATAGCATAGCTTTCATTGATGCACACAAGCCCTAATGGCACTACAAGCTGTAAACCATGCGAGGGATCCATCCTGCACAAGGTTTATCAACAATGAGATGGTTCTCCACAGACATCCTAAGTTAATTTCTAAGGTGGTGTTAGATTTCCACTTTCAATAGTCAGTCATCCTTCCAACTTTCTTCCTGAGGCCTCATGTCACTGAAGGTGAACATTCCTTGCTCATCTTGAATTGCAAAAGAGTCTTAACCTTGTACTTAGAGCAATTTTGAAAAGTCATTAACATGCATACGTGGCCTCTTGTAAAGTATCAACTGGCATAAAAGTACATATGAATGTGTATATTTATACGGTAGGCATAGCTAGGGGTGTAGTCTTTGTGGAGAGCAGGTGGAATTCACAAGTATGTACGTTGATATACCTTAATCTATACATGTTCTTACAAACTTCAGGGGTGTTCATTTACACCTGGTGTAAATGTCTGCATCTGAATTTAAAGCATGATTTCTGCTTTCTATGCTAGCATTTTATAAAGACAAATAAGTACCAATGTTTTTGTAAATAGTACCTAAGTAAGTGCCTAGTTGCTCTCTTAAACTAGTGGCCTCCTTATAAAATTACTCTCAGAAAGTCCAGCCAGGTTTCTGTTTCCTTTGATACCAATAAGCCTTGGGAATATCATGACCTAGCACAAACTTCCTATTTAGATAGCAGATTGCATCTCTTTTGCTTATACTTGAACCTTGAAAAGTGTTTATGGCCTACTGTAGTTGTTGCAAAGCTATAACATGGACTTTTGTCCACACATTCACATCACAATATTATTTGGAAAGAAACCCCCATTGTGACAGCAGTTTTTTGCCAGTGTACAGTATTCTGATGAATTTCTATGAGATTTAGAATTCAATTCCATTCTTTCTAGGGCCCTCTTTCATGACGTTTCAGGTTGTCTTTGTAAATATATTGCCTTTATTTATGAGACCCTATTGGCAGGGTCTCCCAAGATGGACAGATCTCAGCTAAGATGCTAGACAAATTATATATATGCTGTGAGACCATGCCGGTCCTAGGCGGTTGCCTAGACCCGGGATAGCCTGGAGTTGTGGTAAATAAAGGACACTGTAGCCGTGATCCAAATGAAATTAAAGTTGGGTTTTATTCCCCTTCCCTTGAGGATGTCGTAGAATAAGGGACAACATAAAGAACGGTTGTTTTCACCAGGGTAAACGACGTTTAACCAATAATAATTATGCTTCTTTCCAGCAATAAAGTCCAACACTTTTCAATGTGCAAAATACAGTTTCTTTCTTGCTCTTTCCGTTTAACAAAGGCTCTCTATATCATCAGTCACGCATACAGCACATTCCATCGGTTCAGGGATATTTTCTGAGCTATTGCTCTCCCATTGCATAGGGCTAGGACCTGCCCCTGTATAAGGACACTGAGCCCCTATGAAGCTGCTCTCTGTATCTTGCCCTGGGGAAACCTCAGTTGCCCCCAATTGGAGCTGCTTTTGTAAGTCCCAGATATCAGGAGCTGTGCTGGGGATTTCTTCCCACGGCTTGGGCCAATAAGAGTTCCCTTGCCGGTTATAAGCCTGGCTTCTATCCCGGAGACTCCCTTTTCTCCCCTTAGCAGAAACAGGGTACTTATCTTTTCCTTTGGAGAAGATGGTCTCAAACTCCTCTGTCTCCAGCCAAGGCTTTCTTTCTGCCCTGCAGCCTGCTCTTCTGTGGGAACCCTGGTTACGATGTCTGGCTGAGGGAAACTCACTTCCTGCTTCCTGTGTGCTTCTTTGGACGTGACCTCTGCCTCCTGTTAACTGGACAGTTTGCCTTGGTGTGAGGACCCCTCTGGCTGGGAAGACCTTGCTGCAGTTTTGCTTATCCCACCTGAGTTTGCCAGCCTGCCTTTCTCCAGCCCTGGTTCTCCAAGGTAACGTGTCTTCCTGCAATTGCTTGGGATTTCTACTCTCACCTTCTCTCCAAGCCTGCCTGAAACAGCAGTCAGAGTTCCTTTGGTCTCTGCTTTCCTCCTGGCATTCAAGCTCCGGCTCCCGCCCTAATCCAGGCTCCAGCTTCCACTGCCAATGCTCATTCTGCTGCTTCCAATTCTCTTTCTCCTTTCCAATCTGCATCCCACGCCAACTCTGTCTCTGTGAGATTCCCCACCTGCTTTTATCTCTCAGCTCCTCTAACGTGGAACGTGAGTCTGAGTCCAGGTGAGCCTGATTGGCACTCTCAATTCTTACTGCGTCACTACACCCATGTGGAAAGTTTGTTTTCCTTTTCCCTGCCTCTCTGTACTGTGAATGCTGCAACTGCCCCTGAGGCTGCAAGGTAAGCTCTTCTTCCTTTTCATTTCTTAATATTTCAGGGTCTGTGCTGTCTACCTCATGACAATACTCGTCCATAGTAGAATGATTCAACACAGTCTCATTGGCTCATAACCCACAACCTGATGGTCAACAACAATAAGACCGAGGTCTTATTCATATCCAAATACCACACATTTATCCCTCCGCTCTCCCTCAAAGTGAAAGACTTTGATCTCATAACCAAACAAGAAGTCCGCTATCTGGGAATAACAATCGACCAACGCCTGTGCTGGGAGACACACATCCAAAATATTGCCAAAACAGTCTATCATAAACTGAGAACCCTCCGGAACTTATGTCCTCTCCTCGAATCCTCAGACTTCCACACAGTTGCTCAAGCTCTCATCCTCCCTCATCTGGACTATTCCAACATCATCTTTCATGGCCTCTACAACTAGCCATGAACACAGCTGTCTATACAATCTTGTCTGCATCCAGATACGATCACATCACTCCTGATTCAGCTGCATTGGCACCTCATAGCAAGTCACCTGACCTACAAAGCACTACTACTCACTTTTAAGGCCCTGCATAGAATGTCGGCAACTTCACTCTCAGAACTCATACAGCGAACACCGGAGACCAGGACCAGGAGAATATGTATGGTAAACTCTCTCATGACCCCTTCTACAGTAAGAACCTGTACCGAATCAGCTAAGAACCATGCTTTTTCTCTATTTGCACCATCCCAATGGAACACACTACCCCCAATGATACGTGCCATCCAGGATCGCACAGCTTTTAGGAAGGCTTTGAAAACTTACCTCTTTCAACTAGCGTATAACCATCCAACCTAGATCAGTCGTACAAATAGCCGACGGCTCATAATAAACTCTTAATGATGCCAACATAATCCTGTTTTAATGTAAATATATTCCTATAATGTAAAGGTGTCATCATATGTAACCTGTTCGATAAAACATATGAACAATAAACTAGTTTATATGTAAACCATGCTCAAATGTTATATGTAAACCACACTGATCTTTAATAGCATGGTATATAAGAACAAATAAATAAAATAAATAAATTAAAAAATATATATATATATAAAACTAAATGACAAAATGTCTCATAGTAACAAAAACACATTGTATTGTTGCTCATTGGCACTTTTTCTTCACTTCCCTTTTTTGTTAAAAGCAACCTGTAGCTGGGGGATTCCCATGCATCATGACTATGTAACTTGCTTGTCCTCAGATAAAGTTTCTTATCTGTAACAAGGGTTCTATGAAGATAGCAGCTTACATAGTTCGCACAAATCCACTCACCTCTCCAAGGAGTTGGCTTTTCCTAATTTAGCGCTTTATAAGGAATTGAGGTAGCCTGAGCCATGGTGCAGCTGTGGGAATCATTGCAGAATTCAGTCCTCTGGAAAACTCTAAGGGGTATGTTTACTAAACTCCGTTGCTGTGCGGGTCCCCGTTAGTGTGCTGGTGCCATATAAGGAGTGGGCGGGCCAGGCAGAAAAAAGCAAAAAACCGGACCGTACGTGTGTGCGTCATGCTAATGTGCGGGGCCCACATTAGCGCGTGGGAAGGCTAAGTGGGGCGCTGCTGCAAAACCAAACAACAGTGCCGTAGTACAACGGTGAAGACACCGACCAATGGTGCAGGGGCCAGGGGTTCAAACCCCCATTGCGCTCAACAAAAAAGACCAGCTGAGGCACCAACATTTATGGGCAAAAGTGGTTAGGAGGCATATTAATTTTGGGCGGCAGAAGGTGGCGCACTGTTATTTTTATTACGGCATGAGGCGGCGCACTGTTTAGTGTGGGCGGCAGATGGCGGCGCATTGGTAGGTTTGGGCAGCAGAAGGCGGTGCGCTGATAAATGTGGGCAACAGAAGGCGGCGAGCCGGTGGGCAGAAGGCGGCGCGCTGATGTGTGAGGGGGCAGTCCAATAGTGGGAGGGAGAAGTGGCGCGCTGATGTGCAAATAACAGGAACGGAGCCATAGCACAATGGTTAAGACACTGACCACTCGTGCAGGGATCATGGGTTCAATTCCCCAGAGTGCCCATTGAAGACAGCTGGCTGAGGCATTATTTTAGGGGCATTTCCATGTTGTGCGGCATAAGGCGGCACGCTGTTAATTTAGTGCGCCACAAGATGGCGCGCTGATGGCTACAAGGCTGCGCGCGGATGCACAAACACAGGAACAGAGCCACAGCACAATGGTTAAGACACTGACCAATGGTGCAGGGGCCAGGGGTTCAACCCCTCACAGTGCCCAGTGAACAAGGCTGGCTGGGGCAGTATGTATCATGGTGAGGAGTGCTGTAGGAGGCCTTCCATTTATATTTTATTTCCCACCACTAGTAAACCCGCTCTCACAATGTGTTAACATACGGATGCCCGTAAGGCACATGTTACAGTGCACTGTCAGCCAAGGCACCCTAGAATGTCCCCTATAGGGCACTATGTATGTTGCGACACAGGATAATGTATAGTGCACCCTATATGGATGGCAACCATAAGGTGGCCTATAGGGCGCCCTATAAAGCACCCTCAGAGGCACCTAATGGGTATAGTAAGCTGTGTGTGGTTTTGCCGGCATAGACATATGTTCAGTAAATAAAAATAAAGCTGTGGACAGCCCTATCAAAGGGCCCCACTGTGGGTTTGAACCCATAACCTCTGGCTGTACAGGGAGTGACGTAACCATTGGGCTACAGCTCTATAGCTGACAGCAAGCCCCTAGCTGGCTGCAGAGAGCCTGCATGTCACTCCACAGACAGTCTGCTGTTGTAGACAGGATAGGGTTAGGCCACCCGTACCCATGATGCACTGCACATGCAAATCAGCTGTCCACAGATGCACACAAGATGGGGAATGCACCCCAACAGCTACCCGGCCTGGTAGGGGGAATTGTCCATGTGCACCCACACAGCACCTCGGCCTGGTAGGGGGTCCTGAGCGGGTGGACTACCAGCAAAGAGTAGCTACACACCGTCACATTGTGCGGGTACTGTGCTCACCCTGAGGGTGTGATGTGGCGGCCAGGACCAGGTCCACAACACCAGCCATGGCTGGATGAGGCCATGACAGAGCTCCACAGTACTAACCTGTGAGATAGGAAGGTGCTGCAGAAACATGTTGGATATCTCCGTCTGTCTCAGTTAGTGGAAACCCCCATGGACCCCTAGGTGGTCAAAGTACCTACCCCCCCCCCCTCTGAGGGTGGCAAACAGGGCCCCCCCCACCAACAGATCCCCATCCTACACCCCCCCCCCCCCCGCACCAATGGCAGTAAAGTGGACCATCAAACCCCAGTCCTGCTGGGGAACAGACACCCTACAGGGCAGTCTAAGCAGCTCCACACACATCCATAACACAATATCAGACAGACTTTAGGCCTGGATATCCAAAGATGCACCCCAGCACTATCTGATATTCACCTGCAGCAAGCCATCAGCCGCTGCACCCTGCAAGGCACTCCATCAAGACACATACCAGCTGTGAACAGTCTGCTGGTTAGCCCTGATGGAAATGCATGCACCCAAAACTGGGGTGGCAGCACACACAAGCAGAGAGTTCTGTGAGGAGACCCCAACAGGAAACCCATCACAAGAGAGAAACACAATACAGCACTATGGGTGTGCCTAGTCATGCTGTCATCACTGCACACTCAGGGTGAGAGTGCTCCCCCAGCAGCACATACAGAGGTCACCCTGTCTGTGTAGGTGGTGGCCTGGCACTACAATGTCACAGCCAGTGCCCTATGCCCTGTGCAGATGCATCCTGGCCAGCCCACCATGTCTGACCTATACCCATGGTACCTTGCTGCTCATTATGCACATTGGCAGGCCAATACTGGCAGTAGTGCTGGCAGTGTGGGTTGGGGAAGGTGTTTGCAGCCAACATACACTGTATAGACAGACACACACTCCCACATCTATGCCAGCATTGTGCTACTATTGAGGGGGTGATTATCCTTGGCCACCACACCGGTCCTGGGCACGGCACAGGCATGGATATGGTACGCAGTACTGCTGGGGGTCACTCCCCAGGGTGGTGAACACTGTCAGAGGCCAGGCCTGGAGCACACACCGCAGACACCAAACAGATTGTTCGGATGGGGTCAACTAGCAGTATGTGCGTAACGTAGGGATATCTATCAGCCTGTACTCTTAGCAAATGTTTCAGAGCTGTGTACCTCAGGTGTAGGGTGACATTGCTAAGATATGCAGGTGCTGGTATTGGGAGATGCACGCAGGGTCCAATGTTCTGCCTCTACAGGAGACATTGGCCAATGGGGCCTGTGGGTGTGGGTGTGGGTGTGTCTGCCCCTGTTGGCTGCTGCTTTACGGCAGCGCTTCCCCACTCCAGCCCAGTTTTGCATCACACTGTTCGGGTCTTCCTGCTGTCCCTCATGAATATGCATGAGCTACATCTACATGCCGTGGGGGTGGTGCATAGATATACAGCACAGGCATTTGTATGAGTGGCAGCATGGAACCTGACTGGTGTGTGGCCCACCAGGACTGCATTTGGGGGATTCTGCTGTAGGTTCTGCCCCTGTTCATGGTGTCTGTGCTCAGTGGGGTAAAAGATAGACGTATTACCATTGCATATGTCCTCGTCACGAAAGGTGTGTCCTTACTGTCACTGTTTATTTGTGGGGAAAATATATGGGCAGGATTGCTGGTAGCCCCAGCTGGTCTTTGAACTTGTGACCTTCTGTTTTTGCATGCACTGTCTGTGTGCACTGCACCACTGTGTAGCCACAGCTTGGCTGAATTCCCTGGATAGTCCATGACTGTGGATCCGGCAGGGCCTGTCTGTTGCTGTGGACTGTGCCAGCCTGCACATGGCTAGGCCTCTGTCTTCTGTCGCTAGCAGCCACTGCCCCCTGCACCACATGTACTCGTCCGCCAACATGCTGGCATGAGCTTCTCCCATAAAAAGCAGGTGACCTGATTGGAATGTGGCAATACGGGACTGCATTTGGGGTACTTGACTGTGGGTAATGCCCATTGTTGTGGTGTGTGTGCGTTGTTGGGTAAAATATGGGTGTTTTCCCCATGCTTATGTCCCCTGCAATACAGGGGTGTCTGCGCTATCTGTGTTTAGTGGTGGGTAAAATATAGGGACTGGGCTGGCAAGTGCCCCAGCTGGGCTTTGAACCTCTGACCCTAGAGGTACTGACTCTGTCCGCTGCACCACACTATGGCCACATAGACAGTGCAGCCCCTGGAGGTAGTAAGCCTTGCAGGATGGAGTCACAAACCCTGCTCTACGCAAATTTACTGTGGGCATATGCACCCTGTCTGGTGACAAACGTGCACATAAACCCCGGAAATGACCACGGGAAATGGGGGACAAAATATCACCACGCTGGGCAACAGTGATATTAATGGGCAACCATAGCAAACACTCCCAGGAAAGCTCCACAAAAGGAAATGTTTTTTGGAAGAGTCTCCGCTCCGTAAACCCTTCCAAAATTCATTTCTTTTTTCTGGAGCTTTGCTGGGTGTGTTTTCTGTATTTGCCCATCACTATAACTGTTCCCCAGCTGAATTACTATTTTTAATAGTTCTGTTGTGGTCATTTTCTATTTTTATTTGCACTTTTGTGCTGTGCACAGGTATCACACTGCTCACGTTTTGCTGGTTTCCCCGGTTTTCCTGTACATTGCTGACGGAAATGGTTTCTCTTCCCTCTAAATGCTTTCTACCGCGAGTGTTTCCCTCGCGGTAGTTTTTACATGCAAATTCGGGCCCGATACTGTGCGGGGAGCCTCTTCCCTCCCACTCTCCACCCATTGACCCCGTCCCTCCGCCCCTCCGGAGCCTTCCTCCGCCCTCCTTTAGCCGTTCCACGCCTCTATCGGACATTTGCGGGCCCGCACTTGTACGGGGCCCGTTAGTGTGCCGCGCACCTTTGCGGGGGTGACACGCACGTGTGCGGGGCGTTTAAACGCGTTTATTAGCGTTTCAGTGCCGCGTTTCCATGCGCTCTTTTGTGGCGCGCACATTTCCGGTTTTTAGTAAACATCCCCCTAAGCTTTGGGAGTTGTTGCATCAAGTTTTTTCTATCATGTAATCAGTGAAGTTACCTGGAGATCCTCTGTTACAGATAAGCAACTTTGCTTTGAAGTTTGTCAATCCAGCACACATAGAAAACATTAATAATTTTTGAATAAAATTGTTATCCCTTACAAATGCAAAAGAGAATTCATTTCACTATAACTTTATCATGATTTAAGATAAAATAGAAGAATTCCATTCCATAGGAAAGGACAAAGTAGAAAATGTAGGTTTCCCAGCCACGGTGAGCTGCTTTCCCTAGCCTGCTAATCAGTGGTTAACAAAAGCTTGTTCAAAAAGGTATGTTCCTTTGCGTCCCTCTAGTCCAGTCCCGGAACCATAGAGTATAGAATCTCCTCCAGCAGCTTTGGAGACTGATAGATGTCATCGCTTTGATGTCACTGGCATAAATAGGCAAGAACTGCCCCCTTCCACCAGTACTTTCAGTCTCCAAGCAGCTGGAGAAGGTTCTGAGCCCGGGACTGGGCTCAGTGGACACAAATAAGCAGAGCTTTTTCATATTTTTACGTTTTTGACTTTAAGTTTACTTAAACTTTTAGTTAGTTTTTTGGTTTCTTGTTTTCTTTTTGTTCTTTAGGTCCAGTGCTGCTGCTAGAAGTGTTCCTGCTTCTTCTGTGGGCCTCCCTTCTCTTCTCTCTCCTCCCCCGCCCCCCTCTGTATTTTCCCCTGCTATTAAACGAGCACGCGGAGAGAGTAATACAGACTATTTGCCTCCCTGCTCCCGAACCCGCAGCAAAGGGGTGAGGAGCAGGTGGAAGGCTAAGAACAGCAGCAGCACCGGTGAGGTGAGTAGTGAACCAGGACGGAGCAGGCACTGTTCTGCGACTGTTCGGATCGCTGGAGCGGAAGCCGCAGTAAACCTGAGCTCCGGTGCCGGTGTGCCTCTCCTCCAGATCCTTGGCAGCGGCGGTGAGTCCTGTCTGCGGCTAGCCGCATGTTTTTCTTAGTGCAGAGAGGGGTAGAAGCGGAGGCCTCGCGGCTGCACGCGGGTGCCCAGGGAGCTCGTAGGGCCGCCGCGTGTCGTCGGGCGGGAAGCTCGGCAGTGGCCATTTTGAGAGCCACGATTCAAGCAGTCTGAGTTAAATTTGGGGTATCGGCAGCTTCCTGAGCTTCGTTTTAGGACTTAGTTAGCTAGGACGGGCTAGATGGCTTGGTGTGCAGGTGTTTTTATCCAAAAAAAAAAAAAAAAAGTTTAAATAACGGAGTGTTCAGTTTAGCTAGGGTTCTGTACTTTCTGCTATACGGAGTGGCTAGCGGTGGTAGCTAGCAGTGGGGGAGATGCCGGCTAAGCCTTGCTGTCTAGTCTGTGGTACGAGGCGCGGCGAGGTGTTGGAATTAGGTGTCTGTAGAGCCTGTTCCTTGGAAGCAGAGGTTATGGATAAGACACTGGGGGAGGATCAGGTAGTGCTCCTTTCAGAAGCGGGGGAGTCCATGCCCCCATCCTTGGGTTCCGCAGAGCCGGTGGCAGGGCCGTCCTCGGTGGAGGGCGCTTCTCCGCTGCCGGGAGCGAGCCAGAGAGGCGGTACTCCTGTGATTCCACCGGATTTCTTCTCACTAAGGCAGCAGGCTTTTGCCTTGCTGCAGCCCGTGTTGGGAACTCAGTCTCAGAGTCCTAAAGGACAGAAGCGGGCAAGGTCGGGGGGTCCTCCTGTGGAGGAGGCTATTCCGGCCAAGAGGAGTAGGGGGGCAGTGGGAGACAGTCCGCCATCTAGGCTGGAAGAGGAGTTGGGAATGGCGGATGTGGATGTAGAAGAGACCTCTGAGGACGAGTTAGAAGAGGGAGAGTTGCTGGACTTGGAGCAGCAGAGTAGAGTCGTCCGGGTGTTTCGTCGGGAAGAGCTGCCAGCTTTGATTGCCGAGACTCTCAAGACATTGAATATGCCCTCGGAGGCACCGGTAGCAGAGGAAGCGTTGGAGGATCCGCTGTTGCAGGCGGTAAGGACATCCCAACGGGTATTCCCAGTTCATAGAGTCTTTAAGAACATGATTCAGGAGGAATGGGACTTGCCAGAGTCGGCTCTGTGAGGTTCGAGGGCCTTGGCCCGGCTGTATCCGCTTTCCGACCAAGATAGGGAGCTTTTTCGCTCTCCAAAGGTAGATGCGGCTGTGTCAACGGTTACTAAGAAGACTACAATTCCGGTTGAGGGGGCCGCGCCATTGAAGGATGTGCAGGACAGGAAGTTGGATACCTTATTGAAGCAGGTGTTCGATGTGTGTGCCCTCTCCTTATAAGCCTCGATAGCGGGGGCGTGGGTGGTGAGGGGCTGCTTGAGATGGTCCCAGAGGTTGCAGGGAGATCAGTTGGAGGGGCAGACCGATGAGGTAGCGCGGCTGGAGTCGGGCACCGCTTATTTATCGGACATTCACTACGACCTCATTCAGGGGCTGGCTAAGAGTATGGCGTCTGTGGTAGCAGCTCGCCGGTATCTCTGGTTGCATAACTGGTCAGCTGACGGTTCGTCGAAAGCGCAACTTAGCAAGCTCCCGTTTAGGGGGAAGCTTTTGTTTGGAGAAGATTTGGAAAAGTTGGTCAAAGAGCTCGGGGAGTCCAAGGGAGGTCGGCTTCTGGAGGATAAGCCGAAGCAGGGCCGAGGTACTACGGGGTCCCAGGGGGTCCCGAGAGACTTTCGTAGGTTTCGGTCCTCTCGTTTTAGCCAACCTCAGAGGGGAAGGTTTCCGATACATGGCCAGGGATTTCGAGGTTTCCGGGAGGCGGGCAGAGGATTTGCGCCTTTCTAACATTAAAAAGTCCCAATGAGATAAGGCGGGCCCAGGTGGCGGTGGTACCCATGGGAGGTTGGTTGCGGGAGTTTTACCCTGCCTGGGTCCAAATTACCTCAGATCAGTAGGTGTTGGAGGTTATTCGAGAGGGCTATGCTCTAGAGCTCCATTGACCCATGTTAGATTCCTTCATCCAATCCCAGTGCAGAGTTCCACAGAAGGTACGGGCAGACGCCGAAACGCTACAGTGGCTGCTGCAGCTCAGAGCGGTGGTGCCCGTTCTGGCGGCCCAGTACGGGTGCGGTCGATATACTCCATCTATTTTGTAGTCCCAAAGGAGGAAGGCACGTTTCGACCGATTTTGGATTTAAAGAGGGTGAATCGGTGTCTGAGTAACCCATTTCCGGATGGAAACATTGCGCTCCGTCATTGCGGCAGTCAGAGCAGGGGAATTCCTGATGCCGTTGGACCTCACGGAGGCTTATCTCTATATCCCAGTGCGGCAAGAGCATCAAAGATTTCTGTGGTTTGCGGTGCCGATGGGGCATTTTCAGTTTCAAGCTCTGCCCTTTGGGTTGGCAACAGTGCCTCGTACGTTCACCAAGATCATGGTGGTAGTGGCGGCGGCGCTCCGCAAGGAGGGGGTGCTGGTGCATCCTTACTTGGACGATTGGTTGATTCGAGCAAAGTCAAGGGAGGAGAGTTCCGCGGCCACCACTCGGGTGGTGCGGATGTTGGAAAGCCTCGGCTGAGTAGTCAACGTTGCGAAGAGCAGGTTGGTTCCCTCGCAGTCTCTGGAATACTTGGGGGCACGCTTCGAGACAAAGCAAGGGATGGTGTTTCTCCTGGATCAGAGAGCACAGGGATTGCGGGAGCTCGTGAAGAGGTTTCTAACTCGGTGGGCGCTGATGGCGTGGCAGTACCTGCAATTGCTCGGAACTATGGCAGCCACAATCGAGGTGGTTCAGTGGGCCAGGTCTCATATGAGGCCGTTGCAGAGCGCGCTGCTCAGGCGTTGGTCTCATCAGAAAGATGCGTTCTCAGTGGCTAGTTTGTCCCCCAGAGGTGCGTCGGGAGCTTATTTGGTGGTTGCGGGCCGAAAATTTGGAAGCGGGCGTGCCTCTAGAGCCTCCATCCTGGAGACTGGTAACAACGGATGCAAGTCTCGTAGGGTGGGGAGCGCATTGCGAAGGAAGGTGTGCCCAGGGGCAGTGGTCTCTGGAGGAACAGGAATGGTCCATCAACAGGTTGGAGATGAGAGCGGTATTTTGGGCTCTTCAGGAGTGCCTGCGTCAGGAGGCGGTTCGGGTGCTATCCGACAATGCGACGACAGTGGCCTATATCAATCGACAGGGCGGCACCGGCAGTGCGACGCTGGAGGCAGAGGCGAGTCAGCTGTTGTATTGGACCGAGCAGAATTTAAGGGCTCTGTCGGCACAGCATGTAGCCAGAGTAGACAATGTCGAGGCGGATTTTCTAAGTCGCCGCAAGGTGGATCCGGGGGAGTGGGTGCTCCACCCAGACGTATTTGCGATGTTAGTGCGGCGCTGGGGGCTCCCGATAATGGATCTGATGGCAAACTTCGAGTCAGCGAAGGTAGCACGGTTTTTCAGCAGGCGGAGAGAACGAATGTCGGAGGGTCTCGATGCGTTGGCACAGAGGTGGTCAGAGGAGGGGCTTCTCTATGTGTTCCTGCCTTGGGCTCTCATAGGCAGGGTGGTGTAGCGCATAGAGAAGCATCGCGGCCTGGTGTCATCCGATTGGCCCAGAAGGCCTTGGTATGTGGATTTGGTGCGGCTGCTGGTGGACAGACCGTGGAGACTTCCTCTGCGGGAGGACCTCTTACTTTAGGGGCCATTATGCATGCCTCAGGTGAGTCGATTCTCGCTTACGGCATGGCTCTTGAAAGGGCGCGGATGACTGCCAAGGGTTACTCGGCAGCGGTCATCTCTACCTTGCTGAAGGCGCGAAGACGATCCACTTCGTTGGCGTACATACGGGTGTGGCGTGTTTTTGAAGCCTGGTGTACGGAGCGGAATCTGCGGCCTTTTGGGGCCTCGGTGCCGCAGGTACTTTAGTTTTTACAGGAGGGGGTAGAGAAGGGTCTGGTGACTAGTTCCTTGCGAGTGCAGTTGGTGGCCATCTCCTGTTACCGGGGGAAGATACAAGGTCAGCTGTTAGGGGCTCACAGCGACATTCGGCGGTTTTTGCGAGCCGTTTTACTTTGGCGACCTCCGAGGAGAAGTTCAGTGCCACCGTGGGATCTGAATTTGGTTTTAGAGGCTTTGATCAGAGAGCCGTTTGAGCCGTTGAGCGAAGCTTCGCTGAAGGATTTGACGTTGAAGACAGTTTTTCTGGTGGCTATTTGCTCCATGAGAAGAATTTTGGAGTTGCAAGCTCTGTCATGTAAGGAGCCATATTTGTCTTTTTTCAGTCACAAGGTTGTATTGTGTACGGTGCCCGCCTTCTTGCCGAAGGTGGTTTTGGTGTTTCATATTAACCAGGTGGTGTCACTTCCGGTGTTTTCTGAGGAGCAGAAGAGTAAGTCAGAAGGCAAGTTGCATCTTCTGGATGTTCGGCGTGTGCTTAAGTATCTCCGCAGAACCGCGCCTTTCCGGAAGTCGTACAGGTTGTTTGTCTCTTTTGGCAGGCTGCAAAAAGGAGAGGCGGCGGCGAAGTCGTCTATTTCTCGGTGGTTGAAAGAGACTATTGCGTCGGCGTACCTTCTAAAGGGTAAGGTAGTGCCAGAAGGCATTCGAGCGCATTCAACTAGGGCGCAAGCGGCATCTTGGGCAGAAGTCAGTTTGGTGCCGGTCGAGGACATTTGTAGGGCAGCGACTTGGTCGTCGTTACATTCCTTTGCTAAGCACTACAGGCTTGATGTGCAGGCGGTGGGAGATGAGCGTTTTGGTTCAGTAGTGCTTCAGGCTGGGCTTGCAGGTCCCTCCCGTTGATATTCACTGCTCTGTTACATCCTCTATGGTTCCGGGACTGGACTAGAGGGACGCAAAGGAAGAGGAAATTAGACTTACCTGCTAATTGTTGTTCCTTAAGGAACTCTAGACCAGTCCCGGATCCCTCCCAGTAGTTTAAGGGTGCGTTCAGCCTGAAGTTCGGGGGGTGTGATTGAGAGGGGGTTCTTGGTGGTGCATTGGGAGAACGCAGTGGGAACCTTTTCGCAGCAGTGCTTCGTTGGCTCTGGGGTTAGTTCCTTTTCTGTCTCCGAGGAGATGTGTTTCCCTGGAGTTTTTACAGTGACGTTGAGTTAGTTAATAAGGTTCCGTAGTTTAGACTACCCCCTTTTCCATTATTCCTTATTCTTTTAACTACTTATTTGTTGCTCTGCTGAGTCTGCTTTGTCAATAGGTACTGGTGGAAGGGGGCGGTTCTTGCCTATTTATGCCAGTGACATCAAAGCGATGACATCTTTCAGTCTCCAAAGCTGCTGGAGGAGATTCTAAACTCTATGGTTCCGGGACTGGACTAGAGTTCCTTAAGGAACAGCAATTAGCAGGTAAGTCTAATTTCCTCTTTTCAGTTTTGCTTTGGATTTTTTTATAGGAGGTTTCTAGAAGCAGTTATGAGAGTAGATTGTTCCATAGATTGGGAACTTTAAAGAAGCATACAGATTACCTAGTTGCTTCCAGTTTAGCTAGGGGGAGGGGGGGCTTGTGTAGTTGGGTTATTCTCATGGATAGGGCGTAATAGCCATGCTGTGGTATGCAGAATGATAAGTGAAGATAAATATGCTGGTATGTCACTATATAGAGCCATATTGGTCAAGGTCAGAATCTTAAAATATATCTGTGAAAAGGCCTGAAGCAGGTATTTTTGAATTAGAAGGGTCATATGGTTAAATTTGTGGGCACGGGACAAAATCATAGCAGCCATGTTTTGCAAATGTTTCAGCTCAGATATATTTAGACCAATGTAAATAGAATTACAGTAACTGAACGGGAGATAACAAGGCTGAGGATTAATATCTTTTGGGCAAAGATATCTAAAAAGGAGCGTATGGGCCACATACTCATATGCAGCTACAGACCTCACTTTTACATTATTCACCGACACACCCCAAAAAGCTGCATCTATTAAATATTTTCAAACTTTCCTTAGTCTTGGCATAGTTAAGTGCCATTTGGCACTGCTTGCTTAGCTTCCCCAAATTCAACAGAAATCTCTGTATTGTAAATAATGCCTTTTTCTGTATGATTAGCCCTAAAGGGCAAAGATTGAAAGCATGATGTATGCACCGCATGTTAAAAGCCAAAGATTAAACATTTAGGTACTTGGCCATGAAAAACAATTCTGTTTATGGATAATATCTGTTTGTTTTTAGACCCACTGTTATCATACCATTTTCTAGTTATATGTATGTTGGAATCAGTATCCATTTTTTACAACATTAGTGTGCCTGGTTTTTGTTAACAAAGTTTAATGTAGATATAATTTTCTAGAATCTGTGTTTTCTTTCATTATAGATGGATGAGACAAGTTGATAGGTTAGTTAGTATCTAGTACACCATATTATACTTAAAGGCAGATTCCATTTGGGCCGGCTAGCTCCAGTGGAAATGTTTAAATCAGACATGGACACAGTACGGGGTGAATTCTGCAGCCATGGGTATAGACACACCTGTGGTTCTGGCATTGCCTCATAGAGGTGTCTGGCGCGGCACATCCAACATGCTGTTCAGCTGGCCAGTGCATGTAACCAATGTAAGACCCGCACAGGCACGGGCCCGCACATGGCACGGTGCTGGCACGGGCCATGGAGCGAAGCATAGAAACATGTCCCCTGCAACTATTATAGGATATGGCTAAATACTGAAATCGTTGTGGATTTATTTATTTAACATCTTTTATATACCGCGCTATTTATTATCAGTGCGGTTTACATTCAACAAAGGTTGCACAATTCAATCTAAACTGATTTTGAGCTTACATTGTAACAGGAGATAAAACTTGGAACAAAACAGGGTAACTATACATATTAACATAAGGCAACTGTAAACTTATTGACATAGAGCATAGGGTTATGAATTGGTCGGTAATGATACAAATCTATAGACAGGGGAGCTATTACTCTAGGCCCCTCTCTCTATGTAGTGTATGGGGAGTTAGTTGGGGTCGATGGGTGATTGATCGGTGGTGGGGTGGATGCTTGTGCGAAGTGTAGGAGGAAAATGTGGTGTTTGATTGCCTTCCGGAATTGAATGAGGTCTTTGATCAATCTTATTTCAGGTGGGAGTTCATTCCAGCATTTAGGGGCGTAGAAGGCAAATGCTCTTCTTCTAGTTGTTTGAGAGCACTTAATGGAGTCTTTAGGGATGATCAAGGTGTTGTCCGTTATTGTCCTCCTCGTTCTGTTTTTCGGGGTAGGAGTGATGAGGTCATTGAGTGTCGTGGGGGCTAGATTATTAATGATCTTGAATATAATGAGAAGAATTTTGTATGTTAACCTGCAGTATAATGGTAACCAGTGGAGATCCTTAAGTATCGGAGTGATATGATCTGTTCTGGCGAGACCACAGAGGACACGAGCCGCAGCGTTCATCGCGATTTGTAGTGGGTTGAGAGTGTTCTTAGGGAGACCATACAGGATTACATTTGCATAATCAAAATGTGGTAGAATGAAGGCCTGGAAGATGGTTCGGAAATCGTTAGGAGGAAGCATGGGTCTAAGGTGTCTAAGGGGGATGTTTACTAAAGTGCGTTAAACGTGACTAACGCGCGTTATACGACGTTAACGACCGTAAGTGCCGTATAACGCGCGTACCGACGCGCTAACGACCGTTAACGTCATACTACGCGCGTTAACCGTAGTTAACAATCGTAAACCTCCGCGGTGCGTTAAAACAGCGCAGAAGGTGGAGAGTGGGCGGAGAGAAGGGGTCAATGGGCGGAGAGTGGGCAGGGAGAGGCTCCCCTCATACTAACGTGCTGTATTTCAGAGCTCAATTCCAACGCAAATGAAAACCTGTCGTTAAAGGCATTTAAAGGGAAGAGAAACCATTTCCGTCAGCAATGTACAGAAAAACCGGGGAAACCCACAAAACGTGAGCAGTGTGATACATGTGCACAGAACAAAAGTTCACATAAAACGTTAAAAATGACCACAAGAAACATTTTAAAAAGCAGAATTCAGCTGGGCAACAGTGATAGCAATGGGCAACAAGGAACAACACTCCCTGGAAAGCACCAAAATAAAAGGAAATGATGTGTGGAAGGGTCTACGCTCCGCAGACCCTTTCAAAGAGCATTACATTGTAATGGAGCTGTCCTGGGCGTGTGGTGTAATGTTTCCCAATGATATCATTGTTGCCCAGCTTGGTTATGGGTGTGTGCCCCTTTTGTGAGGTCTTTTCTGAGGTTTATGTGCACCTTTGTCTGCATACAAGGTAAATGAGGCCACAGTAAACCTGTTGCAGAGCAGGGTTTCTGACTCGTCAGGCCGGTTTAACTAACTCCAGGGACTGCACTGTCTCTGTGGCCACAGTGTGGTGCAACAGACACAGCCAGTGCCTGTAAGACCAGAGGGTCACAGGTTCAAATCCCAGCTGGGGCTCCTGCCAACCCAGTCCCCATAGTTTTACCCACCACTAAACAGTGATAGTAAAGACACTCCTTTAGTGCAAAGAACATACGCAAGGCCTATATTTTACCACACCAAACACAGACACCAGAAACAGGCACATTACCTAAAGCAGAGTCCCGCAAATGCAGTCCTGGAGGGCCCCACACCATTCCAGTGTCATGCTGCCTCTAATAAAGATGCCTGTGCTGCATAGCTATGCACCACCCCCATGGTATGCAGATGTAGCTTATGCATATTTATGAGGGACAGCATGAAAACCCGAACAGTGTTTGGAACACCAGGACTGGAGTTGGGGAACTCTGCCGTAAAGCAGCAGCCAACAGGGCCACACACACCCACAGGCCCCATTGGCCAATGCCAGCTGGAGAGGCAAGACATTGGGCCCTGCCTGTATCTGCCAATACTAGCAGTTGCATACCTTAGCAATGCCACCCTACACCTGGGTATATGGTACACAGCTATCAAACGTTTCCTCTGATAACTGGCAGATATCAATTCCTACGTTAAGCACATTTTGCTCATTGAGCTCCACCATAACAATCATTCTGATGTCTGCGGTGTGTGCTGCAGGTCTGGTCTCTGACAGTGTTCACCACCCTGGGGAGTGACCCCCCAACAGTCTTGTGTACCATATCCATGCCTGTACTATGCCCAGGACTGGTGTGGTGGGTATGGCTGCTGACCACCTCTATAGTAGCACAATGCTGGCATAGGTGTGGGGGTGGCTGTCTGTCTATCCAGTGTGTGGTGGCTGCAAACACCTTCAACAGCCCACACTGCCAGCACTGTTGCCAGTATTGGGCTGCCAATGTGCATAATGAGGAGCAAGGTACCATGGGTATAGGCCGGTCAGGGTGGCCTGGCCAGGGTGCATCTGCACAGGGCATAGGGCAGTGACAGGCATATTGTAGTGCCCGGCCACCACCTACACAGACAGGGTGACCTCAGTATATCCTGCTGAGAGATCACTCTCACCCTGACTGTGCAGTGACCACAGCATGGCTAGGCACTCCCATAGTGCTATCTAGTATTTCTCTCATGTGATAAATATGGGTTTCCTTTGGGGCCCAGTCACTGATGTATCTGCTTGCTGTGTATGCTGACATCCCAATTCTGGGTGCAGGCATCTCCACTGGGCACTAGCAGACTGTTTGCAGCTGGTAGGTGTTGTGATGGAGTGGCTTGCACCAGGGGAATATCAGATAGTGGTGGGGTGCAGTATACCATATCCAGGCCTAATGTCTGTCTGCTATTGTGTTATGGCTGTGTACAGAGCTGCATTGACTGCCCTGTGGGGTGTCTGTTCCCCAGCAGGACTAGGGTTCATGTTCCCCTCTACTGCCACCTGGGGGAGGGGTGTGGTGGTACATGGGGGCTACACCTGACTGAAACAGACAGAGATGTCCAAGGTGTTCCTGCAGAAACTACCTATCTCACACAGTAACACTGCTTTGGACCTGCGCCATGGTCTCTTTCAGCCATGGACGGTGCTGTGGACCTAGTGCTGGGCGCCTCACTGCACCCTCAGGGTGAGCACAGTACCCGCACAATGTGACGGTGTGTAGCTACTCTGTGCCAGTACAACACACGGTCGGTACCCCCTATCAGGCCGAGGTGCTGTGGTGGTGCACATGGTCAGTTCCCCCTACCAGGCCGAGGTGCTGTGGGGGTGCATTCCCCGTGGTGTGTATCTGTGGACAGCTGATTTGCATGTGCAGTGCATCATGGGTGTGACTGGCCCAATCCAACCCTGTGAAACACCAGCACCTGCTCACAGGCTCTGCTAAACCATAGGCCATCACACGTACATCTGTTAGCATAATGCATAGGTGCAGGACACCCTACAAAGTCAGTAATATAAGATGCCCACACTGGTAAAAACACACGTACCCACGCACATAAACAAACACGTACCCACGCACGTAGAAACACGTACCCACGCACGAATGTACGCGCGCAGCTACGCACGTGGCTACGCACGTACCAATGCACGCACCAACGTACGTGGCTAGGCACACTCCGAGGGTGTTTTTCTGACACCAATACTCAGCGTAACGAAAAACATGCCTCCTCTTTCCTTCTGTAATGTACAGGATGATGCCTGAGACAGCCTTTTGCGTTAGGTACACTGGGGGCTCGAACCCATGCTGCCTGTAACAGCGGTCAGTACCGTAACCATTGTGCTACAGCTTTGTTTCAGTGCTTTGTGTCTGTACGTCTTCTTACGATTAACACGCAGTAACGCGGCACGGCGCCCGGTAACGCTCGTTAATTTTTCTAACGCGCGGTAGTGGTAACGATGTACCGCCCATGTCCTTATTTGGGGTTTCTTTCACTACCGCGGCTCCTAACGCGAATTGCACTAGCGCAGTTTAGTAAACATACCCCTAAGTGTTAGTGTTGTATATAGTTCTGGTTGTGTTTTGTATGTGCTCCTTAAAGTCAAAGTGCTGGTCCAGTGTAATCCCCAGGTAGCGTATGGTGAGTTTACTTGGAAGCTCCGCATCTCTTACCTTTAGGGAGGGTGGAGGGGAGAATGTTTTGTTCCTTGAGATGAACAGAACTTCGGTTTTCTTGAAGTTTATGCGGAGATTTTGGGTTAATAGCCAGTCAGTGATTGCGTTGAAGCAGCTGATAAGGTTGGTGAAGTCTGGGTGTTTGACTTTGAATGGGGTAAACAGCAGGACGTCATCTGCGTAAATTAGGGTAGAGATATTGTAGGAGTGGATGATGTCGCATATCGGCTGCATATAGATATTAAATAGCAGCGCAGATAGAGAGGAGCCTTGTGGAACACCATGTTGTTGGTGGAAAGGTGCAGATGTGATTGAGCCAACCCGTACATGTTGCCAACAATCAGTTAGGTAAGATCTACACCATTCCCAGGCGAGGCCATGTATACCTTTCTCCTGGAGCCGGATGAGAAGTTGATTGTGATTGACGGAGTCGAAGGCAGCAGCGATATCCAGGAAAATAAGAGCAAAGCCATTTTCGACATTGTCTATTCCTCTATTCAAGGTGTTGGTTAGAGTGGTGAGCAGAGTTTCTACAGAGACAAAAAACAAAAGAGTGGCCGGTTCACACACACAACACTTTATTGACCAAGTAAAAGGTGGCCTAAACCCAACACAGGACCGTGTTTCGTAGCATACTTCATCAGGGGTTATCAGGACACACTAAAAAACATATAAATAAATAATACAATTATAAATAATTACTAAAAAATACAAATAAAACAGTACTTTGAATGAAAGGCTAAAAGCAATATGTATAAATAATGATATATAAATATTAATAAGTTAGAAATTACATATTATTTCATGAGGGGCTTTGGTCTTCAGTTGTAACGCAAAACATATATAGTCTCTAATGTATACAATGTATTTTCAAGAATTAACTAAAAATACAATTAAAAGTACAACCAAAAATATAATTCAAAGGGACAAAATCTATACAGGTATATTGCCAAAATCCAATGTGTTGCGTGTAACTGATAAGGAATGCAAAAGAAACAAAAGTGCAAAAACAATTTTTTAATAGAAATTATAATTAAGGATACTGAAAATAAATGAAACTTAAAATGAAGGATCAGAATGTGATAAGAGAGATTAATCATCAGATCTATCTACTAAACAATGAAACATGAAAGGAAAACTACATACAAATCAGAGAAAAACTAGAGGGATGAGGAGAACAAAGGGTGGAATGGAGAGGTATTTAAACCAAATTACTAATACCAATCAAAATTCAATATTACCTGATTGGTTGTGGTGATCACAAACTACACAATGCACTTAATTGTGTAATTGGAACCGCTAACACCATAAACAAAAAAACTCTTCTGCAAAAAAGAACATAACTTTAGAGGAATCGAATTAAAAAAGATTATAAAAGATTATAAATACGGCCAGGAGCAGATAAGATATCCATTGTCAAAAAAAAGGAGAATTTATAACGAGCCTTGGGCTGAGAGAAACCTTGAACTATCTACAGTGTGCCATGAACAATGATGGAACAACTTAGTATATCTACGGTGGCAAAAATGAACCTTGTCTGTGTCTGTTTATAAAATCATTAATCTGAAGGAGTCCGCTAAAACCAACAAGGACAGTTAACCATATGGAATGTTAAAAAATGTTATAAGGGCAGAAATAAAAAATTTTTAGAAGGCTAATAGAGTTGCTATTAAACCGGCCACTCTTTTGTTTTTTGTCTCTGCTTAGCCCTGAGTGGCTTGTGCTGTTTCCTTGTTGGTTTCGAGCAGAGTTTCTACTCCATGAGATTCTCTGAACCCGTGTTGGCAGGGATCAAGAGGGGCCGCTGCATCAATGTGTTGTTGGATCTGTCTTTGGACAACCTTCTCGATTATTTTGGCTAACAGAGGTATGCTCGAGATTGGACGGTAGGAGTCAGACTTCAGTGGGTCAAGTCTGTTATTCTTCAGGAGTGGTCTTATTGATGTTTGTTTGAGGAGAGAGGGGAATGCGCCTGTTGCAAAGGATAGATCAATGATGTTCGTTAGGATTGGGCTGAGCTCGACACGCAGGGTTCTAACCCAGTATGCAGGGCAGGGGTCATTTGGAGCAGTAGAAGTATTGATGCTGGTGATGAGGTCTTGGATGTTTTTCTCGGTTGGTGGAGTAAACTTTGTGATTGGTGGTTGTACGGTGGAAGTATGGCCTGGTGTGGATACTGAAACTTTATCAGTCATGAGGGTTTTGGATTGGAGATAGTCAGCATATGATTGGAGGGGGTATCGGAGCATGTTGGGTAGGAGAGGGTTCCTTAATTAGTGATTTTGCTAGGCTGAAAAGATCTCTAGGTTTGTTGAGTGATCGGAGTAGGAGCTTGGCATGGTATTCACTCATTCTGAGGTATATTGTTTCACGGTGGGACTTCAGGTGTTCCAGATATGTTGACTTGTCGGCTTGGGAGTGGGAGCGTCTCCATTTCCTTTCATGCTTCCTGAGGGAGAGGAGAGATTTCCGAAGATCTGCTGTGAACCATGGAGCTGGATGTCTTTTACTTTTACATCTTTTGGGGGTTGCTTGATTGTCCATGACTGGTAGTTGGGCGAATGTCTTCAGTGTGATATTCCAATTGGAAATTGCCTCATCCAGTTTAGGTGGCATTAGTTTGAGGGTAGGAAGAGCATGTGTAGTGAACTCTTTTATATCAAGAGGTCTGAAATGGGGAGTTTTTGTGGATTCTGTTGTGGCATCATTGGGTAAAAGTTGAGCTTGAAGAGAGGGTATCTGGAACGTGATTAGCTTATGGTCAGACCAAGGGACAGGGGTGATATTGATGTTAAGGTTGGATTTGTGGCTAGCGGCAGAGTGGGGGGCGAAGATTAGGTCTAGCAGGTTTCCTTTGAGATGGGTGGGGGCCCTCACAAGTTGTTCGAATCCAAGAGCTTGCATTGCTTCCAGGAAGGCATCTGCTTGGTTGGCCTGTAGGGAGGATAAATTGAAATCACCAAGCAGCCAGTTGAGGTTGCGTGGATTAGCTGGGTTGCAGGCTAAGTCGATGAAAGAAGAGATGTCCTCTGGTGGGGAGGAGGGAGCTCTATATATGAGGTTTATGTTGTTGTATTTGTTGGCAATGGTGACAGTGTCTGTGTGCGTGGTGCTCTTGGAGGAGAGCAGTTGAAATTGTAGTTCTGTTTTTGCAAGGATAAAGACTCCTCCACCTTTACAGTTGGTTCTATGGCAGGTGTGGATGGAGAAGTTGGGAGGGATAAGTTGGTTTACGAGGGCTGTGTCAGTGAGCCATGATTCTGTCACCATGAGGAGATCTAGGTCAAGAGCGTGAATTTATGAGGGCGCATTTCAGGAAGTGTTGTGGTTTTGGAGGAACTGTTTTGGTGTTATCAGGATGATTGAGGGCCACGTACAGTAGGTGTGAGTGTCGAGAATGGTGTGGGAGTCCGGTGGCAGAGTGGTAGGGGTTACCATGATTTTTCTTGCCCAGGTGGGGTAGGGTAGGGATATGGCTATATCCGTTTGAGAGGGCAATGGAGTTTTGTATAGTGGCTGCTAAGAAGTATAGAAAGGAGAGGGTAAGCAGTGGGAGGGCCATGGTGGCTTGGTGGGTGCTGAGTCAGTTCTATGGTGTAGGTGTGGTGACTAAGTTGAGCGTGATTAAGTTAACAAGTGTGCGTAAAATAGTGTAAACACTTAGATAAAGTGTGGAGTGGAAACAGTATAAGAAATAGCAACACAATGAGAGACTTTACATGGTGGTTGGATGCATTCACGTTGTAGCATGGGTGTAAAACAAACAGGAGTAGTAAGACAGTAGCACAATGGAATAATACTTTGTAGCCAAAGGGTAATTACTTTGTGGCTGTATTACTGAAGGAGGAGCTCAGGAGAAAACACAACAGAGGAAACAAAGTTACTGAGAGTACCTCATTCAGAGTGCTGAGAGATGCTGGGTTTGGGCATCGGTAGAACTCAGCAGGTTGATTCAGGAGGTCTCCCTGGATAATGACCTTTCACGCCCCGTCTAAGGGCCCTCTGGTGAGGCCCTCAGGCGTGGGCACGCTTGGAGCGTGCAGCTGATTTTCTTCAGTGCTGCAAGGCCCCGATTGGGCTGTGGGAGCTGCGGGAGGGGCAAACATGCTCTGACCTCTCTCTGAGCAGGAACTGGGGTCCGATGGAGCTGCGAAGTTATCTGGTGCAGATAGGGACTCCCGGCAGCGTGCAGCTGGTTTTCTTCAGTGCTGCAAGGCCCCGATTGGGCTGTGGGAGCTGCGGGAGGGGCAAACGTGCTCTGACCTCTCTCTGAGCAGGAACTGGGGTCCGATGGAGCTGCGAAGTTATCTGGTGCAGAGAGGGACTCCCGGCAGCGTGCAGCTGGTTTTCTTCAGTGCTGCAAGGCCCCAATTGGGCTGTGGGAGCTGCAGGAGGGGCAAACATGCTCTGACCTCTCTCTGAGCAGGAACTGGGGTCCGACGCTCACCATATTCTGAAAAGTTGCATGTTTCTGATCATGCCTGTCTCTGCGATAGCCATGCCTCCTCAGTTAAAATATGCACCTCCTAAGCTGTTGTTCTCCTGACAGTGTTACTACTACTACTACTACTTATTCTCCAGGACCAAGCAGGAAGTCAGTCCTCACATATGGGTGTCATCGACGCCGATGAAGCCCCAGCGGAGCATTTCCCCAGCTTTCTATGAAAGCCTTTGGGAATGCAGGCACACATGCGCAGTTCCCTTCCCGCCTAAAGGTGCCATCTTACCTCAGTCTCTCTTTTTCCGAGAAACCCACCGGACGTGTGTCCTGTCATCCCGGATAAAAGTGTGATTTTTCAGCGATTTTCGCTATTTTTTCTTCCCGGTTCGACACCGGTTCCCCTCCCGCCGGGTTCGGTACACTGGTATCGAGCCCGATTCTTCTTTTTTGGTTTTTGCCTTTCGTGGCTGGCGTTCGCGCCCTTTTTTGATTTTTCCCTGAAAGGCCGGTCCTTTGACCTCAAGGGGACTCTTTTTTCCCCGATGGCTTCCAGCGGTTTTAAAAAGTGTGATCGATGTAAGAAGTTGATGTCTCTCACTGACACACACGACTGCTGCCTTCGGTGCCTCGGTCCTGATCACGACCCTAAGACGTGTGGACCATGTGGGAAGATGTCTCCCAAGGCACTACGAAGTCGCCAGCAGCAGAAAGAAAGGCTTTTCTCTGACTCTGCCTCCGGCCGGGCCCGGACCTCGTCTGAGGCCTCGACATCTCGGGATTCCGATCCCGAGCACCGTCGAAGCTCCTCGGACAGGGGGTCCCCCGACCGGGAACGTAAGAGGAAGAAGAGGCTCGTGAGGGCTTCTCCAGGTCTAAGACCCCCGACCGTCGCCCCGGGCACGTGGAACAGGAGAAGCCTGCCAAGGTCCCTCGTGTGGAGCCGGAGTCTGCTGGACACGTAAGCCCCGTAGTCCGAGGACTCTCCTCCCAGAGAGCCATCGCCGGGGCCCAAGTCGGTGGCTGCTGCGTCTCCCGAGCTGAGTCTCAGGATGACAGCCTTGGACTGCAGACTGTCTGCCTTCATGGAGCAGCAGCGGGCACTGATGGCCAGCCTGTCTGGCGCATCTGCCCCGACCACCGGGACATCGACGTCGACCCCGGAGACCGAGCCGATACTAGAGTCCATGATGGCTCGAGGTTGACCTCGGTCGCGGTCTCCCTCGACCTCCCGTTCGGGACCGAGGGCGTCGACACCGGTGCCTCCGGCGTCGGGGCGGGTGCTCCAGGGCCCCGCGGGGTCGGACCGCGACGACTCAGACGAGTCCGCCTGGGAGACGGAGGATGAGGAGTCCCGACACGTTCAAGACTCGGTGCATCCCGTCGGACTCACCGCAGTCTAAGCCCCGGAGTAGATCCCCCTCCGGAGGATACCCGGTTCTCGGAGTTTGTCCGGGATATGGCCACCGCGTTGGCTATCCCGGCGGACCTTGAGGAAGAGCCTCGAGCCAAAGAGCTCGAGGCCCTGCAGTACGACTCACCTCCGAAGGAGGCCTTTACTGTCCCAGTTCCTCTGATGCTGGAACGGCTCCTCTTCCGGATGTGGGAGGCACCGGCCTTGGCGCCGGTTCTAAGCAAGCGGGTCGATTCGATTTATTGACTCCGGAAGAGCCCTGGCTTTCAAAAGGCGCAGCTACCACACCATTCCATGGTGGTGGAATCGGCCATGCATCTCCTGAAAAGTCAGAAGATGCACTCTGCGGTGGCCCCCGGCAGGGAGGCCCGGAACCTCGATGGTGTCGTTAGAAAGTGCTTCCAGGGCTCGATGCTTGCTTGCCGTGTCCAGTCTTACCAGCTGTACATGGGCATGTACTTGCGAGACCTGGCCAAGGAGTTGGCCGGGTTCTCCGCTGGTCTCTCCAGGGAGCCCTTGCAGAGATTCAAGTCCTTGTCCTCGGAGATTCAGGACTGCTCGAAGTTTATGTCCCGCGCCGCCTACGATGGCTTTGAGGCTTCGGCCCGAGTTGCGGCAGCCGGCATCGCGGCTCGACGCCAGGCATGGCTGCAGTCATCGGACCTCGAGCCATGGGTTCAGGACAAGTTGGTCGATGTCCCTTGCTGAGGTGAGAACCTTTTTGGCAAGCCCATGGCCGAGAAGGCCGCACAGCTCGAGACTGAGCACCTTACAAGGACAAGGCTGTTCAGAAAGACCTCTGCCCCTTCTCACAAGAAGAAGGCCTCGGGTAAGAAGCCCTTTTACCCGAGGAAGGGCACTGCCTACAAACAGTACCCTCAGTATCAGGCTGCCCAAGCTGCACCCCAGGGTCAGCAAGCCAAGGGGCAGGGTAATGGGCCCCGTAGGCAGAGGACCCCCAAGCCTCCGGCCCCTGCTCCCACTCAGCAGGGTGGGGGTTTTTGACTCCTTGAGCGTAGCCTCTCAGTCCCTGCTCTCCCAACCCTGCACAGGAGGTCGCCTTGCCCTCTTTGCCCACCAGTGGCCCCACATCACTGGGGACAGTTGGGTGTTGAACATAGTCCACAGAGGCTATGCTCTTCATTTTCACCAACTGCCTCTGCCATACTTTCCAGGGGAGCCTCCAAGGCCTTCCCTGCACACAGATCTTCTCCTCCAAGAGCTTCAAGGTGGACAGGGCGGTGGAGCCTGTGCCTCCCCATTTGCAAGGTCAGGGGTTCTACTCCAGGTATTTCCTGGTGCCCAAAAGAACCAGTGGCCTTCGACCTATTCTGGACCTCAGGAACCTCAACAAGTTCCTAGAGAAGAAAAAGTTCAAGATGCTTACTCTTGGAACACTTCTGCCCTACCTCCAGCAGGGAGATTGGCTATGCTCCTTAGATCTAAAGGATGCGTACACTCACATCCTCATTCATCCAGACCACAGAAAGTACCTCAGGTTCATTGTGGGAGGGGAAACCATTATCAGTACAGATTCCTGCCTTTTGGCCTCACCTCCGCTCCCAGGGTCTTTACCAAATGCCTGGCAGTGGTGGTGGCCTACCTGAGAAATCAGGGAATCTTTGTCTTCCCCTATCTGGACGACTGGCTCATCAGGGGTCAAACTTGCCAGGAGGCGAGACAAGCCACCCTCAGAACTAGTGCTCTTCTTCAAAGCCTGGGTTTTGTAATAAACTTCGCAAAGTCCACTTTGCTCCCCTCCCAGAACTTGTTCATAGGGGCCAGGCTGGACTCTCTAATGGCAAAGGCTTTCTTGCCAGACGACAGAGCCCAAAGACTCATCAGCTTGGCAAACCAATTTCTCAGCAGGTCACTAGTCTCCGCCAGACTCTGCCTGAGGCTGCTTGGCCACATGGCTTCGACAGTTCGTGTAACCCCCAATGCAAGGCTCCATATGCGGCCTGCACAGTGGTCCCTTCGGAATCCGTTGTCACAAGCCACAGGCAGCCTCAGAGACAGAATAAGGGTGTCCAGACCATTTCTGGACTCCCTCAATTGGTGGCTGCACCCACCCAAACTACTAAAGGGGATGCCCTTTCAGATTCCAGGGTACACAGTGGTACTGACCACAGACGCCTCCCTACAGGGCTGGGGAGCTCATTGTCTCAACAAGTGCACCCAGGGCCTGTGGTCTCCTTGGGAGGCTGCACAACAGATCAATCTCCTAGAACTCAGGGCTATTCGCTTGGCTCTCAAAGCTTTCTCTCCTGCCCTGGCTCATCAATCTGTCCTGGTTCAGACAGACAATCAGGTAGCCATGTTTTATGTGAACAAACAGGGTGGAACTGGGTCCAGGCTCCTTTGTCGGGAGGCTCAGGACCTTTGTTCATTTGCCCTCAAGCACAACATGCTCCTCAGGGCGGTATACCTTCCAGGCCAGGAAAACTACCTGGCCGACCGGCTGAGCAGAATTTTGCAGCCCCATGAGTGGCAGCTGCATCCCTTGGTAGTTCAGAAGATCTTCCTAAAATGGGGTCTCCCTTTGATAGATCTCTTTGCCAGTCCACTGAACAAGCAACTGCCAAAGTTCTGCTCCAGGCAACCGCATCCTCTGCGGATAGCAGCAGATGCTTTTCTGATTCCATGGTCTCAAGGCCTCCTGTATGCGTTTCCTCCCAAGCCTCTGGTGGCCCGAACTCTGTTCAAGATTCTCCAGGACAAGGCCTCTGTCCTGCTGGTGGCTTCCAGGTGGCCGAGACAGCCTTAGTTTCCACTTTTGCTTCAGCTGGCAGTGGATCCCCCACTGCCTCTGGGGTTGCAACCCGACCTTCTGTCTCAGGATCAGGGGTCTCTTCTGCACCCCAACCTCAAAGCTCTCAATTTGATGGCTTGGAGGCTGCAAGGGTAGTTTTGGCTCCCTGGGGCCTACCTCAGGAAGTTGAGGAGGTTGTCCTGGCCTCTAGGAAACAGTTCACTAGGAAAACCTATGCTCTCAAATGGAAGAGGTTTTCTGTGTGGTGTCAGCTACGTACAGAAGATCCCTTCTCCTGTACTGTCCCTGTAGTACTTCAGTATCTGTTGCACTTATCCAATCAGGGACTTAAGTCCAATTCTGTTCGGGTCCACCTCTCAGCTCTAGCAGCTCACCAATCACTAGTGGAAGGACATTCTCTGTCGGTTCACCCCTTGGTGTCCCGCTTTCTCAGGGGCTTGCTTTTGCTCAAGCCTCCAATCCGTCCTCCTGCTCCTGAGTGGGAGTTGAATGTGGTCTTGCAGCAGCTGACTCGCCCACCCTTTGAGCCGATGGCTACTTGCCCTCTACGCTTCCTGTCCCGGAAGACACTCTTGATAGCCCTTACCTCGGCTAGGCGAGTGAGTGAGCTTCAAGCCCTGGTCTGTGATAGGCCTTACACTCGCTTCTATGGGAACAGGGTAGTCCTTAGGACTCATCCTAAGTTCCTCCCAAAGGTTGTCTCCTCCTTCCACCTTAACCAAGAGGTGGTTCTTCCAACATTCTTCCCTAGGCCTCATGCAAGCCACGCTGAAGCAGTTCTGCATACCCTGGACTGTAGGAGGTCCTTATCCTTCTACCTTGACTGTACGCAAGGGCATAGAAGGGCTACTCAGCTCTTCCTATCCTTTGGCCCTAATAAGTTAGGGTTGGCTATGTCCAAGCGTACCTTGTCCATTTGGGTGGCTGACTGTATCACCTGGGCTTACAAGGCAGCTGACCTTCCTTTGCAGGGTCGGGTCACGGCCCACCGTGTCAGGGCAATGGCTGCCTCAGTGGCTCATCTCCGCTCTGTGCCCTTGGTAGACATCTGCAGGGCTGCAACTTGGTCTTCAAGCCAGATGTTTGTGGCTCATTACTGTCTGGAGAGGGAGTCCCGTAGGGACAGTGCTTTTGGCCAAGCAGTACTCCGGAATCTCTTTGAGGTTTAGGCAACTCCTGCCCTCTGTTGGGCTACCGGTGGAGGTTGTGTCAGTGAAAAGCCTTTCTTTGCTGCTGAGACTAGAGGGAGTTCTCTTGTTCAGCCTGGGTTCCTCGGTAGCCCAGAGCTGGGAAGTCACCCATATGTGAGGACCGACTTCCTGTTGGTCCTGGAGAAAGAATAGTTACTCACCTGTAACAGGTGTTCTCCAGGAGCAGCAGGAATCAGTCCTCACAACCCTCCCTCCTCCCCTGGGAGTTGCAGTTGTACATAGTTTGTTTTTACATTTTTTGTGTGCTATTCTTAGCTATGTCATTTGACTGAGGTAAGATGGCACCTTTAGGCGGGAAGGGAACCTCGCATGCGTGCCTGCATTCCCAAAGGCTTTCATAGAAAGCTGGGGAAATGCTCCGCTGGGGCTTCATCGGTGTCGATGACACCCATATGTGAGGACTGATTCCTGCTGCTCCTGGAGAACACCTGTTACAGGTGAGTAACTACTCTTTATAAAGTGCTACAAGGCATACGCAGCACTGTACATACACATATAAAGACAGTCTGTGCTCATCAGAGCTTGCAATCTTATTAAGACAGACAAGACAAAAGATAAGAATAAGGGCAAAATAGGGAAGGGGAAGGAGACACAAGGAAAATAAGGGATTAGGATGCAAAAGCAGCCTCAAAGAGATGAGCCTTTAGAATGGATTTGAAAAGAGTCAGATGAGGCCTTATATACAGATTCACGTAGTTTGTTCCAAGCATTAGGAGCAGCAAGGTGAAAGGATTGAAGTCTGGAATTGGCAGTAGAAGAAAAGGGCAAAGCGAGAAGCAGAGTTCATGAGGAGAGGTGTAGGGAGAGAGGAAAGGTAGTGAGGGGCAGAAGAATGAATGCATTTAAAGTTCAGAAGAAGAAGTTTGCATTGGATATGGAAGGGAAGCTAGTGAAGTGATTTGAGAAGAGGGGTTTTGTGAGTATATTGGGGCTGGCGAAAGATTAGTCGCGCAGCGGAGTTCTGAACAGATTGAAGGGGAGAGAGGTGACTCAGAGGGACCAGCAAGAAGGAGGTTGCAGTAGTCGAGATGGGAAATAATTAGAGAGTGGACAAGAGTTTTAGCAGTGTGTACAGCTAATGTTATAAAGAAAGAAACTACAGGTTTTAGTGATCTGTTGAATATGTGAGAAGGAAAGGGAGGATGATACCAAGGTTACAGGATGAGGAAACAGGAAGTAGAAGAGTGCTATCTACAGAGACAGAGAAAGGAGGAAGGATGTCAGAGAGGCAGGCAGAGATACAAGCCTAGAGTGACAGAGAAATATCAGGTGTAGAAAAATAGATCTGAGAATTGTCCGCATAAAAATGATACTGAAATCCATGGGAGGAGATGAGAGCACCAAGGGACTGGGTATAGAGAGAGAAAAGGAGAGGGCCGAGAATAGACCCTTGGGGTATACCAACTGAGAGAGGGATAGCAGTAGAAGAGGAACCACCAGAGCAAACACTGAAAGAGTGATGGAAGAGATAAGAAGAGAACCAGGACAGTACAGAGTCCTTAAAACCAAGTGAGGACAATGTATCAGGGAGAAAGTGGTGAACAGTGTCAAAAGTAGCAGAAAGGTCAAGAGGGATGAGGATAGAGTAAAGGCCCTTGGATTTAGCCAGGAATAAGTCGCTGGAAACTTTGGCAAGTGCCGTCTCAGTAGAATGTAGAATGTAGAACTACCCCTGATTCACTCATGACTCCACACTTCCCTTATACTTCTAAGCATTATGTATATATATGAGTCACACCATTCACTCATTCTTTGAACATTCATCATTCTTTGAACATTACCAAACCCCATGCTAAACTGTTACTAACTTGTATATAGTTGTATCTGTTCTCCAAGTTAAATTCCCTTGTTTTACTGTAAGTCCGCTGTAGATCCCCCACACCGGACATTTATGTTATCTGTGAACCGCACTGATGATGAATAGCGCGGTATAGAAAAGACTCTAAATAAATAAATAAAAATGTAAGGGTGGAAAGCTAGATTGAAGTGGATCCAGCAGGGCTAGAGAGGAAAGAAATCCAGGCAACAGCAGAGGACAAGCAGTTTAGAAATGAAGAGAAGAAGGGAGATGGGTCGATAATCAGAAGGACAACTAGGGTCAAGTGAAGGTTTCTTGAGGAGAGGTGTGCCACAGCATGCTTGAAGGTTGCAGGAACAGTAGCAGTGCAGAGCAAGAGGTTGAGAATATGTGAGATGGAAAGGATGACAGAGAAGGAAATGGAGTTAAGACGAGTAGGGATAGGATCGGAAGAGCAAGTAGTACGTTTAGAGGAGGAAAGAAGATGAGAGGTTTCCTCATCAGGGATCTTAGAAAAGGATGAAAGGGTAATAGAGATTGAAAGGAAAAGTTGGGATTGAGGAGGGGGAAGAGACATAAATAGTAATAATACATAAATGCTGATACAAATTAGACCACATATACTAGTCTGTATCATGCCCAGAACACTGTAATCTGAGTGCAGTCTAATGTCTTATCAGATCAAGTAAATATTAACATGTTTGTCATGACATTTGTTGCATCACATGTTATTTGGCATTATAACACTGCCTCAGTTATTCTTACATTGGTCGTCTCTAGAAACACGCCTTAAAATGCTAAGTATGGACCCTTACCAACGTGACAACAACCTAAACTAACTTTGTAATTCTCCAAAGGATGCATTATATTGCTGAGTGACAAAACTGTGCTCCTCCAGTGACTATGGCTGTCTGGCTATGGCATCTGTTTCCCACATATCTGAGTACTGACATTTCTCACAGCAGCTCCCTGCATAGGGCTACATCTGTCCCATACAATGTCCACTCTCTGTCTTGGCCTATATCAGTCTGTATACATTTGTTATCTTTGGAACAACCCTGCCTGCCTTCCTACAGTCTGCACTGTGGCAATACTTCACTGGTCAGGTCTGTGCAGGCATGGGAGTGGGATCCCTGTGCCATCACACCAAGTAGACAGCCTCCAGATATGTCACCACTCTCACAGCTTGCATAGATCCTGGACTGGATAAGGATGTAGGTCTTATGGCACAATCTGGGGAATGTTGGCACAACATCAGTCATGTCTGCCAGTGCCTGGCACATCTGATAAATGGCTGTCCTATCACACTGGCACCTGATGACACTGCAGTCATCCGTAAGGTCCAGGTACTGCCAGACATTCATGTCCTCCCTAAATTGCAGATCAGCACACCAGATCCTCCCATGCAACCCTCAAACCACACACGCACACACACACACACAATCTTACTTGCCGTCACAAAAGATATAATACTGCCAAAAAGATGCTCAGAACCTACAGTATAAATAAAAGCTGGTATACCTTAACAGCATGAAGTCCCAGGACTACAAATATGATCTCCCTTTCTCACTCAAACACAATTCTTTTCCAGACTCACTAACATACAATTCTTACATCAACAGTCCCATTTTTCATAACACAGAAATTGTTAGGGCCCCCTATATTAGCTCTTTTAGCACAAACAGCAAATGTCAGCATAGCCAGAATAAACACTATTGATGTTCTTTATATTTCTTTAAGGGTAGATATTAATGACTCTTTAGCTTACAAGATTCCCTCACCTCTGATTTATGTTCTTTATAACTGCATCTTGTGGTGTTCTTCCAGACTGCAGTCACATCAGATTAAAACATACTTGTCACAACCTTTATACAATTTGGAACTAATTGTAGTACACAGCAGAACGGGCGCATCTGCAGAGAAGTCAAAAATGTGCATGGCCCTTTCCTGAATACGCTATATACGTCTCCATGGCAAACCATGCTCCGTTCCGCCCCTCCCCAGCACGTTTTGAGATCCTCATGCAGGTGCCGTGGACGTGCCCAGACACCATATATTGGAATATGGCCTTAGACTTTTTCGCGAGATACACATCTCCTGCACACGTGCAAATGGTCTATTTGGGTTATGGAATAACCCCCTTATTGTCTTTTTCCTTTCTTCACACAACCTGCATTTCTAGGGGTTTTTTTTGGTCTGACCAGACATTTTCCAAAATGCAGTGAGATGAATGCAGACAAATATATACAAGGCACAAACAAATTTGACCATATCACCCCAATTCTTAAGAATCTGCACTGGTTACCACTCATAAGCAGAATCAACTACAAATACATAGTCCTCATTCACAAAACATTGTACTACCAACAAAATACATGTCTCAAACTCCTATAACCACCATTAACCTCTAGACCACCTAGACAAATAACAGTTAATAATCTCAGCATACTACAGAACAAATGCAAATATAATCAACAGACATATCACTGGACATTTCAACTATAGGCCCCATCCCTCTGGAACTCTTCCCTACACCCTAAGAAACATTATCAACCTCCCTATATTCCGCAAACAACTAAAAATATACCTATTTACAGAACACTTTGGACCTCCCCCATAATCACTAAATTACACAATCCATTCCATTTCAACACATATGTATATAATATGTAAATATCATTTTTAAGATGTTATTTTGTATATGCATGTTAATCAAATATTAAAAGTTATAGCAACAATAGGTTGAAATGTTCAGAGTTTAAATTGTTCACTTGTTTAAAAATGCGTTCAATGTATAATGTTTTGTTCTCTGGAAACAGTTTTGACCTGGTGAAAAGCGGTATACAAATACAGCTAAATAAAATAAAGATAAGTTAGAACTATTAAAGATAAGTTTAATTTTCTAAAAGTTTTGTTGGAACCTGTGTATAAAAAGCGGCTCCAGGGCGAATCCGGGAAACTACAGACCAGTGAGCCTGACATCAATACCGGGCAAAATGGCAGAAGTCATTATAAAGAATAAAATTACTGAACATGTAGATAGTCATGGTTTAATGGTAGAAAGCCAATATGAATTTAGCCAAGGAAAGTCTTATCTTACTAATCTGTTATATTTTTTGAAGGTGTGAATAAACAGGTGGAGGGAGTCAGTTGATATAGTGTACCTGGTTTTTCAGAAAGAATTTGACATGAGAGACACTTGGCCAAATTAAAAAGTCATGAGATTGGAGACAGTGTAATATTGTGGATCAGAAACAGGTTAAAAGAGAAAGCAGAGAGTAGGGCTAAATGGACAATTTTCCCAATGGAGAAAGGCAAATAGTAGAGTACCCCAGGGATCTGTGCTGGGCGCTCTCTGCTTTTTGACATCTTCATAAATGACCTGGAAATGGGAACAACAAGTGAGGTAATCAAATTTGAAGATGACACAAAAATATTCAAAGTTGTTAAAACATAAGAGGATTGTGAAAAATTGCATGAGGACCTTGATGAATTGGAAGACTGGATGTTCAAATGACAGATGAAATTTAATGTGGACAAGTGCAAAGTTATGCACCTAGGAAAGAACAACCCAAACTATGGTTACACAATGCAAGGGTCCACATTAGGAACCACCACCCAGGAAAAAGATTTAGGTGTCATCATGGATAATATGTTGACACCCTTCGCCCAGTGTACAGGACGGCCAAGAAAGCAAATTGAATGGTAGGAATCATAAGGAAAGGAATGGAGCACAAAACCAAGGATATTATAATGTCTCTGTATCATTCCATGGTGCGATTGCACCTTGAATATTGTGTGTGATTCTGTTTGCCATATCTTAAAAAGGATATAGCGGAATTAAAGGTATAGAGGAGAGCCACCAAAATGGTAAAGCGGATGAAAGGATACCCCTTTGAAGAAAGGCTTAAATGTTTAGGGCTTTTCAACTTGGAAAAGAGACAACTGAGGGGAGATATGATAGAGTCTATAAATTAATGAATGGAATGGAGCGGGTAAACGTGGATAGGTTGTTTACGCCATCAAAAGGTAGAAGGATAAGGGACATGCAATGAAGCTTGTCGTGCCTCCCCTTGCCAGTACCCGTAGGTAGGGGTTAAGGAGGTTAAGTCCTTCTTTAAACCAAGGGCCTTTCACTTCCTGGAGCAGGGCTTGTTGGGAAGTGTAGTTTTTACCATCAGTTTTAAAAGAAGAGTAGTGTGACTCGATGTGGTTATAAGTAAAGGGATTTATTTCCCCTCCCGGGGTTGGACTTTTACAAGGACAAAAGGTGAACACAAATTAACTGCTCCTTGCAGAAAAAGGACAAAGTAAATGTAGCTTTCTTCAGCAAAAATACACATTTTTCTCTTTCCAGCAGTTAGAGCTTCAGCACCTGGTTAATACAGCTCTGTTCCTTCACAGCCAGCATGTATTCTTTCACCACAAAGTTTAAAGCAAAGATATACTTTGTTCAGCCCAGGCAATCGTATAATTTAATTCCTTCCTGTTAACATTTAACCAGGCTGTCTTCGTCTCAACACATTCCCCTACTGAAATAGGAAATGTTTGCTTGGCTTTTTCTGGAGCCGCGCCCTTTTCTCCCACCTCTGGTTTTCTACAGAGCATTTGGGTTTGGAATAGCTCTATGTTTCCCTTTTCTCCCCGGTACTCTTCACTGCAGCCCCAGCCTTCTGGATCAATAAAACCCCAGTATTTCTGTTCTCTCCAGCCCTTAGGCTTACCTGGGGAGTCAGTTGTATAAGCTTTTCTCTGAGGTTTAAAACTTCCAGTAGGTTCTCTGCTGGACTTGTGTGAAGCAATTCCCCGGTGCCTTTCTGGCTTCTCATGAGCCTGTAAGTGCCTCAGCTGAACTGGTCTGCTCCTCCTGTAATTATTCACCGGAGCCTCTGACCTCCTGTCGGCTGAAAACTCTGCCCACCTCCTGTCTGGGCGTCTGCTTTCCTCTCTCTCCTCTCTCTTTCTGCCTGCTGGAGTCTCCTTATGAGACTGCCCTCCTGGGTAGGGCCTGGTCCCACCCCCTAGCAGGTGTTCAAACTTTCCCCTTGACTCCTTGCTATACTGATAGCAGGGGCGTGTTTCCTTCTCTTGTGTTTTGTTTCCCTGGCAACTGGTAGCCATGTGTCTTTGTTTATCCCTCAGCCCTGCATTTCCTACCTGATTTTCTAGCTTCTTTGCCGGGCCAGAAGGGCTTGCTACATCACAAGCTACATTTAAGACTAATAAGAAAGCTGTTAGTGTAGCTGGGTTTAAGGTTTGTATAAGTTGCTGGAGAAAAGGTCCAAAAACCATTAAGTGGACTTGGAAATCCACTGCTTGCCCTGGGACAAGCATTGTGGAACCCATTTGCCTTTTGGGTACCTGCCAGGTACTTGCGACCTGATTTGGCTACTATTGGAAACAGGATACTGGGCTTGGTGGACCTTAGTCTGACCCAGTATGGCATTTCTTATGTTCTTATGTTCTAAAATTAAGATCTTGTGTGTGTAGGTTGGCTAAATACTCGTACGTGGATTTTTTGCTTCCAAAATCTATACATGTTGTACATTCATTAAGGGGCTTATTTTAGAAGGCTTATTCACAATTTCCCCATGCAAAATCCAGCATTTACACATGAAAATGGCTCCCTGGCATGTTTAGGTTTAGAAAAAGTGCTTGTTTTGGCCAGCCTTCTACAGGAAGGATTAAGAGGGTTATCCTCGTTAATCCCCTTTTATTTCCCTCTCCAGTGAACTTAGATAAAGATAACAGCCTCTGTAGTTAACTGGCTGCATTTATATATGTTGATTTGCAAAACTGGCAAGCTAAACATGTAAGTGCTGGTACTTACACCTGGAAGATGGTATTTTACAGCCTCCACATGAAGTGCTAGGAGGTATACTTAGAAGGTACCGAGTTGCCTCTGTCGATTTTTAACACGTGTAGGTTTGTTAAATGCTCCTCCAGCTACATGCACTGACATACTGTATGCACATGCACTCTTGCACCTTATTCATATTTGAGAAAAGGCTCCACATTGGCAGAGCTTTTCTAAAAAAAAACCAGTGGAATTAATTTATTTATTTATTAGGATTTGTTAACTGTGTACGTTGTTACCACGATGTCTCATCTGCATGTAGTATCTAAAACGTACCTTAAACCCATCTGCATCAAAATGAGGTTTTCTGGAAATGTTGAGGGTATGCCAATTATCTGCACCTGAATTCTGAAAAGCAGTCACATTACTGGCATATCAATAACATACAACTTATACCATTTTGAAATGGATAAAGATATGTGCAGACATTCAGCTGCTTAGCAATCCAATATTCAGCACAATTTGTGGGCACTTTGTTCTTGAAAATTGTGTAGTTTTGTGCTTGCTTAAAAGAACATACTTAACTTCACTGTTAGGTGTACTATTGAAAATTGTATAACAAGTTTGCCATAAACCTAATGAGGAATGAAACCCTAGAGACCATAAGGTTATCGGGATATCCATAATGAATGTGTATGTAAATAAGGCCTTGATAAATTCTGTTGGAATCTAGAAATCAGCTTAAACATTTAGGAGCTGGCTGCAGAGACCTCAGTCACAGTGTCTCCCCTCCCCCCCCCCCAAAGTTGTATTGTAGCTCTGCTTTTTAAGGGTCTGATTTACTATTTTCCCATGCTCTATGGGAAAAGAAAACTTAATAACTTAGGCCCTTAATATGCAATTACACAGTGCCAACAGAAGGCAATGACCCTTCTCCTCCTCCCCCTCCCACCACCCCCATTGAGTATGTTATCAGCAGTATATTGATGACCTTTTATAGCTGCATCTGAGACAACTTCCTTTTTTGCTTCACATATCACCATGGCCTGGTAATATGTGAAGCAAAAAAAAAATAATCTCTTATAGCCCCCTCAACCATCACCTAGTGTCTCACTCTCATAGCACCCCCCCCCCCCAGCCATTATTCAGTGTCTCTCTCTCATTGCCCCTCAACCATTATCCAGTGTCTATCTTACCACCCACCAAGCCATCACCCAATGTCATCTCTCTTTCTCTCTCTCTCTGTCTCCTGCCCACCCCAATCCATCACCTGATGCCTGTCTGTCTCTCTTGCCTCCCAGGCCATCACTCAATGTCTGTCTCTCTCTTTCTCACTCCCCCCAAACTGATCTCTTGCCCCCACAAGCCATCACCCGATGTGTTTCTCTCTCTTGCGCCCTCTAGCCATCACCTGATGTCCGTGTTCTCTCTCTCTTATCCCCCTCAGCCATCACCCAATGTTTCTCTCTCTTGCTCCCCCCCCAATCATCACTCAATATCTTACCATTGTTCACTCTTTCACCATAATTGTCTCTGCATGTAGTTGAGCTATACATTGATGGAATCTTGCTGATCTCACTGAGACTTGAAACTGCAAGATTAGCAAACTTCCTGTACCATAAGATTATCAAGTTTCTTTCACCATGTGACTCAAACTACATGGAGAGCCGATCATGGTGAAACATTGGGTGATGGCTGTAGGAGGGAGGCAATCAAATTCTGTGTGTCAAAGTGCAATTGATAGTTGCCATAGTGACCTGGCATCCAGGATATGTCGAACTCTGATGTAAATGTACATAAACTGGGTCTCTAATGTATGCAAAGTTGTCTCATGTATAATCAGTGTAAATAACCCAGTCCAAAATGTGGTATTCTCAGAAACACACTTTATTGAAGAGTTCACCAACCAGGGGTGATAAAAGCTAGAACCCGATACGGCCGAGTTTCGGTGATGCCTTCTTCAGGGGTTTTTGGCACTTGTAGATGTTTCACATTCAAAATGACTCATCCAAAATGCATCTGAACTTTCTCTTTTTCCACTTCTGCAATCATTGGAGCAATGAAAGTACTGGGTTCTTCTATCAACACGTGGTAACAGTGCTTTTTTGTCAGACTTATTCAGTGTAAATATACTGAAAACGTGACTGACTGTGGGATCATCATAAAGAGTTTGGGAAGCCATAAGATAAGATAGTTAGAATTTGGAATGGATTAAACTGCTCTGAAATGGGAGTCTTAAAATTTCATGTGGACAAATGGCTTTTCAGGGCCATAAGAAAGTCAATTGTATGGTTTCTAATGAATTCTTAACAATGATTCCACCATTGGCACAGTGATTCATGTTGTATGCTAAACTTCTTTGAAATAAATTAGTTTTACTAATATAATTTTGCTCAGTTTGTTAAACACAACTGATGGAAAATTTTGGGACATGAAGAAGGGAATTAAGACGTCTAGGCCGGGATGTGGAAAATTACTCCTATACTTTATATAAGGCACTTCCAAATGTTTTTTAACATATTCAAAAATGACCTGGAAATGGGAACAATGAGTGAGGTAATCAGTTTTGCAGATGACACAAAATTATTCAAAATTGTTAAATCACAAGAGGATTGTAAAAAAATGTAAGAGGACCTTGAGAAATTGGGAGACTGGGCATCCAAATGGCAGATGAAATTTAATGTGGACAAGTGCAAAGTTATGCACTTAGGAAAGAACAACCCCAGGAAAAGGATCTTGGCGTTATTGTGGATAATACTGTGAAACACTCTGTTCAGTGTGCAGCGGCAGCAAAGAAAACAACTAGAATGCCAGAAATCATAATGAAAGGAATGGAGAATAAAGCCTCTGTATTGCTCCATGGTGTTGACCACACCTTGAATATTGTATGCAATTCTGGTTGCCATATCTAAAAATGATATAGTGGAATTAGAAAAAGTACAGAGAAGAGTGATCAAAATGATAAAGAGGATGGAAGGATTCCTCTACAAGGAAAGGCTTAAAAGAGGATTCTCCAGCTTTCAAAAAGGATGACTAAGGGGAGATACGACAGAGTTCTATAAAATAATGAGGAGTGGAATGGGTAAACATAGCTCAGTTTACTCCTTCAAAAAGTAAAAAGACCAGAGGACATACAATAAAGCTAGGGTCGGCCCGTCTACTAGGTGAGCTAGGTGGCCACCTAGAGTGGCTGACCCAGGTGGGTGGCTTTTTGCTGCCGCTTTGTTACCTGCAGCAGGCCATGTTCTTTGGCACACATGACCTGCCACTTATGATCTTACTGTCGAAGGCGGATCAGAAACGGCAGATCATTTGTGCTGAAGTACATGACCTGCTGCGGGCAACAAAGCGGAGGCACAAAGCCGCTGCATTTAAAATACTGCTGACGCTGACGCCCACCTTCTCCCCCAAGATGGAATTGGTGGCAGCGAGGGGGGGCTGCAGCATGACCCAGCGGGGGCAGCTTGGCATGGAGGGGGGAGGGGTGGCACAGCCAGGGTTTCGAGGCGGCAGAAACCCTTGGGCTGGCCCTGGCTACATGTACCACATTTAAGACTAATCAAACTCTGGAATTCGTTGCCAGAGGATCTAGTAAAAGCTGTTAGTGTAGCTCGGTTTGAAAGAGGTTTGAACAAGTTTCTGGCGGAAAAGCCCATAAACCATTATTAAAGTGGACTGTGGAATTTGAATGCTTACCCCTGAGATAAGCAGCATGGAATCTGTCTATTTTTTTGAGAACCTGACAGGTACTTGTGACTTGAACTGGCCACTGTTGGAACAAGATACTGGGCTGGATGGACCTTTGGTCTGACCCACTATGACTTATTTTATGTTCTTAATGCAGAGCCTCTTGTAAAATAAAGGCATACAGGACTGCACATCGATGTCTCCTCATTTCTAGTGAGAGAAGTGATTTTAAAAAGCTGCATGTGGAGAAAAAAAAATGCAACTTTACTCCACATGTGCATGGGAGCAGCTTTTCAGCATCAATACTCCTTATATTCATGTACATCTCATTCCCCCAGACATTCCCTTCACCATCTGATCTACCCTGATTCTGACCCCTCTGCTGCTTCCAATTCTCCCGATACCCCCCTGTAGCACCCATTATCCCCCAGACTCCCAGTGTAATATCCAATTCCCACTCCCCCACATTACTCCCCCAGTGGCATCAAGATTCTCTTACCTGATTTCCTAGCCTCAAGAAACCCTGCTGATGTCCACCTTGCCAGAATCCTCCATCCCCAGTCACAAACCTGGCTCTTACCGGGATCCCCAGTGTCTAGTGGGAAGAAGAGCAATCTCCAGTCACTCCTGCTTAGCTGGCCCTGCATTTCAAAATGGCACCAATTACCCCTAGCACTAGTACCATGAATATGTTAGGAGTCTTTTTGGAACCCTGGGTCAGATGAACAGGAACAACTGGGGATCGCTTTTGCTCCAATTAGATATCAGGGATCCCAGTAAGAGACTAGGGTGGGGGAGATCTGTAGGGTTCTTGATACCATAGAGAGGTTTGGTGGGGAGGAGGGGGATCGGTTACTGCAGGGGGGTCCTGGGGTATTGGATACTGTGAGTATCGGATGTCGTGGGAGGGTGATCACAGAGGCTTGACCTCAATCTTTATACCTGCCCTTTCACATAGGCAGTGCCGTACCTAGCCCCGTGCGAGCGGTGCAGCCGCACAAGGTGCAAAGAATAGGAGCACATTTGGGGCTGCTGACCTCTGCTCCTCCCAATGCTGCTTGCCCTTGCCCCACTGATGCCACTTTTCCTGTTGCCTTGATGGCGGTGGTGATGCAGCAGCAGAGCAGACATCCAATTAAAAAACAAATTCAGGTCTTTCTGACTCCACACTTGCATGCAGGTGTAATCCTTCCCTCCTCTGATGTATACCTGTGACAGAGGAGGGAGGGACCAGACCAGCCATTCAAACGTGGAGTTGCAAAGACCTGTGTTTGAATGGCTGGTCTGGTCCTTCCCTCCTCTGATGCAGGCATACATCAGAGGAGGGAGGGATCAGACCTGCATGCAAGTGTGAAGCTGGAAAGACTAGCGTTTTTGTTTTTTTAAAATTTGGATGTCTGCTCTGCTGCTGTCATCGCCACCGCTGCTGCCAAGACAACATGAAAAGCGGCGGCGGCTGGGCAAGGGCAGGCAGCGTGGGGGGAGGGAACCGGCTGGATATGGAGATAAGATGGGGAGATGCTGGGCATGGGGCAAATGACAAAATGTGAGGGAGGGGGCATGCCAGATGTGCAAGTCGCGCAGGGCACATTTATGGCTTCATACGGCCCTGCACACAGGCACTTATTCATGCCTCTACTAGTTGTAATTGCCGATACCTAGATTTTGTTATACTGACATGGATTCCAGTTGTAAAATAGGGACTAAACATTGATACTGTAGGCCTGCCCAAACCACTTCCTCTCCACATCCTAACCAGGCCTCCTTGCAATTTAAACATGGTGAAGTCCCATGTGTAAATATGAGCTTTCTAAAATTGCTATTTGTTCTTGTAGGAAATCTACACCTCAAATGCCGCTATTTACACATAGGGATGCTTCTAAAATAATCTCCATAGTCAACAATGTTAAAATGTCCTTAAAAGTATATACCATTTATCTAGAAAAGCCTTGGAAAGATTTTAGGCCTGATATTCAAAAACATTAAAAAGCTGGAAGAGGATTCCACACTTGCATGCAGGTCTGATCCCTCCCTCCTCTGACATATGCCCGCATCAGTGCAGGGAAGGACCAGACCAGCCATTCAGTGGGACTAACACGGTTAGTGCCACAGATTATCCTCAAATATTTCTGCTACATGCCCTGATGCTAATCACTTAGCATTGGGGCTAGGGTTGCCAACTGGCTCCAGATGCGCCCGACAGGCTTGATCCAGTCCTGTGTTTACCCCATTGCATGCAGGGACATGTAGTTCTGATTTCTCCATTGCACTCTATAAGAAAAACAAGACTACATGTCCCTGCATGCAATGGGGTAAACCCAGGACTGGATCAAGCCTGTCGGGCGCATCTGGATCCAGTTGGCAATCCTAATTGGGGCATGTCGTGGGCGTTCTGGAGCAGAACGGAGGCAGCACCATTCGCTAACTGGGCAGTGATTATATTGCACCGCTGCCCAGTTAGCACTTGCTGGTAAAAGATAGGTGCAGCAAAAGCTGGCCTATCTTTATCCATGGGAGATAACCTGGCAGCAGCTCAATATTGCTGCTGGCCGATTAGCTTCTGCAATCTTGTGGGTTGTGCAGTGACCCCGAATATTCAATGCCAGGGCCGCATATGACCCTGGCATTGAATTTCCGGTGTTAAAGGACAGTGGCAATGGCTATGTGCCGTAGCAGTACATAACCATCCCAGAAGAATATCGGGCCCTTTGCCCTTGAGAGATGTTGCCTGCCATCCAGCAAGCAGGCTCAATTTATTTGGCATGATCACTAAGAGAGATGGAGGAGAGAAGAAGAAATTCTGCTTGCCAGTTCTCAAAAAAGATATAGTGGAATTACAAAATTTACAGAGAAGGGCTTCAAAAATGATACAGAAGATGGAATGACTCCGCTGTGAGGAAAGGCTGAACACAGTAGAGTTCTTCAGCTTAGAGAATAGATGGCTGAAGGGAGATACAATATGATAGAGGTCTATAAAATTCTAAGTGGAGTGAAAGGGTAAACATGAATCAATTGTTTACTCTTTCAAAAAGTGCAAAGACTAGGAGACACACCCTGAAATCACAAAGCTGTCCATTTAAAACAAATATGGGAAAATATTTTTTCACTCAATGTGTCATTAAGCTCCGGAATAAATTGCCAGAGGATGCGATAAAAATAATAGTGTAGCTGCTTTAAAAAAAAAGTTTAGACAAGTTCCTGGAGGAGAAGTTCAGGAACCAGTGCTTCCCAAGCTTTTATCCAGTATGACTTTATTTCTCATCCACTTTTTCCCCTGCTTATCCAAAGCAGGAAGGCAGCAAGAGCAGCACTGATGACAATAGTAGCAGCAGTCAGCACAGGACTCTGCATGACACTGCACTGTATATTCATAGACACCAGTACTCTGCAGTTTTCCAGTCTAACAGAGACTCACATGGGAGGACTGTGAACATTTACTGATTCACAGGCTCCATGAGGGCTCCACTACTGGGCATAGATCACAGTGGAGGTACAGAGGGAGGGGGAGCTTTGTTTCTCCTAGGACAAGCAGGATGAGTCAGCCACAAGTGGTGACGTCATCCGACGGCGCCATAGACTGAAGTACTCTCAGTAGCCCAGAAGGCTTTAGCCTTCTGGGCATGGCCAGTGGCCCCACCTCCAGGTTCGCCCCTAGCTGGCCAGTCTTTGTCTTCCGCCTTGCCAGCAAGACATTTTTTATTTTACTCTCCTCAACCTCCTCCAGAATGAAGAAACCGGGGTTCAAAAAATGCCCTGGCTGCTCCCGGAAAATGGCTAATTCCGATGGCCACCAGCTTTGCCTCAGGTGCCTGGGGAAAGAGCACTCCCTGGAGGACTGCCCTTTCTGCTCCCGTATGTCTCCCCGGGCTCTGAAGTCACGCCGACATGCTCTTACGACTTCCTGTCTCCCACAGCCACCGTGAGTACTCCTTGCAACTCTGCTACAGGAAATGCCGGCATCCACGCTCCAGCCGGAGACGCGCCGGTCTCGGCCTCCGTCTCCTGCCGTGATGCTGATCTTCCTTCAGACATGTGTCTTCCTTCGGCGGCTTCCATATTGGCCGGGGTAGCCTCCTCCTCCTCTCCCCTCGTACTTCCTGCTGCTGCAGTGACCACTTCCTGCCTGCCTACGGAGACCGCCTCCACACAGCGCAACGCCTCCAGCCTCTCCTGCCCTGATGGAACTAACGGAGCTGTTAGCAGGCGCAAGGGCTCCCACGACTTGCGCAGACGCTCTCGGAGCAGAGCCAGATCTTCTGGCAGTCGGCGCAGACGGAGTCGGCACAGGAGCCGACACACACGCACAGCTTCTGGGAGCCGGCGCAGAGCTCGGAGCAGAGCACGCACCAGAGGCAGGAGACGGACACAGCACAGAGACTGCGATGGCGATGGACATCGCCACAGCGGGCGTCGCAGCACCTCCCACTCTACTCACCACCGCAGACACGGAGCAGCGGGCAAAAGGAGCAGACGCAGCTCCCTTGACTCTGGGAGTTCCCGCTCTCACAAGAGATCGCGGCGATCCAGCACACCTTCTCACCATAGCACCAGCAGCTACCTCTCTGAGCTCAGCATCCTCAGCCAGTCAAGAGACTCATCTCCTTCCTCATTGCGGTCCACTTCACTGTCCAGCTCACTTTCTCAAGAAGGGGTCAACGAACTACCACACACCCCAGTGGTCTCCATGCCCCACGCTCAGGGCTGTACTGAGACTTTGCACCTCCTACAGGAAATGCTCAAGCAGTGGACCTCCGCCCTCTCCAACTTGACTTCCAATCAACAACCGCAGCTGCCTCCTACCCCCGCCGCCATGGCCGCCAGTTCTACAGCCAGTATAGCCGAACCCCACGGGCAGTCTCAGCCAAGCTCACCACAGCTACAGGGCGGCACAGAGAGCCTCTTGCAGGCAGAAGCAGCGCCCTTAAGAGATACTCTCCCCAATCCTGACAACCCCTCAGATCCCTCCCCTCCCAAGGATTTGACCTACGCAAAATTTGTACGCAAAGTCATTTCATCTCTCTCCATCACTTCAGTGGACACTCCGGACCAGCGTGATGAGGTCCAAAACGCACTCAAGTTCGTCGGTGCTCCTAAGACCATCACCTCTCTGCCCATCCATCAGCTTCTCCGGGACAACCTCACCAAGATATGGCAGACACCGGCGTCCAATCACTCCTGCCCACGTAAGTTGGACACTAAATATGTTGTTCAACCCATGACTGGATTTGACAAGCAACAGCTACCCCACCAATCCATTGTTGTGGAATCAGCCCTCAAACGATCCAAAGCTGCCTGCACCTCTAATAATGCACCACCGGGTAAGGACAACAAGCTACTAGATGACGTAGCAAAGCGGGTTTATCAAGGGGCCATGTTGAATGCCAGGATTGCGGCACACGAATTTCAGCATGCTATCTACCAGGACACGCTAGTGAACAATATCCATTCTTCCACCGCTCAACTCGCTGAAGTTCCACTTGCCATCTCTGCAGCCCTTACAGAGCTTGAGGACTGCACTAAGCACCAAGGCCGGGCCACCCACGACGCCTTCGAGACAGCCGCCAGAGTGGCTGGGGCCGCCATCTCTGCGCGCCGACTAGCCTGGCTCCGAGCCTCCGGCCTGCAGACAGACTCCCATGACAAGATTGTAGATGCTCCCTGCACTGGCGACTCGCTTTTTGGGGATAAAGTCAAGGACACAGTGAATGACATGCACGAACGCTGTACCACTCTCCAAGCTCTAGAGGAAGAACGCCCACGTCCCTACCATAAGGGAAGCGCGCATACCTCTGCCGCCCCAAAACGGTATAACTCTTACCGCAAGTGGCAGCAGCCATGCTACAAGCAGCAGCACTACCAAGCACCTTACAGACAGAAACAACGTCAACGGGAACGCTCTCAAAAAAAGGCCTCTTCTGGCTCTGCAAAGAACAACCCTAACTTTTGACTCGCTGCCCTGCCTGCATCTTCCGACCGGGGGCCGCTTATCTGCGTTCCTGGGAGAACATAACGACCGATCAATGGGTTCTCACCATCATCAGGCAGAGCTATCGCATAAAATTCTCCTCAAAACCACCCCTACGCCCACCTCCTGCGAGCGTCATTCCCCCACAGCATCTTGCCTCCATGACCGTGGAGATACAAGCCTTACTGGCGTCCAGGGCCATCGAGCCAGTTTCCCCCAGCGAGATCAACACAGGATTTTACTCCAGATACTTCCTCATCCCCAAGAAGTCCGGGGGCGTACGCCCCATCCTCGATCTGCGGAAACTCAACAGGTGCATAGCCAAGGAGAAATTCAGAATGCACTCCCTCTCCTCCATCCTTCCCCTCATTCAACCCGGGGAATGGCTAGCCTCCCTGGACCTTCAGGATGCCTACACGCACATTCCAATGCACCCTCATCACAGAAAGTTCCTGCGCTTCCAGGTAGCGGGAAGCCATTACCAATACAGAGTCCTTCCCTTCGGACTCTCTCCTGCCCCCCGAGTTTTCACCAAGTGCGTAGCGGTGGCTGCCGCTCACCTTCGCAAACTCGGGATATGCGTTTTTCCCTACCTGGACGATTGGCTGTTCTCCGCTGCCTCCCCCTCGAAGCTGCAAGTAGCAGTCAAGGAAGCCACGGCGTTGCTCTCCTCCTTGGGCTTTCTAGTCAACAGGCAGAAGTCTCATCTTTCACCGGTTCAGAAGCTGGATTTCATCGGTGCCTGCATAGACACCATACGGGCCAGAGCCTTCCTGCCACGAGACAGGATGCATTCCATCATCGCCCTTGCTCTTCAAGTGCTCAACTCTCCACGTTCTACAGCTCGAACCCTTCTCCGCCTCCTGGGGCACATGGCAGCCTCCACCCATGTCCTTCCCCTGGCGAGACTGCAAATGAGGGTCCTCCAGTGGCACCTCCTCTCTCACTGGTGCCAGCACACGCAACCTTTGTCCACCCAGATTCCCATCGACCCCAGGACTTCCAGGGCGATATGCTGGTGGACCCACTCCTCCAATCTCTCTCAGGGCAAGCGTCTACAACCGCTTGCCTACCGGATCACCGTAACCACGGATGCATCGACTCAAGGATGGGTAGCCCACTGCCTCGGGACACGCACTCAGGGCTCATGGTCGGCCTCTGAGAAAGCCCTGCACATCAACGTCCTCGAGCTCAGAGCTGTCTGCCACGCGCTTCTAGCCTTCCGAGAGTTAATAACAGGCAAGGTCGTCCGGATACAGACCGACAACCAGGTAGTCATGTTCTACATAAACAAGCAAGGGGGTACTGTGTCACGACTCCTGTGCAAGGAAGCCATCCACATCTATCTCCTGGCCCTCTCGCTCCACTGCAACATCCAGGCCTGCTATCTGCCAGGGGAGGAGAACACCATAGCCGATCGCCTCAGCAGGCAACTGAACCCCCACGAGTGGACACTTCACGAAGAAGTGTCATCGTCTCTCTTCAAGCAGTGGGGCCTCCTGCAAATCGACCTCTTCGCGGCTCAGGAGAACACCAAATGCCGCCTATTTTGCTCCAAAAGACCCTCCCCGTGCAGGGTAGCAGCAGACGCCTTCGACGTGGCCTGGAATCAATGGACCCTGGTCTACGACTTCCCCCCCGACGCCGCTCATCCCACGGACCATCCAACGCATCATCAGGGATCAGTCGCTGGCCATTCTGGTGGCCCCTTACTGGCCCAGGCAGATATGGGTCCCATACCTACACCGCTTGGCACTGGAACCACCCATCCGCCTTCCCCTGAGGTTGGACCTCCTCTCACAGGACGATGGCACGATGCTCCATCCCAATCTGCGGATGCTATCGCTAACGGCGTGGAAGCTGAAAGGCTAACCCTGGCACCCTTCAACCTCCCGGCGGAGGTTCAGCAAATCATACTGTCAGCTCGGCGCCCTTCCACCAGGAAATCATACTACCTCAAATGGCGCCGCTTCTGCATCTGGTGCGAGACACGTCACCGGGACCCTTTCTCATGCCCGCTGCCTTTGCTTCTCCAATACCTCTCGTCACTCTCAGCGCTCGGCCTAAAAACTCAGTCCATCAAGGTGCATCTGTCCGCCATCGCAGCCTTCCACCACCGCGTTGGGGACACATCGGTGGCGGCTCTTCCGCTCGTGACCAGCTTCATGAAAGGCCTGTCCAATCTGCATCCCCCAGTCAGGAAACCCGTACCCTCATGGGACCTTAACGTTGTTCTCAATCAGCTCACGGGGGAGCCCTTCGAGCCTCTACATTCGGCAGATATGAAGTTCGTTTCCTGGAAAACACTATTCCTCATCGCCATCACTTCAGCCAGGCGAATCAGTGAATTGCACGCCCTTGTGGCATATCCGCCCTACACCGTCCTTCACCAGGACCGTGCCTGCCTTCGAACACATCCCAAGTTTGTTCCCAAGGTGGCTTCTGCTTTCCACATCAATCAGACCATTGAACTACCCTGCTTCCTTCCAGGGCCACACTCTAACCCAGACCAACAACGCCTGCACACGCTAGACAGCGTGAGGGCCCTGCGATGCTACCTCCATAGGACTTCCTCCACTTGTAAAGAGTCTCAGCTCTTTGTCTCATATGACCCGAACAAACCTGGCCTCCCGGTTTCCAAGCGCACTCTTTCCATTTGGATATCCTCGTGCATCTCCTCCTGTCTGTCGCTCGCGGGAGCGAACCCTTCCGCAGGGATCAGAGCTCATCACCTGCGGGCGTTGGCCGCTACTATTGCCAACCTACGCTCCATCCCTGTGGCTGACATCTGCAAAGCTGCCACATGGTCCTCAATCCAGACTTTCCAGAGACACTACTGTCTTGACAAGACCGAGCACAATGGCTCCGCATTTGGACTAGCGGTGTTGTCCGCAGCCACCTCCCCAGCCCAGGATTGTTTCCTGTGACATATTGACATTGCACCTTACGAACCATGGCTACTTGCACAGTTCTGTTCAAGCCTTTTGCACACCTATGTACTTTCGTTGCACATATTGTAGCACATATTGTTATAGTTGCACAGTTCTTGCACACATGTTGTTGTTGTGACTTGCACTGCGCTCGCCCTCCGGGACGGGCTTCGATTAAACCTGCATTATTGCACCTTACAATCCTGCTTCTGTTGTCTTTACGGTTCTCCCCGCCGCTGCAAGTGTAGCTAGGGAGACACCACTTGTGGCTGACTCATCCTGCTTGTCCTGGGAGAAAACGGATTTACTTACCTGTAACATGAGTTCTCCAGGGACAGCAGGATAAGTCAGCCACACTTTCCCACCCTCCTCCCCGGCGGGGACAACTGTTTCCTATTATCCGCCTCCTAGCTCTTGGCTCGTCTCAGCTGGGGAAACCTGGCCAGCTAGGGGCGGACCTGGAGGTGGGGCCACTGGCCATGCCCAGAAGGCTAAAGCCTTCTGGGCTACTGAGAGTACTTCCGTCTATGGCGCCGTCGGATGACGTCACCACTTGTGGCTGACTTATCCTGCTGTCCCTGGAGAACTCACGTTACAGGTAAGTAACTCCGTTTTCTGTGACCCCATTTGACTTCTGACAGTTTGGAAACCACGGTCATAAATCATTATTAAAGTAGACTTGGGGAAAGCCACTGCTTATCCCTGGAGGAAAACAGCATGGTATCTTGCTACTTTTTGGGATCCTGCTGGGTACTTGTGACTTGAATTGGCCACTTGAGGAAGCTGGATACTGGGCTTTGATAGACTTTAGGACAGAATAATAAATGTATTTTTGGAAATGCAAAGCTGTACACACTGTTGCATGCTCAGTCCTAACCCCACCCTAGGGAATGCTGCTTCTCAGTGTAAGCAAAAAGAAGGTGCATACGTTTACTTTTCAAATAGCCCACATCCACAGGCAGAACACTGTTTTATCTGCAAAACTTAACTTCAGATAAAGAATTACTGGTAACCAGTGCAAGTTGCAGAATACAGAAATATCAACAAATTGAAATATTTCTTTACAGAAAGGGTGAGCGATAATAGTTTCTAAAACTATGCAAAATTTAAAATACATTTTGGAATAGATATAGGGCCCGATATTGAGATAGGCAGGCTATGCGCCGTGCCAATGGAAGTGAAAATCTGGTTTAGCCAGGACACTCCGGCAGCCGCAAAGGCTACATGGGTAGCAGCGATTTTCTATGCCACCCGCTTTGTTTCTGCATCTTAAAGATAGGCGAGGAGAAACCTTGCCTATCTTTAAGGTGCAGAGGGATATGTTGGTTGTATCGAAAAACGCTGCTACCCATGTAACCCCTTCCTCCGCCCCCGCCCCACAGATAGCATCTGGGTGCATTAGGGACATAGCTGGGCTTTTCGAAGGGCACTTCCTGGTTAGGTGCCCTTCGAAAATCCTGGATAAGGCCTTTACATGGGTAACTAAGAAACTTACCCTTGTAAAGGCCTTTGAATATCGGGCCTATAGAGCACAATGGTAATAACTAGGATGGGATAGAGCCTTTAGGGTATGTTTACTAAAGGGAATTAGGGAGCAAGTGTGCCATTAATGCCTGTTACCGGCACCCTTGCACCCTTAATGCTGCAAAAAAGCTGCATTAACTAGCGTTAAAGGTTCCTGCAGCATTAGGGGAACAGTAGGCAGAGAGTGGGTGTTAACGGGGCGGAGAGTGGCCGTTAACAGCGGGTGCTCTCTTAACGCCTGTTGCATTAGTGCCCTTTAATGCTGGGTGCCAAGTAAAACCCCGCAGAAAGTGGGTATTTTGAGGGGAAAGAGCCCATTTAAACATCTGCAATGTGATCCACAGACAGGTGAGCCCAAGATAGTGATAGTAGTGCTCCATTAGAAGCAACAGCATAGTGCCTAAGTATGAAAAGGCACTATGTTGATGGTGCAAAGGGGGTGGCACGTGGGGGTTGCTGGTGCGCAAGGCAGACCAGGCAGCTGTACATCTGTGCTATCTGCCATGATGCCAAAGTGACAGTGGCGGCACACAAACCTGCTGCTGCAAAATGGTGATGCACAACTTGGGACAGTCTAAGGGTCCCTGGCACCCTAGGCAGAGACTCTGGCTGCCACCCCCTGCTGCTGATGATGCCGACTCCAGAGGAAGAGGCTAGTAGTACCAGCAGCTATGGCTCTACAGGGGGCTGCAAAAAGCAGCCTTCCAGGGAAATACCACTACTGGGGCTGTACGCTTCCCCCTGAGACATATCTGTAGCTGGTGGGGATGGGATTACGCTGGTGGCAGTTGTTTGGGAGGGACAGTGTGCTCCCCCATCCAGAACTGGTGCCCTAGGCGCACGCCTAAGCCACATGGTAGACAGGTTGGGACTGCACCCCATCCCCATTGACAGCATGCTGCCATGTCAGCAAGGTGTGAGGTGTTGGCGGCGGGTGCAGTGTCTGCCACCAGCAGCATACAAAGCCATGGCAACATACCGACCGGAAAACACATCCCCCTCCAACACCTGCCAAACACACCTTGTCAGAGAGGTAGGGCACAGGGCATGCAGAGATCACAGCAGGTATAGGAAGATCCCTACTCATGCTCACAGTCACCTTGTTAATGACCACAGCTCCCCACAGGGACTTGTGACTCTATATGGGAGCTCTGTGGTGCAACACCAATGCCAGTGTGTATATGAGTGGAGGGTCACAGGTTCAAGACCTGGCTGCAGACCATATCATGCATGTCCCTGTTGGGAAGCTTTAGCCTACAGTGCAGGTACAGCACCAGCATGTGCAATCCCCAATGAATCAGCCAGCAAGGGTCCAAACACCCATCAGCCACATAGACAGGCTCCACCATCCACAGCTTGATGGAAAGGCAGACTGATAGCACCAGCATACTGAGCAGGCATCAATATCAGAGTGTGCTACTAGCGCCTGCACAATGAGCACAGGTTAACAATGCCTGAGCTGATATGGAGACCAAAGTGGCAGGCAGGAATGCCAACTATCCCCACTTTACACAGTGCAGCGATGTGAGTGTGTGCGTGTGTGTGTATGTCTCTCCAGAGTTCTGTGGCCTTCTTCACTGCACTGTGCCACACATTGCCTAGGCTGTTTCCAGTGTTAGTCCGCAAATATGCATGATGAGAAGCAGAGGATTGTGAGTATGGCCTGAAACAGAGCAGTTTGCCTGGGATATGTCTGCATTGGAGGTCGAGTCAATGGCTGAGACTTGGTAGTGCCCGTCTGCCACGTGCATGGCCTGAGTAGACATAGAAGTTCATGCTGTGAGGGCACTCTCACTTTGACCATGCTGTGACCATGGCATGACTATATCCACATAGTGTTACAGTGTCCAGCTCCAGTGATGTGGGTGTTCTCTCTGTCCTGGGAGCCCAAATGCTGGTGACCATGCTATTTGTTCTAAGCCAGGGTGTACATGGTTGCTCTGTGCACATGTGTTATGAGCTGACCCAACCACAGGTGGTATGTGTGTGGTTGAAACAGCCCTGTATTGAGCAGCAGGTGCAGTCTGACTGTGCTTGCTGTGGTGGATTGGTACTTCTGGATAGTTGGGACAGCAGTTGTTCCTTGCCTGTTTAATGTGATCATGGCAGGACCAACAGGATGGTAGCAGCAGCCCCATGCAAGCTTAGAAACCCCTACTGCATTTGGTGTCCATGGCATCAGGTGATGCAATACTGGGTAGTTCTAGGAGGGTCCCTGTCCAGCAGGGGCAGGGCACAGGGCCCAGTTGTGACAGAAAACAAGGTGACTAGCATAACCCACTGCAAACAATAGCTGCCATACACTCTAGCAGTGATGCGGATCTGCGGCACGGCCATCTTTAACAGTACAAGCTTTGGGAACTAGGTGCTGGGCGCCCATCCTCACCCTCACCCTCATTTAAGGTGACCGCTAAATGTTCAGTATCAGGGTTTGTAGCTGTTCTGTGCTTGTAGCACACACTGTAAGTGCATCTTATTGAGCTGATGTGATAGATCAGATCATTCTCCATTTGGTGATCAGCTGCAGACTGCTGTCCCACGTGTGCAGTGCCTCATGGGTACTGGAGGGGCTTACCTATATAAGCAAACATTTTAGGCAGTGACCTGCAGTTTCTTTGAATCCAGACATTGCTGTACAGGGAGGTATGGAGGTGTAGCCCACTGGTTAGTGCAATGACTATAAGCAGGAGACAAGGGTTCAATTCGTACTTGTTCATTTTGGGACTGTGTGCTACTCAGGTCATTTTCCTGTCTGTAACAGTCCAGGCTCTGCTGTGACTTGCAGATACACCTCCTTCTACTTTGTAATGCATTCAGGCCATACTTTGGGTCTGCAAACATGCTATTCCCCATCATGGCCTTCAGAGAGCATGGTTTTATTGGCTCGGCTGCAGCCTATTGCAGGGGGTTAGACATGTTCACCCTGCAGATGTCAGGCACTTGGAGGCATGATGTAATGGTCATGGCAATGGCTGGGGGACCAAGATGCCTGGGTTTGAGGCCCACTAGCACTTCTTATGTGACATTTTGGAACGTGTTACTATTGAATTTTATATCTGCCACAACCTTCATGGACTGAAAAACACCTCCTTATGACCTTCAGCAGGTCACTTAACCCACCAGTGATCAGCTGACTGCAGGTCCATACAGTCCCTGTTTATCATCTGACATTATCAATTCGTTGGTAATATGTACCCCGATATGACTGCACTGGTACAGCGGTAGACTAACAGGCAATTATATGCATACAACTGTAAACTACATGTGAGACATGAATCATATATGATAATCATGACTGTGACTATACAGACATCTCTGCAGTATATGCGGACACATCTTACCCCTCAGATAGCCATCTTTAGATATCACCTAATGTCCGTACGTGCCCCATTTGCCCAGTTTGGATGACACCTGTCCATTTGTTATCTGCACATTTGTTTGGGGTATTGTATGGTGGTTGTGTGGCTGTGACAGGTGTGAGACCCACATGTCTGGTATCAGGCCTTCCACGTGGCACTGACATACATTTTCCCACACAGTACAAATATGTTGGGGATGGCACCTACGGCATATTGGTCCTGCCAGCCCAAACCACACTCTGCTGCCATCCTTCCTTCAGCCCATCCATCCGCCTTTGTCAGCTGTGTGCAGTCATGTATTCTTGTGCAAACTGCTGTACCATGGCCTGCACAGGTACTGTTTCCTGCATTTTATTTTTTTACGCATTCCTCTCCTGTGCCTGATCTGCATGCCACCACACCTGCTCCATCCTCCTTTCACTGCATACATCCTGCCACTTCTGACATGGCTTCCCCATCCTATGCCACACACTGACATTGTGCCATTTTACATTGGCACCTCCCAGTGCATCGGTGCAGCTGCCTCCTACATGCTCATCCAAGTTACTGGCTGCCACTTAAGAAGCCCATGGATCTGGCAGATCCTTCGGTTTCCACCTGTCCTTCCATCCATCACCTTTACATTGATTTTCCTTGATGCTCCCTCATCCAGCGTTAGGGTGACAGCCATTTTTTGACGTTAAGGTGCATGCTTGACACCTTAACATCGATGTCCTGTTAATGCACATTAAATGGCCCATTGGGCCCTTAACGCCAGAACGCTTCCTACCCACCCAGTGCCCTTTATGCATGTAAAACCCCTAATCGCTGCTGTTAATGCCTGTTTCCTTAACGCCCTTTAGTAAACATACCCCCTTGTGTTGGATTGGGTATGTTATAAGGACAAAAACATAGAAACAATAAAACGACTTACACAAAGCAGCAGTGAAACTGTATAAAGCTCTTAAAAATATAGGGCCCAATATTCAGCAGTGGCAGCTAGCTGTGACCACTGAACCTAAGACCCTGATATTCAAAGCTGGAGCCAAATCCAGCCACCAACATTGAATATCTGGGTTGGGTAGATAGTGGCATAGCTAACCAGGCAGTGACAATATTCACTTGCTGCCCGGTTAGCTTCTGCAGCGAACATTAGGCCAGCCTTTAAGGTGCTTTCAGTTCTGCCAAGTTATTGCTGGGTGCCATCTTCGCTCTGTCCCCAGATTCAGTGGTGGCACCCAGGAAGATTCAGTGGCACTAACCACATTAGTGCTGCTGAATATCCCAGTCACCACGATTAATGTGGTTAGCAGGTCTATTAATTGAGTTGGATTTTGGGTCCATAAAGATCTTGTATTTACTTCAAGTTGCAGACTGCTGTGATACTTCAAGTTGCAGACTGCTGTGATACTAGATCAGGGGTCGGCAACCCGCGGCTCCGGAGCCGCATGCGGCTCTTTCTCACCTTTGCCGCGGCTCCGGAGCACACTGCCCGCTTTAAACGTCGCGTTATGGGCTCCCTCCATGTCAGCTCCCTCCCTTCTTCTGCAGCCGCGGTTCCCTGTCTCTTAGGGAACCGCGGCTGTGCTTTTAAAATCATCTCGGAGCCCTTCCTGTCTTGACGGGCTCCGTGCAGCATTGTCCCGCCTCTAAAGGAAGTTTTGGAGGCGGGACAATGCTGCACGGAGCCCGTCAAGACAGGAAGGGCTCCGAGATGATTTTAAAAGCACAGCCGCGGTTCTGTAAGAGGCAGGGAGCCGCGGCTGCAGAAGAAGGGAGGGAGCTGACATGGAGGGAGGGAGCAGATATGAATGAATGGATGGATGAGGGGGGGGGGGCTGACATGGAGGGAGGGAGCAGATATGAATGGATGGAGGGAGGGGGGCTGACATGGAGGGATGGAGGGGGCTGACATGGAGGGAGGGGGGCTGACATGAAGGGAGGGAGCTGATATGAATGGATGGAGGGAGGGGGGCTGACATGGAGGGATGGAGGGGGCTGACATGGAGGGAGGGGGGCTGACAGGGAGGGAGGGAGCAGATATGAATGGATGGAGGGAGGGGGTCTGACATGGAGGGATGGAGGGGGCTGACATGGAGGGAGGGGGGGCTGACATGGAGGGATGGAGGGGGCTGACATGGAGGGAGGGAGCAGATATGAATGAATGGAGGGAGGGGGGCTGACATGGAGGGATGGAGGGGGCTGACATGGAGGGAGGGGGGCTGACATGGAGGGATGGATCGAGGGGGGCTGACATGGAGGGATGGAGGGGGCTGACATGGAGGGAGGGAGCAGATATGAATGGATGGAGGGAGGGGGGCTGACATGGAGGGATGGAGGGGGCTGACATGGAGGGAGGGGGGCTGACATGGAGGGAGGGAGCAGATATGAATGGATTGAGGGAGGGGGGCTTACATGGAGGGATGGAGGGGGCTGACATGGAGGGAGGGGGCTGACATGGAGGGAGGGAGCTGATATGGATGGATGGATGGATGGAGGGAGGGGGGCTGACATGGAGGGAGGGAGCTGATATGGATGGAGGGAGGGGGGCTGACATGGAGGGATGGAGGGGGCTGACATGGAGGGAGGGGGGCTGACATGGAGGGGGCTGACATGGAGGGATTGGGGAGGCGGGCTGACATGGAGGGAGGGAGCTGATATGGATGGAGGGAGGGAGGGGGCTGACATGGAGGGATGGAGCACTGGTAATGGGGTTGAGGGGACGAGCACTGGAAATGAGCTGATTAGGGGAGGCTAGGACTGGTAATGAGCTGATGGGGGGTAGGACTGGTATTGGGCTGATTAGGGGAGGCTAGCACTGGTAATGGGGTTGAGGGGGGATTAGCACTGGAAGCGAGCTGATTGGGGGGCTTTGACTGGGCATGGGCTGATTGTGGGGAGGGGAGGATAGAGCTGCTGGCCCTGGAAGATAACTGGGGGCTAAGGCTACAAATGGGCTGATATGAGGGGATGGGAGAATGGAACTGGATCTGAGAGGGGCTGCCATGGTATTTGTACTAGAAGGGACTGGTCAGTGGGGAAGGAGGGGGACTGGAAGGAAATGGACACCAGTGGCAATCATGGGAATGCAAGTTGACATTGGAAGGTACTGGGAGTGAGGACTGGAAAGGGGCTGATATTGGGGAGGGTTACTGGGACTGGAAATAGGCTGATGGAAAGAAGTGAAGAAAACGAAAGAAGAGATAAGAACTGGCAGATGGACCATAGACCACAGAAAGAGAGCTAAGAGAAGACAGGAAAGCAGAAGCCTCAGATCGGGACCAGCATGATCAAAGAATAAATTGGTCAGACAACAAAGGTAGAAAAAATAATTTTATTTCATATTAGTGATTTGACTACAAAATCATCATAATTTTGAAATCAAATATTGTTACTTCTTGTTATATTTTCTGGCGTATTTTTTTTGGTGTGCGACGGAAGAGGGGTAGTCTTATACGGCGAGTATAGGCCAAACACCTATATTTTAACAGGAAAAGTAGGGGGTCGTATATAGCATTAAGGTAAGAAACAATATATGCAGTGTTAGATTTGTTTTAAATGTCGCAATGGTTTTGCGGCTCCCAGTTTTTTTTTTCCCTTCGGAAACGGGTCCAAGTGGCTCTTTATGTCTTAAAGGTTGCAGACCCCTGTACTACATGATAGGTGGTATATAAAGTTTAAACAAATCAATTCAAGATAAGGGCAACCAAAATTCAGGTGCAGGACTTTGGTACAGTCTTAATCGAGAGGAGGTGACAAGTTCCCTAGCACAGGGTAGCAGGCTGACTTGGCTATTTTTCCAAGCCTAAGATTAAAAAAGAAGGAACTATCTCCTGCAGGTGGTCAAACAAACAGCCGACAGCTGTGTATGAAGAATTGAGCAGGCTGGGTAGGCCAAGTGGCCCTTATCTGACAATATCTTTTTTTTCTGTGGTTATGACTAACAAATACTATGGAAATAAAAAGGCTAGTGAGATTGTTTGCTATTAAAGCAGCAACCTCTGCAAAATTCAAATTTCAGCAAAGTTAAAGAGGAAAACTATGAGGATTTTTTTCCATAATATAATTTAGTAAGAAAGTTGGAGGGATTTTTCCTTGAACTGAAGAGAACCTGAATGTAATCCATCTTGAACTGACACAGGAAAGGCGTGAACTAAATACAAATAAATAAAATAAAGAATCGTTAAAATGACTATTGATCCCCATTCTTTTCTCCTTCCTTCATCTCTTGTTCTTGTCATGTCCTGGTCCAGTATTAGAATGCTTTTGAAGATAGGGACTAAGGAGGATAAAAGATACAAATATACTGAACGAGAGCCTCACTGGCCAGCTTCTCAGCTCCCATTTCATTCAGATCAAATATTTAGGTTTTTCTCTTCTATGAAACTACTTTAGAAGGAGAGGCCTTGATAATAGAGTACAGCTAAGACAAAAACCAGTGAGAAAAACGGCACTGTTAAAATAAATTATTAAAATAATTCATTCAATTAAACAAATACAAGTAGTATTCATAATGATTTTTTAAAATAAGTAATAACTGGTTGAATATGATGTGATTAAGGAAGGAAAAACGATTCACAACATTTGTAAAACATGGTGCATGCTAATAATTAAGTATGTGAAACCTTAAAAGTTGTCTGCTGCATTGAGAACTGAGTTCATGTTAAACTGATATTTTAATATCATAAAATATACATATTTCATATTGCTGTCTAGTTGTTCTTTTCCAGAAGATAGAAGGACTTGTTAGATGTATTTCATATCAGGCAAAATCACCTATTGTTAAGGATCAGTCCATCTATCATTCCCGTCTATCATTCCTCACCACACTCCCCCCCCCCCCCACCTATACCACAAACACACGCTACCCCCTCAACACCTACACACACATTTACCCCATCTCTTCATCACACAGGCCCACCCCATCCCCCATCATACCACACAATCCCACCCCCGCATCATACCACACACACAATCACCCTAGTCTCGCATCACACACATACAAACACACACTTTTCTGGGACACTAACCCCACACCAGACACACACATAGAGACATGCTGGTACCTCACCCCAAACCACGCATACAGATTCGCCACACATCACACAAGCCCATACAACACACACACATACAGGCACTTCACTCCCATACTACACACACACACGTGCACCCCACCCCAGCACCACACAAACCAACCCCACCCCAACACCATATACTCACAGACACCACACACACACACACAGACTCCCAAGTGCCACACCGAACACACACATCCACCCTCACACCACTCACACAGACATCCAACCTCTGCATCATACACACATATATCCCACTCCCACCCCCACACAGAGACACCCCACTCCTTCACCACACACAAACACAAAGACACCCCATGCCTGCACAATATACACATGCAGACACACCCTATTCCCACAACACAGATAGCCCACTCCCATATCATACACACCCAGATACATCACCCCCACATACATTCCACCCCCAAACCACACACACCCAACACCATGCACATGCATCCCACCTTGCTTCGCACATGCATCCCACCTTGCTTCACACATGCACACGCCTGATCTCCAAACCATACACACACACTCCACCCCTGCACTACACATATACACTCTCCATCCCTGCATTCCAAACACACATACTCACAATCCACTCACGCACCCCACACATGGCACCCCATTCCTGCATCACGCACGAAACACCCCACCATTGCATCAGACATACACATACATTCCACTCTAAATCATATACACACATTATACACCCACTTCACCCCCACACTACACACACATACTGCACCCCCGCATTACACACACACACACTCACACACTTCACCTCCAGATTTTTCTTATACAGTATGTGCACATCTCTAATACTTCATTGTTCAATAGAAATGACCATCTCATTCTTTATCTTAATAAATGAAGATGCTATTATGTATGATAAGATATGATGATATTAAACTCTCCTAAGCTTATATATGACAGTCTATAAAATGATTTAATGCTGGGTATTGTTGTGTATTCTAATTTGTGAAAGCACACCCATTTACAAAGAATCGGAGTAAAATAGGATTAGGATCCAAATACGGCATCTACACGATGGCAGAACATTTACAGCTATTCTGATGAACATTCGGTTAAAATACTAGAAAAATGTGCTTTATTGTATGAAAAGGAGAGGGCAGGGTATGTTTCCAACATCTGAGCTGAATTAGTTTCCCTCCTTAAAAAAAGCCAAGAGCAGTGTTCCATGGTGTTACCTTGATTCAATATATCATAGAAACATGATGGCAGAAAAAGACCACATGGCCTATCTAGTCTGCCTTTCCATAACAACTGCAATAGTCCTCTTTTTACCTTTAGAGATCCTCTGTGTTTGTCCAATGCTTATTTGAATTCAGATACTGTCCTCATGTCTACCACTCCACTGGGAGATTATTCCATGCATCTACCACTCTTTCAGTAAAGAAATATATCTCCAGGAACAAGCAGGGATGTAGTCTTCACATATGGGTGACATTGGGTACCGACGGAGCCAGCGCAGGAAGCTCCCCAGCTACCAATAGGAAAGCCTTTGGGAGCACTCTACTGCGCCTGTGCTGCTGCCTTCCCGCTCTTCCAACTCCCTCTCCTCAGTTCTTCTTTTTCCGCGAAGCCAACGGGTCACTACCCTATCACCACAGAAAAGAACTTCTAAAACCTTTTCTTTAACCGCTCTGCCTAACCGCAGCAGTATCGTTCGATACTACTTCCTTTGTTCTTTTGCCTATTTTTTTTTCTTTTCTTAAAAAAAAAATCTTTTATTTTTTCCTCAGGGCCTTGTGCCCCTTGGGCCTTGCCCACCATCTTAAGATGGAGAAACCAACGGTTTCAAAAAATGCACCAAGTGCTCCAGCACCATCTCGGTTACGGATAAACATGACTGGTGTCTGAAATCCTTGGTCCCGACCATATTCCCCAAGACTACTCTCTCTGCAAGCAAATGACGAACAGAGGCCTAGGAAACTGGGCCAAAACGTTTGGGGAACTCTTCCCTTCGGACTCATTGTCATTGGCCTCTACTTCATCCAGAACATCGTCCTGCTCCCATAGTTCAAAGCACTCCAAGGAGTTGAGGCACTCAGAGAAGACGACTAAGAAAACCACTTCTCCTTCTAAGCCTCCAAAAGATAAGTCAAAAACTCAAGACTCCTCTGAGAAACTGAAGGAACCAAGAGAAAAATCCAAGGACTCCTCGGGAAAGTCTCAGGAATCAAGAGAAAGATCCTGTTCGATTCACCAGGAATCATCCAGGACTTCTTCTTCTTCTTCCAGGGATCCCCAATGAGAGGACTTGTCCTCTAAAGTCTCGATGGGGATTTGGGAGGCACCCAAGGCCGAGGTCTCCGGAGAGCCCCCGATGCCTTGCTCTGGTACGGTGGCACCCAGCCTCATTCTTTCATTGGACCAGATGCAGGCTACCTCACTGGATCAGCGTATCATGGAAAGGACCATAGCGGCTCTTCTAGCGACTTTGGTTCCATTAGCACTGAGAGCCCCAGGAATGCAGCTGGAAGCATCTACCTCGATGACTCCATCCACTCCAGCACAACAGTCGGCATCTGTCTTGCCTTTGGCATTGATGTATTGGACACCGAGCACCAAGGTATCGATACCAGGCTCAGTGTCAGCATAACCACGGAACCTCCCTGGTCTGCACAATTATTAGCCCCCGAGGACATCAAGGAACATCACCTCTGCTCATGTTGCTGTCTGCATTAGCAAAACTCTCCGGCTTCGGATCCAGACATTTCCGATCACCAATCCCTCGATTCCTATGACCTCCAAGACATCATCTCGGAGCCCCCGCCACCATCAATTAGTACTCACTGTAAATCCCCTCCTGAAGACAAATCTTTTAAGGAATTTATCCGAGACATGGCGGCTGGCCTTTCCATCCCTGCAGCGTCGGAACCAGAACCGAGAGCGGATGAATTGCAGATCCTCTAGTATCCCACCGTCCCAAAAGAGGCTGCAATCCTCCTAGTATACCAGATCCTACATAACCTGATGCTCCGGATGTGGGAGACCCCTCTAACGGTTTCTCACATAAGTCGTTGGTTGGACACCATATATAGATGTTAGTATTTAGCTGACGCTTTTCAAAGAGAAGATCAAGGTGAGTAACATTCAGGTGCACTATGTATTTCCCTGTCCCCCAAAGGGCTCACAATCTATGTTTATACCTGAGGCAATGGAGGGTTTGGTGGCTTACCCAAGGCCACAACGAGTGCCAGTGGGATTTGAACCATGGTCTTTCTGGCTCTAGACTGATGTCCTAACCACTAGGCCATTTCTCCTTCATTTCTGTTTCAGAAAACTCAAATACTGCTCCACATTCACTCCCAAATATTGGAAGGTCCCATTTGTGGAGTGGAGGAGTAGCCTAGTGGTTGGGGCAAGGTACTTCAGGCCAGAAGGTCGGGGGTTCAAATCCCACTAGAGGACAGAAAACTTGGGCTGGAAGGACTGGGGTTTCTAATCCCTCAGGTGCTCCTTGTGGTCTCGGGCAAGCCACTTAACCCTCCATAGCCCATGTTCCCTGTAAAATAGTTATCTCCAAGTTATAATACCCTGTTCAATCTAATTTCAGTTTGTTCAATGTAAACCGCACTGATGCAGAATAGCGCGGTATATAAGAGAATGTAAATAAATAAATAAATAAAATAGAGTGCCTGAATGCCCCGGCTTCCAAAAACCACAACTTCCAAACCATTCCATGGTAGTGGAATTGGCGATGCGCCTTATAAAAAGTGGTAAAAATCATGCATCCATTCCTCCGGGCAGGGAATCGAGGAAAATTGATTCCTTTGCCCATCGCTCCTTTCAAGCATCAATGCTGTCCAGTAGGATAAATCTGTACATCCTCTACATGGGAATGTTCTTAAAGGAGCTTAATAAAGACTGGGAGAGATTTCTCCCTTTTCTTCTAGAGGAGAAGCATTCAGCTTTCTAGGCTGTCTTGGCTCACAGTCAAAATTCATGAATAGAGCTGCTTTTGATGCCTTTGAGTCATCAAGCAGGGCTTCTTCTATTGCCATAGGTGCAAGTCGTCTGGCTTGGCTCCAAGCTTCTGACTTTGAACAATGGGTCCAAGATAAGTTGGGTAACATCCCCTACACTGGAGAAAACCTGTTTGGGAAGAACTGACGGGAGAAGGCAGGAGAGCTAGAAACAGATGACACAACACTTAAGAAGCTCTCCAGGAAGACTTCTGATCCTTCTAAAAAGAAGGCACCTAACAAGAAGCCCTTCTACCCTAAGAAGAGGAGATTCTATCCTTCATACTCCCAGCCAGCCTATCAGGCTCCACAAAAACAACAGGGCCCTAAACAGGCTAAAAAAGCCCAGTCTAACCAAGCCACAGCCAGCCACTCAGCCAACTACTGCTACATCTCGTTTTTGACTCCTACATAGGGAGCACAGCCAGCCTTCTCCTTCACAAACCAGAGCCCACCATCATCCCAGGAAGACTGTCTCACTTTGCTCAGCATTGGCATTTCATCACCATGAGCAGTGGACTCTCAACATAATCCAGAGAGGTTGCCAACTAAACTTTTGAGAGCTTCCTCCTCACCACTTCGAGAGGTTCCCTCCAAACCTCCCCAGGATGCACTGCTCAAGCAAGAGATAAACATTCTCCTTTCCCAAGGTGTCATAGAAACAATTCCAACAAACCAACTGTTTAAAGGTTTCTACTCCCCCTACGTCCTCATTTCAAAGAAGTCAGGAGGCCACAGGCCCATTCTCGACCTCAGAGAGCTAAACAAATTCCTCGTCAAAGAGAAATTCTAAATGATTTCTCTGGGAACTCTCCTTCACTATCTATAGGAACAAGACTGGCTTTGTTTCCTAGATTTCAAAGAGGCCTATACTCACATCTTGATATATCCAGACCACAGAAGGTGTCTTTGCTTCATCTTTCAGGGCACTATCAATACAGGGTCCTTCCTTTCAGTCTGGCATCTGCACCAAGGGTTTTCACAAAGTGCATGGCCGTTGTAGCAGCTCATCTCCAGAGCAACAAACTCTTTGTCTTCCTTTACTTAGACTACTGGCTTATAAAGGCAGACTCTTCTGGAGAACTCTGCTCATCTCGACAAAGAACTCTTGCACTTCTGCAGTATCTTGGCTATGTGATAAACTTGCCAAAGTCCCAACGCACTCTAACTCAAAGGTTGGAATTCATAGGAGCTGTTATGAACACAAAACAGGAGCTGTTATGGACCCAAACCAGGAGCTGTTATGGACACAAAACAGTCCAGAGCCTTTCTCCCTGTGGACCACATGAACAGGTTAGTGCAACTAGCCACCCACTTGTGCCAACAACAGATGGCTATGGCGCATTGCTTTCTATCCCTCCTGGGACACATGGCCTCCACAGTACATGTAGTCCGTTATGCGAGACTTCACATGCGGCATTCTCAATGGGGTCTTTCAACCCAGTGGACCCAGTCCACAGGAAGCCTCCGGGATGTCATCCAGATAACTCCACCCATGGCCAAATCTCTCCTGTGGTAGTGCACCCCAGCAAATCATCTCATAGGGTCACCTTTTCGGACACCCCTACCTCAGTATACACTGACAACAGATGCCTCCAAGCAGGGTTGGAGAGCACATCTGGATTCCGTCTCCACACAGGGCCTGTGGACAGCCCAGTAATCCATACAGCAGATAAACGAGCTTCGAACAGTCATGAATGCCCTCCAAGTTTTCCAGCATCACCTCTCAAACAGTCAGATCCTAGTCAGGACAGGAAATCAGGTGGCTATATTTTATATAAACAAACGGGGGGGGGATGGGCTCCCTTCCCCTATGTCAAGAAGCCTGCAAACTGTGGGAGTTCGCCATCCTCCACCACATGCACCTCTGTGCATTTTATATTCCAGGAGAATCTAATCTCATAACACACAAGATGAGTCAGATTCTACAACCCCACAAATGGTCTTTAGACCCAACAGCAGCGGCAAAACTGTTCCACATCTGGGCAACACCAGTGATAGATCTCTTTGCCATTCTGCAAAACACTCACCTTCCTCAGTTCTGCTCCAGAGTTCCTTCCAAACTCAGTCTAGCATCAGATGCCTTCATGATTCACTGGGGTCAGGTATTCCATTATGCGTTTCCCCTCATTCTGCTCATCTCGAAGACCCTCCTTAAACTACAAGCAGACAAGGGCTCTATGATTCTCATAGCCCCTCGCTGGCCCCATCAACCTTGATATCCCCTTCTACTTCATCTGACACAAACATCACCAATCCCACTGGGTTCCAGGCCATGTCTCCTATCTCAGAGAATTTCTCCATCCCAATCTATAATCCCTTCACCTGACAGCATGGCTGCTGAGAGCGTAATCTTCCAGGGCCTGCCACTATCTACTGCTGTAAAATGTATTCTCTATTTTGAAAGACTCCTTCTATCCAAGCAAGGACTGTTAATCACCCAGGAAGTTGGTCACAGCTTACCTTTAGAAGTACAGGACAGGGTGCTGTGTAGCGGCCCTCTTTTAATAGGTCTTCTTTCCCTCCCTCCCTCCCCAACACCCACCCACCCCTGGGATAATCGTAGCTTTACAGGTGCTTACACATCTTAAAGGAAAGGAGGTGCTCTCAGGTGCAGCTTTTTATCCAAATCAGTCATACATTAAGGACCTGAGATTAATTAAGCTTCAGGTGAACAAGGTATATTAAACATATTAGGTACACTTTTATTAGTATAAGTATACACAGCAACTCTTAGTAAGTAAAGAACTTAAAGATCTAAACACAAGCTTAAAACTAAGATGCAGACAGCAGTCCAGCAGCGAGATGGGGACTTTCCAGTCTTTTGCATTGAGTGTCACATGTATGATTTTCTCCCAGTCGGTGAGAGGTCTTATGTGTGCACTAGGTGCAAGGAGCTCTTTGCTCTCAGGGAACGAGTCCATTATGTAGAGGCTAGAGTAGCAGACTTGGAAGACATAAGAAAGACAGAGGGGTACATAGACGAGACCTACAGGGATGTAGTCCTGAAGTCCCACCTCCAGTCTGGCAGAATCCCTGTTGCCATGGAGGAGAGAGGTCACATGACAGGAGAGCATCACACTGGTGTGTCAGGAAGTGATCCTTTAACTAGGACCTGTCCTCCAGGTGATGTAAAACCCTCTCACACCGAGGGTTTCTCCAGGGCTATGTGCCCATGAGGGAAGGGTTAGGACAGCCGTTATAGTTGATGATTTGATCATTAGGCATGTAGATAGCTGGGTGGCTGGTGGATGTGAGGATCGCCTAGTAACATGCCTGCCTGGTGTGAAGGTAGCGGACCTCACGCGCCACCTAGATAAGGTCTTAGATAGTGCTGGGGAGGAGTCTGCTGTCTTGGTACATGTTGGTACCAATGACATAGGAAAATGTGGTAGGGAGGTTCTGGAGGCTAAATTTAGGCTTTTAGGTAGGAAGTTGAAATCCAGAATTTCCAGGGTAGTGTTCTCCGAAATGCTTCCCATTCCACGTGCAGGACCCAAAAGACAGGCACAGCTCCAGAGTCTCAATGCGTGGATGAGACGATGGTGCAAGGATGAGGGTTTTGGATTTGTTAGGAACTGGAAACATTCTGGGGAAAGGAGGGGCTCTTCCGAAGGGATGGGCTTCACCTTAACTGGGATGGAACCAAGCTGCTGACATTAACCTTTAAAAGGGAGATAGAGCAGCTTTTAAACTAGATAATAGGGGAAAGCCGACAGTCGCCCAAGAGCGCATGGTTCGGAAGAATGTATCCTTGAAGGATACTACCAAAAGCAGAGAGGTTCCAAAAAACGGTAAAGTAGCCCAAATGCCCTTGATTATGAAGCAAACAAGATAGAGCACACAGTACCTGCAGCAACCAAACTAGAGATAAAAGGAGCTGGTACCAAGACTGGCTGATATTTAGATTTAAAACTCTTCCTTTATTGACCCCTAGCCATTTTTGGTACCAGCTCCTTTTGTCTCTTGATTATGGAGCAGACAGAGCTTAAAGATTTCAAATTGCCCATGCCTACCAATAGCCAGATTAATATGAATAAAATACAGTCTCTAAAATGCTTGCATGCAAATGCTAGAAGTCTAAAAAATAATATGGGAGAGTTAGAATATATAGCACTAAATGAGAGGTTAGATATGAATGGAATCACAGAGACATGGTGGAAGGAAGACAACTAGTGGGACACTGTGATACCTGGGTACAAACTATATCATAATGATAGAGCTGATCAAATTGGTGGAAGGGTTGCACTCTATGTTAGAGAGGGCATTGAGTCAGAAAGGATTAAAGTTTTGCAGGAAACAAAATTTGCTGTAGAATCTGTATGGATTGAAATTCCATGTAAAAAGGGGAAGGGGATGGCAGTGGGGGGTGTACTATCGACCAACTGGCCGGAATGAACAAATGGATGATGAAATGCTCAAAGAAATCAAGGAAGCTAACAAAAGTTACAGCACAGTAATAATAGGGTGATTTCAATTACCCTGGTATCGACTGGGTCAGTGTCACGGCAGGACATGCTAGGGACATAAAGTTCCTAGATGAAATAAATGACTGCTTCTTGGAGCAGCTGGTTCATAAACCGACCAGAGGGGAAGCCATATTGGACCTAGTCCTTAGTAGACCACCAGATCTGGTGCAAGAGATAAGGGTGTTGGGCCACTTGGCAATAATGATCATAACATTATCATGTTTAATTTAATAAATGGAGGAAGGATGGCAAGGAAATCCACATTACTACCTTTAAACTTTTAAAAGGGAGAGTATGATAAAATGAGGAAAATAGTTAATAAAAACTAAAAGGAGCAGTTGCAAAGGTTAAAGACTTACATCAAGCTTTGGTGTTGTTTAGAAATACTATTTTGGAAGCCAAGACCAGCTGTATTCCACGCTTTAAGAAAATTGGAAGGAAGTCCAAAAAAACTGCTAGCATGGTTTAAAGGTGAGGTCAGAGAGGCTGTTGTTGCCAAAAAAGCATCTTTCAGGAAATGGAAAAAAGAGACAAATGACGAAAACTGGAAACGGCACAAGCACTGGCAAGTTAAATGCAAGGCATTGATAAGGCAGGCAAAGGGAGAATTTGAGAAGAAGCTTGCTGCGGAAGCAAAAACGCGTAATAAAGACTTTTTCAAGTACATTCGTAGCAAAAAACCTGTGAGAGAGTCAGTTGGTCCATTAGATGATAGAGGGGTTAAAGGGGCACTAAGAGGCGACAAGGCGATAACGGAGAGACTGAATGAATTTTTTGCTTCGGTCTTTTCTGAGGAAGATGTAGGGATGTTATCCATGACTGAAGTGGTATTTAAAGGTGTGGAAGAATTGAAAGAAATATCGATACATCGTGAAGATGTATTACAACTATTTGATAAACTGAAGAGTAGCAAATCACCAGGACCAGATGATATACATCCAAGGGTGTTGAAAGAACTGAAATGTTAGATTGCAGAGCTGCTGTTAATAATCTGTGAACTATCATTAAAATCATCTGTAATTGCTGGAAGATGGCCAACGTAACGCCAATTTTTAAAAAGGGTTCCAGGGGTGATCCGGGAAATTACAGACTGGTGAGTCTGGCGTCATTACCGGGAAAAATGATAGAAACCATCATAAAGAACAAAATTGTTGAACATGTAGATAGTCATGGCTTAGTGGGAGACAGCCAACATGGCTTTGGACAAGGAAACTCTTGTCTTACTAATCTGTTATGTTTTTTTTGTTAGGTGTGAATAAACAGGTAGACAAAGTTGAGTCGGTTGATATAGTGTATTTGTACTTTCAGAAAGCCTTTGAGAAGGTCCCTAATCAGAGACATTTTGCAAAACTAAAGAGTCATGGGATAGCAGGCAGCGTACTATTGTGGATCAGAACTGGTTAAAAGATAGAAAGCAGAGGGTGGGGCTAAATGGCCAATTTTCCCAATGGAGAAAGGTGAATAATGGTGTACCCCAGTGATCTGTGCTGGGTCCGCTGCTTTTTGACATATTCATAAATGACCTGGAAAAGGGAATAATGAGTGAGGTTATTAAATTTGCAGATGACTGAAAGTTATTTAAAGATGTTAAAACTGAAGGACTGGGCATCAAAATGGACAAGTGCAAAGTTATGCTCCTAGGGAAGAACAACCCAAACTATGGTTATAAGATGCAAGGTTCCACATTAGGAACCACCACCCAGGAAAAAGATTTAGGCGTCATTATGGCTAACATGTTAAAACCCTCCGCCCAGTGTGCAGCAGCGGCCAAGAGAGCAAATAGAATGCTAGGTATCATAAGGAGTGGAATGCAAAATAAAACAAAGGATATTATAATGCCTCTGTATCGTTCCATGGTGTGACCGCACCTTGAATATTGTGTATAATTCTGGTCACCGTATCTTAAAAAGGATATAGTGTTATTAGAAAAGGGTCAGAGAAGAGCCAGCAAAATGGTAAAGGGGATGGAAGGATACCCCCTTGAAGAATGGCTTAAAAAGTTAGGGCTCTTTAACCTGGAAAAGAAACGGCTGTGGGAGATATGATAGAAGTCTATAAATTAATGAACGGAGTGGAACGGGTAAACGTAGATCGATTGTTTACGTTATCAGAATATAGAAAGACTAGGGGACATGCAATGAAGCTACAGGGTAAAATATTTAAGACAAATAAGAGAAAATATTTTTTCACTCAATGTGTAATCAAACTCTGGAATTTGTTACCAGAGGATGTAGTAAAGGTTGTTAGTGTAGCTGGGTTTAAAAAAGGTTTGGACAAGTTCCTGGAGGAAAGGTCCATAAATCATTATTAAAAAGGGACACAGGATATCATTGCTTTACCCAATACACGCATTGTGGAACCTTTGTCTTTTGGGAAAACTACTAGGTACATATGACCTAGATTGGCCACTGTTGGAAACAGGATACTGGGCTAGACGGACCTTGGTCTAACCCAGTATGGCATATCTTATGTTCTTATGTTTCCTCCATTCTCTTGGCACTTCACAGCGAAATACACCGTTCTCACGATCGTGGTGATTTTTCTATTGCTGTTTGTCTGGACCTTTCGGCTGCATTTGATGTTGTAGCTCACCACACTCTTCTCACCCATTTGTCAGACCTTGGTATTCATGGCACTGTTCTTCAATGGTTTCGGTCTTTTCATTCTTCTCGTACCTTTGCTGTCCAGTCATGCCCCAATGCTTCCCCCTCTTTTCCCTTGTACTGTGGTGTCCCCAGGGTTCTATCCTTGCTCCCTTTCTTTTCAATGTCTTCCTTGCTCCCCTTGCCCTGCTCATTCAACAGGCCGGAATATCTGCTTACTTCTACGTAGACGACATTTTCCTAGTTCATCATACGAGTCCTTCAGACCCGGATCTCTCTGCTCTCAACACCTGTCTTGCTTCTATCTCCGGTTGATTCACTAGTAACTTCCTTCACGTTAACCCCTCCAAGTCCTCTGCTATTTGGTTTACTTTCGGTGCTCCCTCCCCTAGCCTGGATCCCATTATGTCCACCCTCCCTATCCCTTTGGTTCCCACTCTCCGCTATCTTGGGTTGACCCTTGATCCCTCACTTTCTTTTCACCAACACATTTCTGCACTCATATGTAGCTCTTTCTTCCACTTCAGGGCTGTTCGGTCACTTCTTCCCACTTCATCCCTCACCACCCTCGTCCTCTCATTGGTGATCACTTGGCTTGACTACTGCAACTCCTTACTCGCAGGTCTCCCCCAATGTCAGCTTTGACGCCTACAATTAATCCAAAACACAGTTACCCGTCTCCTTACCCATTCCTCTCCTCGTGATCACGTTACCCCCCTGTCTCCTTTCCCTGCACTGGCTCCCCATCAAAGTAAGATTTATATACAAGCTTCTCACTATCACACATAAGGTCCTTCACACTAGCACACAGTATCTAGCTGACATCATCTATCTCCAGCCCACTCCCCATCTACTTCGCTCTGCTCACGACAATCATCTCTTTCTCCCATCCCCTGTCCAGGCCCATCTTGAATTAACTTGTCATGCCGCATTTTTCTTCTTGAGTCCCGCCCTTTGGAATTCCCCCCCCCCCCCACACTCCCTCCATATTGAATTATCTTTTCCCAGGTTTAAATCCCTTCTTAAGACCCACCTTTATTATCAGGCCTATGATCTCCCCACCCCACCCGATCATTCTGCATTCCCATAAGCAGAACCCCCATTTGCACTGACCTCATGATCCAATTTGCTCACAATTACCACTGTTCCCCTCCCTTCCTCCCAACATTAGTCCCTTGTTGTTGTGTCTAATATTTATGGTGTCCTTTGTCCATTGCTGTCCTTTACTATCTTTCTCTCTGCCTGTCCTGTTTGCGTTCCTATAAATTTGATGGCATTCTTTTTTTCTTCCTTTGTTTCCGGCAGTCTTGATATTTTATTGTACACCGCCATGACACTTCGGTAAGGGCGGTATATCAAATGATGCAAATAAAGATAAAGATAAAGCTCTTCACCAGAAAGACCTGTTCTTTCAAATGGCATAGATATGCTTCATGGTGCTCTCAAAATGGTCACAATCCATTTGAAGCAACAGTACTTATGCTCCTTCAGTATCTTTTGCATTTATCTTTTCTAGGTCTTAAGACGAATTCAGTTCATAAGAACATAAGAACATAAGATATGCCATACTGGGTCAGACCAAGGTCCATCAAGCCCAGTATCCTGTTTCCAACAGTGGCCAATCTAGGTCATACATACCTAGCAGTTTCCCCAAAAGACAAAGGTTTGAGTGCAACTTAGTGCTATTTCAGCTTTCCATAAGCCTGTGGAGGGCAGACCCATCTCCACAGCTCCTCTGATAACACGTTTCATGAAGTGTCTTTTCCTCAGCAAACCACCCATCTGACCACCACTGGGATCTCAGTGTGGTACTAGCTCAGCTACTCAAACTGCCATTTAAGCTCTTAGCAACCACACATCTCTGATACTTACCTTGGAAGGTTTTATTCCTCATCATCCTGACATCGGCCAGGTGCATCAGTGAGCTGCAGGCCTTAGTGGCTCATACTCCGTATACACATTTTCATCATGACAGAGTTGTCCTTCAGACACACCCCCACTTTCTTCCAAAAGTAGTATCACCTTTCCTTCTGAATCAGTCAGTGATCCTGCCGGTCTTTTTCCCAAGACTTCACGCTTCTCATGCAGAAGCTACCCTACATACACTTGACTGTAAGAGGGCTCTGGCTTTCGATCTTCAAAGGACAGAAGACATTTGTAAGTCTTCCCAGCTTTGTCTCCTTTGATCCTTCTCACCTGGGCCTTCCTGTGATCAAATGTACACTATCCACATGGATAGCAGACTATATTTCTTTCACATATGACAAAGCAGGTCTTTCCTTCACGGGACACGTAACTGCTCATAATGTCTGAGCAATGGCAACCTCTGTTGCTAACGTCCGTTCAGTAGCCATTGACAAGATTTGCCAAGCTGCTACATGGTCCTCTATCCATACCTTTGCAGCCCATTGCTGCTTGGACAAGAACTCCCACCAGGATGCAGCCTTTGGCCAGGCGGTCCTTCAGCATCTCTTTAGAACGTAGAAACAAATCCTACCCCCTGTCCACTTCTTACCAGATCTCTGTGCAGAGAAGTCTGTCCAAATGACCTTATCTGACTTTCTTGCCCGGTCCAACTCTTCAGAGATCTGGGAGCTAGGGAGTCCCATATGTGAAGACTACATTCTTAATTGTTCCTGGAGATAGTGTAGTTACTCACCTGTAACAGGTGATCTCTGGGAACAGCAGGAATTTAGTCTTCACAACCCGCCCTCCTCCCCTTGGAGTTATAGGGTTATTTTTGTTTTGTTTTTTCCACTCCTTTTCTTCAGCTACAAACACAACTGAGGAGAGGGAGTTGGGAGAGCAGGAAGGCAGCAGCACAGGCACAGTGGAGTGTTCCCAAAGGCTTTCCTTTTGGTAGCTGGGAAGCTTCCCACGCGGGCTTCATCGGTACCCGATGTCACCCATATATGAAGACTAAATTACAGGTAAGTAACTATGCTTTCCGCATATTACTCTTGAGTCTATCCTCTTTCACTCTCGTGCAATGTCCCCTCATAGCAGAGCTTGCCTTCAATTGAACGAGACCCTCCTGTGTATTTTTGTCACAGAGGTATTTAAATGTCTCTATCATATTGACCCTATCCGGCCTTTCCTCTAAAATATACATATTAAGATCTTTAAGTCTATCCTCATATGCTTCATAACAAAGACCACTAACCATTTTAGTAGCCACTCTCTGCACTGACTCCAACCGGCAGAAGTGAAAACCCGGGTTTGCCTGCACGCCCCGGCAGCCACAGAGGCTACATGGGGCATGTAGGCTTATTTGTAAGGTGGAGAGAGCTATGCAGGTAGTATTGAAAATCACTGCTACCCGTGTAGCTCCTTCTTCTGCCCCCGCTCCACCCTGGAATGCCCCTAACACGCCCCGATGCTATCGGATAGCATCTAGACGCGTTAGGGACAGCTGGGATAGGTCCCCTTCGCATATCCCGGATATGGCCCTTACACGGGTATTTAAGGAAGTTATCCGTGTAAGGGCCTTCGAATATTGGGCCCTGTAAAACTGTGTACTGATATATGATGGTTCATAAAATTATTTAGTGGTGGGTATTGTTGCGTATGCTAATATGTGAAAATATATCCATTTACAAGCGATCTGCCTTTATAAAATAGACATAAAATAGATGTCCTGCTTTAAAATTATTCTGTAAGGATACATTTTATAAAAGGGCACCTATATGAAAAGTTTCAAAACAACCCTCTTTGTTGCGTATTTCAAAAATATAGGTGCCTATTAGATTAATGCAATGACCTAAATTTGGACAAGCGCACAAATGCTTTTGTACAAATTTACACATGCTGTGAACATATAAATTTGTGTTTATATGCGTATTTAACAAAATATGTGCATACATCACAGCACTGTCCAGTCGACTTCCCCAGGAATGCCTAGGTGCTATCTTTCTATGTACCTACTTTCTACACTTGTTTGCCTGCATGCAATTTTATAGGAGCCTGTTGATCCAGTGAAAGGTGTCATAACCTACAAAGGTTTCTTTAAAGCAGTCTCAGAGACTGGTGTGAGTTAAATAACATAACATAGTAAATGATGGCAGATAAAGACCTGAATCTATCTAGTCTGCCCAGAGAGGTGGCGAGGGTTGTACCTGCCGCTCCTTGCTCCCTTTGTGCCTTTAGTTAGGGTTGTATCCGCTCCTCTGTGCAGGTTTTTTGGAGTGTAAAACTTATTTTAATTTATTTTGATTCCATCTATTTGTTATAAAGGGTCCTCTGTGTCTGTCCCATGCCTTTTTGAATTCCATTACTTTTTTTGCTCCCACCACCTCCACTGGGAGGCCATTCTAGGCATCCCCCACCCTTTCCATGAAAAAGTGTTTGCTGATGTTGCTTTTGAGTTTACCTCCTTGCAACTTCATTTCATGTCCTCTAGTACTACAGCTTCCCCATCTTTGAAAAAGTTTTGTTTGTTCATTAATATCCTTTAAATGTCTGTTTTATACAGTATCTCTCTTGTCCTTCCTTTCCTCCTCTTATCACCCTGTTAGACTAGACCAGATGAGTGGTTTATATCCCTTATCCAACAACTGGGAGGCAGACCAGAGTAAGGTTTAGTGATGTAATCACTGCATATCTGTTGGTACAGCACTGAGAGAAGCCCATATTGTCTGTCTCCAGCAAGTGGTAAGGGGTGTGGAGAGGCGCAACATTGTAGATAAGCTTGTTTCCCCTAGCCCATTTCATGGCCTTGTGGTCTGTGTAATTAAGACTTATGTTTGCTCGAAGCATGGGTAGGTTCATTGTCTTCTCAAGCCAGAGGTTGCCCTGTGTCCTGTGCTTTACCCACAGGTTCCAGCACTGGTGGGCCAGACAGTGGACAGGAGGACCCTACAGGTCCCTGAGAGGGTTTGGCAAGTCGGGGCCTAGGCTTCCTTTCCCTGTAATTGTCCTGTATTTTTTTCCTACTCTTATTTTGGCTAAACAATTTTTTTGCTTGTGTCTTTAAAAAGTCTCTTCTATGCTGCTTAAATAAAGCAGCTTCAATTACAATAAAAAGGCCTCAGGAAGCCGGGCTTTCCCAGCCTCATGTGGGCAACAGGGAAGGCCCTTCTTGGGTTTCTCTGGCTGTCTTTTCAAGTGAGAGTTCCTATTTCTTCTTGACCTTGCTTTTATCATCAAGGGTTTTTCTCCACATTTTTTAAACTTTTTACTGTTCTGAGCTCAGGCGCGATGCTGGATGCATGGAAATGTGCTTCTTACGGCTGTTATCAGATAAACTCCACAACTTGCTCTTTTTACCCCGAGTGCAATGGAGAGGCCTCAAAGTACATATTTTTGGCAATATCAGGATCTCCCCCCCCCCCCTCCCAAGAACCAGATACTAATTTTGCTGCCCCTGCCATATCTCCTGCAATTATCCTGCTGGGGGAAAAAGTAGTCATTTTGGATGGCCACATGGTCGAGGTGGAGGGGGATCATGGTGAGATGGCTGCAAGCTCTTACTGGCAGGCCTCTAGGGTCCCTCAGGGCTCCAAAGCCCATTTTCAACTGGGTTTGAGTAGTAGCCTCTGAAACAGCTTATAGACTGTTTTCAGTCAATGTTTGCTGTATGACAGTCCCCTGTAAGGGGGAGGGGTTTCCTGGAGCCATATTCTCCTCTACAGGAGACTGGAGTCTCCCCTTCTGGCAGCACTGGGTTAAACACCCCCGTTCTGCATTTTCACGTGTCCTCTGACAGTCCATCCTTGTCCCCTATGGGAAGTGTCTGGGGAGAAGAAGAGGTATCTCTCTCTCCAGCAGGTGAGTCAGTGGAGGAAGGCAAGCTTCCTGTAGCAGAGAGTGAGGATCACAGTGATCTGGCTATTTCACAGGGAGGACCTTTCTAACCATGATTCAGGATGCCATGGCGGCCCTGAATTTTGCAGAGCCCCCTCCGATGGACGCTTTTCAGATGGACCCTATAATTGAAGAGTTACAGTGTCTCTATGGTTTCTTTCTCCTCTCTGAGCCCTTATGGAAGCTTATGTCCTTTCAGTGGGAGACACGAGAGCTCGGGCTGAGGGGTACTAAGTTCCAGGCTCATCTGCATCTTTTAGCCCAATGGGAGATGGATCAATTGAGGTTCCTTGGGTGGATTCCAAAGTCACTGCAGTGACAAAGTGTACAACCATTCCAGTGAAAGGTGGTGCTGTGCTGAAAGATTCTTATGATTGGATCATGGAAGTTCTATTTAGAATGCCATCACCGCTTTGGCTGTAGGAACCCAGACAGCAATCAGTGCAGGCTTGGTGGCCCGAGCATTCTTACGCTGGATCCCGCAATTGCCAGACAGCAAGGAAATAGTGAGGTTGGAATCTGGAGTGTTGTTTGTGGTGTATGCCCTGTATGACTTGATTAGGATTTTCTCTAAGTGCATGGCTGTGGTCATGGTGGTCCGGACGTGACTCTGGCTCTGAAATTGGTCTGCTGATTCAGTCCAAACTGCTGTTGAGCATGCTGCCCTTCAAGGGCAGGTTGCTCTTTGAGGAGGATCTAGAGAAATTTGTGAAATACCTTGGACAAATTCTTCCACAGAAGCTCCTGGAAGATAGGCCTAGAGGGGGCAAGGATACTTTGCATAAGGCTCCATGGGGAGCTTGGGAAGTGTCAGGGTCAGAAAGGCTTTGGTCTTGACCTATTCCTCCTATACTTCAAAGCCCAAGAAGGCTTAGCCTTTTCGAGAGTCCCAGCAGTCCCAAGATTCAGCAGGAGCCAGTAAGTCTTCAAGAGCCAGTAAGTCCTCCCATTGCAATATGACAGGTACCTTCTGAGGGACTGGTGGTCAGGGGGTGGCTCTGAATATTTCTGTTGGAATGGGACTATATCACCTCAGACCTTTGAGTTCTTGAGGTCATCAATAGAGTATGCACCGGAGTTGTAAAGCCCCTTCAAGAAGCCTTTGTGAAGTCTCCTTTGGGCTCACTTGCAAAGAGCATGGTGATTGAGGAAACTGTTTAATGCCTCCTGCAGTTGTACCCTCTGCAGAGTGAGGTTGGGGTAGTATTCCATTGACTTCATGGAGCTCAAGAAAGATGGATCTTTCCACTCCATTCTGGACATGAAGATCGGCAATGCCAAGATCAAAGTGCCACATTTTCTCATGGAGACCCTCTGGTCACTCATCTCTGCAGTTTAGTAAGAAGAGTTTTTCACCTCTAGGACATTACCGAAGCATTCTTCCTTATTCCAGTCAGTGAGCAGAATCAGTAGTTTCTCCTCTTCTGCATCCTTAGCCACCATTTCAAATTTTGGGCCTTCACCTTTGGTCTAGCCACAGTACCTTGCACCTTCTTGTAGGTCATAGTAGTGGTAGGGGCCTTTTTGTGCAAACAGAGGATCTGATTGCACCTATACCTGGATGACTGGCTGATTCAGTTTGACTCTATAGAGAAGTACAGGGAAGACATGATCCAGGTTATCTGGTGGCTGTAAAGTTGAGGACGAGTGAACAACTACCCCAAGAGCAGCCTAGTGCCCTCTCAGGATTTGGAGTATGAGTGTTTCTCATCTTGGAGAGGCTGGACAAACTGTGGATCCAAATCAGGAGTTTCTGCCCTCATGCAGTTTGCAGGTCCTGGGACTACTTGCAACTCTGAGGCTCGATAGCATCAACCTTGGAACTGGTACCTTGGGACAGCGCACACATGTATCCTCTGCAAGGCAACCATCTATATCACTGGTCTCCCAGTTCAATCAATGCCTGATTTTCCCTCATAGGGTCAAGGGGGAGTCAGCCTGGTGGCTACAACCTTACCCTTTGATGAATGGGATACCTCTGGAGGCTCCAAGTCAGGTTACAGTCACCACTGATGCCAGTGTACTGGGCTGGGGAGCGCATTGTCCAAGTCAGTTTGTGCAGGGGTAGTGGTACACTCAGGACGTTTTCTGCAGTTTACACGTCTTTGGGGCAAGAGATTAGAGGCCAGGGAAATTCTCCTGGCTCTAGAGAAATTTGAGTGTCCTGGAGGACAAAGAAGTCATAGTGTTCTTAGACAATGCTACAGTCTCGTAGCATTGTGGTGGCCAAGGTGATGGCAGAGCTCTGCCATTGGTTAGCGGCTCATTTAGTGGGCTCAATGGCTTTCTGTACATAGAGGGAGTCAACAATGTGAGTCAAAATGCCGTGGGTTCAGGTAAGTGGAAGCTCAGCCCACATGCATTCAGCCTCATTGTGTGGAGGTGGGGCCTAACCGTGTTTGACATGATGGCCATCCAGGGGAATGCCAAAGTGAGGAACGTTTTCAGTTGCAGGAAGGATCCATAGGTGGAGGACCTTGATGTCCTTCTGAAGACTTGGCCATAGGAAGGGATTCTTTATGTGTTTTACCCGTGGTCCTTGGTGAGACGTCTTCTGCACTGAATCCAGTCCCAGCTAGACTTGGTCATTCTAGTAGTGCCTGACTAGCCACATAGGCTTTGGAATTTGGATTTACTGAATCTCTTGTCTGAGTCCCCTCTTTTACTGCCTCAAGAGAGGGGCCTCCTGTGACAAGGGCTCTGGTTATGGAGGATCTTGGTCCCTTCTTGCTTATGACCCAGCTCTTGAAAAACATAAGCTCTCTAAGAAAAGATCTCATCAGTGGTAATGGACACCCTTCTCAGGGTCAGGAGGTCCTCAATGTCCATAGTCTATGTCAGAGTTCGGAAAGTCTTTAAGAGGTGGTGCTCCTATCAGGTCCTAGATGCCAGAAAGTTGGATATAGTGGCCATTTTGTCATTCTTACAATCTGTGCTGGATCAGAGCTTGCAACTGAACTTTCTCAAGTTCAGATGGAGGCCCTTGCAAGTTACTGGGGGCAAGTTCAGGCAGTGCCCTTAACAGCACACTCTGATATTTCCTGCTTTCTCAAAGGGGTGAAGCGAGTCCAACTGTCCATGTGCCCCACTATACCACAGTGGAGTTTGTCTCTGGTATATAAGGCGCTAAAAGGTCCCCCATTTGAAACTCTTTGACAGGCCTTGCTATTTGACCCTGAAAGTGGTATTCCTGGCGGCCATTGTGTTTGCCTGGATGGTGTCAGAACTACAGACTTATGTGTCTCTGAGGTCTGTGTCTCCTGAAAGTGCTGTCGTTTCTTCTCTCAATCAGAATGTGATCCTGCCCTCTTTCATAGAGGAGACTGTTTAAACAGACCCCTCGCTGCATCTGTTGGACATGAGGAGGGCGGTGGAGACAACTGAAGATTACTAATTTCTTCTGTAGGTCGGATAATCTCTTTGTCCTATTCAGTGGTCCAAGGAAAGGACAGGCTGCAGCCATTCCCTCAGTTGACCACTCAATTAAGGAGGCTATTAGTTCAGCCTGCATCCTGTAAGGAATCCAAACTCATTCCACCAGGGCACAAGCTGCCTCCTGGTCCTCATTGGGCACCTTTGTGAGGCAGTACAGGTTGCATGTGGGAGCTGGAGCAGATGGTGCCTTTGGCAAAGCAGTTGTGTCCGATGCATCATTTTCCCCCCACTCTGGATTTTTGATACATACATCTGAATTAGTCTAGCAGGATGATAAGGAAGGAAAAAATTTCTCTCATTGAATCCTGTTAGCCCAATCAAAGACCTGTCCTGGGAAGACTTTGCCTATAAGTTGGGAAACCCTGCTGCCTTTATCTGATGAAGAGATAAGAATGGTAAGAGAACCAATATTTGTACACAATTATTGTTGTTTGATACTTTTCAGTCATTTATCTGAGTTTTTCAGCCTTGTTGCTTGGGAAATGTCATACTGGCTTCTCGGTGTTATATACTATATGTATCACTGAAAGTTGCTCTGGTCTGCTTTCACGTGTTGATTAAGGAGCATAACTCTCTTGTCTGGACTGCTGTAGCAAGATTCAAGGGAAGAAAATAGGTATGGAAAATTTCTCCTCTCTAAACTGAAACCTTCATGCTGTATTTTTTTGTTGGTTAGGGATTTTTTGTTGCCTTTTTTTTTTTTTTACTGAAAACGTTAGTATGATATGTTTACTGGTGCTTTTGATTTTCCCAGATTTTCCTCTGTATAACTGGATGCTCAAGACTTTGGTCTTTTTGAGTCATATGGCCATATTTCGATATGTACACAATGGCATCTAGCCCCACACCCAACTGTCCAAGCAGTTATTTGAATGTTTTGAAAACTCACCATTGTCTGATTAGAACCTTAAAGTGAATATTTTTTCTTTGCTGCAGCATGAAGAAGAAGTGTTGATTTGAGCCTTTTCCAACTTCAGAAACAAAAAGGTAATGCTGAAAATTATCCTACAGCAAATGTACAGAGAATATTTGTTTAGCATGACAGGCTTATATATACAGTATTTAAAGTAGATGTGTTCTTACCTATTAATGCTGTTATGTTGCCTTTTGGTTGACCCTGTTTGCCCTAAAAATAAGCTTGGAGGATTTGATCCTATTAGTTTTTTTGTTTTAAATTGCATGGTATTCAATAATACTTTTTGATCTTGTTCTCATATAGAGACCAGTTTACAAATATGTTGTACAACAGCATACAGACAGTATTTGTTTTGCCAGTAAGTCTTTTTTTCTGTAGTAGTAGATGGTTCCTTGATAGGAAATTAGTTTTAAAAAGTAATGTTATTATTAGGTGGACCCATGCTTCATTTATACTTATGCTAAAGGGTTTTTCATTGTTGGGTGGTAGTGGTAATTTGGCATTTGATGCATAGGCCACTTTGGGGTCCGTTTAATAAAGTGCATAATGCAGTTAGCCCAGGTTTTAGAGCATGCTAATCACATGCTAATTGGTAGCGCAAACTAATTCCTATGCTAACTGCACATCACATGTTAGAGTGGAAAATGGGTAGGTTAGGGGTGGAGAGTGTGTGTGATAAGCACCGTGCCATTAGCACATGGGTATACACCACGCGCTAATGGTGCATCTTGCAAATAGTGCAAGTGCAATTACCTTCATCTCAGTAGGCGAAGTTAATTGCACCTGCAATATCAGCGACCTGGGTTATTCAACTGCACCGCGTGTTAGCTCTTGGGGAAATGCTGTCCATGTCCCCAATAGTTAACATCGTAGTGTTGCACTTAACATATCACAGTTTTTCAAGCTATCGGCGCATTAGGTGAAAAACCACAGCACACTTTAGTAAAGAGTCCCTTTGTTGCATTATAGAATGCACTTCTGTTTCTAGCTTGTAAGTGAAATAACACACTTGCTATATGATTAGATACAGTGGAGCTGAAGTGCATAGGGGAAATGATTCAACAGCAGGGGCTTTTTACTTAACTTAAATGAAATTTTCTACTGCACTAGGAGCTTGGAATAAATGGTGGCTGGAAGTTATTGGGTGTTAGCACAATCAATGCTTTTTATTTTAATTGAAATCAGGAACTGAGTCATTTTACCCCACAGGCTCCCAGACACTATCCTGAGCTTCAGAGTCATGAGAATAACTTTAATCCACTGATACACTGTTTGAATCATTGCAAGTGAGTGGTAGGGGAAGAGCTACTATTTTTAGATTTGGCTGCTCAGTCAAAGACCAGATATATGTGATGAATACTCTTTGTAGATAGACAATCAGATCAGTTTGTGTCCCTTGACAACCAGAGTTGCCTATCTTTTTGGGCTCTAAAAATGCAAGGTAATTTGAGGGCAATGGAAGAATTTCTTTTAAGATTGAAGTATAGCCTTTTCACATCTTTATAATTGGAGATACAGACATAAAAACACACCTAACACACTCACATCCAAGGGTAAGTTTAAAAATGCAAATCTATACTTTGATGGTATAAATGCTGTCTGACTTGAGGGTGTGCTTTCAATTGTGGAATGTGCTTCGTTCATTCCTACCTTGGCATTAAAGGAAGTAATTATTTCATGCATTAAGATACTGGAATTTGAGGTAATTTTGTAAGCAGCAAAAATGCCCCTAAATCTCCCTTTCTTCCATTATGAATTCTTTCTTCCTCTTCCTCTGTCCAAAATCCAGTCCGTTCTCCATTCTGGATGTAATCTAGGGTACTATCTGCCTTTTCTTCTCTTGATCCATAATATGCTGTGCCCTGCCATTTCACTGATCTCTAGTCCCATTAGCGGTCGGCCTCACTTATTCTCAATATGCCCTTCTCTCTGATTTCTGATATTGGCTTGGAGCCCCTTCCTCTCCAATCAATTCTCCTTCTCTCAGGCCAGCATAAGAAGTGGAACCCAATAATGTGTCACTTTCCTCTGCTATGCAGGACCAGGATCATAGTTTCTGTACTCTGCTCACTGCAGCCCATAGCAGAAAATTGGCCCTGTGGGCAGAGAAAACTGATTCACTATCGATCCAAGGGAAAATTAAGGAAGGTAAAAAGGAGAGGCAGCAATGGGGATTGAGGGAGGTGAGTGAGAGGCTGTACTAGGGATCGAAGGAGAAGAAAAATTATACTACTGATGGGGAGAGAGTGGAAGAAATTCTGCAATTTTTGTTCCACTGGAATTAGGGAGAGGGTGTTAACTGCCTGGCTGCAGAGAACTATCAGGTAGTCAGGGCATGGATGCCCCTGGAAAGGTTGGTAACAATATAAGTAGATCATAAGAGATTCTTATGGAGAAACACTATAGTGTTGTACCAGTCAAACCCCATACCATCATAAGATGTAAATCAGGACTGAATTAACCAATTCTTAATTATATCTGATCTTATGTGTTTTTTGTTATGCAGAATGCACTGAGAAGGAATTTAGAAAATTAGGAGCTGTATTATAAGGGATCATGATCATGTGGAGTTTGGATGGCAACACTTCAGTCTCTCTAAGCACTATGATGCCATTATTCAGTGGGGCAGTCACTGCTAAAAGATATATGGATACGTTTTCTCTATATCTTTATGTGGATTTTCAACCAACATGTAGGGGTCATTCCGAGGTGTGAATAGCAGGGATGGATGTCCCGACGGATGTCCTTCCTCACTATTAGGCCCCTCTGCCGACCTTGACTAACTTTCCCACACATTGTATGGGGAGGTTAGACAGGGGCGAGAAAGGGGCATTATGGAAGTGGAGTTAGGATGGGCAGTCGGCGGTCTGCGACCCCTGGACGTACAGGACCGATTCCAATGTCATCCCTGTATGCCCGGGGCTGGCTGCCTGAATGTGGAATTATTCCACCTCTGAGGTGGAATACGTTCCCCTACACGGGTGGATCTAGCAGGCCCGAGGCACAGCAAAGGTGAGAGGGGGCAGAGGAGATTTCCCATAGCCCAACCCTGGCCTTGGGAGGCCAGATCGGGGGTCAGGCTGCGGGGAATGAAGATTCTTTTCTGGCGGCTGGGGATCACGGCTCCTGAATGGAGCCACGGTGCCATGGCAACTGGACGCAATGGCTCCGCAGCTCCATTTAGGAGCCTTGATTGAGTTAGCTGGGCAAGGCCTGTATGTACAGGCCTGGACGCGATTCTGATCCCACGGGGCTAGATGTTCCCTGCAGGATCAGAATCCCATCTAACTCTGTGCATCTGGTTCTGACCAGGCGCACAGAGGACTGGGATATCAGGGACTGAATAAGACCCTATCTGTATAAGTCATATAGCTGAATACGGTCATAATTTTGTGAAGGTAATTTTTTAACAGGACACTTTTGTGAGAAGTTCAAAATGCCACCTATTTTAAATCTTTTATTATAAAGGCAACATAGGTGCCTAAGTGCCTTTATAAAACAGACACCCAGAACTAGCCCCAGTAGCATACAGATGACCACGCACAAATTTACACCTCCTCTAAAAAAAAATTTAAAAATAAGTGTAAATATGTCTGTGCACTTTACTCTTGCAAATTTCATTAAATACACCCATGCATCACAGCTTTGGTTCTGCTCAGCCCAAACTATGCCCCGAAAATATCTTGGCACAGATAACATAAAAGTAGGCACACTTTGTGTTCCTAATTTTTACCCTCGTATGCAGCCTCACAAATTTGCAAAATAGGCATTACACACAAAAATAACTTTATAAAATCATCCCCTATATGGATAACTTATCCATTTAAAATGAGGTCTGCTATTTGTGTTTTAGACTTAAAGATGTTACATGGATAACAACTGTGATCAGTGCTATTTGAATAACTTTTGATCCTGTCCCTGGCCCTGTCCCTGTTTCCGTCCCCGTCCACTGATTAAATTTTGGCAGTAATTGATTTATATAGCCAAAATTGATCTGCTTGCTAGTGGCTGATTGTCAAACAAAAACACGCATGCTTCTTCCGGCTGTATACATGCTGTTGAATATTGACTGATGGTGGTTTTTTTTAAACATTTATTATACTCTATTACTTGCCTCACCAAAGAGTTCAAAGCAAGGTACAAAATAATCAAACACATAGATATAGAGCAATTCCTTCTACCACCCACTACCTCGTATCAATATTAAAGTTCACCCATTCCCTTCCCCCTAAAACACCAGAACAAAATCTCTTCTCCTTCTTACAAAAAATAAAATAATTCTTTTCTGCATGCAAAATCAATGGAACTGAATTCCAAAGGAAAGGATCCGGATAAACAAATGTCCATCAACGCAAACACTGCACTTCTTTTTAACTGGCTGTTGCATGAATGCCTATTGAGAAGAGCAGAGCTGCTTAATTAGAGCATAAGGGGCCAACTTCCTCTTTAAATAATGCCATTTAGAGCCTTAAAAATCAAACATAACAAAAAATAGCAAGCCAATGCTGTTCTCTTAAATGGGGCTGCTGTAGAGGTGTCTCCTAGCCTTGTAGTCCCCTGAGCAGGGAAATCCTAGCAGATTCCCTTAGAGATATGGACCAGATACAGCTTATAGTGGTGTCTAGAAGTTGACAATTTGAAGAGAAGGATGGATCTCAACTGCCTGACTGGGTTCTGTTGTCCACCGATCCAACATTCAGAGACTGGGGAACTCTATGCTTGGGTCAGGTGGTTCAAGGTTCTCCAGGACCAAGCAGGAAGTCAGTCCTCACTTATGGGTGACGTCGGCGCCGACGGAGCCCTCGCGGAGCAATTTTCCCCAGCTTTCAAAGAAAGCCTTTGGGAATTGCAGCGCGCATGCGCGGTCGTCTTCCCGCCCGAGGGTGCCATCTTAGCCAGTCTTCTTTTTTCCGCGGAGCCCTGCAGACGTCCCCGTCTTGTCCCCGCGAAAAAGTTGATTTTCCTCTTTATTTTATACTTTTTTCTTTCGGTTCGACGCCGATCGTTTTCCCGCCCGGACTCGCGACGCCGGTCTCGAGTCCTCTAGCGTTTTTTCGGTTTTTCTGACTTAGTCAGCTTTCATTTTCGTTTTCCCTGGCAGCCCGGTCCTTTGACCTCGCAGGGGCCCTTTTTCCCCCGATGGCTGCCAGTGGCTTTAAGCGGTGTGGTCGGTGTGACCGAAATATGTCACTAACCGACACACACGACTTTTGCCTCCGCTGCTTGGGCCCGGATCATGAGGAACTGATCTGTGGGCCCTGCAGCAAACTGTCCTCGAAGGCGTTGAGAAGTCGGCGGCATCAGCGCGAGAGAATCTTCGCTGACCCCAGCCGTACCCGGACCTCGTCGGAGGCCTCCGTGTCAAAGGGCTCCAGCTCGGACCGTCGCCGGAGCTCCTCCGACCGGGGTTCTCCCTCCGGGGACCATCGTCGGAAGGAAAAACCCGCGAGGGCGGCGTCGGTGGACGCTCCTGGCTCCGCGAGGGCCAGGTCGCATAGCCCCGACAGCCGCCCCGGGTCCTTGGAGAAGGAACATCTCCCGAAGCGACCTCGCCTGGAGTCGGAGATGCCTGCCCGGGTAAGTCCTGTAGTCCTTCTGGACTCGCCTCCGCGACAGCCGACGTCGGGCCCGACGCCGTCGGGGCCCGAGTCGGGGGCTGCTGGGTCACCTGAGCTCGGACTCAGGTTGACGGCCTTGGAGAGCAGACTGTCTGCCTTCATGGACCAGCAGCGGGCACTGCTCGCTGGCCTCGCTGGCGCCGCTGCCCCGACCGCCGGGACGTCGACGTCCAAGTCGACCCCGGAGACCGAGCCGATCCTCGAGTCAATGAGAACTCGAGTCGATCCTCGGTCGAGGTCCCCCTCGGCCTCCATTCGGGACCGAGGTCGCCGACGCCGACTCCCTCGACGTCGGGGCGGCTGGCGCCGCACCCTGCCCGGGCCGACCCCACCGAGTCCTCGTCGGAGTCGGTCTGGGAGTCTGAGGAGGAAGAGTCACCTGATTCTTTCCGGACTCGGTGTGTCCCATCGGACTCACCGGGGTCCGAACCTCGGAAGCAGTCCCCCCGGAGGATGCCCGGTTCTCGGACTTCGTTAGGGATATGGCCAAGGCTTTGGCCTTCCCTGCGGATCCCGAGGAGGAGCCTCGAGCCGAAGAGCTCGACGCCCTCCAGTATGACTCTCCCGCGAGGGAGCACTTTACTGTGCCGGTTCCTCCTATGCTGGAACGACTACTCTTCCGCATGTGGGAGAGTCCGGCCTCCGCGCCGGTCCTGAGCAAGCGGGTCGATTCTATCTATCGGGTCCGCAAGAGCCCTGGCTTTCAGAAGGCACAGCTGCCACACCATTCCATGGTAGTGGAATCGGCCATGCATCGTCTTAAGAGCCAGAAGATGCACTCCTCGGTGCCTCCTGGAAGGGAGGCCCGTAACCTGGATGGCCTTGGCAAGAAGTGCTTCCAGGGCTCTATGCTCGCATGTCGTGTCCAGACTTACCAGCTCTACATGGGCATGTATCTCCGGGATCTGGCTAAAGAGCTAGCCGGATTCTCCGCTGGTCTCTCCGAGGAGCCCTTGCGGAGGTTCCTAGCCTTGTCCACGGGCATTCGGGAATGCTCAAAGTTCATGTCCCGAGCAGCCTATGATGGCTTTGAGGCCTCGGCTAGAGTGGCCGCAGCCGGCATCGGTGCCCGCCGACAGGCTTGGCTTCAGTCGTCGGACCTTGAGCCCTGGGTACAGGACAAGTTGGTCGATGTCCCCTGCCGAGGCGAAAACCTCTTTGGCAAGCCCATGGCGGAAAAGGCTGCACAAATTGAGACTGAGACTCTCACCAGGACCAGGCTTTCTAGGAAGACCTCCGCCCCTTCCCAGAAAAAGAAGGGCTCGGGAAAAAAGTCCTTTTACCCGAGGAAGGCGGCTGCCTACAAACAGTACCCCCATTATCAGGCCCCTGCAGCTCCCCAACAGGGCCAGCAGGCCAAGGGACGGGGGTAACGGGTCCCGTAGGCAGTAAGCCCCCAAGCCTGCACCACCAGCCCCTGCTCAGCAGGGAGGGGGTTTTTGACTCGCTCAGCATAGCCTCTCCCCCCCGCTGGTCCCTCCCAGCACCGGAGGCCGGCTGGTTCACTTCGCCCACAGGTGGTCCAGCATCACCGCAGATGCCTGGGTGCTTCAGGTCGTGCGAGAGGGCTACCTTCTCCACTTCCATCAGGTCCCTCCCTCCTATTTTCCGGGAGAACCTTCGCGCCCCCCTCTGCACAGGGAGTTGCTCCTTCAGGAGTTAGCAGGTCTTCTGCAGGAACAGGCGGTGGAACCGGTGCCCCACCACCTGAGAGGTCAAGGCTTTTATTCAAGGTATTTTCTGATACCAAAGAGAACAGGGGGCCTCAGACCCATCCTGGACTTGCGCAACCTCAACAAGTTCCTTGTGCGGGAGAAGTTCAAAATGCTTACCCTTGGAATCCTTCTGCCCTACCTCCAGCAGGGAGATTGGCTATGCTCCTTGGATCTAAAGGATGCCTACACGCACATCCTCATCCACCCAAGCCACCGCCAATACCTAAGGTTTGTGGTGGCAGGAAATCATTACCAGTACAGAGTACTGCCCTTTGGCCTATCCTCCGCACCGCGAGTCTTCACAAAATGTCTCGCGGTCGTGGCGGCCCATCTCCGGCTTCACGGCCTCTATGTCTTTCCGTACCTCGACGACTGGCTCATCAGAGCAGCGTCCGCTCAGGAGGTCACCAACGCCACGTGCCGCACGGTGACTCTGCTGCAGCACTTGGGCTTTGTCATAAACTTCGCAAAGTCCACTTTGCTCCCCTCACAGGATCTCGAGTTCATTGGCGCAAGGCTGCACACTCCTCGGGCACGAGCGTACCTACCGCTCGACAGGGCTCAACGGCTCATGGACCTAGCCGACCGCTTTCGCAGCCAGCCCCTGGTCTCCGCCAGGCGCTTCCTGAGACTGCTCGGCCATATGGCTTCCACTGTCCATGTGACCCCCAATGCCCGCCTGAACATGCGGTCTGCTCAATGGTGTCTCCGCCAGCAGTGGCGACAAGCCACGGGCGGCCTGGCAGACCTAGTGCGCGTCTCCGAGCCGCTGCTCTCGTCTCTCCGGTGGTGGCTCCGGCAGCCGAACCTGATATTCGGAATGCCTTTCCAGTCATCTCAGCCGACCCGGGTGCTGACCACCGATGCATCCCTCCTGGGCTGGGGAGCACATTGCCAAGAGGCACGTACTCAGGGCCTCTGGACCACGTGGGAGTCTGCTCAGCAGATCAACTTCCTGGAGCTCAGGGCGATCCGCCTCGCTCTCAAGGCCTTCTCCCACCTGACTTCCCAACAGTCCGTCCTTGTCCAGACGGACAATCAGGTTGCCATGTTCTACGTGAACAAGCAGGGGGGCACGGGCTCCTTCCTCCTCTGCCGGGAGGCACAGAAGCTCTGCTCTTGGGCCGTCAGTCACGGCATTCTCCTCAAGGCAGTTTATCTCCCGGGCCAAGAAAATTGCCTTGCAGACAAACTCAGCAGGGTCCTCCAGCCGCACGAGTGGCGTCTGGATCCCTTGGTAGTTCAGAAGCTCTTCCTCAAGTGGGGTCTCCCCACGGTGGATCTCTTTGCCAGTCCTCACAACCGGCAACTTCCTCGCTTCTGCTCTCGTCAGCCACACCCCCTTCGGGTTGCGGCGGACGCCTTTCTGATCTCGTGGTCGGGGAGCCTTCTGTACGCTTTCCCTCCCATCCCGCTGGTCTCTCGGACTCTTTTCAAGGTTCTCCGAGACAAAGCCTTCATGATCCTGGTGGCCCCTCGCTGGCCCAGGCAGCCGTGGTTTCCGCTCCTGCTGCAACTGGCGGTGGAGGATCCAATCCCTCTGGGGATACAACCGGATCTCCTCACTCAGGATCAGGGGTCCCTTCTGCACCCCAACCTCAGGTCTCTCAACCTTATGGCCTGGCTGCTGAGAGGGTAGTCCTTGCTCCCCTTCTCCTGCCGGCGGAGGTGGAGGAGGTCGTCTTAGCTTCGCGACGGCCTTCTACCCGCAAATGCTACGCCCTTAAATGGCGTCGCTTTGCAGTCTGGTGTACCCAACAGTCTCAGGATCCCTTCTCCTGCCCGGTGTCGGTGATCTTGCAGTACTTGCTGCACCTCTCTAATCTGGGACTTAAGTCCAACTCCGTCAAAGTTCACCTCAGTGCTCTTTCAGCACATCATGTGCCAGTGGACGGCAGACCTCTCTCCAATGACCCTCTCGTAGCGAGGTTTCTCCGAGGTCTCCTTCTACTTAAACCACCTCTGCGCCCGCCAGCGCCTGACTGGGACCTGAATGTGGTTTTGCAGCGGATCACCTGTCCGCCTTTTGAACCTATGGCTACCTGTTCTCTACGTTTTCTGTCTTGGAAAACACTGTTCTTGATAGCCCTCACTTCCGCTAGGCGCGTAAGTGAATTGCAGGCCCTCGTGTCTGATCCCCCTTACACTAGGTTCTACAAGAATAGGGTAGTCCTACGGACTCACCCAAAATTTCTGCCTAAAGTGGTCTCCCCTTTTCACATCAATCAGGAGGTGGTACTTCCAACCTTCTTTCCCAGACCACACTCCAGCCGAGCTGAAACGGTCCTCCATACCCTGGACTGTAGAAGGGCATTGAACTTCTACCTTGACCGTACGCGGGAGCACCGTAAAGCTGCTCAGCTTTTTGTGTCTTTTGACCCCAATAAATTGGGGCTCCCGGTCTCCAAGCGTACTCTGTCCATCTGGGTTGCGGACTGTATCTCTTGGGCTTATGGGGCAGCCGGACTCTCCTTAGAAAGTCGAGTCACGGCTCATTGCGTTCGGGCAAAGGCCACGTCAGTGGCTTACCTCCGCTCTGTTCCGCTGGCAGACATCTGCCGGGCCGCTACTTGGTCTTCGAGCCAGACTTTTGCGGTCCATTACTGTCTCGAGAGGGAGTCCCGTAGGGACAGTGCTTTCGGACAGGCAGTCCTCCGTAATCTCTTTGAGGTCTGAGCAACTCCTGCCCTCCATCCCGGATGTGGGCTACCGGTGGGTGATAATTCAGCGAAGATTCTATCCTTCTGTGCTGCTGAGCTAGAGGGAGCTCATTTTTGTGCTTAGGGTCTCCGGTAGCCTTGAGCTTGGGAGTCCCATAAGTGAGGACTGACTTCCTGCTTGGTCCTGGAGAAAGCGTAGTTACTCACCTGTAACAGGTGTTCTCCAGGAGCAGCAGGAATCAGTCCTCACTACCCTCCCTCCTCCCCTTGGAGTTGCAATCGTCTGCTTATGTTCTTTTTGCAAATTTTTATGCTGTCTTTTTTAGCTATGTCATCTGACTGGCTAAGATGGCACCCTCGGGCGGGAAGACGACCGCGCATGCGCGCTGCAATTCCCAAAGGCTTTCTTTGAAAGCTGGGGAAAATTGCTCCGCGAGGGCTCCGTCGGCGCCGACGTCACCCATAAGTGAGGACTGATTCCTGCTGCTCCTGGAGAACACCTGTTACAGGTGAGTAACTACGCTTTTCTGGATGTGGGCATAGACCGAACACAGTTGTAGTCAACATTATTGGCACCCTTGCATTTTAGGCATTTTGGCACCCCTCACTTTACTGGTGCAGCAGTCCGGTGTTTCAGTGTACTTCTACGCTGATGACATCATTTTGGTCTATCACACTTCCCCCGTTAATCCGGATCTCTCACCTCTCAATGCTTGTCTGTCTCGTGTCTCCAATTGGTTATCTATGAATCTTCTTCATCTTAACCTCTCCAAAACCTCTGCGATGTGGTTCACTTTCGTTAACTCTCACCCTGCACTGTTCCCTGTCCTCCTGGATGCCCTAATCACACTCATATCATCCCTTCGCTATCTTGGTGTGACACTGGACCCTGACTTATCCTTCCATGATCACATCTCTGCTCTCACCCATCTATCCTATTTCTACTTTCATCAAATTCATGCTGTTAGCGCTGTACTTTCCCCATCTTCTCTCACCACTCTTATTCTCTCCTTGTTGATCTCACGAGTTGACTACTTAATATTATCTTTGCTGGCCTCCCCCAATATCAGCTTCACCACCTTCAGATGATACAAAATGCTGCCGCCCGGATTCTTTCCCACACATCCCATTACAGCCATATTACTCCTCATCTCATTCACCTGCACTGGCTACCTGTTTCCTCCTGCATCACCTACAAGTTTCTGATCCTGACCTACAAGGCGTTCCATACTCATACTTATCTTGCCGATTCCCTGCAGTTTCATTCCGTACCTCGCAATCTCTGATCTATGCATGTCAACTGATTGCATCTTCCCTCTCCAGCACGTGCGCATCTGGAACAGACCTGTCACTCAGCTTTCTTCTTCCTAGGACTCTCTCTCTGGAACTCACTTCCCCCTGCCCTCCGCCAAGAACATTCATACCCCAAATTCAAGTCACTCCTCAAGACACACCCCTTCTGCTCTGCCTATGACCTTCCCTCTCCTGATCCCTGATAACTTTTTCTGTCCCTTTTCCCTCCCCTTTCCTTCCTTTCCCTGCTATGGTTGCTTGCTTTCCTGTCAACATTTGTAGTTCCTTTCTGTTTCTGGCCTTTGGCCACTGTACGTTTTGCTATATTGTAAACTGCCCTGATGTTTCGAAGGAGCGGTAAATCAAGTTTCCTAATAAAGTTAAAGATAAAAATAAAGATGTTCTGTGCAACATCTTGAGAAATATTCCAACTGTATGTCATCATAATATTTTTATATATATGTTCAAAGGTATACAAAAAAAAAGAGATGTCTGTGCAACTTTATCATAGTAATTTCTGAGAAAAAATAAACAAAATATGACTTGGATAGGATTAATGGCACCCTTCACTAATATTTGGCTGCACAACCCTTGGCAGTGATGACAGCCTCCAAACATTTCTTGCAAAAGCTAGCCTATCTTTACCCGTGGGAGCTAACCGGGAAACGGCTCAATATTGTCGCTGCTTAGTTAGGTTCTGCGGTTTCTTTGGCTGTGCAGCGACCCCGGAAATTCAATGCCGCGGCCGCATATGATCCCAGCATATTTGAATGTTATAAAAAAGTCATCCTCGTTCAATGTTAAGTTAAAAAGGCCCACTATGTTAAATTTACTCCACTGTTCAATGTAAATCTTAACGTTATTCTACTACATTAAGATCATGTTACATGTTCCCTGCAACTCTCTTTGACTTTGAGATAAGGCGGGATATAAAAACAGTTGAATAAATAGATAAAGTTCGGCGGCGACGGCTATGCACTGTAGAAGTGCATAGGTATTGCAAATGAATATCGAGCTCCATGTTTTTAGCTACTGTACCTGCAGGAACTGGTCATCCTTGGTAATCATTTCCCTTATGCACTGTGTCTGCCTGCCCTGCCTTGCCCACCGCTGCTTGTTCTGGGAGAATGGTGCTGAACATAACCATTTTCTTGCATAGCTGGGCATCAGAACTGCTCACCTTCTATCTTACTGGGGGAAGAGGCTGTGGGCTCAGCTTGGGAAATGGATTTTTTCTTCTGTTTTTTCCTTTCCACTGTTGTATGTAGTGAAGGATCTAGTTAATTAGCTTACCTTCACTCTTGGCCTTCCAGCAGTCCATGCATTCTGCATAATGCAGAAACTCAAGCAGTTTAAAATTCCTCCACTTCTCTTGGTTTATTTTTTATGACGTTTCCTCTCTGCTTCTTTGGGGGCTGTTGCTGATACTGCTGGTAGTGGGTCTGAAGGCAGAGCAGAAGATAAAAGGTCAAGGACATCCTTCACGCTCTCCATTACCTGCTATACCTGTGGGGTGCTTTTGGCCTTGGCAGTATCACTTCCTACGTCCTCACCACTTACCACCGTATCAACTAGATTTCCAAGACCCTCCTAAGCTACAAAACTTTAAATATATGATGGTTCTGGAATTCTTTCAGGTGAGGATTCATCAAATTTTGAATTTGGTGAAACCCACTCTATACATTTCACAGCTGGAAACAGGGTGCTTGCAGCCCTGCTCCATTGAATGTATCTACATCTGGTCTCTCCCTCCTGCTTCTGCCTTTTGTGCCTTTGTGGAGGTGGGAACAGACAAATGGTCTTTCAGATTTCCACTAGAAGCTTCAGCTGCTGGTCAATGATAGCGAATTGAAAACTGTCAGTTGTGTAGCTAGGACTGAGCAAGACCTGTGTCAAAAAATTAAGATGGGACCCTATAGCACCATATTGCCCAAGGTAATGAAAGTAAGCGTGGGTTCCCCTCACCCTCTCCTCCCCAAGCTCCAGTTAGGGAATGGAGGGTATGGGGATATGTGTGTAAATTGAGGGGTATCTGGAGCAGATTTCACAGTCTCAACAAATTACTGTAAAACATCAGGAAACAGCTTCACCAGTTTAGAATGACAAGAGTCATAAATGTATTGTGTGGCCCTAATTATCTTTAACACTACCTTCAATTTAAAAAGAAATCATGACTTGAAACCTACCAGCTCCAACTGTAGCTGTGGACATTTAACCCTGGAATTACCGAGATTTTTTGCACACACTGAATACCGTTGGGGTCATAAATGACCCCACGACGAATTTTAATTGTTAACCATGAAAAATTTTAACTAAACAGACAAAATATTATTCCAAATTAATTATTTATTATATGAAGGTTAAATGTTTTGAAATGTAATGCTTTATCATAAAATTACATGAAGAAGAGTTGCCATGAAAGCAGTTTTTGCATGCACTTGATGAACACAGTAAAGTACTACAGTCATTTGCATGAGACACAGACAATTTCTGAATGTTCTTTGCAAACATTGCACTTGCAGGAGGTGCAAACTATGTTGCTTTTCTTGTCTTTTTCTCTGGAACAGCAGTGACACCTTGCCCTTTTCTTTGGGATCCCGACATTGCAACCAGCATCAGTGGCTTCTTCAATGCTGGAAGAAGTCTCGCTGCAATTACTCTGAAGCAGCTGCTTTCCTAATTCCAAGAGGAATAGACGACGTCTGTGCTTTGACTTGGACTGCCATTCTGGATTTAGTGACATTCAAACAATGAAGGCGTTCAAAGCACTGATGTCCAACATGTTGTAGAAGATTGTCACTGGCGTGCGTCTTGTCATTCGTTTTGTGGTATACGTGCGCAACATTTGATCTGCCGTATCTACTCCACCTTTACTAGAATTATAGTCCAAGATCATGCGTGGTTTTTTGTCTGGACGTGTGTTATCTACTTCTTCTTGATCATGCAAACTTTTCCTTTCTTCGGGCAATAGGAAACCAGAGTGGCGTCATCGCGAAAGGCAAACAGTGAAGTGAATACCTCTCGGCCCTTTGTTGTTACAAATTCTGGAGGTAATTCTTTTCTGTTCTTTCGAATTGTCCCCAAAAGTGTCATTTGTTTTTCTAGCAATTTCCATGACAGGGATAAACTGCAGAAGAAATTGTCAACAGTAACATTTCTGCCAGATCGCGTCAATCCTTCAGTGAGTTGCAGCACAACCCTTTCACCCTGATTCTGTTCCCTGTTTTGTCCGAGTTCCCTTCCTGTATATACTTGAAGACACAGAACATATGACATTGCACTGTCACACAACATCCATAGCTTTATGCCATATTTCTCAGGTTTGCTGGGAATATATTGTCTGAACGGAACACGGCCACGAAATGTAAGCAGTTGCTCACCCACGGTAACATTTTCACCAGGAACAAAGGCGTCACTTAGAGTTGCTTCCCAGGTATCAAAACCATGTCTGATTGGAGCAAGCTTATCCATGCCTCGTTGCTCACGACTGTTGGTTGCATCATCAAATCTGAGAGCACAGGAAATTTGCTGAAAACGGTTATGGGCCATATTTTTGCCGAAAACAGAAGACCATCTTCAAGGTTCTATGGATTCATTTCATGACTTGTACACGCCTGAGAGAATCAGAAGTCCAAGAAAACATTGAAATTCTCCATCTGTCAAATCTTTCCAGATGTGTCTTCCTTGTTTGCTCGTCCACATCATGATTTCATTCAATAAGTTCTTCTTCATGAACAAGTGGAATGCTGCGAGAGGGCCATCAATATTTTGTACAACATACCTTGTAGGAACATGTATGGGCATGACATTAGCTCTGGCGTATCTTCCAGCAGCTTGCTTTATAGGTTTCCTGTTCCATGATGTGGCATCCTTCGATACCTGGGCTTCAATGGCAAAGTTTGTGCTTATAGTTGATGACCTCTTAGCTCCTCTACGACCACAACTAAGATTCCTCACAGATGATACTGACACCGAGGACTCCTGCTTTCTTCCCTGTTCAGCACAGCCTCGACCTTTGCCTCGACCTATAACTTGACTCTTTGCTGCAGGTGATTTTACCGGCTCAACATCAGTCTCACATTCACTTGGCGACCAACTGCTGTCGCCATCTGAATCATGACTGTCATCATCAGATTTATCGCCCGAACTTGGCTGATATGCTTCTTCGCTTGCTGAATATGCTGCATCATCAGACGACTTAGAGCCCGTCACTGTCAGCATCTCGTTACAATATTTCTCTTACTTGGGCAGCTGAATACTTTCGTTTTGACATCATAAACAATAACCTAAAATAAATAAAAATAAAGTTGAATAAAACGCAAAGCAGTTTTACTATAGGTGTACAATAATCGTGATGAACGAGCTGAAAGCCTTTAGATTTCATCGGAAATAATGAGAGAACATATGATATCAATTACAGAAAATGTGTAATTTTCATAAAATAAGAGTACAAAAAATAAATGATACATAATTAATGATAAATACCTTTGTCAGATCAAAAAATTCACAAAACTGCAAATTGTATCACGATCCAAACTGGACGTCAGCAACTGGGGTCAAAAATGACCCCACTGGTACTCTGTGCTGCAATTCATCATTAGCGTCACCTAGCGGATGAAAATTATTCCTCTCATGGTGCAATATAAAGAGAATATTGACATGTGAAAAGTCATAAAAAGATTGCATTCTTGAACAACTAGTTTCCGAGATACGCGTTGTGAAACTTGCAATGGGGTCACTTTTGACCCCATCGGTACTCCCAGGTTTAAGCAAGCCCAGTGCCTTGTTCAGTGGATGAGTAGCCTCATGGTTAGTAGCACTGGCTTAGAAACCAAGAGAGCAGTGTTTGATTCCCACTAGCATGCCTTGGACAAGTTGCTTAACCTTCCATTGCCTCAGAAAAGTCCAAATTTCAATGCCCCTGTTTAATGTACATTGCCAAGTTTGTTACAATGTAAATGGCTTTGACTGAAATGATAAAGTGGTATAAACCTATTAAATAAAATAATTGTCCAAGGCTCAGCAGCAGCTTCCCTAATGTAAACAGGTTGAAGTCATTCATTAGGTATTACAACCCTCTGTGAAGAAGAAAATAGCAAAAAGGGACCGTAGTTTATCTATTATCTTCTGTAAATGCAAGATCCTCTCAGGAATAGCTAATTATTCACAGCATCATTTAATCCCTTCATCAGAGAAATGCGTAGATGTTTCCTCACAAAGGAGAAAGCAAGGGAGCCAACACCAAAGGACAAAAGTAATGTAAGACAGGCCAGGAAGAAGGGGATGGTCTTCAGTAGCATAGCCACCATTGAGCTGGGGACCACCCAATAATAAAGCAGCTTGTTCCTGGACCAACTTTAAAAAGGAAAAAGTCTGGGAACAGTGGCAGTGAAAATGCTGGGAAGAAGCGTGCACAGCAGTTTTGTTGTCCACACTACCCTCTTAATCTTGTTATTCAAACCCTCTTCCCAACCTCCCCATATGGCCATGCAGCAAAATAAGTGCTTAATTGTTTTTCCTCCTCTGCTACTGCCTTAATTACCACCATCATTAGCACTAGTGCTAAAGCTAAGGGTGGAGATTGTTTTTGTCCTGGACTATTGATTATGTATTCCCTTTTGAATCTATTTTTGTGTTCAGCCTTGTTTTGCATGTTCCCTGCCCACTTGAATAATGACAAAGTCTTTGGACTTGCCTTCAACTAAAATTCCTTCACATTTAATTTATTTTACCATTGTTATTTATCTTATAAATGGTAGATAAAGATGGTATGGTAAAGATGGCAGTATAATGTAAATGTTTAAAGGTTCATTAAATAGCAGTATGCACAATCTGCTTTGTATTCTAAATTTCATGAACTTCACAGGAAGCTCTTTGAAAACTCATACCTTAGAAAATTTTCGCTGTAGTTGTATTACTTATGGACCTTCAGTTCAGACTGGATTAAGTTCTGAGGCTCAGGATAATAAGTTGCACGAGAATAAACCACAGGAAAGTAAACCTGAGAAGCAGTTCATTGGACAGTTTTGTAAATTATAGATTTGTTGCAGAGAATCTTGCTTTCAGTTTCTTCATACAGACATTTGGTTGTAGTAGATATACAGATTTGTTCAAAATGTTGCTGAGTTTCTCCTGAATGTCAGACTTGACTGAAATTTTTAAATCAACACTTGAACAGTGTGTTATTTATACAGGGCCAACCCAAAGGTCTGGAAGTTAACTTCAGACAGCATCATATACTCAAAGCCAAGATGTTTTCACTCCTTTTGCAATATATATTTCTTTTTCAGACTATGAGAGTTTAGGGCTCGATTCACCCAAATTATTGTTGGCTTCTTCAAAGCAAATAGTGGAAAAAAAGCCTGTACAACTACTGCCATAAAAGAGGATATTTGGAAGAGGTTCAGCAAAAAATGTATATAGAGCCTGATGTTTAGTGCCGCTGGTGCTGAACAATAAACCCGGATATTCAATGGGGGGGCATATCCAGCCCCAACATTGAATATCCAGGTATATCCAGATTCGCTGCATTTGTAGATCGCTAACTGGGCAGTGGCGATATTGAGCTGCTACCCGGTTAGCGATACACCTGGCTTTTTCTGCATATCGCTGTGTAATGGCTCAATAACGCCACTGCCCGGATAGCGACAGGTGCTGCCTCCACCCTGCCCTGGAATGCCCCCAATGTGCCCCAATGCTAACCAGTTAGCATCGGAGCGGGTAGCACCAGCAACCGTGGATATTCTGACCATATTAGTGCTATTGAATATCCAACTGAGCGGCATTTACACTGTTTGCAGATCTGCAAACTATGTAAATACCTTGGAATATACCCCATAATATTTTAACAACCTGATAAAAAAAGAACAGCAAATTTGAACATAGTTCTCAACCACAAATAGCAAATAGCAGCAGGGGGTTAAAATAAGGGATAGGAGCATAAGTGCCAGCTCTATGGGTGGGGCTATCTTATCCAATAGGCAGATTAGGTGGTCACTTAAGGCAGCAGATTCTGTTAGGATGACAGGAAGAAAAGACCAATTGCAGTCAAAGCAGAACAGCTAAACAACTGAAAGAATCATCAGCATATATTTTTAGCCAAATGGAAGGAGGGCAGTTTTCAAGCAAACCATGTACACAAGTCACTGGTGTAAATTCCACCCGAATGGCCCCCACAGTGTGAGGGGGCCTAGGCAGAAAGGGGGTCCACACAGCGGTGGTGACAGCAGCATGGCAAACTTACTTTAACATGTTTGCCACGCTGCTCCACTCTTGTAAGTCCTCCGTGGGGGGCCTGGGCCCAGCAGCTGTTTTAAATGATGCAAGGAGTTGACATGTCAAGCAAAATGGTTGGAATATGAAAGCTGATTTATTTAGTGAAGATTTTAACTGAAGGAATTTTGGAGGCAGTATGATGTTTCTGTCGAATGCTCTGATGCAAAACTGAACTGGTCGGTTTGAAACACAGCGTTGGGTCAGTGATTTTTTATTTTGGACGATACTGGACATTAAGATAGGTTTGCTTTTTTTCTTCAAGTTCAATCATGTATATCTATCTATCTATATACAGGGTGGCCCAAAAAAGTGAGAACATCTCATAAATTAAAAGCTTAAATAGTTTACTTATTTACCTTTTTTAGCTATATAACGTCTTTATTTCGACAATTTCCGGTCGCCATCTTTTTTTTTAAATTTTTTAATCTGTCTTTTTGAATTTTTAAATAACTTGTTAGTGTGGTTATTCCTCTCCCAGCACTATATACCACTTACCTTCGGGACGTACGTTAATCCCCTGGGCAGAGGAATCACCTTACCTTCTCTGTCTGGAATTCCAGGGGAACAAACACACACACTCGCATATAAGTAGTATGTACATTTATTCCACAGGTTAGAGGGGCTGTCTGTCTTTTATACATTAACAGAAACATATACATACGTCATCAACTCATCCCCGGAGGCCCACCACAGCTTATCAGTAACTTCACAGATGTTAGTCGTCTCCGTGTAGAACAATCAATTTGTCTTAGCACAGCACATTCCTTTCCATATATAAATATGTACAGGATTCCCATTTTCCCCTGCGGGCCTCCTAGTCCTCCTGTACACACACACTTTAAGCCTTATTTTCCCCTATCATAACTTATATGCTACGAGATGTTCTCACTTTTTTTGGGCCACCCTGTATATAGATATAGAAAGATATATATATATATATATATATATATATATATATATCTTTCTATATCTATATACAGGGTGGCCCAAAAAAAGTGAGAACATCTCGTAGCATATATAAAAGATTTAAAAGGCCCTTATGGCGATTCTGGCTTTGTGTGTATAACAAGATAGGTAGATGAAGTGTCCAACAAAATATAATTTTTCATAGCATTTGGATTAGTTTCTTTTTTGAGTGATTATTGGATCTCCCTGAGGATTTATGTGACTCATATATGCTGAGTAACAGTTTTCGTCAGCTATTGCTACCCATTTAAAAGCACCATAACCATTTAGCAGGCTTTAGTAAAAAGGGTCTCTAAGTTTAATATTTTCAAATATGAAGTATAATTTTTAACACGACTGCTTGAAGAATAGTGATGGGTAGTCATGTTTATTCAGTTTAATTATTGAAATTGCGGGGGCCAGGAGGAAGGAGGTTCTAGGGACTTGAACATTAATTGAGGGGACTGCAAGGCTGAAGGTTCACTTAAGGCACCTAATGATCTTGAACTGCTTATGTCTGTTTTCCTAAGGCCACCAACCTTCAGCAATGAGCAAACTCCTTCACTATATCCGGAGTGTGATAATATGTATAGAGAGTAACAAACGTTGGCCCTATGGGTAAAACAAAAAAAGAGGAGCAAAGGGGGACCAGAAGATAGCTAGTTCACACTCAGTGGTTGAACAACCTTCCCGCCCAACCCAGACATAGAAAAGGGAAAGGGTTAGTACCTAGAAAGATTAGAAGGGCAATAAGGAAAAGTTTAAGGACAAATCAACAAATATCTGTCATGGCAGCAGAACCATCAGCACAAGCAGCAGGCTAAAAATGGACACTCAGGCTATAAGTAAAGTGAAGAAAAGGGGGTCAAGGCAATCTGCTGCCTGGGGCAAGGGATGAAATGGCATTCTCCCCCCAACCCCCCAGAGTGCGGGGGTAGGGTCCCTCAAAACTCCAGTCGGGGACTGAACCAAACCAAAAAGCAATTAGGTAATGTGGAAAAAAGCAATCTAAAACTCATACGTTAGAGAAGCAGCAGTAATAAATAGCTTCCAGAACCTCAAATGTTCTAATGGATAGAGTAGTGGGTTAGGAACAGGGCAACTAGGGCTCAAATCCCACTGCTGCTATAGTTGAAATTATGCTGAGTACTGGGGATGATAGAGTGCTTTCTTCTCTACACCCTCTGGATTTTGGCTACTAAAGTGGTTAGTGGTCTTCGTTATGTAGTATATGAGGCCACACTTAAAGGTCTTAATATGTATACTTTAGAGGAAAGGTGGAATAGGGGCGACATGATAGAGACATTTAAATACCTCTGTGGCATAAATGCACAAGAGGGTTTCTTTCAATTGAAGGCAAGCTCTGCTATGAGGGGACATAGGATGAGAGTGATAGGGGATAAACTCAGGAGTAATATGCGGAAATATTTCTTTATGGAAAGAGTGGTAGATGCGTGGAATAGTCTGGTGGTGGACACGAGGACAGTATCTGAATTCAAAAAAGTATGGGACCTCTAAAGGGGACTATTGTAGTTGATATGGAAGGGCAGACTAGATAGGCCATGTGGTCTTTTACTGCCGTCATGTTTCTATGTTTCTAATCATTAGTCATGAGAACTGTAATCTTGCAAAAGCAAAACATATGGAGAAAATTTTAAAATACTTAGCTAGCACTTGTATGAAACAGAATGCAGCCACAATGGAAAGTTTCATGCATTCCACTGTGGTCAATGTTTTGTGGCACGCTGCTTCAGGGATACCTTTAAATACACAAACAAACAATTAAATTCCATATTCAACTGCAGAAGAAATGAGTTTACATGCCTATAGGCTGTCATGTTTGCCAATATATGCATGGTAGAGTGTCCTCAGGTAAGTCAATTGCATCCATGTTATGTAGTTCACCATTAGAGAGCACTTTCTCAAGTTCAGCATACTTTTGTTGGAGGACATAAGGTACAATAGCTTGAAGTTTTCCAATGTTGTATAGTATCTCAAACATCCTGCAGTGTTCTCTGAGTTGTGAGAATCGTTCAACGTTAACTTTTTTATGGAAAGACTTTTCTGGCAATGGCACATCCTCACAAAGTCAGGTGAGTGCTTTCCGTAGTTTCTGGGCTGTAAGAATCCTTAACATTGAGGGTTTGGACTGGTTCTTGCTTAACTGATACTGTTCAAAGCCAAAATAGCCATTCCAGAGTCAGAATGGAGCAGAAATGGTTTTCATTTGATTTAGTTTAGAGAAGCTATTTTCTCCACTTGCAAGCATTACTGAAAGTATCAGAAATATGAGCCCCCCCCCTTCGTCTTCCTGTCCTTCGCGCAAGGACTTGACTTGGAGGGCTTACGCCTTTAAGTGGCATCGGTTCTCGGTGTGGTGTTCAGAGGTATGGGCCGACCCGTTCTCTTGCCCCATCCACCTGGTCCTGCAGTACCTATTCCATTTCTGCAAGCGGGCCTGAAGTCCAACTTGGTCAGAGTCCACCTGAGCGTGATCTCAGCCAACCACCACTCAGTTGAGGGTGGACCCCTCTCGGACCAGCCACTGGTTTCTCACTTCATGCACGGGCTTCTTCTTTCCAGGCCTCCCATCCAACTGCCTCCGGTAGAGTGGGATCTCAATGTCATCCTTACATGACTAACCCAACCGCCCTTCGAGCAAATGACATCCTGCTCGCTTCGGCACCTTTCTTGGAAGGTGTTTTTTCTGGTAGCCCTCATCTCGGCCCAGAGGATCAGTGAGCTCCAGGCCCTAATGACCGACGCTCCCTACACGAGATTCTACAGAAACCGTGTGGTCCTCCAAACACACCCCAAGTTTCTCCCAAAGGTTGTCTCAGACTTTTACCTCAACAAGTAGATTGTGCTGCCGACTTTCTTTCTGAAACCCCACGCTGACTGGGCATTGGCGATCCTCCATACTCTTGACTGTAGGAGGGCTCTCTCCTTCTATCTGCAGCATATACAGGCTCACCGCAGGTCCGAACGACTCTTTGTCTCCTATGACCCTGCCCGTTTGGGGCTCGTGGTCACCAAGCGGACCCTTTCCATCTGGGTGGTGGACTGCATCGCCTTCGCCCAGGCTCAGGCTGGGCTACCGCTGGACCGCCGAGTCATGGTGCATGGTGTTCGTGAGAGAGCGGCATCAGTGGCACACCTGCACTCTGTGCCATTGGTGGACATCTGCCGAGCTGCAACCTCGTCCTCGGCTGACACCTTTGCAACGCATTACTGCCTGGAGAGGGAGTCCGTTGGGACAATGCCTTCAGCCAGGCCGTACTCCGTAATCTGTTCGGGGTTTAGGCAACTCCAGCCATCTGACCCTTCTTCTGTGGCTACTGGAAGTGTGGTCTTCTGGGGACCCAGGGTTCTTGGGCTGTCTTTGGTTACCAGTGTTTGCTCACGGCTTGCCGTGGCATGTTTTCTACAGGTCCTCGGTAGCCTGTAGCTGGGGATTCCCAAATGTAAGGACTGACTTCCTGCCTGTTCCTGGAGAAAGTGTAGTTACTCACTTGTAACAGGTGTTCTCCAGGGACAGCAGGAATCAGTCCTCACAACCCACCTCCGCTAGCAGTTGCCCACTCTTTTTTTTTTTTTTTTCATCCTTGCCTAAACTATGTCATCTGACTGATCAAGATGGAATCCTTGGGTGGGAAGGGGACCACGCATGCATGGTGGCATCCCCAAAGGCTTTCTTTGAAAGCTGGGGAAATGCTCTGCGCAGGCTCCGTCGGTGCTGACGTCACCCATATATGAGGACTGATTCCTGCTGTCCCTGGAGAACACCTGTTACAGGTGAGTAATTACGCTTTATATGTCCCTGTCATTCACACATCCACATCATTCATTTCAGATTACTTCATATAATTTATCCCCATGGAGCCCAATTCTATAACATCCACGTCTAGCCAGCAGAAACGTCTAAATTGAGTACAGGCACGTAACAAACCTGATTCTGCAACCCCAGGTATAGACGCACCTGCGATTCCGGAATCAGGGAGATAAATGTTTCCAGAACAAATACGTCCCCATGCTCGCCATATTCTGAAAACATAGACGTGTGCAATACTACTCGTCTCTGTCTGGCCATGCCACTGCTGCATGTAAACAACACATTAATACTGATGAAACAGTTAAGGTCATGCAAAACAGACTACAGTATATATACTAATGTGTTGCATGCCTATAAAACTACAAAGTTATCTAAGTGCACCAAAGTAATTGTAAAGGCAAGTGGAAAGTGAGATGTTTGCCCTGCCTGACCCTGCAGCACAACATACATGGCAATTGATAAACACCTTAGTTATTTGTTCGGTGGTCATCGCTGAAAACAGTAGTTGCATTGCTACAAAATGGGCCGGAAAAAACTGAAATGGGTCTGTATAGTTACATATCAACACATATCCCTGTCAATCATGAGAGACCATCAGGATGGGAGCATGCAACAGTGCAGGCATCAGGAGTGCATGCCCAAAGGCACCATCATCTCTCCTGACAAATGTGCACAATATTAGAGACCTCTGATGGTGCATTTGGATATGTGTTGGTGGCATGCCCCCTCTCTGAGGGTCACCCACTATTGACAGGAACATGCCCTACGATGTTGCTGCAGAGCAGCTGTACAGAAATGACTGCCCATTCACACTGGCACTTGGTGATGTTGCGGTCAGCCCTACGGTCCATGTGCTGGCCAGGCATACATGTCCCCACAGAGTTGCGAATCAGCACAGCAGGGCCTCCCTTGCAGCCCTCATACCAAACACACACACACACACTCACTCTTGCTTGTGGTCACCAATAACATACCCCTGCCAAAACCATGCTCCAAACCTATAAACAACTGCTGGTAATAAAAAATAGTAGGGTGTCTCAGGACCACACGCCTCAGCCAAACACGTTTCTGCTCCATACTAACTCACATACCATCCCTATATCTACATTCCCATTCACAGGAACTGTTAGGGAAGCATAGAATAGCCCCTATAGCACAAACAGCAGATGCCGGCATAGCCAGAATAAAGATTATTACAGAGCTTCATATGTCTGTGGGGTTGTTTTTTCTTGTTACTTATCCTTACAAATGTCCCTCACCTGTGCATTCTATTTTTTACAACTGCATTTTGTGCTCTCCCAGACACACCAGTTCTCCAGGAATAAGCAGGAAGTCATTCCTCATATATGCGTGACATCGGCACCGATGGAGCGAAAGCCTTTGGGAATGCCACTACGCATGCTTGGTCACCACCTCACCCAAGGGTGCCATCTTACCCAGTCTCCCTTTTAACGTGGAGCCCTTCAGATGTGCGTCTCATCTCCGGAAAAGGTTTCTCTATTCCAACCAGTTTTTTGCTTTCCGGCCTTTGCCGGTCCTCTTCCCACTTCTTGAGCACCTCTGCTTCGGCCCTGATCTCGGGTTTTTTCCTTTTTGTCTGTTTTGTCTTTCACCGCGCTTTGCACTCTAATTAACTACTGGCCGTGTCGAGGGTCTTCAACCTTGCAGGGGTCCTTTTTCCCCCAAAGGCCTCCAGTTTTAAGAAATGTGATAGGTGTTAAAAAAACATGTCACTCACGGACACCCATGACTGTTGTCTCAGGTGTCTAGGAACTTACCATGACCTGGAGCTATGCTCCATCTGTAAGAAGATGTCCTCCAAGGCCATCCAGAGTTGTAAGCAGAAGCTGAATGATCTCGTCCATAAGGCAGTCCCGGTATCCCCGGAAACCTCCCGCTGTTCAGCCCCACAACCCCTGGCGTTTCCCAAGGCTCATCCTCAGGCACTCTGACAAGGCACTCTGACCAGGGGTCACCCGAACGTAAGAAGAAGAAGAAGGCTATGAGGACTCTGTTAGGGGCGCCAGACAAGCATGAGAGGTCATGTGCCTGTCTCTCAGCCCCCCTCGGCAAACTTTGGAGTCGGAGAACGAGCGGCCCAGTAAGGTACCTCAAATCAATATGGAGGCCTCTGATGAAGGCACCCGGTCTCTCGAGGGTTGTCAGGGTGAGGACTCCCTCTCCTCCTTGACACCCAACCCAGTCATCCCGGCGTCGGTGTCTCAGGGCCCCACTCCCAAGCGGTAGGCCCGAATGCTGGCCTTGGAGTGCAGCATTTCTGCATTCCTCGCTGCCCAGAAGGTACTAGTGCCCAGCCTCACCGGCATGCTCCTCGAGACCACAGGGACCTCGACATCGAGGACTCCCTATTCCGCCATAGTGACCCCTGAGAGCCAGAAGCCTCGTGAGGATCCTCAGCGTGGGTTTCAATCTCCATCCTGATCCTCGGACACAAGATCTTCTTGGGGGAGTGCCTCCTGGTTCTAAGCAGGTTTTGGCCTCGGGAGCCTGGCGTGGGTCACCAGCCCATTTTGAGCTGCCGACTTCGAGTCCTCCATGGACTACTCAGAGTGGGAGTCTGACGGGGAAACCACCCCAGAGACGCGGTCCCACTGAGACCTCCCCTCGTACCCCTCTCTGCCAACCCAGAGGTGGCAGTCACCTTGAACCAACTCCTCCGCATGTGGGAGACCCCAGACTCTGTCCCAATTATGAGCAAGTGTCTGGATGCTATGTATAGGGTTCAGCGGGGCCCGGGGTTTCCGAAAGCCCAGCTTCCTCACACCTCGATGGTGGTTGAATCGGCCATGCGGAAGCTAAGAGCCCGAAGACTCATTCTTTGGTGCTGCCGTGCAGAGAGTCTCGTACCCTCGACGCCCTCGAGTGCAAGGCTTAATAGGGCACTATGCTGTCATGCCACATCCAAGTTTACCAATTATACATTGGGATGTTCCTCCATGACCTCACTAGAGAGCTCAGAGCTTTTGCAGTGGACCTTGACGGAGACCATCTCCAACGTTTTCAGGCCCTCTCGAAGTCCGCTGGAGAATGCTCAAAGAACCTCTCGCGAGTGGCTAGTCTTCTGCCTGGGTGGCGGCGGCTGGCATAGGAGCCCACCGGCAGGTTTGACTCCAGTCCTCTGACCTGGAGCAATGGGTCCAGAAGAAGCTGCTGGATGTCCCTTGCCTCTGGGAGCAACTATTTGGTAAGCCCATGGAGGATAAGGCAGCAGAGATTGAAATGGAGTACGTGACTCATACTCTCCTCTCCCAGAAAACTTCCTCCCTCTCTAGGAAAAAACAGCAGAGCAAGAAGCCTTTATTCCACGGAAAGGGCTCCCGTACAGGGGCTACCTGTCCTACCCACCATTGTCAACCCCCGTTCAGGGCGATCAGGGCAAGGGCACAGCCCATGGCCCTCGTAAGCTGAAGGATCCCAAGATCCAACCCCCAGCGCCAGCTCAGCCATCCTCAGGGTTTTGACACCATCGGCATAGCCTCTTGTCCGCTGAGAGATCAGCTATCCATCGGGGAGCATCTGGTCCACTTCTCCCACAGATGGGAGTCCATCTCCACCGATGCTTGGGTCCTCCAGGTCATTCGGGAGGGCTGTCTCCTCCATCTGGACCAACTACCCCCTCCGTACTTCCTCGGGGAGCCAAGGCAGCTTCCCCAGCACCAAGCCCTCCTGAGTCAGGAGCCCGCAGGCCTCCTCGAGGACAGGGCAGTAGAACCAGTCCCACTGCGCCTCAGAGGACGGGGGTTTTACTCCTGATAGTTCCTCGTCCCAAAGAGGACAGGGGGCCTTTGGCACATCCTCGACCTGCAGAACCTAAACAAGTTCCTGGTGCGGGAGAAGTTCAAGATGCTCTCCCTTGGAATGTTACTGTCCTACCTCCAGCACATCCTCGTCCATCCCAAGCACAGAAAGTACCTCTGCTTCATGGTTCAGGGAAACCATTATCAGTACAGGGTGCTTCACTTTGGCCTTGCATCCACCCTTCGGGTCTTCATAAAATGCCTGGCCATGGCTGTGGTCCACCTCCGGCTGCAAGGCTCCTTCATCTATTGCTATCTAGACGACTGGCTTGTAACAGGGGGCATGGTCTCAAAAGCCTGGCAGGCTATGGGACATACCATTCACCTCCTGGAGCATCTGTGGTTCGTGATCAATTACCCAAAGTCCCATCTCACTCCATTTCAGTCCCTGGAGTTCATCGGGGCTCGCTTGGACATCCTGCGGGCCATGGATTTCCTTCCTCAGGACAGGGCGGACTGCCTCATGTCCCTGGCATCTGAAGTGCGGTGCTGCAGTGCCGTCTCGGCCCGGATGATGCTTCGCCTTTTCGGCCACATGGCCTCCACGGTCTATGTCGTGCTCAATGCCTGCCTCAACATGCGGGTGGCGCAGTGGTGCCTCCGAGCACAGTGGGCACAATTGACCAGCTGCCTCCGAGACCCCATCTCGGTCACACCTGGCATGGCAGAGTCTCTTGCATAGAGGCGGGAGGTTCGGAACCTGCTTTGAGGCATGCCCTTCCAAGCTCTGACTCTTCAGGTGGTCTTGACTATGGACGCCTCCCTGGTGGGCTGGGGAGCCCACTGCGAGGGATGGCGCACTCAGGGGACCTTGTTCCTCAAGGAGTCCCAGCAGCAGATCAACCTGCTGGAGCTCCGGGCCGTCCGCCTTGCACTGAAGGCTTTCAGGAACTGCCTACAGCACCAAGCGGTACTTGTCCAGACGGACAACCTGGTCATAATGTTCTATGTGAACAAACAAGGAGGGACCAGCTCCCACAGTCTCTTTTCAGAGGCAGTGGCCCTGTGCTCCTTCATCACGAGCCAGGGCATGACCATCCGAGTCACCTACCTCCTGGGCCAGGACAGTGTATTAGCGGACCGGCTCAGCAGAGTCCTCCAATTACACGAGTGGTGCCTGTGTCCCCGGATGGCATAATGGTTCTTCCAGCATTGGTGGACCCCATTCCTGGACCTCTTTGCCAGCTCTGTGAATTCTCAGTTCCCCCGGTTCTGTGGTCCCCTCCCACACCTGAACAGGGTAGCCCCGGACGCCTTCCTCCTTTTGTGAGCAACGGGCCTGTTGTATGCCTTCCCCCCAATGCCCCTCATTGCTTGGACACTTCTCAAGATCCAACGGGAAAAGGCCTCGATGATCCTCAGGACCCCGAGGTGGCCCAGGCAACCGTGGTTTCCCCTGCTGCTTTGCCTCTTGACAGAACCCCAGTCCCTCTCGGGAACTCACCGGAGCTGCTGACGCAGGAGGGGGGTCTGCTACTCCACCCCAACTTGAGGTCTCTATCCCTCACAGTGTGGAGGCTGAGCGGGTCACTCTAGCCCCCTACCATCTCCACATGGAGTTCAAAGATATTCTTTTGGCCTCTCAAAAGAACTCGACCAGGCACGCATACGCCTTCAAGTGGCACCGGTTCTTGAAGTGATGCTTGGAGTTATGAGCGAACCCATTTTCCTGCCCTATCAGCTTGGTCTTGTAGTACTTACTATACCTCTCACGGCCTGGACCAAAGTCTAACTCAATCAGGGTTCACCTGAGTGCTATCTCAGCAAACTACCACTCCATCGAGGGTAAACAAGGCAACCACTTGTCTCCCGCTTCATGTGGGATCTGCCCCTATCCAAGCCCCCACCCGCTTTCCCCGGCAGAATGGGACGTCAGTGTGGTCCTCACGCAGCTGACCAGGCCACCCTTTGAGCCCATGGCTACCTGCTCACTGTGGCACCTGTCATGGAAGGTGGCCTTCCTGCCCCAAGAGTTAGTGAGCTCCAGGCATTGATGGCCGAGGTGCTATACACAAGGTTCAATGAGAACAGGGTGGTTCTGCGCACACACCCCAAGTTCCTCCCAAAGGTCGTCTCGGACTTCCACCTCAACCAGGAAATAGTGCTGCCACTTTCTTTCCGAAGCCCCACAGCAACCAGGCGTTGGCGATTCTCCATACACTGGATTGTAAAAGGGCTCTTTCCTTCTACCTGCAGCGGACTCTGGACCACTGCAGATCTGGGCAGCTCTATGATCCCAGACGCCTGGGGCTGGCGATCACCAAGAGTACCTTGTCCATCTGGGTGGCGGACTGCATCGCCTTTTGCCCAGGCCAGGCTTCCACTGGACCGCCAAGTAACAGCTCGCAATGTCTGAGGGATGGTGACGCCTGTCGCTAGTCTGCGCTCGGTGCCACTGACAGACATCTGACGGGCCACCACCTGGTCCTCCTCTCACACCTTTGCGGTACATTACTGCCTGGAGAAGGAGTCCTGTCAGGACAGTGCTTTTGGCCAGGCCGTACTCTGTAATCTGTTCAGGGTTTAAGCAATTCCTGCCCTCCAACCCTTCTTGTTCCGGCTACCAGGACAGGAACGTGGCCATCCATGGCCCTGAGGTCCTCAGCTGCCTTCAGCCTTCACTGGCGACTGCTCACAGATCTGCTGTGCTTTTTTCTACAGGTCTTCTGTAGCCTGTAGCTGAAGAGTTCCATATGTGAGCACTGACTTCCTGCTTGTTCCTGGAGAAAGCGTAGTTACTCACCTGTAACAGGTGTTCTCCAGGGACAGCAGGAATAAGTCCTCACAACCCCTCCTCCTCCCCTTGGAGTTGCTATCCTTTTTTCCCATCTTGGAGGGGATATAGCTATGGCATCTGACTGAGTAAGATGGCACCCTTCCACGGGAAGGGGACCACGCATGTGTGGTGGCATTCCCAAAGGTTTTCTTTGAAAGCTGGGGAAATGCTTCACACGGGCTCTGTCGGTGTTGGCATCACCCATATATGAAGACTGATTCCTGCTGTCCCTGGAGAACACCTGTTACAAGTAAGTAACTGCGCTTTCAATAAAGACTTGTCACAGCCATTCATCTCCATGGGGTACGTTGAAGATCAGAGCAGAAACTTTTCTAAGTGTTGGCCTTATTCCACATTGCCACTGGTATAACGTAGGCATCGCAGGATACACTCAGGATGTACATGGGCCTGTCCTGAATACACTTTATACGTCTCTGCAAGCTTGCCATGTCCCCATTCCGCCCCCCTCTGGCCCACGTTCTGAGATCCCCGTTTTAGTGCCATGTACGTGCAGTAGGGTGGTCCACTGCCATAGGGGAAAAAATAAAAGTAGGAATTTCTTTGCTCCTTGGCCTGATTCTGGTTCCATTTATGTAGAAAACAATGTGTGCAAAGTTTGAAGCCAATCAAATAATATTTAGGGGTGGCTCAAGGTCCCTATCTATCAGGCTCCTGGATCCCCCCCAGGGTTCGTCAGACCACTGGGTATTATCCGCTCATAGACGGGGGTATCATGCTTGCCAAGCACTCAATGTGGTCCAGATGCTAGTAAGGACTTTGACGATGTGGGGAACATCTTACGGTGTTGCGAGACAACACCCAGAAGGAACTGGAGTTGCTCTTCTTTTGTGGTGTGTCGGCTGTTGAACTCCTCAATGAGTTTGACCCCTCGCTCAGCCACATCGTTGATCACTGGAAGATTTTTTACTTTCTTCAGACCGTCTTTGAATGATGCATTCTCTTCCCAGTCTTCTGGGTCTGCATTAAGAAAATCACTGTTGATGTCGAGGTGTTTCAGGAAACGGATTGACTTGCGAGTTGCAAAAGATTCAAGAGGTGGAATCATGGAACTTTTCAATTCGACCCGCTTTGGGGGATCTTCGTCTTCGTCATCATCCTCATCGCTTTCATCTGATTCTGCCGGGATCATGGCCGACACTATGGCCCGCTTTGTCGGTGCTGAAACAGTGACAGTGACAGTGCCACAAGCTCCTCTGACACATACCACAGATGCTGTTGCAGTTTGTCTCTGGCCGCTCTTCCAACACGGTCATTGTGGTAAGAGTGTAGTTTCTTCAGCATCTCCAAATCTGTTCGAAGAGCAACTGCGGCATCAGGGGCAGAAAACCAGGCTTCCACATGAATCAGGATGGAGAAAATGCTCACATCACGAACACAGGACTCCTCCCGTTGGGTAAGATCTTTGAGTTGTCCTCGGAACATCCAAATCTTGAGACAGTACAAGACTTTTGCCATCCATCTGGCATGATGGAAAGCTCCGGGTTTCTTGAAATTGAAACTAGGAAGATTCCCTCCAAGGCAGACAATCGTTAACTCCAAGAATTCCAGGTAATCATCTGGGTGATTGCCCTGTGCCAACTTTGATTCCGCAAACTTCATGATGCGATCCCTGTCAGGTTGCAGCACCTCCAAGTCTTTTCCAATTTGATAGTTGGACTTGTCAAGGGAGCCCCAATTCTTTTGGAACTGGTGAAAGAGTTGGACATCGGGACCCGATGAAGCTCCAGAGCATGTAGAGAATACTGCACCAAGAATTATTTCATAAATGTGATGGCGGCATGACAAATGAAGGACTGTGCGACGGAGTCTCTGTTCTAGAAGAATGCACGCTCCTGATCGACGTCCCGTGTTCGATGCAGTTGTATCAAAGCAGAAGCCTGCAACCTTTTCATCCAAACACCATTCCTGTAACAGTTCATAAACTGCTGCAGCTTGATTCTCGCCCGTTCCTGATGTCAGTTTTGGTACACCAAGAAGTTGTGTTTCTCCAGTGGAGACAGCCATTATCAAAACTGAAAGGCAGTCAACGGATGTGGTTGAACAGAGGAGAGATGGCAATAACTTGCTATCCCAATGCACAATGCATGTTTTGCCTTCGGCTTTGAATGCGTTGTGCAGGTCCGTCCATTGTTGCTGACGGTGCTTTTCTCTATGTCGCTTGACTCTGGATCGGCTGATATTGAGCTCCCCAGGATAATGTCCCAGACCTCTGGCGGTTTCATCTACCACAAACAGAGCATTGCGATCCGTTGTCCCTGTCCGATCCAGGGCTGCTGTAAGCTCTGGGGTCCAGACATTGTTAGGTCGAAACTGCTTCGTTTGTGGAGTTGCTTTCTTCTGTCCGTTATCTGAATCCGCAGATGTCGACGAGTCTTCACCTGACTCTGCTGAGGAAGAAGATCCTTCCAGCTGAACTTGGCTTGTAGTTGCCTCGGCTTCGGCAACATGTTTTTGTCTGCGCCTTTTCAGTTCTTCTTCTCGCTGTTGCGATCTTGCTTCCGTGTTGGCCAGTTTCTTGTCCATCGCGCACATTGAGCCGCGGCGCCCTGGTTCTCGTTGCGCTATTAAGAATTCTTTGTCTTCTTGAATATGAATTAAAGACATTGCATTGGCATGCGCCACATCAAATAGGTTTTTCATTGCAACCTGGAATTCTTTTTCATTTGCCTCTTGTTTCCCTCCTCTCCCTTTGTTTTTCTTCAAAAGATTCCACTGATTGAACAATTTCTTTACTTTTTCTTGAATTTTGTCATTTCTTTGAACAGGAAGCCTGGCCTTTTCCCAGTAAGCTTCTACTTCACTTGTTACAATAGATGCACTTTCACTAACACCTTTGTTTAATGTCATATGGTGATGTAAAAATACACTTAACACTTGCTCCTTGCTGGGGAGCTTGGCCCCCAGAATTGTGGTGGACATTTCTTCAATGAGATAAAAACCACGTTTTTTCGCCATCTGAAAAGAATAAAGATACAAAGATAATAGTACAATGTCTTTGCCACCTCTCAGAGACGAGATTAGTTCAAATATGATGCAATCAAATGTAATCAGCGTGGAACTGAGTGGATGATACAAGATGATGCAACATTTCATCATCTGCTCCCAGGGGGAAATCTCAAGACTTGTTGAGCCACCCCTAAATATTATTTGATTGGCTTCAAACTTTGTACACAGTGTTTTCTACCTAAATGGAACCAGAATCAGGCCAGGGAGCAAAGGAATTCAGGAATTCATTTTTATGGACCACCCTAACGTGCAGGGGCACACAGTTGTGAAATATGAGTATAGACATTTTCGTGATAATACCATCGATTATCCAGGCAGCCTAATTGGGTTTTGGAATGACCCCCATAGTATTCATGTGCAGCACTGTCTGAAAGCAAAATAAATATTCCAAATGCACATATATAGAAAACCAGCATGGGACTATTACCAAAAGGTCTGTGGCATCAAAAATCTTCAGACAATCTAAGGTATGACCCGAAAGGAATCATTCAGCACATCCATCATAATTATAAATAATACTCTGACAAAATAGAACAATCACTAAGTCAAAAATTTGTAATGTAAGATTATGAATCAATTGAACAGTTTCACTGGTTCTTTGACCAACATTTTGTTGATCTCTGCTAACATAGAAGTGCTTTTAACTAATATCTCACAAGATGCAGCTCTCAGTTGTTTTTGAAGCCTTGGAAATTTGGGCAGGGAATGTGAGAAAAATTTTTTCCTGTTTAGGGGCACTTTTTTATATGCAAATCAGCAGAACTGCAATGGGATGCCATTATGGCTCCCCATGTGGCCAATCTGTGTTGTAAAGTTTGAAGATCGTTTTTTGTCACAGTCTCTTATATTACTCACATCGTCTTAAGGAAAAGGTATATTGATGACATCTTTTTGATTTGGAATGGTTCAGTTGATAAATGTCATCTGTTTTTTTCCTGGCTAAATCTTTTGTGACCTGAATTTGAAATTTTATCAGCTTAGTTCAATGAAAGTTTCATTTTTTGATTTATGGATTTAGGTTGACCCTAGGGGATTCTGGTTTTCCATCTTCTGGAATGCACAGACCATAACACCCTGCTGTTATGATAGCTGCCATTCTAGAAAACCGTGTAAGAACCTTTCTGTTGGGTAGTTTTTGCACTTACATAGACTTTGCTCCTCTTAACAAGATTCTAAGCATCAAGCTAAAAATACACACACATGTTTTCTGAATAGAGGGTATTCTGTACCTGTGATCAAGAAATCCTACACTATATCCAAATGAGCAGAATGTCATCTGAAATTGCCAGCCACCCGTGACTCTAAGTATTGGACAGTCTGCAATTCAGCATGTTAAGAAGAGTGTTTTACATCACTGGCATATTCTTGGGTTACATTTTTTTTACAACCTCCTCTCTTTGCATTTTAGAGGTGTCAAAATATATATGTGTTCACAATATTTGGATCCCAAGGAGACAGTTGAACAGAATGTCAGTGGTGGGACATGCCCCTTGCGGTCAGTGTTCTGGGTGTTCACAAGCTTTTTCTGTCTCTACATTGCTTTTTCCTACATCCAAGCCCATACAATTAAGAGCAGTATATGTGATTTGGTGCACGTGTTCCCTGTTATATGTGGTGAAGAACACACATTCATTACCTACCAATTGAGGGTCCCTTCCGCTTTACTTATGTTGCCCATTTTACCCATTTCCAGAAAGGTATTTGATATTTCACTTTCCTGAGGGCTTTCACTTACCTGGGGGCTTTCTTCACCCATCCCGAATGAATCTAGTTTAAAGCCCTCTTCAGAACATAAGAACACAAGATATGCCATACTGGGTCAGACTAAGGTCCATCAAGCCCAGTATCCTGTTTCCAACAGTGGCCAATCTAGGTCATACGTACCTAGCAGTTTCCCCAGAAGACACAGGTTCTGCAATGCTTGTACTAGCTCAAGCATTGATATCCTGGGTCCCTTCTTAATAATGGTTTATGGACCTTTCCTCCAGGAACTTGTCCAAACCTTTTTTAAACCCAGCTACACTAACAGCCTTTACTACATCCTCCGGTAACAAATTCCAGAGTTTGATTACACGTTGAGTAAAAAAATATTTTCTTTTATTAGTCTTAAATAGTTTACCATGTAGCTTCATTGCATGTCCCCTAGTCTTCCTATATTCTGATAACATAAACAGTCGATCTACGTTTACCCTTTCCACTCCGTTCATTAATTTATAGACTTCTATCATATCTCCCCTCAGCCGTCTCTTTTTCCAGGTTAAAGAGCCCTAACCTTTTTAGCCTTTCTTCATAGGAGTATCCTTCCATCCCCTTTACCATTTTGGTGGCTCTTCTCTGAACCTTTTCTAATAACGCTATATCCTTTTTAAGATACGGCGACCAGAATTGCAGACAATGTTCAAGGTGCGGTCTCACCATGGAACGGTATAGAGGCATTATAATATCTTTTGTTTTATTTTCCATTCCTTTCCTTATGATACCTAGCATTCTATTTGCTCTCTTGGCTGCCGCTGCACACTGGGCCGAGGGTTTTAACATGTTATCCACAATGACGCCTAAATCTTTTTCCTGGGTGGTGGTTCCTAATGTGGAACCTTGCATCGTGTAACCATAGTTTGGGTTGTTCTTCCCTAGGTGCATAACTTTGCACTTGTCCACATTAAATTTCATCTGCCATTTTGATGCCCAGTCTTCCAATTTATCAAGATCCTCTTGCAATTTTCCACAATCCTCTTGGGTTTTAACAACTTTAAATAGTTTTGTGTCATCTGCAAATTTGATAACCTCACTCATTATTCCACTTTCCAGGTCATTTATGAATATGTCAAAAAGCAGCGGACCCAGCACAAATCCCTGGGGTACACCACTATTCACCTTTCTCCATTGGGAAAATTGGCCATTTAGCACAACCCTCTGCTTTTTATCTTTTAACCAGTTCCTGATCCACAGTAGTACACTGCCTCCTATCCCATGACTCTGTAGTTTTGCCAAAAGTCTCTGATGAGGGACCTTGTCAAAGGCTTTCTGAAAGTCCAGATACACTATATCAACCGACTCACCTTTGTCCACCTGTTTATTCACACTTTCAAAAAAACATAACAGATTAGTAAGACAAGATCTTCCTTGTCTAAAGCCATGTTGGCTGTCTCCCATTAGGCCATGACTATCTACATGCTGAGTAATTTTATTCTTTATGATGGTTTCTACCATTTTTCCCGGTACTGACGTGAGGCTCACCGGTCTGTAGTTTCCCGGATCACCCCTCGAACCCTTTTTAAAAATTTGTGTTACATTGGCGATCCGCCAATCTTCAGGTATTAGAGATGATTTTAATGATAGTTCACAGATTACTAATAGCAGGTCTGCAATCTCATATTTCATTTCTTTCAACACCCTTGGATGTATACCATCTGGCCCAGGTGATTTGCTACTCTTCAGTTTATCTAATAGTTGTAATAGATCTTCCCGATGTATCTATATTTCCTTCAATTCTTCCGCATCTTTAAATACCATTTCAGTCATGGGTAACATCCCTACATCTTCCTCAGTAAAGACCGAAGCAAAGAATTCATTCAGTCTCTCCGCTATCGCCTTGTCGCCTCTTAGTGCCCCTTTAACTCCTCTATCATCTAATGGTCTAACTGACTCTCTCACAGGTTCTTCTCAAATTCTCTCTTTGCCTTCTTTATCAATGCCTTGCATTTGACCTGCCAGTGTTTGTGCTGTTTCCAGGTTTCATCGTTTGTCTCTTTTTTCCATTTCCTGAAAGATGCTTTCTTGGCAACAACAGCCTCTCTGACCTCACCTTTAAACCATGCTGGCAGTTTTTTGGACTTCCTTCCACTTTTCTTAAAGCGTAGAATACAGCTGGTCTGGGCTTCCAAGATAGTATTTTTCAACAACACCCAAGCTTGATGTAAGTCTTTAACCTTTGCAACTGCTCCTTTTAGTTTTTTCTTAACTATTTTCCGCATTTTATCATAGTCTCCCTTTCGAAAGTTAAAAGGTAGTAACACTTATTAAAAGAGGGCTGCTACACAGTACCCTGTCCTGTGCTGCTGAGGTAAGCTATATTCTTATTTGATTTAAATTATAGCTCTTTGCTGCTGCTAGGCTCTAACTTATTATGAAATTTAAACTACAAGCTCTCTGCTGGGTTCTAGATTTAACCAGAAAGCTCTCTTCTCTTCAGTATCATTTGTGCCGACATGGATTAACATTGGGTAATAGTCAGTAGACTTGATGAGTCTCATCAATCTCTCCGTAACACCTCAGATTTTTTGGCACCTAGCAGAGAGCATACTTCTCTGTACATCAAGTCTGGTCAGCAGATGGATGCCTCAGTACCCTCAGAAGAGAGTCACCAACCACCACTACCCTTCGCTTCCTTGTGTTCACTGATTCTGCAACTTTGGGGTACTCGAGCTCTGGTTCATCCCTTTCCAGGGTTGTTTTCACCTCCTCCACGTCCAGGAATGCATAATGGTTCTTCATTTCAAGGGCTGGAGAAGTTGGATTGGTGATTCTGCAGGCTTCTGGTGACTTGTGTCCAACCTTCGTCATTCTGTAGGCTCCCATCTTCTCCTCTGCTGGAGAGCTTGGATGTTGCAAGAAGCATCTCATCATTGTACTTTCATTATCTTGAATGCTCCTCAGCCTCGCCACCTTCTCTCTGAGTTCCTCCACTTCTTTCCTGAGAGCTTCAGCTTTCAGGCATCCTGCACATGGAACCGGTCCTTCAACTGGCACTGGGACCTCTGTCTGGGCAGAGGCAGAAGCTGTAATGGGGGCAACAGCTTTGGCGATTATGATTTTTCCCAGCCATTCTTCAGTTAGTGGAGCTTAGGTATCTGTTGAAGCAAAAGAGAGAGAGACCTACCAAAGTACCAGCCAGTTTCCCATTATGTTGTTTGCTATGTGGATGCAGTCCCTTTTAAAATGGCTGAGATATATAGCATGTCGCTAGTGTATGATGTCATTCAAGTGCATTTGGTATCTGGCTGAGCATAAAATTGTTAACTTAACTCCAGCAGTTTTGAGGCAATGCTGCCCCATGAGAAATTTAAGTTTTTTCATTCTATGCCTGTTTTTATTTTATCTGATTTTATCATGGTGGGGTTTGTTTTATGTATGGTTCTTTCTTTGCTTTTAGAGCTCTTTTGGCTTCTGTCTCAGACATTTGGCATGCTGAAACATCTTGTGGCACCATGGTTGGTGTCTTGTTAATTGAAGAAAGTCATTGCCACAGCTGTTTTACAGTAATTGCAAATTCTCCAGGAACAAGCAGGAAGTCAGTCCTCACATATGGGTGACGTCGAAGCCGACGGAGCCCGTGCAGAGAAAATCCCCAGCTTTCAAAGAAAGCCTTTGAGAGGGAGGCGGAGCCTAGATCTGAGCAGGATGGACGCTTAGAGCTGACGCTCCGGAGGGGCCTGGCAAGTATCCTGGGCAAATGCCACTAATTTCATTGTGGAAGAGTGAGATCGGGGAATAGTTACAGCGGGAGATGTCTGGACCTAAGCCTACATGCTTAGATTTTCCTACCGGGCAGAATAACAGCGCGAAACATTCGAAGATGGAGCCCCCTTCCCCGCAAAAAATTGCGGCCACGCGCGATCCAGAGGCCATACAGGAGCTCTTAGCAGAGGTTGATATAGTGTATCTGGACTTTCAGAAAGCCTTTGACAAGGTCCCTCATCAGAGACTTTTGGCAAAACTAAAGAGTCATGGAATAGGAGGCAGTATACTATTGTGGATCAGGAACTTGTTAAAAGATAGAAAACAGAGGGTAGGGCTAAATGGCCAATTTTCCCAATGGAGAAAGGTGAATAGTGGTGTACCCCAGGGATCTGTGCTGGGTCCGCTGCTTTTGACATATTCATAAATGACCTGGAAAAGGGAATAACGAGTGAGGTTATCAAATTTGCAGATGACACAAAACTCTTTAAAGTTGTTAAAACCCAAGAGGATTGTTGAAAATTGCAAGAGGATCTTGATAAATTGGAAGATGAAATTTAATGTGGACAAGTGCAAAGTTATGCACCTAGGGAAGAACAACCCAAACTATGGTTACACGATGCAAGGTTCCACATTAGAACCACCACCCAGGAAAAAGATTTAGGCGTCATTGTGGATAACATGTTAAAACCCTCAGCCCAGTGTGCAGCGGCGGCCAAGAGAGCAAATAGAAAGCTAGGTATCATAAGGAAAGGAAAGGAAAATAAAACAAAAGATATTATAATGCCTCTATACCGTTCCATGGTGAGACCGCACCTTGAATATTGTGTGCAATTCTGGTCGCCGTATCTTAAAAAGGATATAGCGTTATTAGAAAAGGTTCTGAGAAGAGCCACCAAAATGGTAAAGGGGATGGAAGGATACTCCTATGAAGAAAGGCTAAAACGTTTAGGGCTCTTTAACCTGGAAAAGAGATGGCTGAGGGGAGATATGATAGAAATCTATAAATTAATGAATGGAGTGGAATGGGTAAACATAGATCGATTGTTTACGTTATCAGAATATAGAAAACTAGGGGACATGCAATGAAGCTACAGGGTAAACTATTTAAGACTAATAAAAGAAAATATTTTTTCACTCAACGTGTAATCAAACTCTGGAATTTGTTACCGGCGGATGTAGTAAAGGCTGTTAGTGTAGCTGGGTTTAAAAAAGGTTTGGACAAGTTCCTGGAGGAAAGGTCCATAAACCATTATTTAGAAGGGACCCAGGATATCAATGCTTGACCCTGTACAAGCATTGTGGAACCTGTGTCTTTTTGGGAAACTGCTAGGTACGTATGACCTAGATTGGCCACTGTTGGAAACAGTATACTGGGCTTGATGGACCTTGGTCTGACCCAGTATGGCATATCTTATGTTCTTATGTTAGGTGCGAGCAATCAGAGAAATGGTCAGAGCGAACGGTGAGTCATTGACCATAGTACACGAAGACATTGGAGCAATACGTACCTGCATGGAAGTGCTCACGTTGCGGCAGGACAAGTCGGAGCAAATACTCGCTGTGCACGAAGAGCGACTGAGACTGGTCGATAAACAGGCCAAGCAAATAAAGGCGATGCAAAGAGACATTGAAGACGGAAACAACAGAGCCTGCAGGAATAATGTGCGGATCGTTGGTGTCCCGGAAGGTGCTGAGGGTAGGGACATGTTTGCGTTCCTGTGTAAGCTGATCCCCTCGGTGCTGAAGATTGTTTGATCGTTTGAGTTCCCGTTTGAAATAGAGCGTGCACATATGATCCCCACACAAGCCCAGCTCAACACCAAATGGCCGAGACCAATCATTTTGAAAGTCCTCTGGTTCCAGCAGGTGGTTCAAATCATGGATGCAGCTCGCACACGCTCTCCTGTGGAATTTGAGGCCACCGTTTATTTTTCTTTCCAGACTTCACCAAAAACACCATCGACAGAAGGAAAAGTTTCCTGGCAATGAGGCCTCGGTTACAGCAGCTACAGGCGAGGTTTGGGCTAATGTATCCTGCTCAGATGAGGGTTACACTACATAACCAAACAAAAACCTTTATGATCCAGAGGCTTTTTCAGCATACCTCGAAGACAAGGAATTGGCCCAGATGCGCTGAGGGCCAAAGAAATGGAACTATATAATTAGTGATTATGCATTGGTAACAATTGATGTTTTTGCACTACCTATTCTTAACAATGGTTTATAAATGTGTTGTTAACTGCAAGGGGGGAGAGAGTAAACAAATAGCAATGAAAGATTTGGTCCACACCTGTGTGAAGTAGGGTAAGAGAGAATGTGCATAATACTAACAACGTAGCATCAGAATGGGTTAAACATGATGGTGGAGCCAATCCTCTTGGATAGCACAGCTCCTCTGTGCCCGTCTTGCTCAGTTTGGGCTCACCCAGTAGTTTTGGTAGTTTAGCTATCCCTCCAGGGTCCACCGGGGTAACAATAGAGTTCGCTTTCAACGCAGCAGTACTAAATCTCAAGATGTATGGCAGATCAGATAAGTGGGCCTATTGCTGCTTTTAATGGGAAAATATAATGTGCTTTGGAGTGGTTATACTCAGCCACGGGCTTGCATAAGATTGTTAGATATGTGAAACAATGATCTTTAAAATACTATCACTAAATGTGAAAGGCATAAATAACCCCATAAAAAGAAAGAAAATAATTCTTTATAGGCGTCGAGAAAAGGCAGACATCCTATTCATCCAAGAGGCGCATTTAAATATGAAAGAATCCTTGAAGCTTAGTATAAAGCCCTTTACACTAGTGGCCTACTCCGCAGCAGTCCATAAGCGCAATGGGGTAGCCATTCTGGTCCGGAAATCTCTTGACCCAAAAATACTACAAACCCGCTCAGACAAGGAGGGGAGATGGGTTAAAGCCCTTCTCCAGATTGGAGAATTAGACTTGGCTCTTATCAACATTTATGCCCCTAATTCGGACAGTCCTGAGTTTTTTAACTCCTTGGTGGAAGAGGTACCCAAGGTTCTTACAGTCCCAATAGTTCTAGGAGGAGATTTTAATCTCACTTTGGATCCATTAATTGACAAGAAACCTCCTAAAACCGTTAAACCTCCTAGGGCTCATATGGTTCTCTCCTCCTTTATGCAAGAGGCTGGGCTAGTGGATATCTGGCGTTTGCAACACCCTGCAGATCAGGAATTTACTTTCTTTTCTCCTCCCCATCAGTCTCTATCACGCATAGATTTTCAATTGACTTCCAAGACATTGATTTCCAACATAGTAACATCGAGCATACACGTGACTCATATCTCAGACCATGCGGCTATATCCATTTCAATACAAAAGAGCAGAACAGGTCCTCCCTCTGGGAGATGTTTTTTTGATAGATCCCTATTAGATGATGCAGAGTTCTGCCTGAAAATACAAGCCGCTATAGCCAAATATTTCCAATTTAATTCCCCCCAGGCCACTGCTGGCTGGGCCTGGTGGGAAGGCTTTAAGGCCTCTATAAGATCTACCATAACGAGTTTTGGCATTCACTTGGCAAAACAGAACAAGGAGCAATTAGCTGCTTTGGAAGTGCAGATAAAGGCTGGAGCGTGTGTTTTAGCTAAGCGCTCTGATCCGTGCATCTTACTACGCTTACAGCGTTTGAGATTTAAATACAATAAGCTCCTATCGGATGAAGCCTCGTGGAATATCAGAGTGCAGAAAAAAAGCGTTTATTACTGGGAAAGCAATAAATCTGGCCGATTGTTAGCCAATGCTTTGCGGGCTCGCAGAGAAGCTAGCTGAATTACAGCATTGCGAGATTCCCAAAATCAGAATCTTTTGGTGAAGGATGATGAAATTGCTGAAACTTTCAGATCCTTTTATACCCATTTTTATACTTCAGAAACAGAGTATTCGCAAGAGGCGTTTGAAAATTTACTAACCGGGTTACAGAGACCCACCTTAGACAAAGAAACTTCCAAAGAGCTAGAAGCACCAATGTCCTTATCGGAAATAGGTCAGGCTATATGTTCCCTGGCTACAGGCAAGGCGGCAGGTCCAGATGGGCTTCCCACAGAGGTTTTTAAAACCTTTTCTAAAGAACTGGGCCCGCACCTACTAACGTATTTTCAATCCCTCGAGCAGGTGCTTCCCCAAATAGGTACATTTGCCTCAGCTAATGTAATAGATCTGGAAAAGGCAGGAAGGGACCCTCAATTGGTAGGTAATTATCGCCCTATATCTTTATTAAATGCAGATTATAAAATCTATGCTACAGTCCTGACTCGCCGCTTGTCAAAGGTGGTTCCTTTGCTGATTCACCCAGACCAATGCGGGTTTGTTGAAGGCAGGTCAACAGCCAACAATGCCAGGCTTTTTTGTCATATACTATCTGGCGCAGAGAACATGAGCAACCCTTTGGTAGGACTATCTTTAGACGCTGAAAAGGCGTTTGACCGCTTGGAGTGGTCATTTATGTTTTCTGTCCTTAGCTGGTTTGGACTTGGGAAAGGCTTTCTTAGCTTACTAAAAGTAATGTACTCTCGGCCCACTGCCAATATCTGTATAAATGCTACTCAATCCCAAGATATTAAGCTCAGCTGGGGTACTCGTCAAAGCTGCCCTTTATCCCCGATATTGTTTAACCTTGCTTTAGAACCTTTAGCTCTCTTACTGCGGCAGAATTCTAAGATTCAGGGGGTGACAATCGCCGGCAAGGAAGTTAAACTTTCGGCATATGCCGATGATCTGCTGCTATTCACCACTCCAGAATCAATAACAAACATATTAGAACAGATAGATCAATACTCCCAATGGTCGGGTTACAAAATCAATTGGTCAAAGTCCGTTGTTTTCCCATTAAATTCATATGTACATAAAAGGGACATGTCGCAATTCCCTTTCTTGTGGGAGTCAGGGAAGGTTAAATATCTGGGGGAGCAATATTGCTATCCACTTGAGGAAACAATTAAGTTTAATGCAGAGACTGTGGTATCTAAAATTCGAAATATGACTGCCAAATGGACTCCGTTGACTTTGTCGTGGTGGGGTCATTTGGAGACAATTAAGATGACAATTGTCCCAAAGATTAAATTATATATTAGAAATGCTGCCGTGCTGTCTGCCGATAAGTACATATCGACTTCTAGAGAGGACATTAAGTCAATTTTTATGGAACAACAAACCTCCCAGAATAGCCCTTAAAAAGCTCAAATCCAGCAAGGAACAAGGTGGGGTAAAATTCCCAGACTTTCAGTCTTACCATGGTGCCTTCTTATTAAAGCAGGTTTCCAGATGGATAGAACAGCTTACAGATCAGAGTCCAGTTTGGTTAGCCCTAGAGGAGAATTTAGTAGCCCCCATTCCTATGAAACTTCTACCCGGTATGCTCCTGCCAAGCAAGAGCACCCTTTTGATGGTACTGGACACACAAAAGGCCTTCTCAACCTTAATGTATACTCAGGACTATGGGGATAAATTCTCTGGATTACTTCCCCTGTGGTATAACCCCCTATTCAAGATTCGACGTAAAGTGTTCGCCTGGAAGCAATGGCTTTCGAGAGATATATGGACTATTGGGCATCTTCTAAAAGATGGTGCATGGAAAAAGTTTGATAGCCTACAATGGGAATATAACCTCCCGGGATCACTCTACTTTCAGTGGTTGCAACTTAGGTACTGCATTGAGAAGTCAGAGGTGAATATTAGACTTCTGGAGGAGAAAGCAGGGTTCATTCCCATGATTCAGAAAGCCACACAGACAGCAGGAATCGCCTCTTATCATTATAAAATAATGAATCAGAATGCTTGCCCACAGATGCAGGGCCTACAAAAAGTCTGGGAACACGACACAGGGGTCACCCTTCCCCTACAGAAATGGGAAAAATTCAGGAGAAAACAAATTAGGGTATCTAAATCTGCTTCCATTATGCACACATTGTTCTTTTTTTGCTCATAGAGCCTACTGCACCCCAGTCAAAATAGCCAAGTGGGATACATCTGCTAGCAACAAATGCTGGTCGTGCCAGAAGAATATAGGTACGTTAGAACATATAGTCTTTAGCTGCCCCTTTGTGCAAACCTTTTGGACCAAAATGTGTGGGATCGTATTCAAACAATTCTGGGGTTCAGAGCCCCTCTCACTTGGGCGATTTTGGGACTCCGGGCAGCGGTGGAGATTCCATCTCTCAAAAAGGACAACTTTTTTTCTACTGAATTTCATGATGGGGATAGCCATACATTTAATAGTCCTCAATTGGAAGCATACACCTGATGTTAATTGGCAAGCTTGGTGGAACCAGGTATGCATATATAGTAAATTTGAGCAAATGCCCAGAAAAGGTATGGTACAAGGTATACTAGCCAACTTAAATGGCAAGCTTTGACAGATTTTGTAGAAGCAACGTGATGTGCTAAAATGTAAAATAATTAAAACTACTGTTCTGCATCTGTGCTTGTAATATACTGCTGGCTGTCAGAGGTGCACGGGTGCGCCGATGGGTTTCTGGAGGGTAGGTGGGGTGGTTGGGATGTTGGCGAACGTTTTGTTCTACGGTACATCCATGTTACATTTTCTTTTTGTATTATGTTGGAAAATTAAAAATAAAGATATTTAAAAAAAAGAAAGCCTTTGGGAGTTGCTACCACGCATGCATGGTCCCCTTCCCGCCCAAGAGTGCCATCTTGCTCAGTCTCCTTTTTTCTGTGGAGCCCATCGGATGTTGTCCCTCGTGTCCCAGAAAAAGCTGATTTTTTTCTTTATGCCTTTTTGGCCCGACTGGTCAACACCGGTATCCTTCCTGCCTCCAGCCTCGGTACTCCGGTATCGGGTCGGTGTTTTTATCTTTTGTTCAATTTTTTCCTTTTGAGGAGTCTTCGCGCCATTTTTACCTTTTTCTCCTTTGCTTGCAGCCCGAAGGGTCTTTGACCTAGCTGGGGTCCTTTTTCCCCCAATGGCTACCAGCAGTTTCATGAAATGCGATCGGTGCAGAAAAATTATGTCCCTCAGCGATACGCACGACTGCTGCCTCTGGTGCCTCGGGCCGGACCACGACCCGACGGTCTGCACTCTCTGTAAGAGAATGTCATCCAAGGCCCTGAAGAGCTGCCAGCAGCAGCATGACAAGATTTGTCCCAAATCCCCCGTGCCTCCGAGAGCCAAGATGTTGTCTGAGGCCTCTACGTCTTGGGGGAAACACTCCAAGCCCGACCGTCATCGGGGTTCCTCACAGCGGGGGTCTCCCTCTAGGGAACACAAGAGGAAGAAGAAATCCTCGAAGGCGGCTTCTCTGGATGATTCCGAACGACTGTGCTCCTCTCGGGGCCGATCGCGGAGCCCCGAGCACCTGCCCGATTGTCCGAGAAGGAGCGCCTGGTCAAAGTTCCTCATTGGGAACTGGATCAGCCTATGCAAGTACCGACTGTTCTTGTCGAAGACTCCCCTTTGGGTAACTGGCATCGGAGCCGGAAGCTGTGGAGCCTCTCGGACTTGTGTCCAGGATGGCGGCTTTGGAGCGCAGTTTTACTGCCTTCATTGAACAGCAGCGGGTGCTGATGTTCGGTTCCTCTGCCCTGACCACCGGGCCCTCGACATCAAAGTTGACCCTGGAGGCCGAGCCAATCCTTGAGACCTTTCGTACTCAAGTTGATCCTCGGCTGAGGTCACACTCGGCCTCCCGTTCGGGACCAAGGTCATCACTGCCAAGTATGCCAGCGTTGGGACAGATGGCACCGGGGCACTCAATGCCCGAGGAGCCCCTCGAGTCCTCCTCGGAGGCCTCAGCTTGGGAGACGGAGGATGAGGAGTCCCCGGATACCCCAAGGCATGTCCCCTCAGATTCCCCAGCATTGGAGCTTCGGAGAAGGTCTCCACCAGAGGATATGGGTTTTTTGGACATGTCCAAGGCTTTGGCTTTCCCCACGGTGTCCGAGGAGGAGCCTCGAGCCGACGAGCTCAAGATCCTCCAATATGAGGCTCCTCCTCGGGAGACCCTCACGGTACCTGTTCCTTCGACCCTGGAACGACTTATGCTCCGCATGTGGGAGACACTGGCATCTATGCCAGTGATCAGCAAACAGCTCAACTCGCTGTATCGCGTCCACCAAAGCCCTGGGTTCAAGAAATCGCAGCTGCCGCACAACTCCATGGTTGTGGAATCAGCCATGTGTTGTCTTAAGAACCAGAAGACGCACTCCTCAGTGCCCCCCGGCAGGGAGGCCCACACCTTGGATGCCCTCGGCAGGAAATGTTGCCAGGGTGCGATGCTGTTTTGTTGGATCCAGGCGTACCAGTTGTACATGGGCATGTACCTGAGAGACCTGGCGAAGGAACTTGCCGAGTTCTCGGCTGGTCTCTCCGAGGAACCTTTGCAGTGCTTCAAGGGCCTGTCCAAAGCTGTCAGTGAATGCGCCAAATTTATGTCTCAGGCGGCCTATGATGAGTTTGAATCAGCGGCCCGAGTAGCCTCAGCGGGCATCGGTGCGCGCCGCCAGGCTTGGCTGCAGTCATCCGACCTCGAGCAATTGGTTCAGGACAAGTTGGTTGATGTCCCATGCCAAGGGGAGAATCTCTTCGGCAAACCCATGACCGACAAGGCTGCAGAGCTGGAGACCGAGTTCATGACGAGGACACTGCTCTCTAAGAAGACTTCTGCTTCTCCTCGTAAGAAGGGCTTGGGTAAAAAGCCCTTTTACCCGAGGAAGGGAGCTGCTTACCGTAAATACCCCCCTTATCAGGCCTTCCCAGCTCCCCCACAGGGGCAGCAGGCCATGGGACAGGGCATGGCCCATGTAAGCAGAAAGCCCCAAACCGCAGGCTCTGGCTCTGGCCCAGCCTGGTGGGGATTTTTGACTCCTGCAGCATGGTCCCTCTCCCAGCTGGAGTTGGGCAGCCCACAGGAGGTCAGCTCACCTTGTATGCCCACAGGTGGGGAACCATCGCCACCGATTCATGGGCATTACAAGTGGTCAGGAGGGATACCTCCTCCATCTAGCCCAAGTACCTCCACACTACTTCCCAGGAGAGCCTTCAAGGTCTCCCCTTCACTGGGACCTTCTTCGGAAGGAGTTGGCAGGTCTTCTCGAGGACCATGCAGTGGAACCACTGCCCCACCATCTAAAGGGCAAGGGGTTCTACTCCAGGTACTTCCTCATCCCAAAGAGGACAGGGGGCCTAAGGCCCATCCTCGACCTGCGCAATCTCAACAATTTTCTGGTGAGGGAGACTTCAAGATGCTACTCCGCCAGGGAGACTCGCTATGCTCCTTAGGCCTAAAGGATGCCTACACACACATCCTAATCCACCCAAGCCACAGGGAATACCTACGCTTTGTGGTGGGGGACAACCCTACCAGTACAGAGTGCTCCCCTTTGGTCTTGCTTCGGCCCCCAGGGTGTTCACAAAGTGCCTGGTGGTGGTGGCTGCCTTCCTCAGGCTTCAGGGGATCTTTGTCTTCCCCTATATCGACGACTGGCTCATAAGGGGGCACTTTGGCCACCAAGGTACAACAGGCCACAGCTCGCACCATCCAGGTCCTGCAACACTTGGGGTTTGTAATCAACTACCCCAAATCCAGCCTCTGTCTGACTCAAGATTTGGACTTCATTGGGGCAAGGTTCAATACCCTTCAGTCAAAGGCCTTCCTGCCTGCCGACAGGGCAGGCAGGCTTATAGCCATTGCAGGGAAAGTGAGTCACAGCCCCTCAGTGCTAGCAAGGCAACTGCTGTGTCTCCTTGGGCACATGGCCTCCACGGTCTATGTCACTCCAGATGCCCGCCTCCACATATGAGCTGCCCAGTGGTGCCTCCAGAGATCAATAGTCCCAGGCCACAGGACACCTCCAGGACAGGATCAAAGTGACCAAGCCCCTGGTACAGTCCCTGGCATGGTGACTCTCGCCCCAGTACTTGAAAGCAGGTATGCTCTTTCAGGCCCTTTCCCACTCAAGGGTCCTCACCACAGATGCTTCCTTACTAGGCTGGGGAGCCCATTGCCAAGGGTACCACACACAAGGGGTGTGGTCCCCAGAGGAGAGTGCCCAACAGATCAACTTGTTGGAGCTCCGGGCCATCCATCTCGCCCTGAGGGTTTTCAGGCAATATCTGGACCACAGGTCAGTCCTGGTCCAAATGGACAACCAAGTGGCCATGTTCTACATGAACAAACAGGGGGAGTATGGGATCACGCACCCTCTGTCAGGAGGCCCTGGACCTATGCTCTTTTGCAACCCGGCAGGGGATTCTCCTCAAAGAAGCATACCTGCTGGGCCAGGACAACTGGCTCGTCGACAGACTCAGCAGGATCCTCCAGCCGCACGAGTGGCAGCTGGACTGGGTGGTGGCCAAGAGGCTTTTCCAGACCTGGGGGGAACCGGTGATGGACTTGTTTGCGAGCTCAGACATTCACCAGCTTCCCCACTTCTGCTCAAGGCAGCAGCATCCGGCCACGGTGGCCGCTGATGCCTTCCTAGACTCATAGTCGGTGGGTCTTCTGTATGCTTTTCCCTGACGCCTCTGGTCACCAAGGCTCTGTTCAAGATCCTTCAGGACAGAGCTTTTGTCATCCTCATAGCTCCATGGTGGCCCCGGCTACCGTGGTTCCCTCTTCTCCTGTAGCTAGCGGTGGAGACCCCCATTCCCCTGGGTTTGTCCCCATGGCTCCTCTCCCAGGAGGGGGGCGCTCTCCTGCATCCCAACCTCAGCTCCCTTTCGTTGACGGCGTGGCTGCTGAGAGATTGACTCTCGCCCCGCTCCTCCTTCCGGATGATGTTGAAGAGGTCTTGCTAGCTTCACGTAGACAATCTACTAGATGGACGTATGCCTTTAAGCGGCACAGATTTGCTTTATGGTGTGCTGGGAAAAAAGTGGACCCCTTTTCTTGCCCGGTTGTTGTGGTGTTGCAATACCTTCTCCACCTTTCCGAGAAGGGACTGAAGTCCAACTCCACCAGAGTGCACCTCAGTGCTCTAGCGGTGAACAACTTTCCTGTGGATGAGAAGCCTCTCTCTCTGCTCACCCAATGGTATCCGACCGAATGGGACCTTAATGTCGTGCTGGGGCATCTTACCCGGCCGCTCTTTGAGCCGATGGCCACGTGCCACCTTCGGTACCTCTTCTGGAAAGAGCTCCAGGCTCTTGTGGTGGAGAGGCCTTATACCAGGTTCTACAAGAATAGGGTGGTGCTTCGCACACACCTTAAGTTCCTTCCAAAGGTGGTTTCCTTGTTTCACCTCAACCAGGAGGTGGTTCTTTGTACCTTCTTTCCCATGCCGCATGCCAGTCAAGCAGAGGTGGTTCTCCATACCCTGGACTGTAAGAGGGCCCTGTCCTTCTACATCCAGCATATGCAAACTCACTGGAAGACCTCTCAGCTTTTCGTTTCCTACGACCCCAGTAAGCTGGGGAAGGCGGTGACAAAGCGTACGTTGTCCATTTGGGTGGCGGACTGTATTGCCCGGACTTATGAGGCAGCGGTGCTTCCGCTGGAGGGCCGTGACACAGCTTATAGGTTCAGGGCCATAGCAGCATCAGTAGCTCACCTGTGCTCTGTTCCTTTGGTGGACATCTGCCGGTCTACCATCTGGTCTTTGAGTCAGACCTTCACGGCTCATTACTGCCTGGATAGGGAGTCCCGACGGGACAGTGCCTTCGGCCAGGCTGTGCTCCACAACCTGTTAGAGGTCTAGGCAACTCCTGCCCTCTGACTCCTCTGTGTTTAGGCTACCGGAGTGCTACTTCCCTGGTTAGGGTTTCATTGCGGGTGCTTGCGGCTCTCGCTAAGGGAGCCTTTTTGTTTTGGGCTATAGGTTCAAGGTAGCCTGTAGCTGGGGAGTCCCATATGTGAGGACTGACTTCCTGCTTGTTCTCGGAGAAAGCGTAGTTACTCACCTGTAACAGGTATTCTCCGGGGACAGCAGGAATCAGTCCTCACAACTCTCCCTCCTCCCCTTGGAGTTGCAGTCCAATTATTTTTTTTCTTCATTTGTTTGCTGTCTTTTAGCTATGTCATTTGACTGAGCAAGATAGCACCCTTGGGCCAGAAGGGGACCACGCATGCGTGATAGCAACTCTCAAAGGCTTTCTTTGAAAGCTGGGGATTTGCTCCGTGCGGGCTCCGTCGACGTCGATGTCAACCATATATGAGAACTGATTCCTGCTGTCCCCGGAGAACACCTGTTACAGGTGAGTAACTACGCTGTATTTACTGTGTTTGTGGCTGCTTATACCTTATGACATGGATGCTGCACATTACCATGACAAATCTTTCCTCTGCATATAACCTTCAGGGCAAGATTCATTTGGTGATATCCTGGTTACAGTGATTGTGGGTATGATATGCAGACAGGATAAGTGCATTTTTATTTTTCAGTAAAGTGTGACTATATCATTATGGTGTTTTTTGGTCCTAAACTGCTAAAGGACATTACAGTTTTTGACTAAGAAATCATGCTATTTATTCAGAGTATTGGTTACAGTTATGATGGATATTACAAAATAACTTCTGCATGTGTATTGATTGATTCATATCGAGTCAAGCTTTGGATTGAATATTTTTGCTGCCACAGACCTTTTGGTAACAATCCCATGCTGGCTGTCTATATATGTTTATTTGGAATATATATATATATATATATATATATATATATATATATATATATATATATATACACACTAGATATATATTGATTTTGGACACTGTTGCACATGAACTCTATATTATCACTAAGGTCTTGGGGCTAGGTGATAATATCTTGTGGAGTTGAATAATTACAGTGGAGGTTTAAAAAAGCTTAGGTCTTGTGACCAGTTACTTCTGTTATTATGATACTCCCTGGCCTTTTCAAATATTTATTAATGAATTGTGTTTTGGGGCACAGTATGTGAGTTTTGTAAATGGATGGAGTGATATGATTTTGAGTTCTTCTGGGTTTTTTTTTAGTTTATTGCTTTATTTGATAAGCCAAATAAAACAGCAAAATAAAGAATACACAAACAGAGCCATATGCATTAGAGAAAGAAAAAGATGGAGAGCTGAACGTCCTATACATCTCTAAACATCAAAGATCATCTTGTCCAATGGAGCGGGAGGTAAATTAGAAACTCCCAAATGTAGCATTAAGACATCTATCTAGGGGTTTCCACATTTTAAGCAAACTAAGCAACAATTGTGACTTAATCACCATTACTCTCTCATATCGATACACCTGATACTGTGCTCCACCAAAATGGGATGAATAATAAAGAGGCATTTTTCCAGTTAGCTATAATCTGAAGCGCAAACACTGTAAGCCAGTGGTTTTCAACCCAGTCCTCGGGGAACCCTAGGCCAGTCAGGTTCTCAGGATTCCCAGAATGAATATGCATTGCATGTTCTGACTTCATTGTATGCAAATCTATCTTATTCATATTCACTGTGGGAATCCTGAAAACCTGACTGGCCTAAGGTTCCCTGAGGACTGGGTTGAAAACCTATGCTGTAAGCAAATCAAACAATTTTCCTTGAATAACATTAAGATCATAAGATACTCATAGAGATCCAAAAATAATGTACTCTAACTATAGATCTTTTTTGAAGTGGAAGATTTCCTGCAATTTCCATCATATTCCTGCCCAGAATGATTTAATGAGACAATCATATCTCATATACACCAGTGTGCTCAGCACTAGGTCACCGTGACAACATTCATTACTCGCTGCTAACTCAGCTCTACACTTCTTCCACTGAGACCATATGCCTGATGGGCAAAATAATATAATGATTGGACTAAACAGGCTGACAGGGAGGACCATTTAGTATACATCCAAAAAATGTTCCCATTGCTTGTCCTCCAGTTAAGTGCCAACATCTTGAGCCCATAGCTCCTGCATGCCTATATGGGTCTTAAAGGTTCTATCATGCAACCCTCTGTAAATATGGAACAAAACATATTCCTTAAGAAAAACGAAAGTACTGAACCCTTTGGCCCTGGGTTCTTCTGCCAGCTCTCCATATTTGGCAGTATTATTCAGGATGCCGTGACTAAGTTGAACCCAATAAAAAAACATGGGCAGCAGGAAGACCATACTGCCCATGAAGATCTGTAAAAGACAACCTACCCTCCATCACATGACCCAAAGTTCAGATGCTGAAATCTTGCCATGCCATGCAATTCAACATTTTCCTATCAGTTTTAAGTTTTAAATTGTACCAAAGTGGCAACCACAAGGACTTGTGCCAGGAGTATCAAACACCTTATCTAATCTTGCATAGCTTTGTGGGTAGCCAGAATAGGAGTAAAAAAGATATCAGATTCAACGGCTGCATACTTGGTAACGTAGCTTGCGGAAAAGGTGCGACCAGTGCTCTCACCATGCGCAACCAGGCAGAACTGCCGTCCTCCTTACTTGACTGCCATACCCAGAACATCCCATACCATGCCAAAAAGACAATATGGTTATAAATAGAAATCTGGGAAAACTATTCCTCCTTTACATCGCACCCCCTTCAGAACTTTACTCACAATATGAGGTTGCCGACCATGCCATACATATCTTATTTTATCAATACATTTATAAAAGGCCTTAGGGCCAAAACAAGGCATCATAGTTATGATAAAATTAACTTGAGGGACTAAAACCATCTTAATCGTCCCCACATGTCCCCACCAGGACTCTGCCATTGACGACCATCTCTTGGTAGTATCCACAGTATTATTTAGGATCTTTTCCATATTGAGATGCATGGATTATTCTAAATTACAATTGTACAATGATTCCAAATACTTTAATTGCCCATGAGACCACTATAACCCACAGTCACCGCTATCTTACTGTGTAGTCTGGTCATTCATGGACATCGCTTCGGATTTCTCCCAGTTAATTTTATAATACGAAAATTGAGAAGAATTTTGCACTATATCCAATAGAATATGGATTGAAACCTGAGCTTGCTTTAAGAACAATAAAAGATCACCCACATAGACTGAAAGTTTACAACTAAACAGAGGAAAGAAATATCTTTAACAACATCTGATTGATGAATAGCTTCTTAAAGGTTCAAGGGCAATATTAAATAATAAAGGAGATAATAGACAATCTTGTCTAGTTCTGCGGGAGATTTGAATACATGAAGATAACACTCCATTGACAAAAGCTTTAGAGGAAGGAGAAGAATATAAAACAGCCTACCTCAGAAAATCAGAATTACAGCCTAGTTACTCAAGCACTCACTTCAGATAAGGCCACGCTATGCAATCACATGCAGAGGCGCCCCTGTCTTTGGCTGCAGAGATCAATAGGTGAAACAGGTGCCTGTTATCTCCAATATACCTGCCACCCATAAAACAAACTTAATCCAAATTGCTTATAGATCTCAATTCTTTTTGGATTCATACTGCCAACACCTTAGCTAATACTTTATCATCCATATTGAGCAACAAGATAGGTTCATTATTCTGAACCAGAAAAAAAAAGTGGTGACCTTCAAACATAAAGAGGCTGCTTCTGAGAGGGGCATATCCAGGCCGTCTGGATGGCCAGAAGTTATTTATTTATTTATTTATTTATTTATTTACATTCTCTTATATACCGCGCTATTCTGCATCAGTGCGGTTTACATTGAACAAACTGAAATTACATTGAACAGGGCATTATAACTTGGAGATAACTATTTTACAGGGAACATGGGCTATGGAGGGTTAAGTGGCTTGCCCAAGACCACAAGGAGCACCTGTGGAACTAGAAACCCCAGTCCTTCCGGCCCAAGGTTGCTGTCCTCTAGTGGGATTTGAACCCCCGACCTTCCGGCCTGAAGTACCTTGCCCAAACCACTAGGCTACTCTTCCACTCCAGGGCCATTTTATACCCGATTCTGCAACCGCGGGAGCTATACACTCCCACAGTTGCAGAATCAGGGCACATAGACAGCCTGGCGTGCCCTCTATCCCGACAGCGGAGACATTCCGAGCACTGTCCCTCCAGCACTCTCAGCACCCCTGCTGGTGTGTCGGTGCTGTGGTGTCCGGTCGCCATGGCACTGGCACGTCCAGCAGGTGCTCCCGATGTCCTGCACAAGCTGGTGCTCCGTTTCCCCGCCTTCTGACTGTCGGCAGGGGCAGCCAGGGATTGGGCTGCAGGCTGCCTCCTAGCTCACGCACGGCACTTATTCCACCTCTGAGGTGAAATAAGTTGGGTGTCCAGCTGGCAGCCGATGGACGTATAGGCCCTGTATGTCCGGGTGCTTGGGCCCACTCCTGCTCGGCCCCAGCCCCGCCGCGCTCCACCCTCTCCCATCCCCATCCAATACTCCCTGCACATCGGCACTGTATGTGCAGGGAGCACACTTTGCTGAATACAGTCCCGGGCCTAAGTGGGGGTTGGACGTTCAACCCAGACATCCAACCCCGCTAGTCACAGTTCTGAATCAGGCCCATAATGAATTAATTTTGTTAACTGAGGGCATATTATCTGCTTAAATTGGTTAAAGAGCTCTATGGTATACCCATCCATTCCAGGCACCTTATTTGATGGAAAGAAGGACATAGCCTCAATTATATCTGCTTTTGCAATTAGACTCCCAGCCTTTCACAAACTGAGGATGGAAAATTTGGAACAGACAGATTTTGCAGGAAATCCTCATACTTCGCTTCGTCATCTCCACTCTCAGATTGTATAATGTGGTGTAAAACTGTGCAAATAAGTCTAAAATACCCTCATCATCAAATATTAGAATATATTGACAGTCCTTTAAAACAGGAAAGTGCGATCGTTCATGCCTACTCTTAAGATACTTTGGCCCTCATTCAGGAACGTGGGTTGTGGGGCTGCAACATCCCAGCAGGACATGCAGCCTTACAAGTCGCCTAGACCCTATTCCCCCTCCGGCAATCCCAATACATCTTGTGTATCAGGACGGGGAAGGGGAGAGCTGGCAGGGGGCGGAGTGGGGGGGGGAACCGCCCGGCAGTTCATACAGGGCTGATTGAGGTCACGCCCTGTATGTTCTGCCAGGCTCACGGGGACGCGCTGCTTATATTACCTCGAAGGTGGTATAAGCAGCAATATTTGCACAATTGTGGCCAGGGTTCCCTTCCTGGGGCTGGGGCTAGGGCTGGGTGTGGGGGCTCGATCGATCCAGTCCCCAACTGGCCAGCCGTGGGTTGGGCAGTGGGGAATTGGTGGGCCAGAAATGCCAGAGTTGGGGGTGCCTGCGGGGAGGACGTCCCCAGAAGCAGCAGGGGCACACTGGGCCATCCTTGGGCCCGATTCTGGCTACCACAGGAATGTTTTGTTCCCACAGTCCAGAATCGGGTCCAAATGGGCCCGTCTTGCCTGGGGCCATCCGGACGGCCCAGATATGCCCCTCTTGGAATCGGGCTTTTTGCCAACAATCTTCCAGTCTGATTACCTATTGTATGATACATTGCATTCCACACAAACAAGTCCTGTTTTGCTTATTGTTTGAGCCTACTATTACAATCATACTTTAATTTACACATTTTACTGAGTACTTTCCTGTCCCTCTGAAGAGGATGTTGCTTCTCCAGTTTATCAATTTCTTTTTCCAATACTTGCAATTTGTTAATATCTTGTTTCTTTTTCCATGCTGAATAGCTTTTTATCTCCCCTCAAAGTAATACAGTGTCATTCTGGGGAAAAATACTTTGATAAAAGCCTCAGTCTTGCTTAAAAACTGGGATTTCAGTCAATAATTCATTGTTAAATCTCCAGGAGACCGATGAACCTTTTTCAGATTTTCCCCTGTAACAAGGGAAATCATTGCATGATTAGATACAACTATTGGAAACATGATTAGATACAACTATTGGAAAAAAATTGGGCATCAATGACAGATTCTACACAGGTTTTGGAAATTAAGAAGTAATCATTTCTAGAATTTGTGTCATGAAGGTGAGAATAGAATGTATATTCTCAGGGGCGGCCCAAGGGGGGTGCGGGGCCATGTGCGGAGACACAGTGCAGGGCCTCATTTGCATAAGGTGCCTCATTTGCATAAATATTTGCATAATCCTACCATACACTAACTTTTAGTAAGCATGCTTCTTAATGAGTATATGGATAAAGAAAGACTAAATGATTTCTACATAGCTATAATCCAGTACCAACAGCCAGGCAAATTAGGAACTACTACAAACACTGCCCATTTAGAAGCCATAACAAACCCGCCGTATCCTAACAGCACTACCAGGATTCACAAAGCACCATACTCTACCTATCAAAAGGCAACACTGCAAATATTAAACCAATACATTTCAGAGAACAACAATGCATGACCTACTGGGGAAAGAGAACAAGTGGCAATGTCAAATAGGAATTATATAAACAGAATACCTCAGCTCAGTTACGCATGCAGAACATAAACCATCACCAAACAACGAATCACAATTTAGAAACAGGAAGACAATAAAAACTGGGAACCACAAAAGCCAAACTTGGAATGTACAACACTGTAGAAATAAAACCATAAATTAATTTCCTCTTGTACTAAACAAAGCGCAGAGGTTAATGATGCACATTTTCCAGAGCTGACATATTCCAGTTAATAAATTCAAAATAAAGAGATATTTTTCTACCTTTTGTGCATTTTTTTTCAGTGGCAATTGCTCCAGCCACTTTCTTCTGGTTTCTTCGTGTCTTCTGCTAACTCTCCATCGTCTGCTGTCCATTTGTCCTTTCTTCTCTCTTCTAGTTTTTTCCATTCTCTCTCTACATCTGCTTTAACAAACTAATCTTTCTCCTTTTGCTCTTTCCTCATTCCTATTTCATCCACTCAAATTTTACCCCTCCATCCTCAATCCCCACTTACTCTCCCTATATCCGGCCAATTGTAGATTTGTCTTCCCTCCCACACAAAATATTTTTTCGCTCTCCATTTCACTCTCCCAGCTCCATCCCATTTTAATCCTCCCCCAACATTAGTTCCCTTCTAGTTCCAGCCCCACCCAGCATCCGCTCCCTTCTAGTCCCTGCATCAGCCCATTTCCAGTCCTAGCCCCCCATCAGCCCATTTCCAATCCTATCCCAGCCCCCCATCAACTGATTTCTAGTCCTTTCCTAGCCCCACCATCAGCCCATGTCAAATCCTAGCTCCCCTCCACTCAGCCCATTTCCAATCCAAGCCTACTTCCAATTCTAGCCCCTCCATGAGTCCATTTCAATTCAAGCCCCCACCACAGCCCATTTCCATTCTTAGCACCCCCCAACAGCCCATTTCCAGTCCTACCCTAGCCCCTCCATCAGCCCATTTCCCGTCCTAGCCCCCCTCAGCCCACTTTCAGTCCCAGCGCCCTCTTCTCACAGCCCATTTCCATTCCAAGCCCCCCTCCCCATCAGCTATATGCAGTTCAAGCCCCCCTTCCACTCATCCCATTTCCAGTCCTAGCAACACCCCAGCTCATTACCAGTACTAGCCCCCCCTAGCCCATTACCAGTCCTAAGCCCCCCATCAGCCCACTTCCAGTCTTACCCCCCACAGCCCATTACCAGTCCTAACCCCCCATCAACCCACTTGTAGTCTTAGCCCCCCCATAGCCCATTACCAGTCCTAACCCCCCATCAGCCCACTTCCAGTTCTAACCCCCCATCAGCCCACTTGTAGTCTTAGCCCCCCCATAGCCCATTACCAGTCCTAACACCCCAATAGCCCATTAGCAGTCCTAACCCCCTCCCCCCATCAGCCCATTACCAGTCCTACCCCAAATAGCCCATTACCAGACTTAACCCCCCCATCAGCCCACTTGTTGTCTTAGCCCCCCCATAGCCCATTACCAGTCCTAACCCCCCATCAGCCCACTTGTAGTCTTAGCTCCCCCATAGCCCATTACCAGTCCTAAACCCCCCTAGCCCATTATCAGTCCTAACCTCCCCATAGCCCATTAACAGTCCTATCCCCCTCCCCCCCATCAGCCCATTACCAGTCCTAACCCCCCATAGCCCATTAACAGTCCTAACCCCCTCCCCCATCAGCCCATTACCAGTCCTAACCCCCCATAGCCCATTAACAGTCCTAACCCCCTCCCCCATCAGCCCATTACCAGTCCTAACCCCCTCCCCCCATCAGCCCATTACCAGTCCTATCCCCCATAGCCCATTACCAGTCCTAACCCTCTCCACCCCCCCCCCACCCCATCAGCCCAGCAAAGTTAAAAAAAACTGCAAACCGGCTGCTGCTGCCGCTGCCGCCGTGGCAGCGGCAGAATCGACCATTCCGCGGGGCCCCCCCTGCCCTGCAGAGTTCTCCGTGCAGTCTCAGCGCTGGCTTTTCAGAGCTGCGCGAAGGGAGAGTTTCCCTTTCTCGCGGCTCTGTTAATCCCATCAGCCCCGCGGCGGGATTAACAGAGCCGCGAGAGGAGAAGCTCTCTCTTCGCGCAGCTCTCACAGCCGATGCTGAGACTTCACGGAGAACTCTGCAGGGCAGGGGGGGGGGCCCCGCGGGATGGTCGATTCTGCCACTGCCACGGCGGCGGCGGCAGCAGCAGCAGGTTTGCGTTTTTTTAATCTAGCTGGGCTGATGCAAGATGTTTTTTGCGCAGGGCCCCCTAAAACGCGGGGCCCTTTGCAAAAAACATTCTTGCTCAATGGACGGGCCGGCCCTGTATATTCTTGCCCAGTAGGGTTCAACAATCTCAAAGAATCTGCTAAAGCCATAGTTTCCATCATATGACATACTTGTATTTCTCTTACAGAGTTAAATACAACAGTCTGACTTTTGGATTGCCTGTTCAGGATCAGGTCCAGGGGTTGGTTAAGGTCACTAACAGCTATTTTCTCTGTGTCCCTATATGCCACTAACAAAGTAGTGAGATGGGTAAAAAAACTAGGTGCATTTGATCTGTTTTTTTGTACTGCTATTATATTTTTGTACTCTGCTTTGTTCATCCTTCGATAGTAAAAGCGGATTATAAGTACTGTAATTAAATGTATTAATTATCAGCATTTTGGGCACACAAATTTAGAAAGAGCAGATGTCTTCCCTCAGTGTTTGCAACAACCAAAGGCCATCTACCCTCCAGATCAGCATATTTATGCAGAACCTGTACCTGGAGCACTTTCCCAAAAATATTGAGACCTCACATTTCTTCCCCACTGCTAGTGCATACCAGCCAATTCATTTGAAGTTTGGAGCATAGTGCATAAGGCATATGAGTTCCTTATAAAAAGAAAATATCACTCTTTGCCTTTTTAATGTAATTACATATTTTTTATGCTTAATTAGACGATTAAGCCCATTAAAATGAAAATACACCATCTTTAAACCAGCAATACGCACATCATTAATATCAAAATTATTCATTTACTCCACCCAGTAATCTACTCCATATTCATCCCCATTTACACTCCATTTAGTCACTACAACTCTGTGCATAATATTCATCCAATCTATATAGTTCTCCTGTAACATAATGGAAAAGGCTCCCACAACAGAGAGCCTCCCGATCAGTCACACCACCAACTGGGGGTGAAGGCCATTGGGGATGGATGAAGAAAACCCCCAGGTAAGTGAAACATTAAATACCTTTATGGAAATTGGTAAAAGGAACAACATATGGAAAGCGGTGTGTATAAATGCCTATAGCATGAGAAATAAGATCCCAGATGTTGAAGCTTTAATGGAAGAGGCTGACTTGGATTTAGTGGCAGTTACAGAAACTTGGTTCACAGGAAACCATGACTGGGATGTAACTATACCAGGCTATACTTTATTCAGAAAGGACAGGGTAGGAAGAAGAGGAGGAGGAGTGGCACTATATGTAAAAAATAATATTAAAGCTTTGGAAATACAGAGCTTAAAAGGGAGAGAGGAGGCATTGTGGGTTAAATTAGAAAGAGGGAAAGAGAAATCTATTTTCATTGGTGTGATTATACAGACCTCCCTCACAGGAGGAAGAGGTGGATGAAGAGTTAATTGAAGACATTCACAGCATTGTTAGGAAAGGGGAAGTGCTACTGATAGGGGATTTCAATATGTCAGATGTTGATTGCCACATTCCTGCTGCAATATCATCTAGAAATAAGGAGATCCTGGACTCTCTACAGGGAGAACTATTAAAGCAACTAGTAACAGAACCCACACATGAAGGGGCCATACTGGATTTGGTGCTTACCAATGGTGAGCGTGTTTCTGATGTTATACTGGGAGATCATTTTGCATCCAGTGATCACCAGATGGTGTGGTTCAGTATTAGGACTAGGGCTGTTAAAATCCATTCAAAAGCAAGGATCTTAGATTTTAGGAAAACTACCGTATATACTCGAGTATAAGCCGACCCGAATATAAGCCGAGGTACCTAATTTTACCACAAAAAACTGGGCAAAACTATTGACTCGAGTATAAGCCGAGGGTGGGAAATGAGGCACCTACTAATCAATGTAAAAAATAAAGATAGAGACCAATAAAATTACATGAATATTTATTTAAACGAAAAACAGTAAAATAGCTCTGTAAGTGGAAAATGGGGTCAACAAAAACAATATGGTATCAAACCTTAAACCCGCTCCGCCTAGCTTTGAATGCAGCCGCAAGAGCCCTCTCTGGATCGTCATGAAGAATTTGCATTGGCTACCTTTACATGCCAGCTCCAATACAAGTCATTGGTCCTCACCTTCAAAGCCCTAAATAACTACCCCCCTACGCCAATCAGCAAGCTAGTCCATGGTACCCTGGAAAATAGAAACAGAAGGTCTACTGCACTGAACACATTAGTCCCCAAGCTAATAACTACATGCACAAAGGCTACCTCCAACAGAGCCTTCTCCATATTCGCCCCTTTAAACTGGAATGCACTCCCCCATGAAATCTGTGGTATTAAAAGCCTCTTCCTATTCAGAAAAGCCTTAAAACACCACCTGTTCACAAAATGTTACCCAGAAACTTCCAGTGATAGAAGCACAACCAGCAAGCTTCCCTCATACCCCAGCCGCCCCTGAACGTCAATACCACAGATATAATAGGTAGTCCCCACTCAAGCCCAACCAACCACTAATCTTCATCTTCACAAAATCAATGCAACACCCATTTATATTAGAGTATTGTACATAGTTTCGAGTTAACATGTATTTAGTTTACCCCGTGTCGATCCCATGTTCAATTCCCTGTTCTTTGTAAACTCAATGTTGTTTCTGTACATTGCAGTATTTTTGTTCGATGCACACCGCGCTGATTTTAATTGCGCGGTATAGAAGAAATGTTAAATAAATTAATTAATTCAAAATAAAGAGATATTTTTCTACCTTTTGTGCATTTTTTTTCAGCTGCAATTGCTCCAGTCACTTTCTTCTGTTTTCTTTGTGTCTTCCGCTAACTCTCCATCGTCTGCTGTCCATTTGTCTTTTCTTCTCTCTTCTAGTTTTTTTCCATTCTCTCTCTACATCTGCTTTAACATACTAATCTTTCTCCTTTTGCTCTTTCCTCATTTCTATTTCATCTACTCAAATTTTACCCCTCCATTCTCAATCCCCACTTACTCTCCCAATATCCGGCCAATTGTAGATTTGTCTTCCCTCCCACACAAAATATTTTTCCCCTCTCCATTTCAAGCCCCCGTCCCCATCAGCTATTTGCAGTTCAAGCCCTCCTTCCACTCAGCCCATTTCCAGTCCTAGCAACCCCCCCAGCCCATTAACAGTCTTAGCCCCCCCAGCTCATTACCAGTCCTAACCCCCCATCAGCCCATTTCCAGTCCTAGCCCCCCCATAGCCCATTACTAGTCCTAACCCCTCCCATCAGCCCATTTCCAGGCCTAGCCCCCCCATCAGCCTATTTCCAGTCTTAGCCCCCCATAGCCCATTACCAGTCCTAATCCCCCATCAGCCCATTACCAGTCCTAACCCCTCCCATAGCCAATTACCAGTCCTAACCCCCCATCAGCCCATTTCCAGTCTTAGCCCCCCCCCAATAACCCATTACCAGTCCTAAAACTCCCCATCAGCCCACTTCCATTCTTAGCCCCCCCATAACCCATTACCAGTCCTAAACCTCCCCATCAGCCCACTTCCATTCTTAGCCCCCCCATAACCCATTACCACTCCTAAACCTCCCCATCAGCCCATTTCCAGTCTTAGCCCCCCCATAGCCAGTTACCAGTCCTAACCCCCCCATCAGCCCATTTCCAGTCAGCCCCCCCATAGCCCATTACCAGTCCTAGCCCCCCCCCATCAGCCCATTTCCAGTCAGCCCCCCCCCATAGCCCATTACCAGCCCTAACCCCCCCCCCCATCAGCCCACTTCCAGTCTTAGCACCCCCCCATGGCCCATTACTAGTCCTAACCCTCCCCTATCAGCCCACTTCCAGTCTTGGCCTCCCCCCCCCCCATTACCAGTCCTAAACCCCTTTCCGCCCTATCAACCCAAATTTAAAAAAAAAACAACCCAGCTGCTTCTGCCGCGGCAGCATCAAGAGTGCCGCGGCAGTATCAAGAGTGCCGCCACCGCCGCGGGGCCCCCCCCGGCAGAGCCTCCCTGCATCGCAGCCTATCCCCGAACGCGGGCTTCTTTCAGAGCCGCGAGAGTTTCCTTTCTCGCGGCTCTGTTAATCCCGCCGGGGCTGATGGGATTAACAGAGCCGCAAGAAAGGAAACTCTCGCGGCTCTGGAAGAAGCGGCGGCGGCACTCTTGATACTGCCGCGGCACTCTTGATGCTGCCGCGGCAGAAGCAGCTGGGTTGTTTTTTTTTTAATTTGGGTTGATAGGGCGGAAGGGGGTTTAGGACTGGTAATGGGGGGGAGGCCAAGACTGGAAGTGGGCTGATAGACGTTGACTCGAGTATAAGCCGAGGGGGCCGTTTTTCAGCACAAAAAATGTGCTGAAAAACTCGGCTTATACTCGAGTATATACGGTAACTTTGCCAAGATGGGCCAATACCTCAGAGAGTCGTTAGCAGGATGGAAACAGTGGGCAAAACTGAAAGGGGATATTTTAAGGTCAACCAACCTTTTTGTTAAATGGTAAATAAAGGTAAAAGGTAAAGGTGACTGCTATGGTTTTCGAAAGAAGTAGCTAAAAAGGTGAAGAAAAAGAGGGAGGCCTTCGTAAAATACAAGAGATCATGGAGAGAGGAAGCTAGACACCTATATTTGGAAAAACTGAAGAGAAGCTAGCAAAGTAGTCAGGAAAGCAAAGATTCAAAAAAGAGGAGGAAATAGCCAATGAAGTTAAATGAGGGGATAAAACATTTTTTAGATATTTTAGTGAGAAGAGGAAGGTCAAAAGCGGTATTGTAAGACTCAAGGGTGAAGGGGTGGAATATGTAAAAGCTGATGAGCATAAAGCAGAATTGCTTAACACATATTTCTGTTCTGTGTTCACAGATAAAGAACCAGAAGTAGGACCTCAGAAAACACCCACAAACAGGAACAGAAGCGAGGGGCATCTTGAACAATTTTCAGAAGACTGTGTTCATGAGAAACTAGCTAAACTTAAAGTAGAAAAAGCGATGGGACGATACACCCTAGTGTACTAAGGAATTATACTATAATTATAATTATAATTATAACTATAATTATAATTATACTAATTATACTATAATTATACTATACTAAGGAAACTTGGGGACATTCTAGCAGTTCCACTGACTGACCTTTTCAATGCCTTGTTGGAGTTGGGAATGGTGTCAAAGGACTGGAGAGAGGCACATGTGGTCCCTTTACAGAAAAGCGGAAGTAAGGATGTGGTGTAAACTACAGGTCAGTTAGTGTAACTTCGGTGGTGAGTAAATTATTGGAAGCGCAGCTGAAAGAGAAAATAGTGAGGTTTCTGGAGTCCAGCGGATTACAGGATCAGAGGCAGCATGGATTCACCAGAGGCAGATCTTGTCAGACAAATCTGATTGATTTCTTTGACTGGGTGACCAGGGAGTTGGACCGAGGGAGAGCCCTAGATGTGGTGCATTTAGATTTCAGTAAAGCTTTTGACACCGTTACTCACAGGTGACTTATAAACAAACTGAGCACCCTAGGGATGGACCCTAAAATTACTGCTTGGGTTAGAAATTGGTTGAGTGGGAGGCGAGAAAGGGTACAGGTAAATGGAACTCACTCTGAGGAGAAGGAGGTTACCAGAAGTGTGCCCCAGGGATCTGTCCTTGGTCCGATTCTTTTTTAACATCTTTGTTAGTGATATAACAGAAGGGCTGTTGGGTAAGGTTTGCCTCTTTGTGGATGATACCAAAATCTGCAATAGAGTAGACACCCAGGAAGGTATAGATAATATGAGGAGGGATCTAGCTAAGCTTGAAGAATTGTCTATAATTTGGCATCTGAGATTTAATATTAAAAAATGCAAGGTCATGCATTTGGGCTGCAGCAATCCAAAAGAGCAATATAGTATAGGGGGTGAAGTACTTTTGTCTACTAAAGAAGAGTGGGACCTAGGCGTGATTGTGTCTGATGATCTTAAAGTAGCTAAACAGGTAGAAAAGGCGACGGCAAAAGCTAGAAGTATGCTTGGGTGCATAGGGAGAGGAATGGCCAGCAGAAGAAAGGAGGTGATAGTGCCTCTGTACAAGTCTTTGGTGCGACCTCATTTTATTTATTTATTTAACATTTTTTTTTATATACCACTTTTCAGTTTTATCAAAGCAGTTTACAATGAAACAGAACATGTATTGCATGGAACAGTATAAAGAACTATATACATTTGACTGTTTACAGCATTTCAATTATTTACAGTAGATTGCTTCTTAGCTTTGGAGTATTATGTGCAATTCTGGAGACCACACCTTCAAAAGGATATAAACAGACTGGAGTCCGTACAGAGGATGGCTACTAAAATGGTTAGTGGTCTTCATTATAAAGCATATGAGGGCAGACTTAAAAATCTTAATATGTACACCTTAGAGGAGAGTTGATATGATCAAGATGTTTAAATACCTCCGTGGCATAAATGCACAGGAGATCCTCTTTAGATTGAAAGCAAGCTCTGCTACGAGGGACATGGGATGAGGGTGAAAGGGGATAGATTCAGGAGTGATATGCGGAAATATTTCTTTACGGAAAGAGTGGTGGATCTGTGGAAGTCTTCAAGTGGAGGTGGTAGAGATGAGGACAGTATCTGAATTCAAAGAAGCAGGGGACAAACACAGAGGATCTCTAAAGGAAAAAGGGGAATGTTGTAGTGGTTGATATGGAAGGACAGACTAAATAGGCCATGTGGTCTTTTTCTGTCGTTATGTTTCTCCAGGACCAAGCAGGAAGTCAGTCCTCACATATGGGTGTCATCGACGCCGATGAAGCCCCAGCGGAGCATTTCCCCAGCTTTCGATGAAAGCCTTTGGGAATGCAGGCACGCATGCGCGGTTCCCTTCCTGCCTAAAGGTGCCATCTTACCTCAGTCAAATGACATAGCTAAGACCCCCGACCGTCGCCCTGGCCCGTGGAACAAGAGAAGCCTGCGAAAGTTCCTCGCGTGGAGCCGGAGTCTGCTGGACACGTAAACCCTGTGATCCTCGAGGACTCTCCTCTCAGAGAGCCGACGTCGGGCCCGGCACCGCCGGGGCCCGAGTCGGTGGCTGCTGCGTCTCCCGAGCTGAGTCTCAGGATGACAGCCTTGGAGAGCAGATTGTCTGCCTTCATGGAGCAGCAGCGGGCACTGATGGCCAGCCTGTCTGGTGCATCTGCCCCGACCACCGGGACATCGACGTCGAAGTCGACCCTGGAGACAGAGCCGATATTCGAGTCGATCATGGCTCAAAGTCGACCTCAGTCACGGTCCCCCTCGACCTCCCGTTCGGGACCGAGGGCGTTGACGCCGGTGCCTCTGGCGTCGGGGCGGGTGCTCCAGAGCCCCGCGGGGTCGGATCCTGACTCCTCATCGGACGAGTCTGCCTGGGAGATGGAAGATGAGGAGTCCCCCGACACATTTAGGACTCGGTGCGTCCCGTCGGACTCACCGCAGTCTGAACCCCGGAGTAGATCCCCTCCGGAGGATACCCGGTTCTCGGAGTTTGTCCGGGATATGGCCACCGCGTTGGCTATCCCGGCGGACCCCGAGGAAGAGCCTCAAGCCGAAGAGCTCGAGGCCCTACAGTACTACTCTCCTCCGAAGGAGGCCTTTACTGTCCCGGTTCCTCCGATGCTGGAACGGCTCCTCTTCCAGATGTGGGAGGCACCGGCCTCAGCGCCGGTTCTCAGCAAGCGAGTCGATTCGATTTATCGACTCCGGAAGAGCCCTGGCTTTCAGAAGGCGCAGCTACCACACCATTCAATGGTTGTGGAATCGGCCATGCATCGCCTGAAGAGTCAGAAGATGCACTCTGCGGTGCCCCCCGGCAGGGAGGCCCAGAACCTCGATGGTGTCGGTAGAAAGTGCTTCCAGGGCTTGATGCTTGCTTGCCGTGTCCAGTCTTACCAGCTGTACATGGGCATGTACTTGCGGGACCTGGCCAAGGAGTTGGCCGGGTTCTCTGCTCGTTTCTCCGGGGAACCCTTGCAGAGATTCAAGTCCTTGTCCTCGGGGATTTGGGACTGCTCGAAGTTTATGTCCCGTGCCGCCTACGATGGCTTTGAGGCTTCGGCCCGAGTTGCGGTAGCCGGCATCGCGGCTCGAGGCCAGGCATGGCTGCAGTCATTGGACCTCGAGCTGTGGGTTCAGGACAAGTTGGTCGATGTCCCTTGCTGAGGTGAAAAACCTTTATGGCAAGCCCATGGCCGAGAAGGCCGCACAGCTCGAGACTGAGCACCTTACAAGGACAAGGCTGTCTAGGAAGACCTCTGCCCCTTCTCACAAGAAGAAGGCCTCGGGTAAGAAGCCCTTTTACCCGAGGAAGGGCACTGCCTACAAACAGTGCCCTCAGTATCAGGCTGCCCAAGCTGCCCCCCAGGGTCAGCAAGCCAAGGGGCAGGGTAATGGACCCCGTAGGCAGAGGACCCCCAAGCCTCCGGCCCCTGCTCCCACTCAGCAGGGTGGGTTTTTTTGACTCCTTGAGCATAGCCTCTCCAACCCTGCTCTCCCAACCCTGCACAGGAGGTCGCCACGCCCTCTTTGCCTACCAGTGGCTCCACATCACTGGGGACAGTTGGGTGTTGAACATAGTCCACAGGGGCTATGCACTGCATTTTCACCAACTGCCTCCACCATACTTCCCAGGGGAACCTCCAAGGACTCCCCTGCACACAGACCTTCTCCTTCAAGAGCTTCAAGGTCTGTTGGTGGACAGGGCAGTGGAGCCTGTGCCTCCCCACTTGCAAGGTCACGGATTCTACTGGTGCCCAAAAGAACCGGTGGCCTTTGACCCATTCTGGACCTCAGAAACCTCAACAAGTTCCTAGAGAAGGAAAAGTTCAAGATGCTTACTCTTGGAACACTTCTGCCCTACCTCCAGCAGGGCGATTGGCTATGCTCTTTAGATCTAAAGGATGCGTACACTCACATCCTCATTCATCCAGACCACAGAAAGTACCTCAGGTTCATTGTGGGAGGAAATCATTATCAGTACAGAGTACTGCCTTTTGGCCTCACTTCCGCTCCCAGGGTCTTTACCAAATGCCTGGCAGTGGTGGCGGCCTACCTGAGAAATCAGGGAATCTTTGGCTTCCCCTATCTGGATGACTGGCTCATCAGGGGTCAGACGTGCCAGGAGGCCAGGCAAGCCACCCTCACAACTATTGCTCTTCTTCAAAGCCTAGGGTTTGTAATAAACTTTGCAAAGTCCACTTTGCTCCCCTCCCAGAACTTGGAGCTTATAGGAGCAAGGCTGGACTCTCTGCTGGCAAAGGCTTTCTTGCCAGAAGACAGAGCACAAAGACTGATAGCCTTAGCAAACCAGTTTCTCAACAGGTCACTGGTCTCCGCCAGACTCTGCCTGAGGCTTCTTGGCCACATGGCTTCGACAGTACATGTGACCCCCAATGCCAGGCTCCATATGAGGCTTGCACAGTGGTGCCTTCGGACTCAGTGGTCCCAGGCCACAGGCAGCCTCAGGGACAGGATAAGGGTGTCCAGACCATTTCTGAACTCCCTCAGCTGGTGGTTGCACCCACCCAATCTACTAAAAGGGGTGCCCTTTCAAACTCCTGCATACACAGTGGTACTGACCACAGACGCCTCCTTGCAGGGCTGGGGAGCTCATTGTTTGAACAAGTGCACCCAGGGCCTGTGGTCTCCTTGGGAGGCTGCACAGCAGATCAATCTCCTAGAACTCAGAGCTATTCGATTAGCACTCAAAGCTTTCTGTCCTACCCTGGCTCATCAATCTGTCCTGATTCAGACAGACAATCAAGTAGCCATGTTTTATGTGAACAAACAGGGTGGGGCTGGGTCCAGACTCCTCTGTCGGGAGACTCAGGACCTTTGTTCATTTGCCCTCAAGCACAACATGCTCCTCAAGGCTGTGTACCTTCCAGGCCAGGACAACTACCTGGCCGACAGATTGAGCAGGATTCTACAGCCCCACGAGTGTCAGCTGCATCCTTTAGTAGTTCAGAAGATCTTCCTAAAATGGGGTCTCCCTTTGATAGATCTCTTTGCCAGTCCACTGAACAAGCAACTGCCAAGGTTCTGCTCCAGGCAACCGCATCCTCTGAGAATAGCAGCGGATGCTTTTCTGATTCCCTGGTCTCAGGGCCTCCTATATGCGTTTCCTCCCATGCCCTTGGTGGCCCGAATTCTCTTCAAGATTCTTCAGGACAAGTCCTCGGTCCTGCTGGTGGCTCACAGGTGGCCGAGACAGCCTTGGTTTCCACTTCTGCTTCAACTGGCGGTGGATCCCCCACTGCCTCTGGGGTTGCAACCCGACCTTCTCTCACAGGAGCAGGGTTCCCTTCTGCACCCTAATCTCAAAGCTCTCAATTTGATGGCCTGGAGGCTGCAAGGGTAGTGTTGGCTCCCTGGGGCCTGCCTCAGGAAGTTGAGGAGGTTGTCCTAGCCTCTAGAAAACAGTCTACTAGGAAAACCTATGCTCTCAAATGGAAAAGGTTTTCTGTGTGGTGTCAGCTACGTATAGAGGATCCTTTCTCCTGTACCGTGCCAGTAGTGCTTCAGTACTTACTGCACTTGTCCAATCAGGGACTCAAGTCCAATTCTGTTTGGGTCCACCTCTCAGCTCTAGCAGCTCACCACTCACTGGTGGAAGGACATTCTCTGTCGGTTCACCCCTTGGTGTCCCGCTTTCTCAGGGGCTTGCTTTTGCTCAAGCCTCCAATCCGTCCTCCTGCTCCTGAGTGGGAGTTGAATGTGGTCTTGCAGCAGCTGACTCGCCCACCCTTTGAGCCGATGGCTACTTGCCCTCTACGCTTCCTGTCCTGGAAGACATTCTTCTTGGTAGCCCTTACCTCGGCTAGGCGAGTGAGTGAGCTTCAGGCCCTGGTCTGTGATAGGCCTTACACTCGCTTTTATAGGAACAGGGTAGTCCTTAGGACTCATCTAAAGCTCCTCCCCAAAGTTGTCGTCTCCTTCCACCTTAATCAAGAGGTGGTTCTTCCAACATTCTTCCCTAGGCCTCATGCAAGCCAGGCTGAAGCAGTTCTGCATACCCTGGACTGTAGGAGGGCCTTATCCTTCTACCTTGACCGTACGCAGGGGCATAGAAGGGCTACTCAGCTCTTCGTATCTTTTGACCCTAATAAGTTGGGGTTGGCTGTGTCCAAGCGTACCTTGTCCATCTGGGTTGCTGACTGTATCACCTGGGCTTATAGGGCGGCTGACCTTCCTTTGCAGGGTCGGGTCACGGCTCACCGTGTTAGGGCAATGGCTGCCTCAGTGGCTCATCTTCGCTCTGTGCCCTTGGTAGACATCTGCAGGGCTGCAACTTGGTCTTCAAGCCAGACGTTTGCGGCCCATTACTGTCTGGAGAGGGAGTCCCGTAGGGACAGTGCTTTTGGCCAAGCAGTACTCCGGAATCTCTTTGAGGTTTAGGCAACTGCTGCCCTCCTGCCCTCTGTTGGGCTACCAGTGGAGGTTGTGTCATTGGAAAGCCTTTCTTTGCAGCTGGGACTAGAGGGAGTCCTCTTGTTCAGCCTGGGTTCCTTGGTAGCCCAGAGCTAGGGAGTCACCCATATGTGAGGACTGACTTCCTGCTTGGTCCTGGAGAAAGAGTAGTTACTCACCTGTAACAGGTGTTCTCCAGGAGCAGCAGGAATCAGTCCTCACAACCCTCCCTCCTCCCCTTGGAGTTGCAGTTGTACATAGTTTATTTTTCATTTTTGTGTGCTGTTCTTAGCTATGTCATTTGACTGAGGTAAGATGGCACCTTTAGTCGGGAAGGGAACCGCGCATGCGTGCCTGCATTCCCAAAGGCTTTCATAGAAAGCTGGGGAAATGCTCCGCTGGGGCTTCATCGGCGTCGATGACACCCATATGTGAGGACTGATTCCTGCTGCTCCTGGAGAACACCTGTTACAGGTGAGTAACTACTCTTTCTGTGTTTCTACATGGCAGGTAGCAGTGCATTACTCTAGGCCCCATCAACCTCATCATTCACTTAGCAGCATTCACCTCCCTTTCATAGAACTACCTAACTTTATGGGGACAATCTTTCCATCCTGGATCATTCGTATCATTCTGACTTCCCATTTACCAAACTGTCCATACCAATCTATCACTAATGAATTCCCCTTACACCTCATTCACACACCTTTCACTACCATCTGCTTCATCCAGGTTCTATCCAGAATCAGTCTAAATCACACAGAGCAGGGAGTTATGTCCATTGGGGGTCGAACAGCGCTCCGTCCAATGTTGTTTCTTCATGACTGGAAGCCCAAATCTCAATTTCACCACACAAGAGTTATTTCCTGCTCCACATCTAAGGATAAATCTGTCCAAGTAGTCAAAATCAGACTTAATCAAGCTGTCCATCATCCTTCGTAACAGACAAACTCTGCTACTTCCAGATCACAGGTTCACTGCATTTTATCCTGATCTAGAAGTTCTTGGAAATTATCCAGATCTGTGCACCAGGTGGTTCTATGATTTTTTTGTTATTTTCAACCTTGCAGGTAAAAAAGTCTGTATTTTGCTCCGATATCCTTCAATGATTCTCTCATTATCAGAAACCGCTTCCTTCTATGAACATTTGTTTGGGCTAGATCTGCCACAAAGAGGATCTTCCGACCTTATGATAGCAATGAAGTTTTACTTTTGGCCACATTGAAAGTTTGTAAAACTTGGGAATATTGTAACAGCTTGGCTACTATTGGCTATGGCCCCTTACTGGAATCTACGGGATGGGATGGAACTCTATGTACCCTTTCAATCTCTTGGGTGGGGGGCGGGGAGTGGAAATCATTTCCTAGTATCTCTGGAATAAAGGTTGCTAGATATCTCAACATATCTGTACCTTACGACCCCTCTGGGGCACTCAATATTCTGATATTATTCCTTCTGTTTGAATTCACAAAGTCTTCCAAATCATTCTGCAACTGGACTGTGGCCACTATATACCACTGTATTTGTGGTGTAACTTGCTCTAATTGCCTTTTCTGTGAGTTTGCTAACCTTGTACTTAATAATTCCAATTTTCCCTGGATTCATTTGCTTGCTTCGATTTAAAAGCACTTACGTTCCTTTAACTCAAGGATCGCCTGAAGAGTAGGGTCAGAGTCAGCAACTTTCTCCGGTGCCGACATTTTTTCTTGCATGGGTGGATTGGTCGTGCCCCATTTCAAGCCAGAGGAGTCCGCTTATTGTAATTCTACCTTTGATCCTTTATTTGTAGCCATTCCAATGTTGGATAGGGTCCTGAAGGTTGATTTTGGTGAGTGCTGCTGACAGTTTTGCATCAAATAGACCTCATTCACCAGGAACTCTTGGGCCATGCATCTGCTCCATTCGGGCTCCACAATGCCCCTAGTTTTACTGTTTTTGAGGCTATATATTGAATAAAGTTAAATGATTTGTGCCCTTGAGTCAGTGCTTTCTCCTAGTGACCCAAAAGCCCCTGGGTTTTCTTGGCAAGATGGGACTGGAAGCAGATTGCCAGGTCTTTCTTTTGAGGCAATGGAGTGTAAAGTGACTTGCCCAAGGCCTCAAAGAGTGCCAGTAGGAAGCAAACCCTGATATCTTGGTCTGCAGGTCACTGCTCTAACCACTAGGCTACTCCCCCACTCCGAGTAGAGCTAAATTTCCACTTTCTTTCCTTTGATACATCTCTTTGGATGGCATCACCAGCTTGTATGACTGATTTATCTTGTTCACAGAGCACACCAGTTACACGTAAGCAGCTTAAAGTGGTGGAAAACTAGAGAGGTATGATCTCATCTATGCAAACTGGATAGACTAGTTGGTCTTTGTGCTATCATTCGTTGTGTTATGCTGACTGGACTGGGAGCAACGGAACAACTTTTGCATGATTCCTGGAGAAAGGAAGAGGTCATACAGCTTGACATTATTAAGTAATAGCATGGCTTTGAAATACTCTTGAATAAAAAGGGAGGGGGGCGTTGAGGTTGTCTAGCTTGGAGCAGCAGCCTGCTCACACCTTCCTGATTTTGTGCATGTGTATACTAACATCTTCATATAGAACCATCCCACACTCACAATACTGCATTCCTCTACTATATACACCAATCTACCTTCTCCACCCCCCCTCCATTACCCATCCTGCATCAATACAACTTAAATCCTATCACCACCACACAAACACCAAGTAAATTACCCCAACGACACACCCATATCAAAGGGAACAAATCTCAAAAACACTCTAAAACCAAAGCAAAGAACACTATTGGATCTCAAATACAACTCACACGAACCACACACCAAGAACATCACACATGTAACATTATCCTTATTAATGCTAGGTCAATAAGGAATAAAACGCATATTATCCACAACATTCTAACTGACGAACAACCAGATATCCTATGCATAACAGAAACATGGCTCACTGACTCAGACTCTGCAACAATGAACCAAATACAGAAGCCCGGATACCAACTATACAACTGCCCACGCATCAACAGAAGAGGAGGCGGAGTCCTTATAGCAGCCAAAACCAGCCTTCAACTCACAACCACATCTACGGTCACAAATCCAGATCTTGACCTACTTAAAGTCGAGAGCATGGCATTATCCATCTGCCTAATCTATCGACCTCCCTCACCACAGCACGAAACACTAGCCACAGCACTAGAAACCATCACATCCACACAAAGCAAAAAATTCCAGATCATCCTCGGAGATTTGAACCTAGCATCAATTCCTCCGTCCCACACGGACTCCTTCTATGAAGCCATCGACCAATTGGGTTTCCAACAAATAATAAGCAACCCCACACACGATAGAGGAAACATCCTAGATATGATTTTCATACCCAGAAATCCACAACAAAGCAATGAACCACCTATAATAAACATAACTCAAGTACCATGGTCAGACCACCACCAAATCAACTGTAAACTTAAACTACAGTGCCAACCCAAAAACTCAAAGGAGATGAGAATGACCAACCCCATTAGGAAATTCAGCAAACTCAACGAGGAACACCTCATAAGCACCATTGCATCCCACATAAACCTAGAGTCCACAGACCTAGACGAACTAACTAACAGATGGAACACACACATCCAAAATACATCTAACCCAACTCTGAAACACACATCAAACCCACATAAGATCAACTCGGAACCCTGGTACACAGGAACTCTAATAAAATCAAAAAGGGAGCTCCGTAAAATAGAGAGAAAATGGAGACAAACCAAATCCTCCGATCTCAAAACTAAATACATGGCCCATCTCGCAAAATACAAAGATGACGTGAACAATGCAAAAAAATTACATCACACCAACATCCTAAACAAGGCAATCAATCGCCCACGAGAGTTATTTGAACTAGTCAAATCACTAACCAAAACCGACCAAAATGCCAACCTCAACAAATCCATCAAGGTCCAAACACTGGCAAACCACTACGCGACCAAACTGACGGCCCCTGGTCCTCCACCCCCCCCACCAACACCACAAATCAGAAGAGAGAACAACACAACGCAAAACCAGTTATGGGAGCACTTCCACAAAATAGGAACCAAGCAAATCACAGCCATTGTCACAAGCCTGAAAAGCACCACCTCCCCACTAGATCCCTGTCCTGCATCCTGGATCAAGGCAGTGAAACAAGACATAGCACCTCACATAGCACACATAGTTAACCTATCCCTACAACAAGGAATCATGCCCTCAGAACTAAAGAAATCAGTCATTAGACCGATCCTAAAAAACACTACACTCAACGGAGAAGACCCAGCCTCCTACCGTCCCATATCAAGTATCTCATTCCTGGCAAAGATCATAGAAAAAACGGTCCTTCTACAACTCCAAGACCATCTGACTGACAGTGCTCCTCTTGATGACCAGCAATATGGCTTCAGGCAACATCATGGAGTTGAAACCCTGTTACTAGTTCTACTTAACAACCTCCTAAAGGGCCTTGAAAACAAAAAGAAAATGTACATTCTTGTATTCATTGACATCTCAGCTGCCTTTGATACAGTTAATCATGGGACCCTCATAAATAGGATAAAATCAATAGGAATAACAGGAACCCCACTAAAATGGTTCTCATCCTACATCTCAAATCGAACACAACAGGTTCAATTCAACGGAGAAAAAGCAGAATCTTTCTCACAAACACAGGGAATCCCCCAAGGCTCTGCTCTCTCAGCACTTCTGTTTAACATATATATGCAGCCACTATGCAAAATTTTCTCACGGCACGAAATTAATTACCACATCTATGCCGATGATATCATGCTATACACACAACTAGACACTAAAAACCCAGACTACAACCCACTGGAGACATGTATCGGAGAGATGCAAGACTGGTTACAACAAAGTAGTATGTCAATTAATCACAAAAAAACCGAAGTAATGTATATCTCCAAAGAACCGAATTTTGACCCTCCCACATCAATAACACTATGTAACAACACTTACCAAACAAAAAAAGAAATAAAGTATCTAGGAGTCACATTTGACTGTGACCTAAAGATGGAAAAACACCTCCGAAAGACCAACAGAGCAGTTTTCCACAAGCTTAGAGTGCTCCAACCCATTCGGAATATTATTGATCCCCAAGACTTCAGAACAGTGGCCCAAGCACTCATCATGCCACATTTTGACTACTGCAACGCCATCCTACAAGGTTTACCTAAAAAAAACCTAAACATATTACAAATGGCACAAAATGTAGCTGCCAGGGTCATAATGAAGAAAAATCTAAGTGACCACATCACACCAGTACTAATTCAATTACACTGGCTACCCATAACAGCTCGCACAAAATACAAAATACTAACAACCACCTTCAAACTCATCCACAACTTAGCACCTTCCTTCCTCAACAACCTAGTAAGATTGCAACCTCCTACCCGAAACAGAAGAACCCACAATTCCAACATCCTTCACACTCCAACAGATATAAGATCTGCCAAAGCTAACACCAGCCACAGGGCTTTCTCATATGCGGTGCCAACACTGTGGAACCAACTCCCACCAGAACTACGAGCTAGCAATGACCTTCTAGACTTCAGAAAGAAACTCAAAACGCACATTTTCCAATCACATTTCAACCTGAACTAAACCCACAGATGGAGCAGCCCCTGACCACTGTGTCCAAGAAGATTATCCTGTATATATGTATTTATGTATATATGTAAATGAACTCCCCCATAGCTAAGAAGTGTTAACTCTGTATGATGTGCTTTTCTGACAATCTGTATGTAAACAAAATTTGTACCTGCCTTGATTCGGCAGTTTCACAATGGTAATCCTACCCGCCTCTGATCGCTGGAAGGAGCGGGCTACAAATGCTTGCTAAATAAATAAAATAAAATAAACTTAGTTCTCTCCTAGATTTAATAAGAGCAATGGATTTATTTAATTCCTGTAGAATTACAGTTGCATAGTGCATTCCTTGTATTAACCAACCAGGTACTTTTTATGAGAGGGCAGACTGTTCTTTCTGGCATAAGCAAGAAAGAGATGCATACGGTACATGGAAGAAGAGGGCAGTACTTATGGCACAAGAGAGAGCAATCCATTCCCAGAAATGAAAGGACATAGATGGACCTCAATGATTTTTTTTCACATAACTTTGAAATGTTACTAGATTTTTTACTAAATTGATGATGTTTCTTTTTGTATCTGCCATATCCTTTTCCTTAAATAGACACACTTTGACCATGTTTTCCAGTGTTAGGAAAATCAGACTCACCTTGGTATTTATACAAGCCAGCCAGTATGAGTGTGATATATTTATTTTATTAATTTATAGCCCATCTATTTAGCAATCCTAGGCAGATATCTGGCAAGAAATAAGTAAAATACAAATCATATACATGACAAATGAGCACAAACAATAAATAGCGATGACCCTAAAATATAATATCAAACCTTTTTTATTTATGTTATTAATTTATATTTTGATTAATGTAATGAGTAATTCTAGGTAAAAAATATTGATGATATTGTTACATGTAGAAAGTGATAGCCATATTTAACACCATATAAAAAGGAGCCTGATCCAGGTAGGGGCAGGTCCATGCTGCCCAGACGTCCCTGGACAGGACAGGCTCCGATGTACCTGATTCTGCACTGTGGGAGCTAGACATTCCCACGGAATGCAGGATCGGGCAACGGGACGGCCAGACGTGTCCCTGTAGCAGCCGCAGGGACGTCCTGGAGGCAGCATGTCCAGATCCCCTGCTCCCGCTGGTGCATCGACAGCCTGATGCCCCCCCAATCGGTTTTCCTGCCGCCTGACCCTTGGCGGGTCTGCCGGGGCAGGGATCGGGTGGTGGGTCAGTACCTGCAGTGGCTCCACTGTGTTGGGAGTGCCCGGTGCTTATGCCACTACCGAGGTGGAATAGGCTGTGTGTCCCCTTGGTGCTCCCCAGACATACAGGACCATGACCTGAATTGACCCTGTATGTCCGGGTGCCTGGCCCACCCATGCACCACCCATGTGCCGCTCCCTTCTCTATCTCTCCGCACAGAGCCTCTGTGCATGCGGGGAGTCTGTGTCTCTGAATTCGGGCAGGGCGGCTAGCGGAGCTGCACATCCCACTAGAATGTACAGCCCCACAAGTCGCCTTACAGAATTGGGCCCATAATGGGGCAAACGGTTAACCTGTGCTGTTTGCAGCTACTGTAGGTCACACAGTTTAACTGTTAGCTCAGCTTAGTAAGCATACCCCAATATATACTAATCTGAAGAACAGTCTTCTCTAGCTGAGAGATAGAAGGATTAATGGATTAAGACAGAGAAGGACCAGTGCAAGTAGAATGAGAGAGAGAGAAAGATTGATTTTTTCTGTTTCAATATTTTTCCCTACATCCAGGAACATTAGCAAAGTTTCCAGAAAAGTTAATGCCACTAGCACTGCTGTTGTTGTACCTGCCATGAATAATACCACCATGTACTTGTTAATCATTACATTGTGCCTTTTCCTGTTCCCTCAAAGTTGGATTCTGCCAAGAAAACATGGGTAATCACAGCCTAGGTAATAATACAAAGTTCAGCATTGTATGTCTGTGTTTACATGTATGCATAGGCACATCGTTCTTCATGCTGTGTTAGAGGAAAGCTAACAAAGTGCATACTGTTTTTCATCCTTGCTGTTTATTGCACAGCATGTGAAACAGTTTCATCTTGTTATGCAAAACTACACCATAATGTTGCTCTGCAAGCAGGGGAAATTGAGTCCATTCTACTGAATTTCCACATCCAAAGAGATTTGTCTCACGAGAATATTTTATTTTTGTTTTCTTTATTTTTCTTGGGGATTTTATTATAGGACTTCTGTTCACCACAGAACACGAATCACTACTCCTTGAAAAGGTATTATATTTGCCTTTTAATATCACTCCTGTATACGTCACTGCACTATGGTCTCAATTATGTCAGAGAGTAATGCTAGCAAGTATTTATGCTATCTGACTTTGTGTAGAACTAATGTAGTGTGCTACACTATTAGCCAATGCATCTACAAAATTTGTTATTAAATTGGTGGTGGCCAATACTGCTGCAATAGGTAGCACTCAAACAATTGAAGGAATACTGTAGCAACCCATCAGGATAACCTATGGATAAGAAAATGGTAATATCAAAACAGAAAATTATTGCAGAAGAAGTCCAGACAGCTTAGCTAGTCTGTACGGATGGACAGTTCTGCAGTTCCTTCTGTTCCCTTAGAGATCCTCTGTGCTTTTCCCATGCTTTCTTGTCCATCCATCTACCACTCTTTCTGTAAAAAAAATATTTTTCATCCTAAGTCACTTGTTTCGAAACCTCCTTTCTTTTGAAAGAAGCTCACCTATTACGCATTTATTATTTATTAATTTATTTGTTTATTAATTTGAGGTAACACCTTTCAAAAAAAATGGTTGACAGGAAACAAACCAGTCAGCCAGAGGAACAGAACTGAGGATAGATGCATAGTCAAAGTAGAGGAAACCAAATGTTAGAGATTTACAGGTCAGGTAAGGATGGAAAACACTGTTGAGTGCTCTGTCCACACAGACCTCCACAGAAACTTTAGCCATTTTAGTGCATTTTTAATGCCATTTATTCAGACTGGTCTTGAATGAAGAAGGTTGATAGATACCTAGGGCAGCCTGAGAGAATAACTCTAAAGATTAAAATGAGAACTCTTAGCTTAATTCTGACTATTAGTGGTTGCCATTGTTTATCACCAAAGGGATTACTTGGTCAGATGTGTATGCACTGCAGAGCAGTTTAACAACTGTGATCTGATTAACATGTAAATGCTTCAGCAATGTCAAAGAAATGCCAATAGTCCAGTTGGAGAGGACTAACTCATGAAGCATATGGAGGTTCATGTTCTCTGCAAATGGATTAAGACAACAAATGAACATGAGAAAGAAAAAAGATTTCTTTATTACAGTTCTAGAAACATAGAAACATGACGACAGAAAAAGCCCACATGGCCTATCTTGTCTGCCCTTCCATATCAACCACTACAACAGTCCCCTTTTTTACTTAAGAGATCCTCTGTGTTTGTCCCATGCTTTTTTGAATTCAGATACTGTTCTCATCTCTACCACCTCCACTGGGAGACTATTCCACGCTTCTACCACTCTTTCCGTAAAGAAATATTTCCGCATATCACTTTTGAATCTATCCCCTTTCACCCTTATCCTATGTCCCCTCGTAGCAGAGCTTGCTTTCAATTAAAAGAGTCTCTCCTCCTGTGCATTTATGCCATGGAGGTATTTAAACGTCTCAATCATATCACCTCTATCCCTCCTTTCCTCTGAAGTATACATATTAAGCTCCTTTAGTCTGTCCTCATATGCTTTGTAATGAAGACCACTAACCATTTTAGTAGCAACCCTCTTTACCAACTCCAACCTATTTATAACCTTTTGAAGGTGCGGTCTCCAGAATTGCACACAATACTCCAAATGAGGTCGCACCAAAGACTTAAACAGAGGCACTATCATCTCCTTTCTTCCGCTGGCCATTCCTCTGCCTATATACCCAAGCATCATTCTAGCTTTCGCTGTTGCCTTTTTTACTTGTTTAGCTACTTTTAAATCATCAGACACAATCACACCTAGGTCCCGCTCTTCTTTTGTGGACAGAAGAATTTCACGCCCTATACTATATCACTCCCTTGGATTTCTGCAGCCTAAATGCATGACTTTGCATTTTTAACATTAAGGGGTATGTTTACTAAACTGCGGTAATGTTACATAACGCGCGTTATGTAACGTTAACGATCGTTAAGTTACGTTAACACGCGTTATGAGACGTTAACAATCGTTAATGTCTCATAACGCGCGTTAACGTAACTTAACGATTGTAAAGTTCCGCGGTGCGGTAAAACACCGCAGAAGGTGGAGAGAGGGCGGAGAGAAGGGGTCAATGGGCAGAGTGTGGGCTGGGAGAGGCCCCTTTCACACCAACGTGCTGATCTGAAGAGCTGAATACTAACGCGATTGAAAACCTGCCGTTAGATGCACATTTTCAGGGGAGAGAAACCATTTAAGTGTCAGCAAGGTACAGCATAGGCAGGGAAACCTACAAAAAGTGATACGTGTGATACATGTGCACAGAATAAAAGGGCAGATAAACATTGAAAATGACCTCAACAAACTGGAAAAATACCTAACCAAGCTGGCCAATAGTGGGAAACAGCAAAAAACACTACCGAGAAAGCTCCCAAAAAATATATTAATTGTGGAAGGGTCTATGCTCTGTCCCCTGAAAAGGTGAATGATCCCACAGTGAAATAGCGCTGATCAGGGCTGTCCCTTGTTATTGGACAGGTGTCCTATGGCGTGCACATGTTGCGCACAGCAGGGTGGGCATGTTGGAACGGGCAACTGGACAGATGCTGGAAAAGGGGATACAGAAGGCCGCAGGCGGCACATGCTGTGGTGCAGCTGGGCCACAGTGTGGACTAGGGTGATGCCTAGGTGGCCCATATGAATGCTGAAACAGCAGAGCAGCCAGACAGCAACTGATGAAGGCCCAACATGGGCACGACTGTGTTTCCCACAGTGTCACGGGGGTAGTACCCAGCAGCTACCCCCAAGGGCACAGGCGGTGCTGGGGGGAAGCGTGAACGTCTATGCAGGCACCCCTACCCCAGAACCCGCACCATAGGCAGCCGCCTACCCGCACACTGGATGGCCTGAGACTGCGCACCACCAGTACCACCAGCAGAAGGGCATGGCAGCATGGTGGCGGAGGGGTGCTGGTGGCGGAGGGGGCAGTGGCAGCTGGCCGCAGCAGACCATGGCCTAGCCCCATTTAGGTGGGTGCCATGAACTGCAACAGACAGGCTCCGTCTGACAAACAGTCATGGTATCTCCAGTGAATAGAACTGTCCCTGTGGCAACACGGTGGTGCAGTACGCACAGCCAGTGTGCTCAGGAGCAGAAGGTCACAGGTTCAAGTCCCAGCTGTGGTACCTGCCAACCCTGTCCCCATATTTTACCCAGTAATAAACCGTGGTAAGACAGAACCTTTATTGCAGATAACAGAAACATGCCTGGGACACCTACATTTTACCCTACAGAGCACAGACACCCTAAACAGGCGCAGTACCTAAAGCAGAGTCTCCCAAATGCAGTCCTGGAGGGTCAAACACCATTCAGGTACCATGCTGTCGCTAATAAAGATGCCTGTGCTGCATTTCTATGCGCCGCCCCCATGGTATGCAGATATCTGCCATGCATATTCATGAGGGACAGCATGAAAACCCAAACAGTGTGTGGCCCACCAGGACCGGAGTTGGGAACCCCTGCCCTAGAGCAGCGGTCAACAGGGGCAGAAACACCCGCACCCACAGGCCCCATTAACCGAAGCCTCCAGGAGAGGCAGGATGTTGGGCCCTGCGTGCATCTCCCAATACTAGCACTTGCATATCTTAGGAATGCCACCCTAAATCTGGGAATACGGTACACAGCTATCAAAAGGTTGCTATGATTACTGGCAGATAGCAATTCCAAAGTTAAGTACAAATTTCTGAGTGAGCTGTATCATAGCAACCTTTCTGATATCTGTGGTGTGTGCTACAGGCATTGTGTCTGACAGTGTTTACCACCCTGGGGAGTGACCCCAACAGTATTGCGTACCATAGCCATGCCTGCATTGTGCCCAGGACTGGTGCGGTGGCCAGGGCTGCCAAACAACTCTATAGTTGCACAATGCTGGCATAGGTGTGGGGAGTGTCTGTCTATCCAGTGTGTGGTGGCTGCAAACACCCTCCACAGCCCACACTGCTAGCACTGTTGCCTGTATTGGCCTGGCAATGTGCATAATGAGAAGCAAGGTACCGTGGGAATAGCCTGGATAGGGTGGCCTGGCCTGGATTCATCTTTACAGAGCATAGGGCAATGGCTGGGACATTGTCGTGCCTGGCCACCACCTGCACGGACAGGGTGGCCTCAGCATGTCCTGCTGGCAGGTCACTCTCACCCTGACTGTGCAGTGACCACGGCATGGCTGGGTTCCCCCATAGGTGCTATACAGTGTTTCTCGTAAGGGATATATATGGGTTCTGTTATCTGGGGCTCAATCACTGACTTATCTGCTTGGTGGGTGTGCGCACATCCCCTCCAGGAACATGCACTATGGACTAGCTAGCAGAATGTCTGCAGTTAGTATGTGTGTGGCTGGAACACCTTGCAGGGTGCAGCGGCTGGTGACTCACTGTGCTTGCTGCTGGAGAATGTCAGATGGTGGTGGGGGGCAGCTGTGCATTTCCAGGGTGACTGCCATTGCCCTATTTATGGATGCGTACAGATCTGCATTGACTGCCCTGTAGGGTGTCCTACCACCAGCCGGACTGTGGTTGATGGTCCCCTCTACTGTCACCATTGCAGGGGGGTACATTGTGGATCTGTTGGTGGGAGATTCCATCCCCAACCCTGAGCCACAGAGGGAGGGTGGGTGGGTGGGGGGGGGGTACGTAATCCGCCTGTGGGTCCAACCACCCCCTTCACCTAAATCATGTGACCATGGAACCCACACAGGGTATGCACTATTCTGGGTGCATCATAGTCCACAAGGGCTAGATGTGAAATTCAGATGGACACAGGCATATCCTAGGTGTGTCTGCAAGGACCACCTATCACACACTGGCACTGATGGAGACCTGCAGAATAGCCTATCTCAGCAAAGCCAGGTGCTGCGGAAATGGTTCTGGGCACCCCACCTCACCCTCAGGGTGAGCTCAGGACCCGCACACTGTGAGGGTCTGTAGCTACTCTGTGCCAGTAACACACACAGTCGGTACCCCCTACCAGGCTGAGGTGCTGTGGGGGTGCACATGGTTAGTACCCCTTACCAGGCTGAGGTGCTGGGGGGGTGCATACCCCATCTTGTGGTCATCTATAGACTGCTGATCTGCATGTGCAGTGCACCATGGGTATGGGTGGGTTAACCCAAATCCTGGTATCCACAGCAGACAGTTTGTGTGGTGACCTGATGTCCTTCAGTAGCCAGGCAGGGGTTTGTTAGTAGCACTGGAGATGTAGCCCACTAGTTACTTCACTGCCTGTGGGGCCAGAGGTCATGGGTTTGATCCCACAGTGGGGTTATTTGGTAGGGCTGTCTGCGGCATTTTCGTTTTTTAATTTAAATTGGTTCTGCCAGCACAGACACCCTCACAGTGCTGTCTCCTTACGGTGCCTCATCAGGTGCCCTATAAAGCGCCCTCTAGGGCACCCTGTAAAGCGCCCTATAAGGCATCTTATGAGGTGCCCCATAGGGAACATTATAGGTTGTCTTGGTGGACAGTGCACTTAATAATGTGCCCTCTGGAGTACCTTATAGGGCGCCTTATGCGGCACCTTAGGTTACGGCCCTGTGAGGGTGTGTTTGCTGGCAGCACTAATTAAATTTACAAAACAATATGCTTCAGACAGCACTGATTTAAAGTAAAAGCTAATGTCTCAGCCAGCTTTACTCATTGGACCCACAGGGGGATTGAACTCACATCCCCTGCATCATCAGTCAGTGTATTAACCATTGTGCTACAGCTCTCGACACCTTGTTAGATACCTTATCATACGCCTTATGGGCGCCGTACAGGGCGCCTTGCGTGGCACTTTACATGGCACTTTGTAACGCTCGTTCTCTATGGCGCCTTCTAACGCACGTTATCTGCAACGATGTACCGCCCATATCCTTATTTGGTCATTTCTGTTTCTACCGCGGATTCTAACACGAATGACACTACTGCAGTTTAGTAAACATACCCCTAAATCTCAGCTGCCAAATTCTAGACAATTCTTCAAGCTTAGCTAGATTCCGCATGTGTGTCTACTCTATTACAGATTTTGGTATCATCCACAAAGATGCAAACCTTACCTGACAGACCTTCCGCTATATCATCAACAAAAGTATTAAAAAGAATCGGACCAAGGACAGATCCCTGGAGCACACCATTGGTAACCTCCTTCTCCTCAAAGTGAGCTCCATTTACCTGTACCCTTTGCCGCCTCCCACTCAACCAATTTCTAACCCAAGCAGTAATTTTAGGATCCATTCCTAGGGTACTCAGTTTGTTTATAAGTCACCTGTGCAGAACGGTGTCAGAGGCTTTACTGAAATCTAAATACACCACATCTAGGGCTTTCCCTCGATCCAACTCCCTGGTCACCCAATTAAAAAAAATCAATCAGATCTGTCTGACAAGACCGGCGTCTGGTGAATCCATGGATCCAGTAATCCGTTGGACTCCAGAAACCTCACTATTTTCTCTTTCAGCAGTGTTTCCAAAAATTTACTCACCACAGAGGTTAGACTAACTGGCCTGTAGTTTTCAACCACATGCTTACTTCCGCTTTTGTGTAAAGGGACCACATGTGCCTCTCTCCAGTCCTCTGGCACCACTCCCGACTCCAAAGAGATATTGAAAAGGTCAGTCAGTGGAACTGCTAGAATGTCCCCAAGTTTCCTCAGTATTCTAGGGTGTATCCCATCTGGTCCCATCGCTTTGTCTACTTTAAGTTTAGATAGTTTCTCATGAACACAGTCTTCTGAAAATTGTTCAAGATGCCCCTCGCTTCTGTTCCTGTTTGTGGGTGTTTTCTGAGGTCCTGCTTCTGGTTCTTCATCTGTGAACACAGAACAGAAATATTTGTTAAGCAATTCTGCTTTATCCTCATCAGTTTCTACATATTCCTCCCCCTCACCTCCCCTTAGGGCCCAATATTCAAAAGAAGCTGGGCTCCTACATTTAGGCTCTTAAATTTGTACCCTATTTTCAGCAACCCTTAGGAGGAATTTTCAGCTGAAAAGTTAGGCTTCTATTTAGGAGCTTAACATTTATGCTTGTAAATTTTAGTCTGCCATTTATTTGCCCAGATTTAAGAGCCTAATTTTGATGCCTAGATCTGAAAATCGGTGCTAAGCTCCTGACATTTTTCCCCATCCTAAATCATTAGCACTTAACTTTTTTTCCCATCCTAAATCTGCCCCCACCGCCACCCACTTTTTATGCTCCTAAATTTAGGAATTTATTGAAATTTTTTAAAGTAAAAAATAGGCATTCAGCCTCAGTAAATTTTCAGAGAGGCCAATTTAGGAGCATAACTCAAAATCAGGAGCATAAAGCCTTTGACTATCCAGCCCTTGGTGTCCAAAATGACTCCCAAAACTTAAACTGTCTCTAATGAGGACCTGAAAACCAAAGATAGTGGAAGGTAAGGGCTGGAAAAGATTTTGCCCTTCTTATCCAGGGAGTCTTACTTACATCTTTACTAAAGGTTTCACACACATTAATAAAATTAATGTGTGTTAAGTGTCTACTGCCCTTTTATTTATATGGGGACAATGTCACATAATGTGCATTAACTTCATCAATGCACGTTAACCTTTAGTGAACATGTCCCTTAGATTTTTCAGGGTTTAACTTAAGCCTGTAGTCTAATAGTTTGCAGAAATATATAAACATGCATTGAGGATGTGAACATTTGAATTGTAGGGGATTAGCAGACATGACTATCTGAATATCATCAGCATAATGGTATCTTCTGATGCAATTAATATTAGATTAGAGTAGCCAGGGGAGAAAGAAAAAATGTTAAAAAGGGTAGTGACCAGTAGTTTTTCTTGTGGGACCCCACATGTAAAAGGCAGTGGGTCATACGGCAATGGCTTCCAAACAACTGTGAAATAACAGCCTGAGAGGTAAGCTCCTTCTTGGATTTCTAACTCTAGCAATGAAAAGAGCATGATAGACTAAATTAAAAACTTTAGATGTGTCCAGGAGTACCAGAATCACTACACCGGTCAAGATTCAAGAAGTACTTATACTGGTTATAGCAACAGGCTAAAACCCAGGGAATCCAGCGTTCAAATCACATGGGCACTCCTTGTGACTTTAGTCAGGGCAGTTTGCCCTCGCTGCCTCAAGTATAAACTTAAAGCTAGATTTACTAAAGCATTAGCACCATTAATATGCATTATAAGTAGAGAGGTCCCATTGTATAAAATGGGACCTGTGATATATATATTTATTTATTTAATAGGTTTTATATGCCGACTATCTACAATTCAAGACGGTTTACAAGGAACACAACATGAAGCAGCGAAGTGCAGACAATGAATAATTCCAGGAGTCAATTTACAGGGTCCCAGCCAGTTTATTTGCACAAGGCCCTGTTAGTCAAAGCTTCAATAAGGACTGAGAAACATTCTTACAGAGACATATTCATTTATACCTTTCTCTCCAGTTTGATACATGCAAACTCTCTATTGGTTCCAACGCCCCCTGCACCTGTCCAATCAGAGATCCCTCCTGGGCCTAGCACCCAGCTCCCTCCTCTAGGACTGCTCTAACAATGGTGCAGTTTCTAGGTTTGGATACTTCTCTACTGCAAGGTCGTCCTTGGCTCTAGGAATGCAAGTATTGAAACATTTCTATCTTCACACCACAAGAGAATAATGAAAGATTTATGCATTCATGAAAACTTCTTATTAAGCAGTTTAAACAGTTTTCTCAAACTTTTACAGACTTTGGTTCTCTACTGAGATGGGGGATGGAATCAGGGCCTTACTTACAGGCCTTTCACATTTGCAGACTATTATAGGCCATAGCCTGCCACATTCCCCCCTTTGATTATTCTCACCCACTAGTGAGAAAGGGTGAGAATTAAATCACATATTATACTTGCGTAAATGCCTCATCTTGGGGTATTGGGGAATATTGCCACATGGTTAATATTTTCGTAGCTGCCTTCCGTTCTACAGTGCTATCAATAACTGAGGTGATCATGCGTAATGTCACAGGGTGGACCTAGGGCAGCATGAGAGAATGCAGGGCAGTATGATTGATCAAGGAAAAAGTGACAGGATGAATGAAGGAATGCTTGACAGTTGCCAGGGACAACGAAAGCACACGTGCCCAGAGCCTAGAGAGACACGCCCCGGGAGTAAGGCACGGGACTCTGCTTCACCTAATGAAGCGCAGCTGAAGAAAGGTGGAGTCAGAAAATACAGAGATAAAACGGACTACCAAACATTCAGTGGTAGGCTACCTTGGAGAGAGAGGCTACCTTCGAGTGGGAGGCAAGCTTGGAGAGAGAGGCAAGCTTGGAGAGACAGGCAAGCTTGGAGAGAGAGACAGCCTTGGAGAGAGAGGCGTTCTTACAGGCAGTCTTGGAGAGAGGAGCCGAGTAGGCAATCCTGGAGAGAAGAATTGTGGAAAGAGTCCAGAGACCTGTGTGGCTCTGAGAGAAGGCAAGTGAAGTATAAGAAAGCTGCAACAGCAGATACAGGGGAAAAGAAGGGATATAAGGGATATTCGCCCTTTAAAAGGGAAGAGTCTTGGAGGCATAAAAATACCCTTAAAAAGCCTGGACATTCAGAGGCTGATAGCAAGTTTTCTCCTGTTTATAAAAGTATTAAAAGAAGGGAGTTTCACCTACCGAGAGAAGCAGAAGAAATCCCTTATTACAGTGAACTCTTAGCTCCAAGAGAAACGCCGTTACACAGTTTGCAATCGGGTACAGCTGAGCCGGGAGAGCTGAGGCAGACCCAGCAGGGAGCGTATCACAATTACTCAGCTAGCAAGCTAAACAGAGACCTGAGCTATCCACTGAAGCACCAACGGGGGCAGGGTTCTAGAAAACAGCATACAGAGTTTGGTGACCTTCCCCAGGGAAACAGTGCTACTCAGAGAAAGTGGAACTTCCTAACTAACGAGGCAAATCTGCCATACTTTTATTCTACATTAGAAGTGGGCAATGCAGATTCCTCCGGACCAGAATTGATGGAATATGAAGATTCTGGTGCATTAGAAGATACAGAATTAATGGAATGTTCTCTTACTACAAAAGAACCTGAATACTCCTTAAGGTAAAGGTTTGTGTAACCTTAATTCCATATGCAGGTAGCAAAGGCTACAAACTCTCTCTCTCTCTCCCTAGCCAAACAGACAAAGTAGGCTGTTTGTTCTTTTCTTTTGTTTGACGTTATATGCTGAAGAAAGCTATTTGTGTTATCCAGTTACTTTATGTTATAAGCCAAGTTAGGCTATTTATTTCTGTTGTTAAAGAAGAAAACCTCAAAGGGACGGGGAATAAAACCCTAAAAGAAGAGAAAGTCTTATGTGTGATTTGTATAGATACAAACACGGCACAACTACCACCCTCATAAGCCAAACCATACCAGCAGTCAAGGCTGGGGCGGATGAGGTGTGACAGTAAGCAAAGGGGTAGGAGACATGAGAGAGACAAGCAAACAGCCAATATAAGTAATACAATAAGCACAAGGGTCTTCATACCCCCTAACCATGAAAATGCTGAACCAAACCACCCATCAAGCTTTAGGCCATGCCAGGTCTGAACAGGCACAAATGTTTGCTTTCTCATTTGGACAGCTATATCTTCAACAACATGCCCATTATTATCAATCTGCAAACAACAATTGCTTAAATGCAATTTTCCACATACTCCACCTTCAGCTGCTAACAAATAATCTAGAGCTAAACGATTCTGATAAATAGCTGTACGCATCTGTGTACTTTGCTTAGCTAAAAGAGTTAGTGCTTTACTGGTTTCATTGGTTATTATTTCAACAACAGCTTGTAGACGTATAATATGATTTATCATATACACAGGAGTACAATATCCCCATGTACCATCTTCCTCCCATGTAGCAGGTCCATAATATGAGATAATTCTCTCAGGTGGCCACTTCTCCTCCCCCCATTTGTCCCATTGGCCTATTTTCAAGGCCTCCCATTTCTGTCGACTTCTGTACACAGGATAACCCAGTTGTTCTCCATGGGATGTAGGCAAAAGGAAAAAGGAAGTTCGTATGGTTCCCAATGCACATGCTCCTCCCCAATAGTGAGGAAGCCTAGCATATGCTCTGGTTCCACAAATCCAGTACAGTCCAGGTGGCGCTTGCCAGGAATTATAAGCTGCTAGATCAGTCCATATGCTGGCAAGATTAGGGAAACGAACTAGAGGGTTGGAGGGCTCTGAAGCGTTGACTCCTGACCACCAAGACATCTTCTTAGTGGTACTGTTGTAGAACTTTTGGTTGAGACAGACCAGCTGTCCAACCTCCATGTTAAACTGTGCTCCTGAGTGAGTAAAACACAAATTACCAACAATGGGGTGGGCCAGTACCCACTCACTAGTAGTGTTATGTAAATCAGTCTGGTTGTAAGGAATAGAATAGTTCACTTCTTGCGCCTCCCAGGGCCATTGGTCTCCCATCTTAGTTCCTCCACAGAAGAGGCAGTCCGAAATGTGGAGACTAGATGCTACTGCTCCAGCAAGTTCAAGGAACAAATTTTGGGAGGTATGAGGAATCTCAAACTCTGCTTTCATGGCCTCATAAAAAGAGTGATGTATTTGATAGGGTGCGGATATATGAGCCTTAGTATTCAACCGTATATGTATGATGGTTCCAGGATCTATGCCTCCTCCTGCTATACGCAATCCAAATCTGTATCCTTGCTTCCACTGGCTAGGGTCAAATATGAGGAGTTGTAGGGGATTGCAGGCACCCTTCTTGCATTTCTTGGGCTCAGGCAATCGTACCCTTGTCAGGCTGCCTCTGCGATTATCTCCATCCCGCCCCATAGGTGGATTAGTCCAAGTAGCAAAAAATACGCATTCCCATTTTGGACAGAAGTAGGCATCTTTAGCTGCCGTGCTGTAGACAGTGGTTGGGGAATTCTTTCCAGTACACCGTCCCCATCCGTAGGCTCCTTCTGGACACATGTATTTATCATCATGATAGTAATCTTGTTCCCATGACCCACACTTGTGGTAGGCATTTCTGTTTATCACATCGCAAGCATCAAAGTCCAAGACAACATATTTTGTGGAGTCTGTGAGTGGGCCCGTTGCATTTATGAGGGCTCCATCCTCATCATTCCAGCGTAGCTCAAGTACATAATAGGAGGGGTTCTGCCGGGGGTTGTAACAAGTCTTACTTTTCCCCTTCGTACAGATATTTAATTTTGTGCCATTATAGATACACCGGCTGACTATACCAGTGCAAGTATAGTAGGAATGGTAAAGTAAAGTCTGAGTGACCTTCTGTCCAGTTCGGGTGGTAGTTATGCAAGCTGCACAAGGGGGTAAGGCAAAAGTCTTTTCCAGAACTCCCAGACTCACCACTCCCACAAGATAATAGTGGAAAAACATTATGATTACAGTCTTTGGAGGTCAACTGGAATATTGGGTATGTTGAGTTTGTAGAGTTTCTTCTTCTTTTCTGTTCTGACTGCCACTCTTGCGTGTTAAGGGTGGGATTGTAGATCCTGAAGATTCTTACAGTGTTGGTTGTCTCCACAATGTGAGTCGCAATGGAGTCTCTGGATCATTTACTGAAGTCCATTGACCAGGTTCAGAAGCAGCTGCTGGCTTCACTCGACTGTAGTGGATCCAGGGTTCAAGTTCTGCGACTTTCACTGCAATTGGAGTTGACAAGATGACAACATAAGGTCCCTTCCAATGCGGCGCCAGCGGGGTCTTTCTCCACTCTTTGATCCACACTGACACTCCTGGCTTGAAGGGATGCAGAGGTTCAGTCAGATTGATGGGCAATCGATCTTGTACCCAGGCATGGAGACTCTGCAAAACAGAACCTAAAGCCATTAGTTCTTGTCTAGTTATTTCAGATCCTATTTGTTTCATATCTCCTTTAATTCCCTGTACAATGGGCAGAGGTCGCCCATACAAAATCTCAAAAGGGGAAACTTCCAAAGACTTGGTTGGGGCAGAGCGTATCCTAAGAAGGGCTATAGGGAGAACCTGGAGCCACTTTAGGTGTGTTTCTTGACAAAGCTTAGACAACTGAGATTTCAGGGTTCTATTCATGCGTTCTACCTTCCCTGAACTCTGAGGTCTATAGGCAGTGTGCAACTTCCATTGTATCTGTAGAGCTCGAGCTAACTGTTGAATTACTTGGGACACAAATGAGGGTCCATTGTCTGACCCTATAGCTAATGGTATTCCAAATCAAGGAATAATCTCATGGAGCAGTATCTCTGTGACTTCTCGAGCTTTCTCTGTTTGGGTGGGACGGGCCTCTACCCACCCAGAAAATGTGCAAACTAGAACCAACAGGTAGTGATATCCGTTTGCTCGTAGCATTTCAGTAAAATCTACTTGAATATCACTCATGGGAGCCACCCCTACCGACTGAACTCTTGGGGGTGGAATGGGACCTTGCCTAGGATTGTTCTTGGCACATGTCAAACACTGCTGTGCCACTGAAACGGACAGGGGTCCTAGTGGTGAAATACAAAAATGGGGTTTTAGGGCTCTCTCCATGGCCGTCTTCCCATAGTGCGTGGCCTGATGGAAAGCATGAACAAAAGCTGGCCCTAATGCTTCAGGAATGACTGTAGGACCTGGAAGGTGTGCTGCCCTCTGGAGGTGGCAACACTATCCAACCTTTTTCTGTTAGGACTTCTCCCTCCTTTCCACAGAAATAATCTAACTCTTTTGTAGTGTATCGGGGAGCTCATGAGCTAAGGGGCACGGGGAACATGGCTGCTTGCACTGGAATGTCTTGGGACACAACTCGTCCAATTGTGGCCGCTTTTTGGGTGGTGGCATCAGCAAATCTATTGCCTCAGGTAACTTCTCCTACTCCTGTCTGGTGACCTCGACTGTGCATGACTGCCACTTGCTTAGGGGCCCATACAGCATCTAATAGTATCAATATCTCGGGCCCATACCTAATGGACTTGCCTCCTGAGGTGATCAACCCTCGCTCTTTATACAAGGCTCCATGTGCGTGTAAAGTCGTAAAAGCATACTTGGAATCTGTGTATACATTTAAACGGAGTCCTTCTCCTAATATCAGTGCTCTAGTGAGAGCTATCAACTCAGCCTTCTGTGATAAAGTTCCTGGGGCCAAAGCTGAGGACTCAACTACCAGATCAAGGGTCACCACTGCGTATCCAGCACAACGATGTCCATTGATGACGAGACTGCTTCCATCCACAAAGAAAGTCTGTTCAGGATCCTCCAAAGGAACATCAGTTAAATCTGGGCGACTTGAAAATACAGTGTCCATAGTTTCTATACAGTCATGATCAGGGGGCCCAGGACCAATTGGAAACAATGTAGCAGGATTCAGAGCTTGACTAACTTTTAACTGTATCTGGGGATTTTCACACAACATGCTCTGATATTTCAACATTCGTGAATTCGTTAGCCAGAAACTTCCTTTGTGTTCCATGAGGGTGAGAACAGAATGGGGTACAGTTACTTGAAGATTTTGTCCTAGAGTGAGCTTGTCTGCTTTGCTCACCAAAAGGGCTGTTGCTGCAACAGCTCTCAAACAAGGGGGCCAACCTCTTGCTACCACATCCAACTGTTTTGACAGATAGGCTACTGGCCGCTGCCAAGATCCAAGAGATTGGGTTAGCACCCCTAAAGCATTTCCTTGTGACTCATGAACATAGAGATGGAAAGTTTTCTGGACATCTGGGAGACCCAGAGCTGGTGATGACATTAGGGCACTTTTCAGAGATCGGAATGCTGCATCCTGTTCTGGTCTCCACTCCAGTGGAGACCTTTCCATTCCTTTGGTAACTTGATAAAATGGTTTTGCTAGCAGCGCAAAATTGGGGATCCATATGCGACAGTATCCTGCGGCACCCCAGGAAGGCTCTCACTTGCCTCCTAGTGATTGGAGTGGGAATACTGCATACAGCTTCTTTACGTTCAGGTCCCAAGCGTCGAATTCTGCTGGACAACTGGAACCCTAGATATTTAACTTCGGTTTGACATAGTTGCGCCTTGGCCCATGAGACTTTGTATCCAGCCTCATTCAAAAGGTAAAGAAGTTCACTGGTGGCTTGTAGACATTCACTTTCTGAGTTGGTGGCTATGAGCAGGTCATCCACATACTGAAGGAGAAGCCTTTGTCCTGGGTTTACTGAGTAACTTGAAAGATCTTGATTCAGGGCAGCACTGAAGAGAGCAGGTGAATTCTTGAATCCTTGAGGTAATCGGGTCCAGGTGAGTTGGCCCCGCCTTCCTGTTGTGGGATCTTGCCATTCAAAAGCAAATAAAAGTTGACTAGTGGGGGCCAGGCGTACACAGAAAAAGGCATCTTTTAGATCCAGGACAGTGAAATGAGTAGCCTCAGCGGGGATCAGTCCCAAGAGAGTATAAGGATTCAGTACTTCTGGGTGTATAGTTCAAACTGCATCATTTACCCGCCTCAGATCTTGTACTGGGCGGTAATCCCCTGTCTCAGGTTTCTTGACTGGGAGAAGAGGGGTATTCCATGGTGATTGGCACTCCTTGAGAAGTCCATACTTCAGCAGTTTCATCAGATGGCAGTGGATTCCTTCAATGGCTGGTCGGGGAAGAGGATACTGCTTCACATGCACTGGTTCCGCTCCTGGCTTGAGGGTGACAATGACAGGAGCTATGTTCTTCGCTAGCCAAGGGGGATTATCTTCTGCCCACACTTCAGGCGGGGCTATGAGGCTGGTGGGTATACAGGAACTGTTTGACTTAATTGGAGGTGTGCTATAGAACCGCCACTCTTCTTCTCGGGGAACAGTCAGCACCATTAATCCAGCAGGCTTTGAGTTCACAGTCATTTTCATTTCTCTCCCTTCAGCAAAGGATATTTGTGCCTGAAGCTTTGCAAGCATATCTCGGCCCAGAAGTGGAATAGGGCACTCAGGCATATACAAGAACTGGTGCGTTATCTTCTGTCCCCCTAGTTCACACATACAGTTCTGCAGGAATGGCTTGGTAGCCCTGTTCCCAGTAGCCCCAACAATAGTGACAGATCGAGAGGAGAGAGGAGCCACTGGCTTTGCCACCACGGAATGTTCAGCTCCTGTATCTACCATAAAGTCCATATATTGGTCCCCTACTTTTAAACTGACCATAGGCTCCTGGGGACCCAGGGTGAACTTGGAACCCGGTCTGGCCTAGTCTTCATCCATTTCATCCATGTCATAGCCTGTTGCTACTGCCACTCCCTCAATGGCTTCTTCTCTCTCGAGCTGGAACTGTGCTTGGTTTGCTCCTCCACGACTTTGAAATCAGCCTCCTGTCCTCCAGGGGCTCCCTCCTCCCCTCCTGGGGGGTTGAGTCAAGATGCGGGCATTCATTTCTCCAATGTCCTTCTTCTCTGCAATGGGCGCACTGATTCGCACCCAAAGGAGCCCTGCTACTTCCACGGCCTCTTCCACGTTCTCTGGTCCTCCACACCATTCACTTAAAGCAGCAGCAAGAAGATCTGCTTTCTTCTTCATCTTTCGTTCACTTTCTCTGTCACATTCATTTTCACGATTCACAAATACTTTCTGAGCGACTTCCATTAACTGTGCTGTATTCATACCCGCAAATCCATCCAGTTTCTGCAATTTTCGTTTTATGTCTCTCTGGGACTGGCTGACAAAGGCTGCATTTACCATGCGCAAATTCTCCTGAGCGGCGGGGTCGTATGGGGTATATAGTCTATAAGCTTCTGACAACCGCTCATAAAAGGCCGCTGGGCTCTCATCTGGACCCTGGATAACTTCAGATACCTTCCCGATATTCATGGCGCTCTGGCCCCTCTTCTTCAGGCCTTGCAGCAAGGCCTGGCGAAATCGCGTTAGGGCCGCTGCCCCCCTGTCATCATTCGGATCCCATCTAGGATCTTCATTCGGGAAAGCTGCGACGGCTGCTTGTGGGAAATTCAGATCTCCCCCCCCCCCCCCTTCTACGGGATTTTCTTCTAACCAGCGGACGGCTGCTTGCACAATCTGCTCTCGCTCCTCAGTAGTAAAGAGAGTGGACAGGAGCGGGCGACAATCGGCCCAGGTAGGCTGATGAGTTTGCATTATACTAGACATTAATTCTGTCAACTCCTGGGGTTTTGCTGTATAGGATGCATAATGCGTTTTCCAGTTTAATAAATCAGTAGTGGAAAAAGGTACATAGACTAGACTGGCTGGTCCTGGCGCCATCTGGCCCTGTTAATTTAGGATAGGTATACCAGGCACTTGACGCAACGGCATTAGGCGCCCTGCTGTCTCCTTTTTCTTCGGAGTTATACTTCTTAAATCATATGGCTCCCGGGTATAAGCTTCCTTGGTTGGTGACCCTGAACTGGCAGGAGAGCCTCCGCTTTCTATCTCCTTGGAGGACCCTGGTTCCCCCGACGTGCTTGGGCCAGATTCGGGGCTATCACTCGGGGAAATGGGCTTCTTTTGCTGCTGCAGCGGTAATTGCTGAGGTACCTCATCAGGTTCCGCCTCAGGTAGCGGAGCTGGGGGAACTAACCTATGTGGGTGCTGGGGTAAACGGGCCAGGATTTCTGGGGACTCTGGGGCAGAATACACAGGTGGCTTCTTCTTCTCCACCTTTTGGGTCCCCCTAGTGGTTGCTACCAATATTCTACACTGGTCCTCATAGCAGCGCTTCATCCATGAGGGCTGCCTTTCACAAGCACTTAACCAGGAATCTATGTAGGGGAACTGATCAGGGTGCGCTTTTTGTACAAGCTGATGAATACGAGAAACAATTTCTACATCAAAGGTGCCCCCACGGGGCCATGAAGTAGCTAACACAGGCCACTCCCTATCACTTAATCTAGACGGAGACAATTTTATGCCGTAGTCTCCTGAAAATCCTTTACGGAAATTCGTGATCATACATTCCAGCGGAGTTTACATGGACTCCGCCCCTCCCATAATCATAATGGCGTACACATAATGACATACAAGATGACAAACAGTAAGGGTAGGTAGTATGGCTGTAGGTAAAGGGTCCGTACAGCCCACAAAACACTGAGGGGAACAAACACCACACGCTTTCTCCTTTTTGCGACCTGGGCGCGGTCGCCCGGCCAGGAACTGCGCTACTCAGGAGTCCGCTCTCGCTCAGTCTGTGTTTCAAGACCTCTCAATCACACAAAGAATCATACCAGCACAAGAAATCATTTTTCAAAATGCCCAAGGTTTTCTGACTAACTGACTATTCCCAACCAAAGGGTCGGTGGCTTCGGCTTCTGCTAACCCTTATGCGGAGCATACTAGGACCGCCCTTGAGAGGTGATCAGGCTCTCTTGTCTTGCGCACTCATGCAAGACGTCTCGCGCACACATGCGAGATTTTCCCAGTTAGTCTATACAAAATTAGTCTCGCGCACACATGCAAGACTCTGTTCCCCAGGCTTCACTGACTTTTAAACAAGAAAATGTCTACTCACCGGATCCGGTTCCCGATACCAAACCAGCTCTTGGGTTGGATCCTGGACTCCCCTCGGTTCGGAGGTGTTGGCTGGCCGGACCCAGTGGCCCGCCGAGGCAATGCGTAACCCTCTCTGATACAAAGGGATCGGCGGCGCCTGAGGTTTCCCCTGCGGTCAGACAGACACGGTTCCGACCGGGCTAAACCTGGAGGCGAATTGCGTGGAGTATTCGCTTGACCACCATTCACTAACCGCACATTCCCGGCCAACGCACCAAGAATATGAAGCAGCGAAGTGCAGACAATGAATAATTCCAGGAGTCAATTTACAGGGTCCAAGCCAGTTTATTGTGCACAAGGCCCAGTTAGTCAAAGCTTCAAAAAGGACTGAGCAACATTCTTACAGAGACATATTTATTTATACCTTTCTCTCCAGTTTGATACATGCAAACTCTCTATTGGTTCCAACGCCCCCTGCACCTGTCCAATCAGAGATCCCTCCTGGGCCTAGCACCCAGCTCCCTCCTCTAGGACTGCTCTAACAATGGTGCAGTTTCTAGGTTTGGATACTTCTCTACTGCAAGGTCGTCCTTGGCTCTAGGAATGCAAGTATTGAAACATTTCTATCTTCACAGCACAAGAGAATAATGAAAGATTTATGCATTCATGAAAACTTCTTATTAAGCAGTTTAAACAGTTTTCTCAAACTTTTACAGACTTTGGTTCTCTACTGAGATGGGGGATGGAATCAGGGCCTTACTTACAGGTCTTTCACATTTGCAGACTATTATAGGCCATAGCCTGCCACAAACAGACAGTATATTTCAACTGAATACATTGTAACAATAATATAATGAACATTGGTGTGCTGTAACATAGTAGCGCACTTTGGTAAATCTATCTCTCAGATTGTAAGCCCTTTGGGGACATTTGTTGTGAAGGAAAGGTCAGAATTATCTTCAGGGTGACTTGATGAATTAGAGTGGTAACCAAGAAGTGTTGCATCAGGTGGCATTATGCTGCTGAAAAAGGCGTGAGTAATAGTATTTTAGGAGGTAATTTCATAAGAAGCCACGTAAAGTTATGTGCCATCAAACTTGAATTTATTCTAGAAGGACATTACATCATCTATGATCTGAGGCAGGGAAGCTACAACATCCTAATGACCTAAGCAAGCATGGTAACAGCAGCAAACAATGGTAAGAGTCTCAAAGGGAAAGGGAGACTACCATGGCAACAAGTCACTAGAAAAACTTTTCAGTACACCACAGTCCATACTTGGATTTATACTGACAGTAAGCTGCATTGCCTGGGGGCTGAAGTGGGTAGGGCTAAACTGGTCCTAGGGCCTAAGCAGGCACTGAAAAAACAGCAAACCATGGAAAGAAGTCTGAAAGGGTAAGGGAGATGAGCAATAGTAACAGATCAATAGAAAAACATTTGTTGCATTTATTGATCACGCCATCTTCATAAGAAATCATTTGATGTATATCATAATCATCAATTTATAATTTCATATACCCCAACACATTACAATATTCAGTTAAAGTACAAAAAAATAAAACCTTAAGAGAAAGGAATCTCTGAACCACCATGCTGACTTTTGAGTCACCAAACGTCAACATTTATGTTGTATTCAGTTAGAGAATGCCAATTCAAAATAACCATGTCTTGCTTAGTTTATTGAAGGTTAGATAATATTAAAAAAGTCACAAATCTATAGGCATTGAATTCCACGAATGTGGAGCCACACATGAAAAAGCTCATTTATGAGTTTCAACATACCTGACATTCCTAACTGAGACTGTTCAAGCAGTAGATCTTGCAAGAATTTACTGCTATATCTGGAGTATACAGATTTATTTTATTTATTTATTTAGCTGTATTTATATCCCGCTTTTCACCAGGTCAAAGCGGTCAATTGGGGGATACATTTAACACGAGGGGATATGAGACACATACGCTAATACTTACAGGGAACATGGGCAATGGAGGGTTAAGTGGCTTGCCCAAGACCACAAGGAGTGCCTATAGGACTAGAAATCCCAGTCCCTCCGGCCTGAGATTGCTGTCCCCAGGTGGGACTTGAACTCCCGGCCCTCCGGCTTGAAGTACCTTGTCCTAACCACTAGACCACTCCTCCCATTATTAATTTATTAATAAGGTAACATGAGCAATTTTTTAATCCATCGAAAAAACAATGGTAAAATTTTAAGAAATTTGGAACCTAACCAGCAACCAATGTAGATCCCTTAATTCTGGAGCAGTATAATCTAAAAGTTTGAGCCCTTTAAGAATTTGGGCTTCTGAATTTTGAACCAACTCTAACTTTTGAGCTGATAGTTAAAAATTCCAGCATATAAGGCATTACAGTAGTCCAATATACCATAATCATTGCCTGAATTACAGTAGCTGGATAATGTCATGAAAGAAAAGGAACAAGGTGCAACTCACTTGCAATTACTAAAATGAGATTTTCAGTAGTTTACCAATCAAGTTCTGCATAAGTTCGAAGTACAATGTTATCCCAAGGATTTTCACACCAGATTTAATTGAGAGGCCCAGGCCATTCAGAGACAAGACCAGTGCTTGTTCACAAAAGTTAAACTTTGTAACCCCACAAAGCTCCAACTTGGCACAATTTCCAATTTGTTTTCTTAAAGTCACCTGGAAAACATTGTTAGTAGGGCAAGTTTATTTTATAACTCATAATCCATTTCACAAATATTTTAATGTCATCCTCATAGATAGATATTAGACAAGAGTTGGGATAAAACTGATCCCTGTGGCACTCGATATGACAATTCTGAAGATTTTGACACTCCCTCAGATGTCACAATATATTGTGGTCTACACTCCAGTCCTTCACAAGACCTGTAATCACAAGAACTGTTAACTATTAATTCTTAGATGGAATGATATATGGTATCAAAAGCATTGGAATTATTTAAGGGCCCTTTTACTAAGGTGTGCTATGCAATTAGCTTTGGTTTTGGTGCACACTAACTGCATGCTGTGGGCCAAAGTAACTGTTAGCATGTTGCCAGCACAGTTAATGCAGGCCAATTTTTGCGCAAACTGTGAATTGTGTGGCGGAGAACAAAATGGGTAGATTAGATCAAAGAATGGGCATGGTAAGCACTGCACTATCAGCTCAGGACTTAAACACCATATGCTAATGGTGCACCTTGCAATTAGCATGGGTACAATTACTTCTTCCTCAGTAGGTGAAGCTAACTGCACCATGGTGATTGCAACCCGCATTAGCATGTGACTGTGTCATGTGTTATCTATCAGGAAAATGCTGTCCATGCACCCGACAGGTAATGTGATGGTTTGGGATTTAACGCATTATTGGTGCGTTAGGTACAAAACTATAGCACATTTTAGTAAAGGGACCCCACATTTCCCTATTGTATTTTTTCTATCTCGTATTCTTCCAGGGTACACATATTTAGGTCTTTAAGCTTGCCCCCATATACATCATAACAAAGACTGACCATTTTAGTAGCCACTTTCTGGACCAACTCCATTCAATTTATATCCTCTTGAATGTACAATCTCCAGAATTGCACACATTACTACCAAATGAGGTCTCTCCAGACACTTATACAGATGCACTATCGCCTCCTTTTTTCTGTTGGCAATTCTTGCCTTGCAAAGAATCTTCTGGCTATTTTAACAGCTTTATATACTTGTTTGGCCTTCTTAGGATTAACAGATATAATCACCTCTAGATCCTGCTCTTTTTTTTCTTTTGACAAACGTTATGCTTTACACTGAACCATTCCACTGGGCTTTTGCAGCTGAAATGCAGTAACCAGTCTTTTTCATGAAATATCAAGTGCTAAATTCTAGACAATTCTTTAGGCTTCAATGTATTTCTCCTATTTTTCCACACTTTCTAGGAGGTCAATCCAATTGAAGATTTTGGTATCGTCTGCAAAAAAGCAAATCTTTCTGATTAGATCTCTTGTGACTTTAGGGCCCTTACCACTGGTCTCAATTCATATTCGTAAGTTGCTTATGCAGGGCGTGCCAAAACTCTTGCTGAAATTTACATACAACATATCTAGTGCTCTTCCCTGATCTTGTTCTTCCCTGATCTTGCTCTTCCCTGATCTTGATTTTGATAGGGTGGTCCACTGCCATAGGGGAAAAAATAAAAGTAGGAATTTCTTTGCTCCCTGGCCTGATTCTGGTTCCATTTATGTAGGAAACAATGTGTGCAAAGTTTGAAGCCAATCAAATAATATTTAGGGGTGGCTCAAGGTCCCTATCTATCAGGCCCCTGGATCCACCCCCCCCCCACCCCCCAGGGTTCGTCAGACCACTGGGTATTATCCACTCATAGATGGGGGTATCATGCTTGCCAAGCACTCAATGTGGTCCAGATGCTAGTAAGGACTTTGACGATGTGGGGAACATCTTACGGTGTTGCGAGACAACACCCAGAAGGAACTGGAGTTGCTCTTCTTTTGTGGTGTGTCGGCTGTTGAACTCCTCAATGAGTTTGACCCCTCGCTCAGCCACATTGTTGATCACTGGAAGATTTTTTACTTTCTTCAGATCGTCTTTGAATAATGCATTCTCTTCCCAGTCTTCTGGGTCTGCATTAAGAAAATCACTGTTGATGTCGAGGTGTTTCAGGAAACGGATTGACTTGCGAGTTGCAAAAGATTCAAGTGGTGGAATCATGGAACTTTTCAATTCGACCCACTTTGGGGGATCTTCGTCTTCGTCATCATCCTCATCGCTTTCATCTGATTCTGCCGGGATCATGGCCGACACTATGGCCCGCTTTGTCGGTGCTGAAACAGCTTCATCGAACAGTGACAGTGCCACAAGCTCCTCTGACACATACCACAGATGCTGTTGTAGTTTGTCTCTGGCCGCTCTTCCAACACGGTCATTGTGGTAAGAGTGTAGTTTCTTCAGCATCTCCAAATCTGTTCGAGGAGCAACTGCGGCATCAGGGGCAGAAAACCAGGCTTCCACATGAATCAGGATGGAGAAAATGCTCACATCACGAACACAGGACTCCTCCCGTTGGGTAAGATCTTTGAGTTGTCCTCGGAACATCCAAATCTTGAGACAGTACAAGACTTTTGCCATCCATCTGGCATGATGGAAAGCTCCGGGTTTCTTGAAATTGAAACTAGGAAGATTCCCTCCAAGGCAGACAATCGTTAACTCCAAGAATTCCAGGTAATCATCTGGGTGATTGCCCTGTGCCAACTTTGATTCCGCAAACTTCATGATGCGATCCCTGTCAGGTTGCAGCACCTCCAAGTCTTTTCCAGTTTGATAGTTGGACTTGTCAAGGGAGCCCCAATTCTTTTGGAACCGGCGAAAGAGTTGGACATCGGGACCCGATGAAGCTCCAGAGCATGTAGAGAATACTGCACCAAGAATTATTTCGTAAATGTGATGGCGGCATGCCAAATGAAGGACTGTGCGACGGAGTCTCTGTTCTAGAAGAATGCACGCTCCTGATCGACGTCCCGTGTTCGATGCAGTTGTATCAAAGCAGAAGCCTGCAACCTTTTCATCCAAACACCATTCCTGTAACAGTTCATAAACTGCTGCAGCTTGATTCTCGCCCGTTCCTGATGTCAGTTTTGGTACACCAAGAAGTTGTGTTTCTCCAGTGGAGACAGCCGTTATCAAAACTGGAAGGCGGTCAATGGATGTGGTTGAACAGAGGAGAGATGGCAATAACTTGCTATCCCAGTGCACAATGCATGTTTTGCCTTTGGCTTTGAATGCGTTGTGCAGGTCCGTCCATTGTTGCTGACGGTGCTTTTTTCTATGGCGCTTGACGCTGGAGCGGCTGATATTGAGCTCCCCAAGATAATGTCCCAGACTTCTGGCGGTTTCATCTACCACAAACAGAGCATTGCGATCCGTTGTCCCTGTCCGATCTAGGGCTACTGTAAGCTCTGGGGTCCAGACATTGTTAGGTCGAAACTGCTTCGTTTGTGGAGTTGCTTTCTTCTGTCCGTTATCTGAATCCGCAGATGTCGACGAGTCTTCACCTGACTCTGATGAGGAAGAAGATCCTTCCAGCTGAACTTGGCTTGTAGTTGCCTCGGCTTCGGCAACATGTTTTTGTCTGCGCCTTTTCAGTTCTTCTCGCTGTTGCGATCTTGCTTCCGTGTTGGTCAGTTTCTTGTCCATCGCGCACATTGAGCCGCGGCGCCCTGGTTCTCGTTGCGCTATTAAGAATTCTTTGTCTTCTTGAATATGAATTAAAGACATTGCATTGGCATGCGCCACATCAAATAGGTTTTTCATTGCAACCTGGAATTCTTTTTCATTTGCCTCTTGTTTCCTTCCTCTCCCTTTGTCTTTCTTCAAAAGTTTCCACTGATTGAACAATTTCTTTACTTTTTCTTGAATTTTGTCATTTCTTTGAATAAGAAGCCTGGCCTTTTCCCAGTAAGCTTCTACTTCACTTGTTACAATAGATGCACTTTCACTAACGCCTTTGTTTAATGTCATATGGTGATGTAAAAATACACTTAACACTTGCTCCTTGCTGGGGAGCTTGGCCCCCAGAATTGTGGTGGACATTTCTTCAATGAGATAAAAACCACGTTTTTTTCGCCATCTGAAAAGAATAAAGATACAAAGATAATAGTACAATGTCTTTGCCACCTCTCAGAGACGAGATTAGTTCAAATATGACGCAAGCAAATGTAATCAGCGTGGAACTGAGTGGATGATACAAGATGATGCAACATTTCGTTACCTGCTCCCAGGGGGAAATCTCAAGACTTGTTGAGCCACCCCTAAATATTATTTGATTGGCTTCAAACTTTGTACACAGTGTTTTCTACCTAAATGGAACCAGAATCAGGCCAGGGAGCAAAGGAATTCAGGAATTCATTTTTATGGCCACCCTACACCAATCAAAAATTGATCAGATTTGTCTGGCAATACCTACTTTTGGTAAAACCATGCTGCTTCAAATCGTGTAATCCTTTGGATTCCATAAACTACACCATTCTCTACTTTGGAAATGATTCCATTAATTTACTCATCACTGAAGCCATATTAATCAACCTGTAGTTTTCAGCCTACTTCCTACTCTCACTTTTCTGAAGAGGAACTACATCTGCCTGTCTTTATCCTCTGGAACCTCTCCCGCCTCTAAAGAGGCATTTAAAATATTAGACAAAAGAACTGCTGTAGCTGCCCCAAGTTCCCTAAATACTCTTTAATACATCCCATCTGGTCCCATCACCTTTGTCTACTTTTAATTTAGCTAGCTCTTCATGAACATTTTTTTTAACATCTTTTGAGTTTTTATTATTCCTATTTGGGTCTATTTTCAAATTCTCAGTCAGATATCCCTCAAAGTCACTTACATCCCTGAAAAGCAAAACCAATTATCAGCGGACAGATTTAACAGAGTTCTTCAACCTCATAAATGGTCCCTTGACTCAGCAGTGATACCATCCATCTTCCAAAATTGGGGAATCATTCCATCTTACTTTCATGCTTCGCTGCTATTGGTGTTTGTGACACAGTTCTTACCTGGTTCTTTTCCTTTTTAACTAAATGCTTATACACGGTGATGGTAGGCTCCCGTTCCTGCAAACCAAAGCCTTTAACATTCATGGTTCTGCAGGGCTCTGTCTCAGCCCTGCTTTTGTTTAATAGCTTTTTAGTAAGAAACATAGAAACATGACAGCACAAAAAGACCATATGGCCTATTTAGTCTGCCCTTCCATATCAATTAATACTGTATAGTCCCTGTTTTTCCTTTAAAGAACTTCTGTGTTTGTCCCATGCTTTCTTGAATCGTCTCTACTACTTCCAGTGGGAGACGATTTCATGCATCTACAACTCTTTGCGTAAAGAAATATTGTGCATATTAAATACATAAGAACATAAGATATGCCATACTGGGTCAGACCAAGTTCCATCAAGTCCAGTATCCTGTTTCCAACAGTGGCCAATCTAGGTCACACGTACCTAGCAGTTTCCCCAAAAGACACAGGTTCCACAATGCTTGTACTGGGACAAGCATTGATATCCTGGGTCCCTTCTTAATAATGGTTTATGGACCTTTCCTCCAGAAACTTGTCCAAACCTTTTTTAAACCCAATAACAGCCTTTACTACATCCTCCGGTAACAAATTCCAGAGTTTGATTGCACGTTGAGTGAAAAAATATTTTCTTTTATTAGTCTTAAATAGTTTACCCTGTAGCTTCATTCCATGTCCCCTAGTCTTTCTATATTATGATAATGTAAACAATCGATCTACGTTTACCCATTCCACTCCGTTCATTAATTTATAGACTTCTATCATATCTCCCCTCAGCCATCTCTTTTCCAGGTTAAAGAGCCCTAACCTTTTTAGCCTTTCTTCATAGGAGTATCCTTCCATCCCCTTTACCATTTTGGTGGCTCTTCTCTTAACCTTTTCTAATAACGCTATATCCTTTTTAAGATACGGCGACCAGAATTGCACACAATATTCAAGGTGCGGTCTCACCATGGAACGATATAGAGGCATTATAATATCTTTTGTTTTATTTTCCATTCCTTTCCTTATGATACCTAGCATTCTATTTGCTCTCTTGGCCGCCGCTGCACACTGGGCCGAGGGTTTTAACATGTTATCCACAATGACGCCTAAATCTTTTCCTGGGTGGTGATTCCTAATGTGGAACCTTGCATCGTGTAACCATAGTTTGGGTTGTTCTTCCCTAGGTGCATAACTTTGCACTTGTCCACATTAAATTTCATCTGCCATTTTGATGCCCAGTCTTCCAATTTATCAAGATCCTCTTGCAATTTTCCACAATCCTCTTGGATTTTAACAACTTTAAATAGTTTTGTGTCATCTGCAAATTTGATAACCTTACTCGTTATTCCCCTTTCCAGGTCATTTATGAATATGTCAAAAAGCAGCGGGCCCAGCACATATCCCTGGGGTACACCACTATTCACCTTTTTCCATTGGGAAAATTGGCCATTTAGCCCTACCCTCTGCTTTATTTATTTTTATTTATTTTATTTTATTTTATTTACATTCTCTTATATATTGTGCTATTCTGCATCAGTGCGGTTTACATTGAACAAACTGAAATTACATTGAACAGGGTATTATAACTTGGAGATAACTATTTTACAGGGAACATGGGCTATGGAGGGTTAAGTGGCTTGCCTAAGACCACAAGGAGCACCTGTGGGACTAGAAACCCCAGTCCTTTCGGCCCAAGGTTGCTGTCCTCTAGTGGGATTTGAACCCCTGACTTTCCGGCCTGAAGTACCTTGCCCCAACCACTAGGCTACCACTAGGCTACTCCTCCACTCCTTTCTATCTTTTAACCAGTTCCTGATCCACAATAGTACACTGCCTCCTATCCCATGACTTTTTCATTTCGCCAAGAGTCGCACATGAGGGACCTTGTCAATGGCTTTCTGAAAATACAGATACACTATGGTCCTCATTCTAGAACATGGGATGTGCAGCCCCACAATCCACTTAAACTCTGTTCTTCCACTGATTCTCCCCATACATCCTGTGCTTCAAGATGGGGAGAGCCGGTGGGGGACGGAACAGGGGCAGGCCACCCTGCAGCACATACAGGGCCGATTCAGGTCATGGCCCTGTACGTTCTGCCAGTTCTACTGGGGCATACTGCTTATACCACTTCAGAGGCATTTTTTGGAGAATCGGGGCAGGGGAGTCACCCCTGGGGCCAGGGCCAGGTGTAGGGGAGTCCCTACCACCCCAATCCAGGCTGCAGGAGGCCAGCTGTGGGTCAGGTGGTGGGGTTTTGGGGGGCTAGGAACACGGACGTCTGGGGCACCTGTGGGGAGGACATCCCCGCAGGCAGGAGGGGCACGCCGGGCCATCCTCGGGCCTGATTCTCGCTACTGCAGGAATGTTTTGCTCCCACAGACCAGAATCGGGTCCTAATGGCCCCGTCTTCGGTGGGGATGTCCGGACGGCCCAGACCACCCCGTCCCAGAATGGGGCTCCACATCAACCAGCTCACCTTTGTCTACCTGCTCATTCACACCTTCAAAAAAATATAACAAATTATAAAGAGAAGATTTTCCTTGGTTAAATCCATGTTGGCTTTCTCCCATTAAAGCATGACTATCTACATGTTCAGTATTTTTATTCTTTATAATGGTTTCTACTATTTTTCCTGGTGCTGATGTCAGGCTCACTGGTCTGTAGTTTCCCGGATCACCCCTGGAACCCTTTTTAAAAGTTGGCCTTACATTGGTACTACAGATGATTTTAATGATAGCTCACAGATTAGTAATAGTAGGTCTGCAGACTCATGTTTCAGTCCTTTCAACACCTTTGGATGTATACCATCCGGTCGAGGTGATTTGCTACTCTTCAGTTTATCAAATAGTTGTAATATGTCTTCCCAGTTTATCAATATTTCTTTCAGTTCTTCTGATACATCACCTTTAAATACTATTTCAAGCATGGGTAGCTTCCCTGCATCTTCTTCAGTAAAGACCAAAGCAAATAATTCATTCAGTCTCTCTGCTATGGCCTTGTTCACCCTTAGCGCCCCTGTTACCCCTCTATTATCTAATGGTCTAACTGACTTTCATAGGTTTTTGCTATGAATGTACTTGAAAACGTTTTTTTATTATGAGTTTTTGCTTCCACGGTAAGCTTTTAGCAAGTTCTCTCTTTGCCTATCTTATCAGTGCCTTGAATTGAGCTTGCCGGTGCTTATGTTTCTCTTTTTCATCATTTAGCTCCTTTTCCCATTTCCTGAATGACACTTTTTAGCTACAACAGCCTCTCTGACCTCACCTTTAAGCCATGCTATCAGTTTTTTGCCTTTCTTCTAATTTTCTTAATACATGGACTACATCTGGTGTGAGCTTCTGAGATAGTATTTTTAAACAATGCCCATGTTTGATGTAAATCTTTAATCTTTGCAGCTGTTCCTTTTATTTTTTCTTTACTATTTTCCTCATTTTATTGTACTTTTCCTTTTGAAAATTAAAAGGTACAGTAGTACTGTGGATTTCCTTACCGTCCTTCCTCCATTTATTAAATCAGATGTGATCACGCTATGATCACTATTGCCAAGTGGTCCCAACATTCGTATCTCTTGTACAAGATCCCATCTTCCACTAAGGGCTAGGTCCAAAATAGCTTCCCCTCTTATCGGTTCATGAACCAGCTGCTCTAAGAGGCAGTCATGTATTTCATCTAGAAACTTTATCTCCCTGGTATGTCCTGCTGTGACACTGACCCAGTCGATACAGAGGTAATTGAAATCACTCATTATTACTCTGTTGTACCTTTTGTTAGCTTCCCTGATTTCTTTTAGCACTTCATCTTCCATCTGTTCATTCTGGCCAGGCAGTTGGTAGTACATCCCCACTGCCGCCGCCGCCTTCACCTTTTCACATGGAATTTCTATCCATAGAGATTCTACAGTGTATTTTGTTTCCTATGTAACTTTAATCCTGTGTTACTCAATGCCCTCTCTATCATAAAGTGCAGCCTCTCCACCAATTTGATCTACCCTATCATTGTGATATAATTTGTACCCAGGTATCACAGCGTCCCATTGATTGTCCTCCTTCCATCTGGTCTCTGAGATGCCAATCATATCTAACTTTTCATTTAATGCTATATATTCTAACTCTCCCATCTTATTTTTTAGACTTTTAGCATTTGCAAAGAGGCATTTTAGAGGTTGTACTTTATTCATATTAATCTGGTTATCAGTGGATAAGGCCAATTTGGAATCTTTCAGCTGTTTGTTCTGTATTTACGGGCATCTGGAACCTCTCTATCGGGATTCCCTAACTTCCTTCTTTTGCTGGTATCCTTCAAGGATACATCCTTCCAAACCATGAGCTCTTGGGCAACTGTCAGATTTCCACAATTATCTAACTTAAAAGCTGCTCCATCTCCTCTTAATGTTTAATGCCAGCAGCCTGGTTCCATCACAGTTAAGATGGAGTGATACTTTTCAGAAAAGCCCCTCCATTCCCCAGATTGTTGCCCAGTTCCTAATAAATCCAAAGCCCTCTTCCTTGCACCATCGACTCATCTACGCATTGAGACTTCAGAGCTCTCCCTGCCTTTTGGGTCCTGTGCATGGAACGGGAAGCATTTCAGAGATGCTACCCTGGAAGTTCTGGATTTCAACTTCCTACCTAAAAGCCTAATGTGGACTCCAGAACCTTCCTCCCACACTTTCCTATGTCATTGGTACCAACATGAGGTCTGCTATCTTCACACCAGGCAAGTATGTTACTAGGCAATCCTCACGTCCACCAGCCATCCAGCTATCTACATGCCTAATGATCAAATTGCCAACTATAATGGCCATCCTATCCCTTCCCTCATAGGCATATGTGCCTGGAGAAAGCTCCTCTGTGTGAGAGGGCTTTACATCACCTGGAGGACAGGTTCTAACTACAGAATCACTTTCTAACACACCAAGTGATGCTCTCCTTTCACATTACCTCTGTCCTCCATGGCAACAGAGAGGCTGCCAGACTGGAGGTGGGACTTCCATACCACGTCCCTGTAGACCTCATCTATATACTTCTCTGTCTTCCTTAGGTCCTCCAAGTCTGTTATTCTAGCCTCCAGAGATCAGACTCATTCCTCCTTGAGAGCAAAGAGGTTTTTGCACTTAGTATCACATGTAAGACCCCTCACCAACTGGGAGAAAATCTTACATGTGATGCTCAATGAAAAAGACTGGATAGCCCTAATCTTGCTGCAGGATTGCTGTCTGCATCTTAATTTTAAGGTTTTGTTTAGCTATTTAAGTTGTTTACTTACTTAAGGTTGCTGGGGATACTTATACAACTATACCTAATAAGTTTAAGGGACTTTATTCACCTCAAGAATAATTAGTTTCAGGGCCTTAATTAATCTATTCCTGATGAGGAAAACCAGCAGAACCTTAAAGTAAATGTGTCCACCTCTTTCCCTTTAATAGGTTTAAGAGCCTATAAAGCTAAGATTATGCCTGGAATAAATGGTAGTTGGGGAGGGTGAGAGGGAAAGTACACTTAGTAAAAGCTGGCTTGCTACACAGTGCCTTGACCAGTACTTCTAAAATAATCTCTTAACAATTTCCTGGGTGATTCACACATCCCTTGGTTTGATAGAGGGAGCCTTTCAAATTGCCTCTTTATCTGTCACTTGGCTTTAACACCTGTTTTAAACAATTTCACAGGCTTCTTGCTTCTTAACTTGGAGACCTCTTTGTAAAAGTCTCTAGAAACAATTTCTTTCTTTCCACTCAAAGAATATTTACCCTATTCTACCTTCTAGGCTAAGCTATTCTCTGATTTGATTTAAATGAAAAGCTCTCTGGTGGTAATAAGCCCTGACTGACATTAAATTTAAATGAAAGCTCTCTAAAAACAATTTCTTTCTTTCCACTCAAAGAATGTTTACCCTTTTCTACCTTCTTTGCTAAGCTATAGTCTGATTTGATTTAAATGAAAAACTCTCTTGTGGTACTATGCCCTGACTTACTTAACATAAACACTGAATTCTTGAATACACAGATTTATCAACTTTAACCCCAAAAATTTCCCTTTCCCCGAGATTTAGAGAATTTTCCAGAAGGTAAATTCTTACAAGTGCGGATTTCTTTCCAGCAGTAGCAGTCCCTTTTAGTAGTCCTTTAAGACTCTGAAAAAGGCCAGAAATTCCAAGTCACAGTTTTCAGTGCCACTGAGGAGAGAGGCTATGACCCTGGATTCTTTTGAGAGGAAACACTAGGCTAATATCCTGCATGGCCTTCTACCATCTCTTCATGAGCATGCATTGTGGAATAGCTTGCGCAGCTTAGAGGAGTTTTCAGATTTTCTCTCTTTAGTGATGGTCTGAAGATTTTGCTCCCTAGTGGGATAAAAGGAGTGTGAGTTGTACATGGTCTGAGCAACTTATGATATTTTTTGATATGGCATCGAAAACCTCCACAATGACTATTGGTGCCTGGAGACTCTCATGGCTCTGAGCCTCAGATTTACAGCCCAGAGTGCAGAAGCAGCTTGCTGGCATGATGTGTGCTGCTACTTACCATGATCAACTTCACAACTGCCAAATACTTGGATAAACAGTATTCAAAATGTGAAACAATTCAAAACCAACAGAATACCGTAGATCCCCTCCACCTTCCACTATTATTTTTGTCGGGCATAAACCACAAGAGGGAGAGAAACACTCTTTCCCTCACGCATAGTACATGCCCCTTTTATTCATCCAAAAGGTTCTTGTAATACGTAAGTTAGAAACCAACAGGAAAAATAAGACCACACTTAGCTGATCCACCGCACGACGTGCACGTTTCGAGGTCACAGCCCCTGTATCAAGTGCTCCCGATGAAACTCAGTGTGTACCCACATTCACATAACTGATAAAAAACACCGACATCTTGGCCGATGAAATCAGGGATACTTGCTCAAGATAGGCTAGCACAAAACCCGCCTACTATCAAAGAACCAATCACCGAAGGGGAATACCCAACCAATACGGGGTTCCCTGCAGTGAAAGGTGATGAAATGTCAAAGTCCCAACCAGTCAATGTCCCGATTTAAACCACCCGGAGAGACAGTCTGTAAGGTAAATATCCAACGCTGTTCCATTCTACGTAACCTCGCGGTTCGATCCCCACCCCAGGGGTCCATGGGAACATGATCAATCACAGTCAACTTCAACTCCTCAAAAGAGTAATTCAGTCCAGGCAATGTTTCACCATTGGAGCTGTCAATATCCCCTGACGAAAACATGAAGCATGCTCACCCAATCAAATTTTGATGACACGAGTAGTGCTCCCCACATATCGCATCGGGGAAGAGCATTCCAAGAAATAGACCACAAACTGAGATGTACATGAGGTCTGCCAACGACGATAAAACCTCCGATGAGATAATAAATCAGTCCAGGAAGGCCCAGAAATAGTGGTAGCACAATAAGTGCAATTGTTGCATGCCGAGTGGAATCCCGATCTAGCCCCGGACACACCGGTCTGTCTGACTCTACTGCTGACCTTACCAACCAATCACGTAAAGTACGTCCCCGAAAATATGTAATCCGTAAGGGTTTATTAAAGCAGGAGTATAAAGATAGAATAGTCCAGTGTTTCTTCAAAATACGGATCACCGCACTCGAGTGACTCATGTAGGGCAAAACGCCAGTCATCACATCGGCCGGTCCCTTAGAAACCTGTGGCGGGGCCGAGTCAACATCGAGAAACCATTCCCGATGGGAATATAGAGCCCTGCGATATGTGCAGGAAATCACCACTTCAGGATAACCTTTGTCTATGAGTCTGTTCCGCAGCTCAGCCGCGTGGAATTTAAATTGGGTGACAGATGTACATAACCGTCAGATCCTTAGAAACTGACCATAAGGAAGGCCATTTCGAAGGGGTTCCGGATGGAAACTGGCATAATTTAGCAAACAATTGCGCTGAACCAGCTTTCTATACAAAGTGGTCAATAGAGAGGTACCCTCCCGGTAAACTACCATGTCTAGAAATTCCAGGCGATCTAAAGCAGTGTGAGCTGTAAACTGGATACGAGGTCTTAAAGTACCAAGCCAGGCTATAAATCCATTCAACGAAGCCATGTCAGATGTCCAAACAAAAAAGATGTCATCCAGGAAGTGTTTCCATATAGCCACATTAGCAAAACACTGAGAAGTATAAATATAGCGCTCCTCGATATCCGCCATATACAATGTAGCAACTGAGGGAGCCACTGTGGCCCCCATTGCAATCCCAAATATCTGTTGAAAAAACTCCCCCTCGAATAAAAAATAGTTACGAGTGAGCACTAGAGATATCAATTCCAGCAAAAAAGCCTTTGGTACGTGCACCGGAACATGCTGAAACTTAGATTGAAGGAGGACCAGAGCCTCATCCTGATCCACATTCGTATATAGGGAAACCATATCCAAGGTCACAATATAAACCTCAGTAGATGGTAAAACCAATTGTTGAAGAAAGCACAAAAAATGTGTAGAATCCCAAATGTATGGTCTAACCTGGGCTGCCTCCTTCCGAAGAAACACATCGCAGAATTTGGACAGTGGTTCCAAGATTGACCCTCGGCACGAGACTATGGGGCGACCCGGGGGTCATCGAAAGATTTGTGGATCTGTGGTACAAAATAAATTATCGGTATTTTGGGATTAGGGGTAAAAAGGAAACAAAGTTCTCTCGAGGTAATCCACCCCTTAGAAAATGCTAACATGAGAATACCTCGAATTTCTTCTTTCAAAACTTCCATTGGATCTCGCTCAAGTTTGTTATAAACCAACCTATCCAGCACATGAGCTTTTAATTTAGTAAGGTAAACTTCCGTATCCCATAGCACAATAGCCCCCCCCTTATCTGCGCACCGAATCGTAATGGAGCCGTCAGAGGATAAAGTGTCCAAACACCTCTGATCAATGCGTGTAATATTATGGCGCCATTTCCCAAACCTTTTCTCACTACTTCCCAAATCCTGTAACACCAAGGATTGAAATGTAACTATAGTTGGATCAGGTGCTCCCGGGGGCATCCATGTAGACACCGGTGCCATTACTGATGGTAAATCCGCATCACGTTGTTCTCCCTCAAAAAATCGCATAACATGCAACTTCCTAAAGAATTTGTGTAAAGCCTCTCGCATAGCAAAGGAGTCATAGTCCACTGTTGGAATGAAGGACAAACCCAGATTTAAAAGCCGTTCATAAGACGAATCCAAAGGACGTTTAGTCAAATTCACCACTAAGAATCGTGGAACTGTTTGGCTCTCTGCCGGGTGAACGGGGGGTCTACCTCCCAATAGGCATCGCCGCCTTTTCGTGGGTGGTGTCCACGAGACCCGGCACCCCGAAAAACCGACTGGTTCTTTTGTTTGCCAGTTGATGCTGAGGAGTCTTCCTCCGTATCCTCCGACGAGACATCAAAAGTCACCTTTTTACGTTCACCATCGGTATCTGAGTCGTACATCCAGTAGTAGACACATCCAGAATCATAATCAGATTTATCCCGCACATACTTGCGGTTTTTGAAAGCCCTTAAATATTCAGAGAATCCCTTCAATTGTCGGTTTATTTCCTCCTCCTTCAGTTGGAAAACCGAGGTTTCCACCGACTTCTTCAATGCTTCGCGAGATTCCGACACCAAAGCATCCAGTGTCTTCTCCTCCTGAATCGTCCGTTCCATTATTAAGGCAATCAGGTCGAAATTGCATTTATTACAAATGCGATTCCACTTTGCTATGAACTCCGAGTCCAATAGAAACATCTTCGGTGCTCTTATCATCCGTAGACCCCGCGGTATAATCCGGGACTTTAAATAACGGGACATGGAAGCCCCATGAAACTGTGCCCGAAGACAGCGTTTCCGAAGAGCTTTAAATTCAGTCCAAGATGGACCGGTAGCTACCTCAGTAGCCCCCTCCTCATCGAACAGATGAGGACGCTGACATGTCGTGCGGTGGATCAGCTAAGTGTGGTCTTATTTTTCCTGTTGGTTTCTAACTTACGTATTACAAGAACCTTTTGGATGAATAAAAGGGGCATGTACTATGCGTGAGGGAAAGAGTGTTTCTCTCCCTCTTGTGGTTTATGCCCGACAAAAATAATAGTGGATGGTGGAGGGGATCTACGGTATTCTGTTGGTTTTGAATTGACTTACCATGATCAAGCAGCACATAGATACCTTGTGAACCCTTTCCAGGCCCACTTCTGACCTGGTCTCCTTTTCCAGGAAGTTCCAGAGCAGAGGGCAGAGGAGGTCCTACTGCTTGCACATGCATAGTCTTCTTCTCCATGATCTTCCCATTTTAAACAGTCCCCTTGCTCCCGTCCCAAGCAGCAGTGGCCTCAGAAGGCTGAGCCAAAACCAGCCAGTCCACTAGTACCAGTGTGTGACATGCTGTCTGTCAGGGTAAATTCACTTTCTTTGTATGCCACTAGCCCCTCATAACCTCTAACAGCTGGGTACTAAAAAGAATCCACTTCAAGTACAGATTGTGTCTACTGGAACTCCCTCTAAAGTCTCCTCGAGATATTATTTGCTCATCTCTCAACACCAAGAGCTGCTTCTACAGGAAATCTTCACCCTTCACAGGAGAAATGCCATTCAGCTTGTGCCACCAGGACAGGAAGGGCAGAGGTTTTGCTCCAAGTACTTCATGATGCCAAAGAAAATGGGAGGATTCAATCCTTTCCTAGATCTGAGAGATCTGACCACATTTCTGTAGGGAAAAGTTCTGAATCCTTACCCTCAGCACTCTGCTTCTTTTTCTACAAAAAGGAGATTGGCTGTGTTCTTTGGGTCATCAGGAAGCCTTCATCCATAATTACATACCTCCCAGTCACAGGAAATATCTCAGATCCATCATAGGGAGATACCACTTCCAGTACCATGTTCTGCCCTTTGGCCTCATGTCTACCCCTCTGGGTTTTCACCAAGTGTCTAGCTATCATCATGACATATCTACCCAGACTGGGGGTGCATGTATTTCCCTACTTGGATGATTAGTTCATCAATGGCACCACTCACAAAAGAGTTCAAGAATCCATACATACTACAATGTGGGTGCTGGAGCTGCTAGGATTCAGCATCAACTATTCCAAGTCCAATTTGACCCCATCACATCGATTGTAGATCACTGGAGTCCTGCTAGACACAACTTTATTGAAATATTTTCTTCCTCACTACAGGCTCACCCGCTTGGTGCAGCAAGTAGGGGAAGCTCAAAAGAGTCAGCAGGTATCATCAAGAATGATGTTGAGGATGTTGGGCCACATGGCTTCCACAGTTCATGTCACTCCCATGGCTCATCTCCATTTGAGATGGTCTTAGTGGACCCTGAATATTCAGTGGACTCAACCTTCTCACAAACTTAATGACATCATCCCTGTCATCACATCTCTTCGAGAGTCTCTCTACTGGTAGATGCTGCCCTTCAATCTGACCAAAGGCCTGCCCTTTCAGGAGCCACCTTACTAAAAGCTACTGATGACAGATGCATCCAAGCTGTGCTGGGGAGCTCATCTTATTGGGTTTTATACCCAGGGATTATGGTCCATCCGGGAGAATCTCCATCAGATCAATTTCCTGAAACTGAGAGCAATTTCAACACTCTAAAGGCTTTCAGAGATTGGTTAGCCAACTAAATTATAATGATTCAGAGAAATGATCAGGTTACAATATTTTATATCAAGAAGCAGGGAGGAATGCGCTTATATCACCTGTACTGAGAGACTCTCAGATGGAACTTTGCCACATCAAACGCATATCTGGTGAGAAAGAACAATACTCTGGCAGACAGGCTGAGTAGAGTCCTTTGGCCTCATAGATGGACAATGGACAGGGAGGTGGCATTGGCCATTTTTCGTGAATGAGACACCCCCTCAATAGATCTCTTTGCTACTCCCCAAAATAAACATGTCCCTCAGTTTTGTCCCAGAGTAGGGTCACATGTTAAACTAGCCTCAGATGCTTCCTCTTCCATTGGAGAGTGGGCCTTCTGTATACATATCCATCTATTCCTCTGATAGTAAGAACTCTCCTGAAATTCCAACATGACAGAGGCTCCATGATTTTATTTACATCTTCTTGGCCCAGGAAGCTTTGGTTTCCCCATCTCCAAGACTTGTCCATCTGGAAGCCCATGAATCTGGACAATTCTCCAACCTTTGTTTTGCGGGATCAAAGGAAATGTCTGCATTCCACTGTCATGTCCCTAGACCTCACAGCTTGGATGTTGGGGGGCGAGAATTCAACTCTTTAAACCTTCCAGTTGGAGTGGCCAATGTCCTCTTGACTTCCAGAAGAGATTCCACTAGGAGATCTTTTGGTTTCAGTTGGTTGAGGTTTGCTGTCTGGTCTGAGCGTCAGGCCTTAGATCACTTCTTGTGTCCCACACAAGAACTGCTTGAATACCTTCTACATCTGTCACAGTCTGGTCTCAAAACTAACTCCTTAAGGGTCTACCTTAGTGCCACTGGCACTTACCACCACAGAGTAGAAGGGAAACCCATCTCTCTACAGCCTTTAGTTGTTCATTTCATGTGGAGCTTGCTTTTTTTAAAGCCTTCCATAAAGCTGCCTGCAATCTCTTGAGATCTCAATGTGGTCGTCTTAACTGGTGAAAGCTCCCTTTGAGCCACTAGATACCTATGGACTGAAGTTCCTTACTGGAAAGTGATATTTTGGGAGGCAGTTACTTCAGCTCACAGAATTATCAAGCTCCAGGCTGTAATAGCATATCCACCCTACACTAAGGGCCTGATTCTGAGTCATGAATTGTGGGGTTGCACATCCTGGCGGGACATGCAGCCCCACAAGCCATCCTGTGCCTATTCCCCCTCTGGCTCTCCCTGCATGGCTAGAGCAGCAGGACAGGACGAGCTGGCGGGGGGGGGGGGGGTGGGAGGTGGCGGCCCGAGGAGGCAGAACATACAGCTCTGTACATCCTGTGGGGTCAGGGGGAACGTGATGATTATTCCACCTCAAAAGTGGAATAGTCACCACAAACCAGGTGAATAGGGCCGGACATCCCTCCCCCCGGGGCCAAGTACAGGGAGGTACCCGCCGCCCGATCCATGCATTGGCTAGTCAGCCATGGGGTGGGCGATGAGGAAGAAGAGGGTCAGCGCCACAGGAGCCAGGGGAGCCTGTGGGGAGGACGTCCCCACAGGCATGCAAGGGCACTCCGGGCTGTCTTTGGGCCCGATTCTGTATGCCACGGGAACATTTTGCTCCCATGGTTCAGAATCGGGTCTAACGGGCCCATTCTGCTCAGGACAGTACGGATGTGCCCCTTTCAGAATCGGGCTGCACGTATTTTCAGAATAAGGTGGTGTTGTGTACTCATCCTAAATTCCTTCCAAATGGTGTTGACTTCTACCTTAACCGGTCAATTTTCACACCAACATTTTTCTCAAGACACCATGCTCACAAAGGGGAAAGTGTGCTGCACACTTTGGACTACAAGAGAGCCTTGGCCTTCTATCTGGACCAGACTAGAGCCTTAGAAAGTCCACCCAGCTTTTCAATTTTGCTAGTGGACCAGGAAATATGATACTTGCGAGTCATATCATGACTCATAATGTCTGCGCCATAGCTACATTGGTAGCTCACTTGAAGTCAGTCTCCATGGAAGAGATCAGCAGGGCTGTGACCTCGAACTATCCACATATTCACATCTGACTACCATATCGAGAAGGACTCCTGATACGACAGCAGTTTGGTCAATCTGTTCTTTGGAATTTGTTTGAAGTTTAAAATCCATCTCCATTTCCATCTAGGCCCTTCTTTTCTGTTCAATGGTAAAAAGACTGAAAAGGCCTGTTACCAATAAAAAGAGTTCTTCACTTATTGTGACATTTGCACTTCCCTTTTTTTTTATTTGGAGGCAGCTTGTAGATGGGGATTCCCATATATGAGGACTTAACTACTTGTCCATGGAGAAAATAAATTTGCTCATCTGTTGCAGGTATTCTCCGTGGATAGCAGTATAAGGCCTCATAACCCACCCTCCTTCCTTTGGAGTCCAGCTAACCTCATTATGTGACTGAAATCCTTAGGCGTGGTGGCGGAGAGGTGGGAACCGGTGTGTGTGCACTGAGAACTTTCTAAAATCTTCTAGAAGGAGCTGAGGAGGTTTCCTCATATTCGAGGACTTATCTTGCTGTCCACGGAGAACACCTGCCACAAGTGAGTAACTTCATTTTAATGACAGTCGAAAACAATTCAGCTCAGACCAAGAGCAAAAATAGCAAAGGTATCCAAACCAAAAGACTGAGACAGCGACTGACACAAAATTAAATTTCCCTTTAATTGAGACAAATGTAATAGTTTCAGAAATAAAAGTAACTTCTGAACAAGAAACAGATCTTGATATCCCAAGTATCAAAATAGAGTGGGACTGAATAACACCCGACCAAAAAGAATCCTTAAGGCAGTAGACAATTAAACACCAAAATGCATTATGAAAAAATGATAAAGATATAGGATTTATCAATATAATTCAATATTGCATAAATACTGGGGAAACTTCGCCTATCAAGCAAAGATACAGGTGAGCATCACCTCATATTTATGAGGCATTCAAAATACATACTGTATGCAACATCTGGGGTATTAAAAGATATTATAGAACAGCAGAGCTTAATTTGTGCCGGAACAGGATGGAACTGCTTTCTGGCACTTCTCCAGCTGAGGAAGTGAGGTTACTCTGCCTGTAGCAGAGGTTGTGAGACACATGGTCATTTCATTAGCATTCATTTTTAATCAAAATATGGAGTGGAGGAGTAGCCTAATGGTTAGAGCACTGGCTTGGGAACCCAGAGACCAGGATTCAATTCCCACTAGCACTCCTTGTGGCCTTGGACAAGCCACTTAATCCTACATTGCCTCAGAAAAATCCAAGTTATCACTGTCCCTGTTTAATGTACATTATCAAGTTTAAGTTACAATGTAAACCACTTTGATTGAAATGATAAAGCAGTATATAAAACCTTTTAAATAAATAAATAAAATACAGCATCAAAACCTGAAATCATTTGAGCTTTTTTTCCACCTCCAACTATTGTCACATCCTGGCCTCAAACTGGTGACTCTAGCCAGTCTTCCCTTAACTGTGTCTTGTATTTCTGGTGATCGTTCCTGTTTCCTGATTGGCCCAAAGTTTGCTTGTATAGTACTTTTCTTTTACCTGGTTGTGAACAACCAGGATCTGGATTAGTCTTAGTAAATGTCTCTGATAAGGGCATGTTTAGTAAACCACGCTACCTGGTTCCGCATGGTTTGTGCACTGCACTAAAAAGTAGTGCAGGGCCCAATACTAAAAATCCCACTGTCTGGAGAGGCGGAGCCTGCGAGGTCCCAACATGGCGGCGTAAGAGAGTCTCTCCTGGCCCCAGTCAGTCAATCTCAATCTTTTCAGTAATCCTACCTACCCAGATCGGCACAAAATCAGAACGGTAGACGGTGAGCATGTCGGGGGGCAAGCAGACCCATTTGGAATTCGCCAATGCAGCGTCATCTGGCACTAAAAGAACTAAAACGGACCCATTATCTCCACAAAAAATGGCGCCTTCCCAGACTCCGGAGGAGGGGTTGCAGGAGTTATTGAAGGAGGTGCGGGCAATCCGTAGTCGGGTGGATTCAAATGGTGAGTCCCTTGCGGAAATGCAATCGGATCTGAAAGAGCTAACTTCAAAAATGCAGTCGCTAACGCGAAAGGTTGAAAGAGTGGAAGCAGCAGTGGCGACGCACGAGGATCGCTTGATCCTCTTCCCAAAAATCACACGTAAGCTCGACGGGTTGGAAAAGAGTTTGGAGGACATGAACAATAGAGCCCGATGCAACAATATACGTATACTTGGGATTACAGAAGGGGCGGAAGGGGGTGACCCTATTCGTTTCTTGGAAACACTAATCCCGAAGTTGTTGAAAATTGAATTTTCACGCCCTTTAGAGATCGAAAGGGCCCATCGGCTGCCACCAACGGCTACCCAAAGATTCAGCCTTCCACGCCCGATGATCCTGTGTGTGTTGAGGCACCAACATGCTATTCAAATATTGGCTGCAGCAAAATTTGCCACCCGTTAAAATTTGAAGGCCAGAGGATCGCCTTTTACCCAGATTTCAGCAAACCTACTGTTGAAAAAAGGAAGCAGTTTCTTGCTCTGCGACCACGACTTCAGCGTTTGCAGGCCAGATATGGCCTATTCAATCCTGCGCGATTCAAGGTGACTCTGAATAATGTAACTAAGTCATTTGAAGACCCGGCGGCGCTTGCATTGTATATAGAGGATCAAGAGGCCTTACTAATGCAGGCAGGTTGAACTTGTGGCGGGCATGCTTTCTGGTCGGCAGCCTGGAGGGGCCTAGGATTTGCTGTCTGATTTGTCAGATTTGCGATTTATACTTGAACCTTGAATTATCATTATTGGTCTAATAATCCAACCATGTGGACGTACATGAAGAATTTATGGCGGTCTGACCGAGCAGCCAAGGCCTGGGGACAGGAGAAGATGCATGCTCCCGTAGACTGGACTGGCGGGTCTCGCTGCATAGCTTTGGAGTTCTTACAGTCTGCCTGATGGACGGGAAATCATTGTGTTTTCTGTGGTGGGGAAGCAAGTCAGGGGCCAGGCTGTGCTATGTTGGATGATCTCAATGTCTCACCCAAGTTGTTGTTTTATGTTTTGTTGGGGGGTAAGGAATGGTTCTCTGGGGAAGAGTATGGGTTGCAATCTCAGGGGAAGCCTTCCACAAGCTGTATACGGTGTTATTTCTTTAAAATGTAATGGCTAACGGATTAAAGATTTTGTCCCTAAATGTGAAGGGCATTAAAACGCCAATAAAAAGGAAAAAGAATTTGGTATATTGCCGCCGCCAGCAGGCAGATATAGTTCTCTTACAGGAGACCCATCTTACCTTGCAGGAGACTAAAAAGTTGGATGATAAGCAATATACTCTGGCAGGTTTCTCCCCGGCTGACCAACAAAAAAACGGGGTGGCCACGCTTGTGCGTAAGGCGCTGGGAGTGGGCGATTGTCAACACTAGTAATGATGCCCTTGGGAGGTGTGCCACGTCTCTAGTTGAGGTTGGGAAGATCAGGTTTTCAATTGTAAATGTCTATGGCCCCAATAGAGATGACCCTGACTTTTTTCGCACCCTAAATATTAGCCTACAGCTGGGCAGTGCGGCCCCAATCATCATGGGCGGGGATTTTAATATGGTAAGGGATCCTCTGCTGGACCGCAATCCAGGGAGGGTTGACAGGCCCTCTCGTGCGAGCATCGCCCTCACAGGCCTTATGGAGGACTGTGGACTAGTAGACATATGGAGGCTGTTCCATCCGGCTGACAAGGATTTCACCTTTTTTTCTCCATTCCATAACTCCCTCTCTCGGATTGATTACTTTTTAATATCTAGATCCCTGGTTTCGAGCAGCTGTGAGGTGGAAATTTTAGGCATGTCTATATCGGATCACGCTGCCATTACGGTTAAAATTGTTATCCAAGAGATAGATAGGCCTCGCCTGCCTTGGTCATTTAACAGAGCGTGGCTAGCGGAGCCCTCTTTCCAGGATGAACTGAGGGATGTCATTAGGTCCTATTTTAGTGTCAACAAACTTGGTGATACCGCTTGTTGGGCCTGGTGGGAGGAATTTAAGGCCACACTTAGGACAACTATCACCAGTTATCAAATCAAGGAAAATAAAAGGAGGAAGGCACAGTTATTGGCCTTAGACAAGCAGATTAAAGCTGGAGAAAGGTTATGGATTAGGTATCCTAATCCTGGCATTTTACTTAGGTTGCAAAGATTAAGATTTCAATATAATGAGATATTGAGCTCTGAGGTAGAGCAACTGATGCTGAAACAATCTGCCAGATATCATGTGGAACAAAACAAAGCTAGCAAGCTCCTAGCGAGTGCACTGAGAGGGAAGCGGGAAAAATCAAGAATTGTCTCCATTGTGGATGACAACCAGACAAGAGTGGTCAATGATAATCAAATCTTAGGCGAATTCTCAAAATTTTATACTAAGCTATATTCCACAGAGGTAAATGCAGGACCAGAAGAGATTGCAAGCTTCTTGGATCAGCTGGTTCATCCTAAATTAGGGGCCCAGCAAGTTCAGCAGCTAGGTAAACCTTTTTCTAGCACAGAGCTTTGCCAGGCAATTAGCTCTATGTCAGCGGGGAAGGCTGCAGGCCCTGATGGGATCCCAGCTGAACTATATAAAGTTCTAAGTAAAGAGCTGATCCCATATTTAATGTTGTATTACGAAGAATTAGCGGAGGGGCAGGGGCATACAGGTAGCCTATCGGAAGCCACGATAATTGTTTTAGAAAAGCCTGGTAAGGATCCTAATCGAGTCATTAATTATAGACCTATATCCTTGTTAAATGCAGATTACAAAATATATGCGAGTGCTTTGGCAAAAAGGCTAGCCAAAATTATCGGGGAGCTAGTTCATCCTGACCAATGTGGTTTTATACCAGGCAGATCAACGTCAGACAATGCTAGGCTGCTGTGCAACCTATTGGATAGGGCGGCTGAGGATGACTCCCCGTATGTGGCCCTCTTCCTCGATGCTGAAAAAGCATTTGATAGGTTAGAATGGCCCTTTCTTTTTTCATCTTGGAGTGGTTTGGGTTAGAAGAAGGCTTTATAAGGAAGGTTAGAGTGCTGTATGCAAGAACTAGCGCTTGTGTTTTTGCCAATGGCATTCTTTCCAGTCCCTTCCCTTTACACAGAGGTACTAGACAGGGTTGTCCCCTTTCCCCTCTTCTTTTTAATTTGGTGTTGGAGCCTTTAGCTATAGCAGTTAGGCAAAGCAAGGGCATGAAGGGCTTCAATTTAGGAGACATACAAGTGAAGCTTTCAGCATATGTTGACGATCTCCTCCTGTTTACACAGCCCTCCAAGATTCCACAGATTTTGGCACTAATAGAAGCCTATTCAAATATATCGGGATATAAAATTAACAGGACTAAATCTGTGGCTTTTCCACTTAACAGTTGCTCGAACGCGGGTTTAATGGCCCCATTCCCCTTCCGGTGGGAGTCGGATGGTATCAAATATTTGGGTGCCTGGTATAATGCCTCCATTGACCGTACTATCCAGATGAATATTGAGGAGCTATCTCAGATGATTCGCACTAAGATCTTGGCCTGGTCCCCTCTTCATTTCACATGGTGGGGCAGACTGGAAATTACAAAATGGTGTTGGCACCCAAAATTAATTATGTATTAGGTATGCTTCCTTTCTCCCTGCCGTCAGGTGTTTATTCAACCTTGGAGAGAAGTCTTATAAGCTTCTTGTGGAATTGTTCTCAACCGAGAATTGCTAGCAAGAAACTTAAAGCCTCCAAAGAAAAAGGCGGCGTCCACTTCCCTGACTTCCAATGGTACCATCATGCTCTTCTTTTAAAGCAGGGAGGCTTATGGTTAGATCTTGATGGCCTTGTTCAAAGTCCAAGCTGGCTCAAGGTAGAATCTTGTATTGCCGCCCCGTATCCGCTAACTCATATGATGGGCATGTTGCACCCAGAGGAAGCGGCTGTGGGGAATGTGATTCGGGCCACTCAACTTGCCTTTTTAAAATTGGCTCAAATGGCAGGCAAAGATGACAAGCCCTCCAGGATGACCCTGGTGTGGTGGAATATACAAATTAAAATTAGAGGGAGGAGGTTTGCATAGCCAAAATGGCAAGAGAGGGGAATATGGACGCTAGGCCATTTGGTGGGCGAAAACGGGTGGAAAGATTTCGCTTCTTTAAAAGGGGAGTTTCCCTCCCAGAGAGTTGCTATTTCCAGTGGATCCAACTTAGACATTGTCTGTTAGCGTCTAAAATAAAAGCAAATGAATTAGAAGCAGAGGGAATATTATTTAATAATATTAAAGTAACGCTCGGACAGAAAGGTCCTGTATCAAGGCTGTATGTTATGTTTAGAGACTAAGCGTCTCATTTTCCAGGGGGGTTATCAAAAGTATTGGAGTCAGAAGTCTCGCACGTGTTGCACACTGACTCCTGGAAGGTTTTGTGGGGCCCCATAACTAGGGTGTCGCGGTCGGCGGCAATACCACAATCACTGTATTTCCTTTTGCATAGGGCTTTCATCACGCCTGCAAAGCTTTCTAAGTGGGATAAGTCCTCTACGAGGAAGTGTTGGTCATGCCAGGTGAAGACTGGCACCTATGTGCATGTTTTTTGATTGTCCCTTTGTACAGAGATTTTGGAGGTCTGTCTGTGAAAAAATACAATCAATACTGGATATCCCGGACAAGCTCTCCAGGAGTGTGGTTTTTTTTAAGTCCTTGGGGCTCCTTTGGGGCATATCCAAAGAGAAAGTATTTCTATTAAATTTCATGTTGGCTGTAGCCCTAAAAGTCATACTGCTTAATTGGAAGAGTTTCCAAAATCTAAGCCCGGGCAAGTGGTGGGGTCTTGTGTGTCAATACTCTAAATATGAGAAATTGTATACTAAACTCCATCATCCGGATAAAGTCGAGTTAAATTTTGATAGATGGTCACTATTAGATCAATATATAGCCCGGTCAGCAGTCATTTAAATGGGCGGTCGTAGTATGGAGTTCCAGCGTTTTTAGGTGAGGTGGGCCCAGTATGTGGATCTAATAGATGGCACGGGGAGGCATATAGATTTTGTTTTCTCCTTCTTCCCTAGAGAACCTGGGAGGGTGGGTGGTGGGGGAGGGAGGGCGGGAGTTGTGGTTTTGTTTTGTTTTAAAAGTAATTGTATTATTAGTTTGTATTGTTATGTGGAAAGCTAAATAAATAAATTTAAAAAAAAAACCCACTGTCTGTGTGGCACAGCTAGTGTGGATGTTTGTAGCCACTCTATCTGCAGGTGGCATAAGTAGAATGGGTGCAACAAATACCACCTCAAAAGGATGTACATGCCCTCTCTGCAGTTAGTTCGAAACACTGTTCTGGTAATGCAGCCCACACATGTGGGGCTTAGTAAAAATGCCCCATAGCATACTTAGACATGGTTTCTGGCATAAGAACATGGCAAAAGAAAAGTCTTTTGAGTAAGTCTGTAGAAAAGGAGCCAATAGATTCACAAGGTAAAACATACAATTAGCATTTTCCATAGTGCTCAAGATCAGACACACTTTGGGCCAATCAGTAAACAGAATTAAGAACACCAGAATACAAGACACAGTTAAGAGCAGGCTGGCTGAAGCCTGTCCTTCCTGAAGATATAATAGCTCCTCTTGCAAGTACCCTGCTTTTCAACCCAACTGTTAGTGGTTCAAGGTGATGACAGTGTGGGGGGGAGGAGGAACTGTTAACAAAAATAGGGAAAAAACAATTTGCTTGAAACCTCTAAGAACATAAGATATGTCAGACTTGGTCAGACCAAGGGTTCATCAAGCCCAGTATCCTGTTTCCAACAGCAGCCAATCCAGGTCACAAGTAGTGTCAGGTTCCCAAAAAGGTACACAGATTCCATGCTGCTTAACCCAGGGGTAAGCAGTGGATTTCTCTGGTCCTCTTTAATAATGGATTATGGATATGTGAGGACAAGTAGTTAGTCCTTACTTATTGTAAACCCAACTACCCTAACAGCTTTTACTACATCCTCTGCTAATGAATTCCAGAGTTTGATTACGCGTTGAGTGAAAAAATGTCTTCTCTGATTAGTCTTAAATGTGCTACATTGTAGCTTCATTGCATGTCCCTAGTCTTTATACCTTTTGAAGAAGTAAACACCTGATCTACATTCATCTCTTCCACTCCATAGAGGTTCCCAACGTCGGTCCTCGGGAAACCCCAGGCCAGTCAGGTTTTCAGAGTACCCACAATGAATATGCATGAGATAGATCTGCATACAATGGAAGCAGTGCATGCAGATCATTATTCTATAGACCTATCATATCTCACCTCAGCTGCCTTTTTCCTAAGTTGAAGAGTCCTAACCTTTTAAGCCTTTCCTCATCCTTCCCCTTTATTATTTTGGTGGCTCTTCTCTAGTAACCTTTCAGCTGTGTTTTGTTTGGGCCTCAGCCACAGCCATCGTTTAATTAACAACGTTGCCCTGAAATGAATTTTTTTTAGAACAAAACTAAACAAAAACATTTTTTTTGCCATACACACCCCTATTGTTTAATGCCTCCCACTCTGCACAACTTGGGACCATGATGAAGTGCAGCAGCTACCAGGAATGTGTTTACCATGGCTTAGTGTAAAACTCCATATCTCAAGTCTTGCCTGGTGTGTTCTAGCTACAGGGTTTAAGAACTGGGATGCATCAGCTTCAGCTGAGACTTGGGAGAAGAGGAGCTGATCTTTATCCAAGTATCTTCTTGGACCTGTGGCAGGATAGAGATAAGGGCAAGAGTGATTATTGGGATGGGGTATAGGGGAGGAGGAAGTGGAAATAAAGTGGATATTCTGAGAACAGAAGAAAATAGAGGACATGATCATGCTGGGGGGAGGGGGAAGAGTCCAGGGGCAGGGGAAATGGAGAAATTGTGCCAGGGAGGGAGGAAAGATATGGTGGAATTTGCTCCACGGAGGAGCACTATTGATTAGTCTGAGATAATTAATAAAGCATTGCAAATTTTGGTGCTTATGATTTAACAAATATTTAAAAAAATACTGATTTTCCAAACGCATATGTATATATCTGTTCCCAAATGAAGCATTGTGTGTGTCTAGGAGTGAGATCACTTCTGGCTCTGACCCTGGCCCCCATCCACAGTTCCACTTCCTTTGTGTCTACAAATTAAGCACTGCAGAAAAGGTTTAGTCCAAGGGCTTCTCCAATGTTAATAATTAGAAAAAAAGATGGAGGTTTTAAGATTCAGTGAAGACTATAGAAAACTCAATCATATTATGGTTAAAGATGCATTTCCTTTACCCAGAATCGAAGAGTCCTTAGATGAATTAGGCCAAGCTAAGTATTTTTTGCCTTTGGACTTAACTTTCGAGTACTTTCAGATTCTGATAGCCACTGAAGATTAAAGGAAAATCGTGGTAACTACTCCTTTTAGCCTATATGAATAGAGCTGAATGTTCTTTGGATTGAGCAGAACTCCAGCAAAGTTCCTCCATCTAATGGAAATTGTAACAAATGAGTATATGTTTGCTATTCTCTTGTTATGCCTTGATGACATTTTTATTTTCTCCATGAACTTCGAAGACCATATAAACTCATTAGAAAGAGTACATTTAAAACTCATATGTACCTTTTTAAGAGAAGAAATAAAATTCCTAGGTCATGTTATTTCCAAACAAAGAATTGCTACAGAATAGATGCAGTTCTAAAAGATTGGGCTACTCTGAAAACCACTTGGGAAGTACGACTGTTTGATTTCTCAAGTTACTGCTGCAAATGTATTCTAAATTTTGCACAAATCGCTAAATCCTCACATGCCCTAATGGGAAGTAGAAAAAAGAAACAAAAACCTACACTTTTTAATTCACATCTTAGGGGTATGTTTACTAAGCAGTGGTAGCGGCTTCTGTGCGATATCAGAGCTGCGATCCAATTGATATTGCTCCGATATCGCATGGAAGCCACTACCGCTGCTTAGTAAACATACCCCTTACTGTCATATGGCATTTGGTACACTTCAAGAGAAAATAATGAATATGCTAATCCTGCCATACCTGGGTTTACAGTTTTTCGGAATTGGGGGGGGGGGGGGGGGTAATACTAAGTCAAGTGCAAGATGGCCATAAAAAAGCAATTGCTTATGCCAGCCAGAGATTTCAGGAAACAGAGCAGAATGGCAAAAATTACAGTCCCTTCAAACTTGAGTTTTTGACACTAAAATGGGTTATAACAGAAAATGTTAAGGAATACTTTATAGAAAAACAGACCATCAGCTTTTAAAATACCTGAATATATGTGTTGTAGAGGCTGTAATGCAGAGATGATTGACCCAACTAGCAAGTTGTTGGGAGGAATAACAAAGATGTGGGCATTTTGTCCAGGATGACACCTCCTGAGGAAAATGATTCTGCTACAGATTTACTACATCTGGAAAATAATCAAATCAAATTAAGATTTTGGCTAAACTCTACTACTATACAAGTCAGGGCTATCGGGGCATCTACAAGAGCAAAACGCAATATGTGCCGTCCAGTCAGTGCTAACTCCTGGTGACCCAGCCCCTGGATTTTCTTGCCAAGGTGCGGCCAGAAGTAGATTGCCAGGACTTTCTTCCTTGCATTGAGTAAGACATTTATACAAATGCCAACTTTTCATTAGAACTTAAAACACTTTAAAGGCTACAGTGACAAGACAAATTTTTGGGACCCATAATAAAGGCTTTGATAGGGAAGAATTCAGATGTGAAATCTGAAGAAAAAGACAGCTGGAAGTATTGGAAGCAAAGAAACCCTGTGACTCTGAATCAAGGGATATTGTTTTGTAATATTCTAAGTCCCAGAGATGGAAAAGTTAATATCAGTTTATGGTTCCCGAATGCTTGAAAGAGGAAGTGTTATCATCAAAACACAATCAAGCTGGTTACTTAGTGAAAGAAAATATATTAAAAATGTTAAGAAGAAAGTATTTCTGGGTGAAAATGTTCAAGGAGGTGGATGGGTGGATTAAGAAATGTAAAAGTACATGTTACCCAAAGAAAGCTTTCTCCTATAGAGAGCAACTCGAACATGTTTTCATGCCACGTGCTCACTGGTAACTATGGCTATACATTTTACAATAGTAGAACCCACTAAAGGTGGAATTGAAAATGTACTAACCAATTGTTTACCCATTATGCTCTAGCAATACCAATGCATGATCAAATAGCTAAAACAATGGTGAAAGATTTGCTGAAACACTGGTTAGCACACTATGGAACTTCAAAGAGAATTCATTCAGATCGGGGTCAAGCGCTGGAGTCAAAAGTTAATTAAAAAATGTTGCCAAATTTATGGAGCATCAGGCAGTGTGAATGGTTTGACTGGACTTTGCATGATATGTTGAGAGTATTATCCGAGAGAGAGAAAAAAATTGGACTGAATATTTACACAAGATAAGTTTGATTTGCAACAGTCACATTCAAGGCAGTCCCAATCATTAGGCAAACTAGGCAGTATGCCTAGGGCACAGCTTCTGAAGGCAGCAAAGAGCAGGGCATTCAAAACTAAACTATAGATTTTGACAGTCAGGTAGGAGTAAGGCTTAAGGTTTGCCTACAGCACCAGCACCTGGTCACATTCATTTGTCAACAGGGTATTCACCATTGTGTCCAATGTTCAGTAGATAACCAACCTTAAGACCTTTATTTTGAAGCTCGAGAACTGGAACCAACTGTTGTGAGTAATGTGTATAATGTCATCATGGAAGATTGGAAGAAGCATGTAGAATAGCAGCAAACACATCCACAAAGAAAGGAGAATTAGGAAAAATCATTACGACAGAAGGTCCAAAGATCAGTTAATTTGTCTGCATATATGCTATTAAAAATTTGGAGATTTCCATGATGGCAAAATTGGAGATTTATGAGAGAATCAATATATGAAATGATGGGAATTTAATACATATTATTTTTTTATTTAATTTTTTTTATTATAAATTTTTATTTATAAGATTTCGATTATACATCCAAACTTTGAATGAACAAGAAAAAAACAGAAAAATTCAGTAAGCAATTAAGAATAAGAAAAAAATAGCAAATATTCATAGTCCTCTAATAACAATGGAGCAAAAATAGGTAATAAACCAGAGAAATTGACCCAAACAATATCACAGTACTAGTGGTCGCAATATCCCAGCATTTCAGACCTCAGCCAGCCCTAACCAGTAACATTCTCAGGAGACACCATCCCTTGTGCAGAGCCCTTTCTATACACAAGAAACTGTAGCAATTGACCTGGTTCAAAGAATACATACAGGCTCATTCCGAGCCGTGAATAGCAGGGATGGACGTCCCAACTATTTGTGCCCCTTCCCGCCATCATCTAACTTCCCTGCCAGTTGTACGAGGAAGTTAGATGGGGGCGGGAAAGGGAAGGATCGGGGGCGGTGTTAGGACATGCAGTGGGAGGTCGCCGGGCCCAGACGTAAAGGGCCGATTCTAATGTCGGCCCTGTACGTCCGGGGCCAGCGACTTGAACAGGGAAGTTATTCCACCACCAAGGTGGAATAACTTCTCCGATTCTGCAGGATCGGCGGGCCCGGGACTAGGAAGGGGCAGCAGGGGGAGAGGGTATTTCTTGTAGCCCAACCCTGGCCCTGGGAGGCCAGATCAGGGGTCGAGCTGCAGGGAATTAGCTGCAGGAGCTGGCGGCTGGGGATCACAGCTTTTAAATGGAGGCATGGGGAGGGAGGGGGAGACTAGTGGGGAGGATCAGAGGCAGAACAGGGGGATTACCTTAAATTTTGGGGGGCTCATGACAATCTGTAGAGGGGGGGTTGTGGAATCTAAGCTCCTAAGCTTGCGGGATGGGATGATTGGGAGATGGGGGAACTTAGGCTGGGAAGGTCCCTACAAGGTGGAACTGGCAGAGAAATTCAGTGTGAGGGAAAGGAACTTACAATTAGGAAAAGTCCTGGGTAAGAAGGTGCGTATTGTTTCATGGAATGTATGTGGTATTGGAAATCCGGTCAAATGGTACAAGATCTTAAAAATGTTAAAAGACAAGGGAGTAGATATTGCTCTTATACAGGAAACCCATCTTACGGATGCGGAGCATAGTAAGTTGAAACGGTGGTGGGTAGGAGCAATATATGGAGCATCTTCGCGGGACAGGAAAGCTGGAGTGGTTATTTTAGTCCAAAAGTAGGTGGAGCTGAAGGTAGAAACAATGAATGTGGATGTATTTCTCTGGGGCACATTACAAGGCCAAACAATAACAATTGGGAATATATATATACAAGTTAGATTCCTACACACCTAATCAGCAAAGGAGAAAATTCCAACAGCTAAACAAGGAAACCCTAATAAGCTCTCTTGAGGAACACATAACCCTTGACAACACCAACATAGAAGACCTCACTCACCAATGGTTCTCAACAATCGAAACCACCTCTAAACCAACATGGAAGTCAACAGCCAGACCAGTGAAAACAAAAACAGAACCTTGGTACACTCCACTGCTACACAAGATGAAAAAGGAATTAAGAAAATTGGAAAGAAGATGGAGACAGACCAAGGATGACCTTCGCAAGATGGAATACCTAGAGCTCCTAGCCAAATATAAAAATGAGACCAGCAAGGCCAAGAAAGTGCATCACACCAAGATACTCAATAAGGCCATTAACAGACCCAGAGAGTTGTTTGAGCTAGTCAAGTCACTCACAAAGCCACTGCCTGAATCTAACTGCAATGGGAAAATAAAGGCCCAGGTCCTGGCCGATCACTATGCTAGCAAACTCAATCCAACGAACCATCCCCTCCAAACTCAGAATATGATCGATTTAGTCCCAAAGCAGCCGGACAGTCAGAAGACATGCTTTCAACCTAATGAAGGATGGTCTTCGTTCCATACTATTAACGAAGAACTAATCTTGAATGCGATCTCAAACCTTCATACAACGACTTCTCTCCTAGATCCATGTCCAGCTGAATGGATCAAATCAACTAAATACGAAATTTCGCATCTGATAACACACATAGTCAATCAATCCCTGCAGCAAGGTATCATGCCTGCTCAACTTAAAAGATCACTAATTAGACCTATATTAAAAAATAAAGCTCTTAACGAAGAGTATACACAAGAACACATCGTACTTCTACCAAAAACCTGCTATCCATACCAACGGCCAAAAGGTACTGTAAACAACTTACTAGCAATAGAGCCTTCTCCCTCTACGCCCCATCCTTATGGAACTCCCTCCCCCCCGAACTGCGCAACTGTGAGAGCCACCTCGAATTCCGCAAGAAACTAAAAACACACCTCTTCCTAGAATATTTTTCCCTCCCACCCTAACTCCTAACCATCATGATCTACCTTCTACCCAAATGTCCACACTTCTTCACAAAATTAACCCCGTATCTCTACCTAATGTATAAAGTTAACCCTGACCTTGATCTCCGATCATAGTAGTCAGGTGCCACAGTTATACCTATTATTTGTACCATAGTTAATTGTTACTTGTTACCTAGTTATTTATTTATATTGTGTTCCTTGTAAACAGTTGTAATATACTGTATTATAATGTTTCATGTGAACCGTCTTGACTTGTAGAAAGACGGTATATAAAAACTGTTAAATAAATAAATAAGATGACCCTACCTCATACCGACCGATTTCAAGCATATCCTTTCTTGCAAAGATTATCGAGAAGGTAGCTCAGCAACAACTGCAAGACCACCTAGATGAGTACAAAATACTTGACGAGCATCAATATGGTTTTAGACCCCACCATGGTGTCGAAACTCTACTTATCGCCCTCTTAGACAACCTCATCAAGGGGCTGGAAAGCAAAAACAAAATGTTCATACTAATATTCATAGATATATCTGCGGCGTTCGACACAGTACATCACCAAATACTCTTGTGCAGACTAGAATCAATAGGTATAACAGGCACACCCATAAAGTGGTTTGAGTCATACCTAACAAATAGAATGCAACAGGTTCGCTTCAATAACGAGCAAGCAAAACCCTTCCCCCAAACCCAAGGGATACCACAGGGCTCAGCCATCTCCTCCCTGTTGTTTAATGTCTATATCCAGCCAGTATGTGAAATTTTCCAGAAGCATAATATCAGCTATGACATGCAGATGACATCATGTTGTACACACAACTTGATATAAACAACCCCAAACTCAACCAATTAGAAGAATGCCTACTCGATCTGCAAAACTGGCTCCAATGCAACAATATGTCCATAAATCACAAAAAAACTGAAAGCAAGATTTCAAACCTCCTGCATCTATCACCCTGAACGGAAACACCTATCTCTCTAAAAATGAGATCAAATACCTAGGGATACTAATCGATGCTAACCTAAAAATGGACAAACACTTCCGGATAACTAACAGAGCAATTTTTCACAAACTGAGAGTACTACAACCCATACGCTGCATCATTGAACACTCGGACTTTAGAACAGTAGCACAGGCACTCATCATTCCTCACCTGGATTACTGTAACGCTATCCTGCAAGGTCTACCGAAAAAAACACTAAACATCCTACAAATGGCGCAAAATGTAGCAGCCAGAATTATCATGAATAAGAGTTTCTCCGACCACATCACTCCAGTTCTTATAGAGCTCCACTGGCTCCCCATATCTGCAAGGATAATCTACAAAATGCTGGTATCTACATTTAAAATTATCCACAAAATATCTCCCTCCTTTCTCGATAACCTTATCACCACTCAGCCTGCCAACAGATCCCGACGAACTCCTAACCTGAACACACTCTGCGTACCCAGCAGCATAAGATCAGTAAAAGAACGTACCAGCAACCGGGCATTCACCTACTCAGCACCCATGCTCTGGAACCAGATGCCACACGAGCTACGGCAGATCAAGGACTTACAAGCCTTCAGAAAAGAGCTTAAAACACACCTATTCCAAATACACTACGGCATCACATAGATGGTTCCAACTATCTCCTCCTATGCTGCCCACCTACCTCAAAAGCCTAGGCCTCATATGAACCTAATGCTCATATGATGTCCATTTCCATGATGATCAAAATGTCGATATGTTTATAACCTCTCCTATCATGCCTTTATTATTGCGACTCAATTGTATATTTACTCTGGACAAACTGTAATTTTTGCCAATGATATATATAACTGTAATTGTGCCGTTGTTAATCACCCCCTTATCTTGTCCCCTCCCCCATGTCTTGTACAATAAGTTGTAATTCACACTGGTGTTTAAACAGTAATTTATTTTTCAATCAATTGTATAACTGTAATCTTCTCGTTGTTGATCCTTCCACTGCCTGTTCCCCTCTCCCTTTCATGTACAACGATGGACCGCTTCTGATTGCTGGAAGTAGCGGTGTATAAATGTATGCCAAATAAATAAATAAAAATAAATATGGCCCCAGTGTCTATAATGCTCAATTTTTCCAACAGCTGACGCAACAGTTAACTCGAAGGGATTCCTCCCAGATCATCCTGGGAGGGGACTTTAATTGTGTAGTGGATGCTACTATGGATCGTATGGGGCAAAAGTGCAAAGGAGACAAGCGTAGCTCGAACAGATAGAGAGGGATAAGCGAAGGGTGTGAATTGATTGAAGTGTGGAGGGTTTTTCACCCCTCGGAAAGAGATTACACTCACGTGTCAAGGGCGCATGGAACCAGCTCTAGATTAGATTACTTTTGGTGTCGGCTTCACTATTAGAGCGAATAAGGAAGGTGAATATCGGTCCAATAGTGGTTTCAGATCATGCTCTGGTAGTGTTGCAGCTGGAATGGGGGGGTACTCCGCGAGGGGCCCGTGGAGATTCCTACTTCATCTCGTAGATGACAAAGAGTTCCAAAAATTTGTACAAGCTAAATTGGAAGAATTTGAAGAACACAATGCTGCTCACAAAAGCAGTTCCGCCTTGTTTTGGGAAACAGCAAAGGCGGTCTTGCGAGACCACATAATAGGATATTGCTCAACCAAGAAACGGGCACAGAACCAGACGGTTCTTTACTTGGAAAGGGAATTATGTAAAGCATGTAGAAGATACAAGGCGCACCAGATGGGGATCAATAAAATAAATACGGAATCCCTTCAGATAGAACTACAGTCTTTCCTGCACCAGAGGACATACCAGTCTGTTTTACCATCGGTACTGTTTGCATAGATATGGGAACAAAGCAGGGAAATTACTTGCAGCGTTGGTCAAGTCAGATGGGGGACCAAGAACTATTGCGGCCCTGCAGGATAGAGAGGGTAAGGCTCAAACTGCACAACTAAAACTGGAGGAAATTCTTAGAGATTATTATATATGATTATATAAGGCTGAGCCTTGTGCAATAGAAGAGGCTCGGAAATTCTTGGAAGGTCAATGATAAAGGAAGAGGATCTGAAGAGATTAAATGGGTTGGTAACACCCCAGGAAGTTCAGGACTGCATTAAAAAATTAAAAAAAGGGAAAGCCCTGGGCCCAGATGGATTTTGGGCAGATTTTTATAAAATGATGTCTGATAAAGTGGCAATACCTTTAACAGACTATTTTACAGAGCTGGTTCAGAGGGGAGCGTTTCCGTATGCACCTAATCAGGCCTATATAACAGTACTGCCTAAACCAGGCAAATATCCTCTGCTCCCAAGTTTGTACAAACCAATATCGCTACTTAATATGGATATTAAAATTCTTGCTAAGATAATGGCCGAATGTCTAGCTCCAATCCTTCCGCAGATAATAGGGGAGTCACAGGTAGGATTTGTACAGGGTTGTATGGCGGCCCGAAATGTGCGGAAGCTGTTAGTGGCACAACATGAAATCATAAGACGTCAACAATTGGCCCTCTTTATTAGTTTTGATGCCGAGAAAGCCTTTGATAAGGTCCAGTGAGACTATATGTATATGATGTTGGAACAAGTTGGAATAACAGGCCAATAAGTAGAGATGGTTCGTTTATTGTACTCTAGGCCCTGCGGAGCGTTGATAATTAATGGGAACCGTTCCCTTTGGAGAGAGGTACTAGGCAGGGGTGCCCACTCTCTCCGCTTCTATTTGTCTTGCAATTGGAACCTCTGTTGGAACGTCTTAGAACGCATCCGTCTCTGGTAGGGAAGGACGAGTTTTGAATTTCAGCCTTTGGACCATTTGGTGTTCCTGGGGAATCCAGTAGATAGTCTGGACATGCTGTTGAAAGAGTTTTGGAATTATGGCACATTTGCGGGTCTAAAGTTGAATTTAGATAAGTCTGAAACTCTGTTGGTCTTGCCGGAAGTGCGGAGGAACTGGCTAGGTCAATTTCCATTGAAATGGGCAGAGGATAAATTTAAGTATTTGGGGATTTGGATAACGGCGATGCCAAAGGATCTGTATAAGGTTAACCCGAGGGCCTTGTTTGTGGATTTGGAGACAAAGGTGAGACGGTAGAAGGACTCAATGCTATCTCTGAGTGGCCGGATTAGTCTGTACAAAATGATTATATTCCCTAAATGACTTTATGTCCTTCAAATTCTCCCGCTATATTTGAGAGACACGAAACAAAAGAGAATTGAAAAGATATTTAATTTTTTTTTTTTGAAAGGCCGCCGTGCTAGACTAAAGTTGGGAACTCTGAATAAACCGTGGGGGAAAGGAGGCCTCGGCCTCCCAGACTTGATGCGGCATAATCTGGCCTGTGTGTGCCGATACCTGAAGGATTGGCTGTAAAATATGGAGGAATTATACTCCATTGGAGGCAGAAAGGACAATGGTAGAGCCCATCTCTCTCAAATATATCTTACATTTGACACCGGCTCGGTTAAAAGTTCTGGCCTTGCAGAATGAACTGGTGAGCTCACTCAACAGAGGATGGCGAGTACTTTGTGGAAGGTTGGGGTGGCCTCCAGGGACGATCACATACCTTCCCTGGGTGGGGAATTTATCCTTCTTACTGGGAATGTCTGGACGTACATATCTGCGTTGGGAAAGGCAAGGCCTGGAGGGGTTGGAACAAGTCATTTCAGAAGCTGGGGAGATGCTCCCCTTTTCCATTTTAAGAGAGCGATATAATTTACTAGAGAAGCATGTATTTCTGTACTTGCAAGTGCGAAGTTATGTTTGCTCACTGCCAAAGGAAGCGATCACTCGGGATTTTGTATTCCAGATGGAGGAGGTGTTGATGGCGGGGGCAGAGGGATGTACGCATATAGCGCACCTAAGTAGAAATTTGGCTGACAGACCCACAGCCTGATTTGGGGAAAATGGCTGACCAATGGATGAGGGATTTAGATATAGTAGTGAACGGAGCGGGGATTCTGGAAGCATTGACAAAAATTGCAAACCTCACCACTAATGTGGATTTAAGGGAAACACAGTTCAGAGTGCTGCAGTGACTTTATTATGCTCCTTTGAGAGCATATAAGGCGGGTATTGCGGGGACATCCATGTGCCCCCGCTGTGAGACCCTGAGGCCACCTTGGGCGATATATTTTGGGAATGTCCGGTGATAAGGAGATTTTGGGAGCAAATAAGAAATACGTGGGTAAGGTAATGGGAAATTTTCTATATCTGTCCACTCTATCCCCTCGAGGAGCTATCTTAAATCTGCCTCATGTTGGAATCATGGGGGCGGAATGGTGGGGGTTGAAATTCAGATGGATGCGCCTTGTACTACTGTTAGCTCGTAAAAGTATTTTACAGACTTGGTTGACATCTACAGGACCCTCAATACCATCGTGGAAATGGTCCCTATACCTACTTATGCAATGTGAACAAGAATGTTTGCGGGGACGGATGCAGCACTGGAAGTGTTTTTTAATAGTGTGGAAACCCTATATTCAGGCATTACCTTGTCGCATACGCAGCAGGGTGTTAAACCACTGTCCAGGAGAGGTATTTGAGTATCAAAGAATAGAGAACTTAGGAATGTCTTGATCATGGTGGCCGAGGAGCAAGGGAGCAAGGACTATGGATTGTTTGGAGTAGAGACTGTGCTGCGTGTACTGTGCTGCCTGCGGTGGTGAGAGATGGGGGGCTAGGGGAGGGTGCGGGTAGGAGAGAGGGGTAGGCTGAGACGGGGGGTAGGGACTATTTGAGGATGGAGTTGGGAATAAGGTAAGCAGGTACCGTATCATAAGACAGGGAGATCCCAAGACCTACTATTGTATTCGTGGGCTTGGTTGGGGTGCCCGGGTGGTGTCCGTCCTTTTTGGAGGAGACCTGCTTTGTGCTCTTTTCTATCCTTTTGTGCAAGGGATTGGCACTCTGGGGGACTCTGTTTGTTGGTATCGTTGTGGAAGAGCTAGATAGGTCTTGAGGAAGGGCGGTGGTGTGTAGTCAGGGAAGGAGACTGGGGGGGGGACAGAGAGACTAGGGGGTTTAATAATGAAAATTTGGGGCAAAATGATGATTATGTTTCCACGTTTTGCCATGTGAATGGTATAAAGCGAACAATAATGATATTGTTAAACTGTGAATCTTATGTGATGTTATGTTTGATCTGCTTTGTATCATGTTAAGTTTTGGTATGTCCCAATAAAAATATTTAAAATAAAAATAAATAAGGATTCAACTGAAAAAAACAAAAAAGAATGGTTTAAAAAAGTCCCCTTCTCTAATGATTGGAGGACTAACCGGTCATGAGAAAATAAAAAAACATAGCCCAGATCATGTCCAGCTTGAACATTTGTTGGTTCAGAGTGTGCCTGGCGGTACGACGACTCTTGTTAGGGTACTGTCTTCCATATTGCCAGGACACACCAGATGAAGGCCCATTATTGCCAGTAAACACTGGGTAGTGAGGATAGTACCCTGGATATTTAATTTTTCATGTATTTAATCATGTGTGAATGCTCTTTTGAATGATTGGGAAGTTTTGGGGAAAGATGATTTACATTAAATGTTGGTATGACATTTCACATAGCGGGGGGGAAGGGTGAATACGTGAAAAAATACTTGGGGTCTTTCGGTATTATGGTCAACAGTTGGGATGGGCTGGGGATGTTCCTGAAGGGTGCTGAGCTGTGATGGCTATCAGACTGTCTTATTGTGATGTCCCAGGGAAGAAGAGTACTGCAGGCCATGCTGTGAGTGAAGCCATACTGCAGCAGCGGTTTGAGGCCTGCACGGAAGGGAATAGAGTGGTGTTGGGGCCTCAGATTGTGGCCTGCACAGGCCTAGAGTGGTTGAGGGAGCTGGCTGGAGCGGTGTGGATAGCCATGACTTCCGCATGGTTGTGCAATCTTGGCTTTTCCAATGGGAGGGAAAGGAGGAATAAAGCAGCCCCGACTTGTCAGCAGCTCTAATCGCCATGTTTTAAGTCAGACCCAGCCTGGCTACAGCTGTATATTTAAAGGGGCAGCAAATGTATGTAACATTAACAACTACAAATTGAGACTCTGGAGCTGTGCACAGGGCACGATATCTGAAAAGGACCTTCATGACTACCTTTTCTCTCCTATTCAGCCTTGCCATTTCTTAAAGCAGAGAGCAAAGGAGTCTGCATTCTATTAATTTAAATAGCTCAGTGGCAAACTGCAGCATTTGAGGTTCAAACTCAGATGACTTTTAATGTGTTGTCCAGTTCTGGAGAAACCTACAGTGTAATTTGGCAATTGGGGCATGTTGGCACAATGTTCAGTATACTGTTTTAGATTTACTTTTTATCTAGTCTTCCGAATCCACATTTTTAAAAGAGGTTAAGCCTTTATGTCATACTGGCTGTTCTATGTTTGTGAACTAAATCACTGAAGTATTCTTCCTTTCTTCACCTGCTCATGTGGATGAGCACTGGTATCGTGTTCTTTAAATAAATATTATTTGTATATATCTAGCTTGAAAAGTGCTGTACATAAATCTTTTTCATAGTTCCAGATAAATCAAGAGCATTGCTGAAACTTTTACAGTCTTCAGCAAAAGGCTGATAAGCAAAAGAGATATCTATTGCACAGTGAATGCTCATTGATTGATTGATAACAACACTAATTAAATGTTTTTGTACTTATTGGCAAATAATTTCTAAAGAGAGACAACTGGCTATTCTAAACAGACTTCCAAATCTCCCGAATCCTGTTAAATCAAACATTTGAGTTCTCTCACCTTAAGGATCATGCATTATGCCCGACAAGTAGGTTATTTCCCGGAATGTTTTGGGGAAAATCTAAAAATATATGCTATACATTTTACCACTTTTAGTTATCAGTATATTCTAGTCCTTAGGCAGGCTCAGCTTTCTTATATAATCTGGCTGTCAGTCAAGGAACCAGTCAGATGTATGGCAGAAGGCAGGGCTAGCAGAAATTTTTGAATTGGCCAGTTTATTTTTGTGCTAGTTTTTTGAGAAAGAAAAGCAGAAGTAACCTACATACATTTAAAGAACTTTTCTATTGACTGCGGTGTAGAAAGGTAAAAAAAATAGTAATTCAGGAATGCTTCCTTTACTGGTCTGCCGAAGCACTTTCCATAAACTATCCCGTGTAATAGGAAATGTAAGCATATGAGAACCAAGATTATCAGCAAAATGTGTGCATACCAAGAGTTAAACATCAATACAAAATACCACATTTATATTGTGGGAAAAATATATCTGGAGAGCATGGTAGTTAACTTTTTTAATGAAGAAAGACAACGTGAAGGAAGATACAAATCTGTACTACCTGATATTCAAAAGCATTTATGCAGCTGGTGGCAGTGCTGACTTCATATCCAGTTTGTTGCATTATGGATCACTGAACCCTGGATTTTTGTCTGTTAAATCACTGAGTGCTGTTTTGGACTGGCTTTATCTAAATGGTCTTTAACTGAATCCTACAAAATCTGAAACCAAGTACTTCTCCTAAAATTAAAGATGTTCCGGTTTCCATCAAGGAATCGGTTACCCGCTTAGGGGTCTAATTGGACTCCCCGTTAACTTTTAAGAACAAGATTATTTCTGTGGTTAAATCTCTTTTTTTTTTTGCACTTTGGCATTTTAAATGAGAATGAGTTGACAATAGTAATTCATTAGTCATAATTAGAAATGATTACTCGAATATTGTATACTACGAGGCAGGATGATAAGTCTCTGGCCTTGTAATGAAACAGAAAGCTACGGGCACACTTCAGTTCCGGTGTTCGAAATGATCTCTCTGCAGTTTTGTTTTATTTGGGAAATGTCACTGCTGTCTGGTTAGCTACTGCGGCTGCTGGATATTTAATGCTGGGGCCGCATATGCCCCGGCATTGAATATCCGGAGTTAAGGGTCAGCAGGTTATCCTATGCGCCATAGCAGCGCATAGCCTGCCCAACTGAATGTTAGGTCCTATATGTTTTGCACTTCTAATAGCATATATAACTTCTAGACAATACCATATGCATAGTCATTTGTTGTTGTTAAGTGCCGTCGAGTCGGTGTGGACTCATGGCAACCCTTTGGACAGTTGTCCTAAATTGTGTTCGGTCTTCTGTCAGGCGGCTCATTGTTGACAGACTGTTACCCATAGTCGCTGTTATTGTATCGATCCATCTCATTGCTGGCCTTCCTCTTTTACGTTGACCTTCCATCTTACCAAGCATGATGTCTTTCTCTAATGATCTCTCTCTTCGTATGATGTGTCCAAAGTATGAAAGTTGAAGTCTTGTCATCTGAGCTTCTAAAGAAAGCTTAGGTTTGATCTCCTCTAGTACTGACTGGTTTGTTCTTCGGGCAGTCCATGATCTACGCAGTATTCGCCGCCAGCACCATAATTCAAAGGGATCAATTTTCTTCCTGTCTATCTTTTTCACTGTCCAGCTTTCACATCCATATGATGTTATTGAAAATACCATGGCTTGAACAAGTCGAATCTTTGTATGGAGAGCCAGCACTATAGTGCAATTTGTTTTGTTGTGACTATCCATTGGGTTTTCATGGCAAGATACAGAAGTAGTTTGCCGGGCCTTTCCTCCGCGCGCATAGAGTCATACAAGTATTTTAAAAGTGGTATAAATATGACTGAAAATGCATACAGTATGTGGAGGATGACTTTATGATATCTTCCATGGTTAACCTGCATTTTTCTGTGTGTCACTAGCACCTATTTTATAAAGTCAGGTACGCACATTAAATCTAAAGCCAGAACTTACACCAACTCTATGTCTAGTGTAAATGCCTGCACCTAGATTTCTCAAAAACATGTCATTTACAATACAGTGTGATTGAGAAGTCTCTCCGCACTGAGTGCTGAACTGAAAGGAAAGGCAAACCTACCCGACTGTGTACAAATGCCACCATCTGCAGAGTTTGTCCCATCACAGGACAATGGACAATCTTCCCTGCGCCTCTCTGGACAGTCACCGCAAGCCCCGGGACAAAGCGGCAAAAGCTCCTGCCAAAACTGAATCAGCTCAGCTGTGACTGTGTGTGGCTGAGCTGCTCCGTTTCTGGCAGGAACGTACGCTACTGTGGGTAAAGGGGGTGGAAGGATACCCCTATGAGTAAAGGCTTAAAAGATTAGGGTTTTCCAACTTTAAAATGAGATGGCTTAGGGGAGATATGATGGAGGTTTATAAATTAATGAATGGAATGGAAGGGTAAACGTAGATTGGTTGTTTACGCCACCAAAAAGTAGAAAGACTAGGGGACACGCAATGAAGCTTGTCACGCCCTTAGCCCCTTACAGACAGTGTGGAGGGGCGTGCTTGTCATAGGAGAGATTCGCCATTTAGCCTTTACCTGACTGGCTGCCTTGTAATGCCTCATGGGAAAGGTAGTTCAGTCAGGAGGTACTTGGCTTCAGGTAAAAAAAACACAATTGTAGTTGGCTTTGAGTGGTAAGGCTTTTGACAAAAATTTAGTGATGGGGTAAACGCTAGGGTCATAAATTAACACCTTTGGATTGTTTCTCCAGGATTCTTTCAAAAATACATCAGGATATAACTGAACTCAAAACAAAACAGCTTATAATGTTCTTTAGCATAAAGGAAAGTCCTTTCAACAGCTAATGCTACCAGATACGGCTAGCAGGGCTGTTCAAAACAAACAGAAACAGCTTTTCCTAAAGCAAGTTTCTTTTCTCTCACTCCAGAACACTTCCCGGCTGTTTGTCTCCATAAGCACAGTAAAAACTTTCAACAAGAAGTCAAACTCTTCATAGGCAAACAATTCTCTATGCAAGGTTTTTAGGAGTAGTGAAACCAAAATCAAAGCTTTCCTTACTTTCACTGACAGCACGGCTTCAGGCTGTGCACTGCACTGGCTAGCAGCTGTTTAACAAGTTGTAATTAGACAGCTGCAGTTTGCTCAGCAAAGGTATTTCTCCTTTAATACAGGACTTTCACAAGTTATCTACAGGCTCTCAGGGTTACCAGACTCTGGAGGTTTTCCTTATGGTTGACTCCCTTCCAAACCCTCTGTATTTGAAGATTGGCATAAAGAGCAATCCATGTATGAGTCTTCTTCTTCTACAGCCAGGTCTTGTTCACCCAGTTGCATTGGCTCTACCTTAGTTTCTGGCTCAGAGGGCTTAGCTGACTGCCTTCCCTTAGGGCAAAAACTGTCTCCTGCAACTCTGTAGTGCTCCAAATTAGACAAGCTTCCAATGCTCCTACCTGGGTCAAGGCTTGTACCAGCTTCTCCTCGCTCATGCTCTGGCCACCATTCACCTGAGCTTCCTCGTCCTGTCCTCCAACTTGTGTTCCTTGTTCCTGCTGTTCTTACTGTTCCAGCTCCATTCCCCTTCCAGTAAGCATTCCTACTCCTCTCTCTCTCTGGATAATCTGACCTAGTCAAACCTCTCAGGCTCCAGCCCCACCCCTTCTCCTCTCAGGTGTTGGAGATCAGACTGCCTCGTGGCAGCTGAGTAATTGGGGAATTCGGTGACGTAAGGGTTCCTTACCCTGTGCCTGCATTCCCTCTCCTTTTCTCCACTAGGGGCATTCTGCAACCTATTGCAGCTAGGAATTACCTGCTTTCTAGGTGTAAATGGAGTTTTGTGTCTCTGACTTTGTAAAATAGGACCTTTGATAAGGGTGAATTCCTTCTCTTTATCCCTATCTCCTGGGTCATGATAAGCTTCCTTATCACAAGCTACAGTGTAACCCATTTAAGACTAGTAAGAGAAAATATGTTTTCACTCAACACGTAATCAAACTCTGGAATGCATTTCCAGAGGATATAGTGAAGACTGTTAGTGTAGTTGGGTTTAAAAAAGGTTTTGACAAGTTCCTGGAGGAAAGGTCCATAAACCATTATTAAAGAGAACCCAGGAAATCCACTTGCCTTTTTGGGAACCGGCCAGGTACTTGTGACCTGTATTGACAACTGTTGGAAACAGGATACTGGACTTGATTGACCATGGTCTGATCCAGTATGGCATTTCTTATACTCTTATATTACACATGAGTTCATTTTATAAGAGATCTTTTATGTGTGTGTATTGAAATATGCATGCAAAATCCTTCATAAAATTAACTTCTTAAAGTGCCTAAAGAGAGTGCAGTATGCAGTATTCTTCTGTGTACCATCACTGTGAAAATGTTACTGATACAGATGATTCTGCTAAATCTGTTTGTTTGTTTTGTCCATTAAGATAGCAACAGCTAATAAATAACAATGAATGCAAGGAAAGTAGTTTAAGTTATATGTTACAAAGACTATATGGATAATTTTGAAATAAAAATAGCAAAGTATGGATCAGCACACTAAACTTCAGTATAGTGTAACACATGGATGTTTGAAAAATCAATCTTACACCATTGGTTTATCTCTATTTTGCTATTAATGCTAGAATATGGAAGTATGTTCTTGATTAAACCTACTGTCCTGCATCAGTGAGCAAGTTGCTTAAAATGGTAGACTATTTTTCTCCGTTTTCAGAATTTTAAGGTCAACTGGGCCGAAAACAAATTGTTTCCCTTAAATGTTTTTGTCTCGTGGGATGACTTAAAAGCCTTTCCATTTTGCTGGACTACATATACCATTAAGGGCCTGATTCTGTAACACAAATAGCGGGGCTGTATGTTGCGGTGGGACATCCAGCCTGCTATCCACCGGCATGGTAGTCCACCTCATGAGCTCCCCGCATACACTTTGGGGGCAGAGAGTGGGCAGAGGGGGGTCAAGCACCCGGATGTTCAGGGCTGATTCAGGTCACAGCCGTGTATGTCTGGCAGTCTCCAGGAGGATGCCCAGTTTATTCCACCTTGGAGGTGGAATAAACACTAGGCACCCATGCGAGCAAGCCATGGAAGGTGAGGTCTCTGTTGCCTGATCCCGGCCCTGGCAGACCCCACTGACCATAGGTGGCTCTATAATGAGGCCAAGTGAGGCGGTGGCCTCAGGTGGCAGCTTTTTGGGCTTTTTGGGGGCGGCCAAATTGCCCCACAAAGACCGCCGTCACCGCCTCACTCGGCCTTCAAAATAAAAATAAAAAAACCTTCCGGCGTAAGAAGCAGCTGCTGCTGCCGCTCCAGCGGTGGCAGCGCCAGAATGAGGAGCCCCACGGCCGCCCGCCTGCCCGCCCCCCTCTGGAGAGCCTGCTGGTTTCCCCGGCTCTGCTTTGCAGAGCCGCGGTGAAGGGACAGTGTTTGCCTTAACCGCGGCTCTGTTAAAGCTGAGCCTGAGGTGCTGATGGGAAACAGGATTTCCTGTTTCCCATCAGCATCTCAGGCTCAGCTTTAACAGAGCCGCGCAAAAGGGAAACACTGTCCCTTCGCTGCGGCTCTGCAAAGTGGAGCTGGGGAAACCAGCAGGCTCTCCAGGGGGGGTCGGGCGGCCGCAGGGCTCCTCTTTCTGATGCTGCCGCCGCTGGAGCAGCAGCGGCAGCTGCTTATTATGCCAGAGTTTTGGGGTTTTTTTTCAATTTCCCTGGGTTGGGGGGGAGGGTTCTAGGACTGGAACTGGTCTGATAGGGCGGGGTAGGACAGGAACTGGGCTGATTGGGGGGTTTAGAACTGGAAATGGGCTGATGGGGGGGTTAGGACTGGTAATGGTCTATGGGGGGTTAGAACTGGAAATGGGCTGATGGGGTTAGTACTGGAAATGGGCTGATCGGGAGGGGCTAGTACTGGTAATGGGCTATGGGGGGTTAGAACTGGAAATGGGCTGATGGGGGTTTAGAACTGGAAATGGACTGATCGAGAGGGGGGCTAGGACTGGTAATGGGCTATTGAGAGGGGGGGTAGAACTGGAAATGGGCTGATGGGGGGGAAGGATTGGTAATGGGTTCAGGGGGCGTAAGAACTGGACATGGGCTGGGGGGGGGGTAGTACTGGAAATGGGCTGATCGGGATGGGGGCTAGGACTGGTAATGGGCTATGGGGGGGTTAGAACTGGAAATGGGCTGATGGGGGGTTAGGACTGGAAATTGACTGATGGAGGTTTAGAACTGGACATGGACTGATCAGGAGGGGGGCTAGGACTGGTAATGGTCTATCGAGAGGGGGGGTTAGAACTGGAAATGGGCTGATGGGGGGTTAGGACTGGTAATGGGTTATGGGGGGTTAGAACTGGAAATGGGCTGATGGGGGGTTAGTACTGGAAATGGGCTGATCGGGAGGGGGGCTAGGACTGGTAATGGGCTATGGGGGGGTTAGAACTGGAAATGGGCTGATGGGGGCTTAGGACTGGAAATGGGCTGATCGGAGGGGGCTAGGACTGGTAATGGGCTATCGGGGGAGGGCTAGGACTGGAAATGGACTGATGGGGGGGTTAGGACTGGTAATGGGCTATGGGGGGAGACTAGGACAGGAAATGGGCTGATTGGGGTGCTAGGACTGAAAATGGACTTACTGGAGGGTTACGACTGGTAATGGGCTGATTGGGGGGCTAGGACTGGGGTGGGCTGATAAAGGGGCTGGGACAGGAAATGGGCTAATAGGGGAGGGGAGGAGAGTGCTGCTGGCCCTGGAAGAAAACTAGGGGCTAGGGCTACAAATGGGCTGATGTGCGGGGGGGGGGAGGGGATGGTAGACTAGGACTGGAAGGGAGTGGATACTGAGGGTCTGCCAGGGGAAGGATGGGGCAGGAAGGGAAGGAGGGAGCTGGAAAGGAGCTGACACCTGGAATGTACCAAAGGAGGACTGGAAGGGAGCTGACACTTGGGGATGGAAGTGGTAGGTAGCTGGGTAATAGGGAGGAGGCTGGAAGGGAGCTGACATGTGAATGGCACTGGAAGAGAGATGGACAGAGGGTAGGGTGGCTGGAAGGGAGCTGACTGGGGGGTGGCACTGAGAGTGAACCTGAGCTGATAACTGGGATGGTATTTGGACTAGAAGGGGCTGGACAGTGGGAAAGGAGGGGAACTGGAAGGGAATGGACACAAGTGGCAGTCATGGGAATGCAAGGTGGTTGACATTGGAAGGTACTGGGAGGGGAGGACTGGAAAGAGGACCGATACTGGGGAGGGTTACTGAAACTGGAAATGGGCTGATGTAAGGAAGTGAAGAAAACAAAAGAAGAGATGAGAAATGGCAGATGGACCATGGACCATAGACCACAGAAAGAGTGCTAAGAGAAGACAGGAAAGCAGAAGCCTCAGATCGGGACCGGCATGATCAGAGAATAAAATGGTCAGACAACAAAGGTAGAAAAAATAATTTTATTTAATTTTGGTGATTGGACTTTGTGCTATTTTTATATTTTACACAGTATTGGGGAGCTGCAACTCTCATTTATCTGATGTTGCACTGCATGTGGACTCTGGCTTCTTGGGGTTTCAGTTTAAATTTTGTCTACATATTTTTATTTTTACTTTAGATTATGGTTAATTATTCTGTACTTGGTGAGGATTGATGTTGTGCATGTGTGACTGAGGTCAGGTGTTCTGTTAATATGCAGTTTGTATATGAAGATCTGTACTATACTGTAGTAATTTGACTTGTTCAGCTTTTCAAATAGGTGTATGGATGTTCCAGGGCCCACTGTAGCATTTACAATGATGCTTTTTTGGATTGGCTCCTTATGTGACTTTTGGAAGTTTGTGCTGAAATGGTATGGTAGGTTTGCTTTTTGTTGTAGGGTTTTTTTATTAGTTCACAATATGCCTGGTACTGAAGAATAGTGGTTGTTGTTGTTAGTGAGATGCTCAGAATCAGATTTTTTTAAAAAATATTGAGTTCTGTGGGTAAATGTCCTGGTTCTGCTCTGCACCTACTGTGGATGCAAAATATATGTTGAAAAAGAAAAAGGGAGAACCATAACGCAGTTTATAACAAAATAAAAATGGGTTATAATTTAGTTTTATAAACTGTGCTATTGATTCATGCTGTCTTTTAGTTCCTTGATGTGCAAACAGGACCGTATGTAGCCCTGTGCAAGCAATGCAGCCGCACAGGGCACAAAGGCTTGGGGGGCGCATTTTGGCTCTCTGCTGTTGCCCTGCTGCCGCTGGCAGTACAATAGCAGGTAGTTAAAATGTGCCCAAAGCCTTTTCGCAGCACTTTAAGCAGGTCTGGTCCCTCCCTCCTCCGACACGATGTCAGAGCAGGGAGGGACAGATCTGCTTAGAGTGCCGTCGCCTTTCAGATTGGGTGCATGCCCCCCTCCTCCTCCCCATACCTCCGTCCAGTGCTGCCTGCTCTTTCCCTGCTGCCGGGGCTGCCGTGAAAAAAACAGAGGGCGGCAGCAGCAGGGAAAGAGCAGGCAGTGCTAGATGGAGGTATGGGGGGAGAGGGGGGCGTGCGCCCGAGTTGCAAGTCGCACAAGGCACGATTGCAGTTCAATACGGCCCTGTGTGCAAACATCTTGCATTTCCTCCATATAATCTGATCGGCTTTTTGATTTGGTTCAGTCTCTGATTGGATTTCTGAAAAAGCCCCGCTCCCTCTAAGGTGGGGGGGCACCATCTCATTCTTCGCCTCAGGCAGCAGACTGCCTTGAGCCGCCCCTGCCTGTGAGGGTCGGGTGGTGGGGAAATGAAGTCTGGTTGTGTTTTTTAAAGACGTTTATTTTCATTTTACAACAAACAAAAGTAACAACACACCAAAAGATACAAATACACACATACAATAAGGAAAACAACCCCAATTACCCCCCACCCCTATGCTTCTTCTCTAAACTAGTAAGAGTCATCACATAAGCGCTTACACACAACAGTTATTGTACAGCAAACAAGCAGAAATGGTATTGATGATACAGGCTGATCCTGTGGCAGAAATGTATACAAAAGTAAACAGCCAAATGAGAGCAGTTAGCAGTTAGAAACATAATCATGGAACACCTTCCTTTTAAACAAGCAGTGAAGGGCTTGAGTGGAAGAGATTGACAGACGAGGTAGTTGCTCATAATACAGTAAATGGACATAATTCCACCAATCATGAGGTTCAGATGGGAGCCAATTTCCAGTATTTCGTAATGAAGGAGATAGGAAATAGCTATGCCCAGTAAATGGGCCTCCTGAAAAAAACACTAACACTCAGAATAATCATGATTAAGAGAGCTAGGGATTGTCCCTCCTTGGAATGGACTATTGATGCCTTTTTACAGTCAGTAATGATAACCGTACCATAAAGCAATGCCAAATAGTTAAACAATCTGAAAAAGATACATAATAGCGCACAGAGGTTACACAATGTCGCTCATAGTACCAGTAAATGACTGCAGAAAAAACAACATGATAGGAATTGAAACTAAGGAAAACCATGAAGCGCCCCCTTATAACAAAATAAGCACCGGAGTGCCTAGAGAAGAAGCAAAACCCCAGAAATCACTGGCGGCCTGATGTCTGCGGGGAGAAACCCCAGAGAAGGCCTGAATTGAAACATAAATCCTACAGTGCTATACAGGCTCCGAAATTAACCAAGGATCTCATCGTGGAAAGAAAAGGAGACCAATAAGGTATATATAAAGAGAAAGAAAGTCCAGGCAGTCTCCGTTTCAGGCAGCGATCACCGCAACGGTCCATTCAAAATGGCGGACAGTTCCAGCGGATTCCATACAAGCTGTTGGGTTAGCGCAACTGGTCTGCTTCTTTAGAAGCTAGAAATGTTGCTAGCAGATCAGGATCTTCGAAGGTACGAGTTTGGTTATGGAGAGTCACTCTGAGCTTCGCTGGATATAAGATGCCGAAGCGAGCCTGTAACTGTTGAAGTCTAGGTCGAAAAGCAAGGAGTCTCTTCCGACGGTCAGCTTGTGGGCTTAGCCAAGTCCAGGGTAAGAAGGAGACTTTATGATTTTCAAACTCCAAATGACGATTCGCCCGGGCAGCATTTAGAATTTGCTCAACTTGCTGATATCTCGTAGACGAAAAAAATGATGGGCCGGGGGGTCGTCCGATTGAGCGCCATGCTGGTAGGAACACGAAGTGCACGGTCAAATTCCAGATCTCAGAGAAAAGTAAACATCAGCAAGGAGGGAAGAGTTAAGACCAGGAAAACTCTCATATCTCCAGCTTCCGCGCCCTCCGGTACACCACTGAGCCTAACATTGTTTTTGCGACGGGGCTCGATTCTTGCTATCCTCTAACTCTTTTTGTAGATTCGTATCTGACGTTCAGCCTCATCCAGTTTCACCAAGCGCACCACGTGCGAGTCGATGGGACCCCCGCCATATTGTCCTGGCCGTAATGAAAGACCTTCAAAACGATCCTGAAGCACACCAAAATCTTTTCTCATGGCTCGGAAGCGCTTCTCCGTTAGACTGCACCCGCAGTTCCTTCAACACCACGTATTTCCTCCAAGATCTCCTGTTTGCATTTCGGGGTTATCCCGAAATGGCACCATCTTTAGTGGGGAACGCAGCTCACTCATTGAACGTTTTCCGAGTGAATAAGAGGGAGATCCGAAGTCTAAGAGCGCTGGTTTATGGTCCGCCATCCACCCCGAGGCACCCCGGTAAGTTCGGAGCAAAATATCAAGTTAATGTAGGTATTAAGTCAGGATTCTGAGTAGGCCCCTCGGGAGCTTCAGCGCAAAGCGTCTAACCCGCTGGACATCAGGCTCCGCCCCCCATGAAGTCTGGTTGTGAATGGTACCTTCAGCGTGCCTGCTGGGCATCCTGGTACCATGTTGATGGGACGCCACGGCACCAGCACACCAGCAGGAGCATGGGGCAGACTGGCTTTGCTGCAGGGTGGACGTCTCCCCAGGGGCACACCGGGCTGTCTCAATACCCAATCCTGCAACCATGGGAACATCTATTTCCCACGGTGCAGGATCAGGTATGATCCAAGTCCATCCTATTCTCGGATGTCCAGACAGCCTGGCCTTGCCCTTTATGAATTGGACTCTAAGTATCTTGGAGTTCACTTCTGTGCACATCCTGTAGATACCATCAGAAAAAATTGTGAGGTCATGCTCAAGGAATTAAAACAAAATTTATTACGCTGGTCCCCATTGCATCTTTCCTGATGGGGAAGACTTGAGTCCATTAAAATGATGATTTTACTAAGTATAATGTATAAGTTGGGAATGCGTCAGGTTATTGCCAAACCTCTTTTTATACACAATTAGAGAAAATCCTTTCAAGGTTTTTATGGAAGAATAAGAAACCTCACATTGCTTTGAGTACTTTAAAAATGTCTAGAAGTAAGAGTGGGGTCAACTTTCCAGATTTCAAAACCTACCATACTGCAATACTTTTGTGATATGGTACTGAATGGATACTCAACGATTCTCAAGCACTGTGGTTGGCAATGGAGAGAATTCTAGTGAGTCCTTTTTTTCTTACCATGTTGCCCACTATGGAGACTCCTCGTTCAAAAGTAATCTCTCCAGTATTGGATAGTACATGCAGGACACTTAAAAAATTAGATGCTTGTACATCCCCATACTCAACTTCTGATAGTGCTTTTCTGTGGTACAGTCACACCTGGATATGGATTAAAGGTAGAAAGATTTTCTGGAAAAGGTGGTTCAGCAAACACATATATAAAATTGGACAATTGTTTGTTGATGGTACTATGGAATGTTGTAAATTAGCGTGTCATGTACCGTGCATGCCCTGGAGGGAGACAGATCATGATCATTGCCAAGAATATTTGATAACAACCTTTAGGTTGACTCCTTCTCAAGTCCAGAAGATCATGACTTTTCACTTGGACCAGGACTCCCCCTGGTCTGGAGGTACTTGCCCAGTGTCTGATCTGCCTTGCTTATATGAGCTGATCAGAGCAGAGGGCAAATTATTTTCACGGTTCTACACAAAGTTTCAGAATGCCAAGTGCATCCCTTTAATAGGGCTGTGACGAGCTTGGGAGGCAGATAATGATATGTTGCAGAATACAACCAATTGAAATTTGTTTTGGAGACATACCATACATCCAACGACGTCTAGTAGTCTCACACAATCATTATATTTCTTGGCTCATCGTGCCTACTGGACACCGCTTAGATTGTATAGTGCGGGCGTTTTGAATGCAAATAAATGCTGGTACTGTTCAGTAGATATAGGAACACTGGTACGTATGTTTTCTGACTGCTCTTTCATTCTAGTTTTTTGGAATGAAAATGGAAATACATCTGTGCGGTATTTGACATACATTCAGTACTAAAATATTACCTCAGTGTTTTTTCGCTCACAATGTGTTAATGAGGATCTTACTAAATATGAAAATTGTTATTTAACATTTTGATGTGTCTTGCTATACAACAAATTTTGCGAAGCTGGAAAGATGCTTCACTGTTAAATGTGACCTTCTGGTGGCATATGGTGTGTTTTATCTATAAACTGGAAGGGGCAGCATTGTTATATTGGGGCTGTATTGTGAAGGTAGAAAAGATTTGGAAAACCTTAGATGAATCTTTATCTATCAACTGATGATTCTATTTGTTTTATTTTTGTTTTCATGGATCTCTGCCCTTTTTTTTTATTTTGGGGAGGGGAGTTAAATTTTTTATAGAGAGATGTATATAGGTTGTTGTTATTATTATTATTATTATTATCTGTTCTTTCTTATTGATATTGTTCTATTTTGCTTAATTTTTCCTTATTGGATGTATTGATAATAATTTCTGTTCATTCATGTACTATGAATGCTTGGTTTATCTCTTTTTGAATAATGCAATATATAGACATGCTGAAAGAGATGATGCTGAACAGTTGATTGTGTACCAGTTTTGGCTAAAGTAGTGTGGCTGCTGTGTTAGTCCACTTGAATGTGTGAAACTAAAGATCTGTCTCTCTGTTGCCTTATCACTCTGCCAAACCTACCCTCTCCTCCCTCCTCATATATTGTAATCAGTGATTCACTCCCCTATTCAGGTAATCACATCCTCTGTCTTTAGCTACTCATTTTGTTTGGACTTGATTGTAGCTTCCTAAAACTAGTCAAAAAATTTATAAATTAGTCCATTCTTTTTATATTTGTTAAACATAAACATATAAACAGAGAAAATGATGATACGTAAAGACCAATACAGCCTATCCAGTTTGCCTATACATATGAACTACTAAGCCCTACAATCCCTTCCTCTCCCTCAGAAATCCTCTGTACTTGTCCCATGATTTCTTGAATTCAGATACAGTTCTCGTCTCCACTAGCTCCAGGAGGCTGTTCCACATATCCACCAACCTTTCCAGAAGGTCCCAAGTTTTTCCCCTTTCCCTTTCATCCTATTATTCCTTATTTCAGAACTTCCTTTCAATGAAAGATGCTCTCTTTCTGTGTATTAATGCCATGGAAGTATTTAAACATCTCTGTCATATCTCTCCTCTCCCGCCTTTCTTCCAAAGTATACATATTGAGATGTTTAAGTCTGTCGCCATATGCTTTTTGTCAAAGACCACTGACTACTCCATCCTGTTTATATCCTTTTGAAGGTGCGTTCTCCAGAATTGTAACACAGTGGGCCTGATGCAGAGACGGAAATAGTGGGGTTGGATGTCCTGGTAGGATGTCCATCCCCTGTTCTGGCCCGGCACTCAACCCTGAGTCCAATCCTCCCCACACGTACTGAGGGGTAATGCGGGGAGTGCTGGACAGGGACAGGAGGAGAAGGGCTGGAGGTGGAGAGTGGGCAGAGCAGGGGCAGGCTGAAGCACCCAGATGTATAGGGCCTATTCAGGTCACGGCCCTGTATGTCTGGCAGGGGAGAGATAGATGTGGGACTTATTCCAACTCGGAGGTGAATTTAGTCCCATCGACTGCGAGGTTCGGGCCACTAGCCCCATCAAACCGGCCGGGCAGATGCAGGGGTGTCCCCGCCACCCGATCCCAGCCCTGGCTGCCCGGGCAAAGGGCTGGGCAGTGGGTAAATGAGTGTCTCCTCTATTGCAGAATTTCTGTGCTCCTCCTGGGACTGCTCAGTAGATATGGCACCAGCACAGCAGCAGGAGCATAGGTCAGGCTGGATGGGCTGTAGGGAGGATGTCCTGCACCGCTGAATCGGGGCTATGCCGGTCCATCTGTGTCTGATCCTGCAACCTTACTTCTGTTGAAATGGGGCTCGGTATTCCTAATAAGGTCTCACAAGAGACTTATACAGAGGCACTAGGAAAGAACAATGTAAACTATGGTTACACAATGCCAAGGATCCACATTAGGAACTACCATCCAGGAAAAAGATTTAGGTGTCATCATGGATAATATGTTGAAACCCTCCACCCAGTAATAAGTGGCGGCCAAGAAAGCAAATAGAATGCTAAGAATTATAAGGAAAGCAATGGAGAATAAAACCAAGTTATATTATAATGCCTCTGTATAATTCCATGGTGCAACTGCACCTTGGATATTGTGTGGAATTCTGGTCACCATATCTTAAAAAGGATATAGTAGAATTAGAACAGGTACAGAGAAGAGCCACCAAAATGGTTAAAGGGATGGAAGGATACTCCTACAAGGAGAGGCTTAAAAGATTAGGGCTTTTCAACTTGGAAAAGAGACAGCTGAAGGGAGATATGATAGAGGTCTATAAATTAATGAATGGAATGGAACGGGTAAACGTAGATAGTTTGTTTATGCCATCAAAAAGTAGAAAGACTATGGGGACATGCAATGAAGCTACAACATAACCCATTTAAGACTAATAAGAGAAAATATGTTTTCACTCAATGCACAATCAAACTCTGGAATTCATTACCTGAGGATGTAGTAAAAGCTATTAGTGTAGTTTAGTTTAGTTTAAAAAAGGCTTGGACAAGTTCCTGGAAGAAAAGTCCATAAACCATTATTAAAGAGGACCCGGGAAATCCACTGCTTGCCCCAGGACAAGCATTGTGGAACCCATGTGCCTTTTGGGAACTTGCTAGGTACTTGTGACCTGGATTGGCCGCTGTTGAAAACAGGATACTGGGCTTGATGGACCTTGATCTGACCCAGTATGATATTTCTTATGTTCTTATGTTTCATGGACAGAAGTACTTCACCTCCTATACTGTACCACCCCCTTGGATTTTTACAGTCCAGTAGCATCCAATCTTAGCTGCTAAATTTTCAGTCATTCTTCAGACTTCACTGGATCCTTCTCATATTATCTGCAACATATACCCCCATGTAAATCCCTCACTTATGCCTGGTTCACTTTGAACCCTATTCTTCTGGAGTCTTTCACTAAGTCCATCATGACCTCTGAAAACCACTTGCGCCTCTGATCATATTCCATGGATCTCCATGCACCAACTGGCCCTTCTGCCACGAACTCTATATATCTTCAGGATGGAGTCGGTGCAGAGGGTTGCTACTAAAATGATTAATGGGCTTCATTATAAAGCATATGAGGACAGACTTAAGGATCTTAATATGTACACCTTAGAGGAAAGGCGGGATAGAGGTGATATGATTGAGATGTTTAAATACCTCCGTGGCATAAATGTTCAGGGAGAGAGCCTCTTTCAATTGAAAGCAAGTTCTGCTACGAGGGGACATGGGATGAGGGTGAAGGGAGATAGATTCAGGAGTGATATGCGGAAATATTTCTTTACGGAAAGAGTAGTGGATCCATGGAATAGTCTCCCAGTGGAGGTGGTAGAGATGAGGACAGTAACTGAATTCAAAAAAGCATGGGACCAACACAGAGGATCTCTAAAGGTAAAAAGTGGACTGTTGTAGTTGTTGTTATGGAAGGACAGACTAGATAGGCCATGTGGTCTTTTCCTGTCATCATGTTTCTATGTTTCTATAGCCTGAGCACAAGCACCTTCCCTCAGTGCTGGAAAACTGCTCTGGTGCAACCCATTTTGAAAGTCTTTCCCTAGATATTACCTCCCCTGCACATTATTGTCCAATTTCTAAGCTCCTTTTCTATCAAAGATTCTACAAAAACTAGTTTTTGTACAGTTAACTGATATCTTGAGAAAACTAATATCCTTCACCTTTGTCAATCTTGATTTCATGCTGGACAATACTACAGCAAGGATTATTCAGAATGCAAGAAAACGGGATCACATCACCCCAATCTTAAGAGACCTCCACATCCTTCCAATTGAAGCAAGAATCAAGTACAAAGCTATCCTGCTCACCCAGAAGACTATCCACCAAACACGGAACACCTCACTCTACCCCCTACTGCCTCGCCCATCCCACAGCAGACCAACCTGACAATCCTCCAATAACTCCATTGTCGTCCCCCACAAGAGAACCAAATCCACACAACGGACCTGCAACAGAGCCTTCAAACTTTATGCTCCATCCCTCTGGAACTCTCTCCAAACCACATCAGGAACAACGCTGACATCACATCATTCAAGAAACAGCTGAAAACAATCCTATTCCGTGAACATCTCTGAACAGAACAACCACCCTACCCACATGAACTAATATTTTGATACAGCCGAAATGTACATGTCTATGTCCACCCCAAATCAATAAATGTTTCCCCCTGGTGATGGCCCCATCCTTTAAAATTTTGACCCCCCCTTTTTGTTATATGTTACACCGCTTTGACCCGGTGAAAAGCGGTATATAAATGCAGTTAAATAAATAAATAAATAAATAGCACCAAAACCATTCTACTCTTCGTTCTCAGCAAAACCCAAGAAACAATTGACAAAGACAATATTTCCTTAGTCATCTCTTTTGATCTTTCCTCTGCCTTTGATTTGGTTAATCATTCCATTCTACTTTCCCAGCTGCAAGATGTTGGTCTACATGGCACTGTCCTTCAGTTGTTCCACTCTTTTCTTTCCAAGCTCTCATATTCAGTAAACTTCAGATCCTTCACTTTCACTACTCTTCTTCTCAGTTGCAATGTCCCCCAAGGCTCTGTCTTGGCTCCCATTTAATGTCTTTCTTGCTTTGCAGGCATAACTATGCAGTTGACATATTACTACTTTTTTCACACACACCCAACATCTTCTGACCTTACTATATTGAATTCCTGTCTTTCCCAAGTGACCCTCTGGCTAAGAAATAATCTTCTGAAGCTTAATACCTCTAAAACGTCTGCCGCCTAGCTTACTGATTCTTCTGCTGTCCTGCATCTTGACGGTGCACCCATTTCATTGACCACTCCTTTAAGTACCTTGGGGTCATTCTTGACAATGCCCTCACGTTTCACAAACACATTAGCGCTGTAGTGAAACATTCCATTATGCCCTCCACCAAATTAGATCCATCTATCAATTTCTTTCTGATTCAGCCTTGATTACATTGCTCCTCTCTCTAGTCGTATGTTGCCTGGACTACTCTAATATTGTTTATGCCAGTCTTTCTAACTACCAACTCAAACATCTCCAAACCATTCAGAACACTGCCATAAGATTATTAGATCAAGCTTCCAAATTTGACCACATTGATTGGCTACCCATTCAATATTGGATTCAATGCAAACTCCTTACCATAGTCCATCAGACTTTGCATACTGGAATACCATCATATCTCTCATCCTGCATTTTCTTCACACACCTTCACGTCTTTTATGTTCCATCCATGCCAATCGCCTCAATCTCCCCTCTCCATCTTGTCTCCATTATCAGTCCACCCGCCATTCAGTCTTCTACTTCCTTGAACCTCCTGATCTTTGCCTGGAACTTTCTTACCCAAAATTAAAATCATGCCACAGGACTCACCTTTTTCACCTCATGGCTCATGGCTTTTGACCTAATGCCCCCACAATACAGGACTCTGCTCCCATCCATTCTACCTCTGATCCCCACTGAATTCTCTTCCCCATCCCCTGATAATGTTGCTTTGCTATACAATACCCTTCCTCTTTCCTATATTTTATTGGCATTCTTTTCCCTCTTTAGAAGTATTATGTACACAGTTCTGATGATACAAAGGGTGGAATATCAAATTTTAATAAACCATACCCTGTTGCAGATTTTGGAATCATCCACAAAAAGGCAAACCTTACCTGACAACCCTCCTGCAATATCATTTAAAACAATATTAAAAATAATCAGACTGAGAGAAAATGACATCACTCAACATGATGACTGCACTTTCCTGAGGCACTGAGACACTGGACGTTATCATCCAAGCCCTTTGCAATTTAATCTTCAGGGAAGAGAGTCTTTTGTAGTGCAGGATGTGGGGAAAGGGACCCAGAGGCGGCTGTGTGGATGATAGCATGTAAATGAGTGGCAGACCTGGTCAGTTTTGCGTTTTCGAGGCAGCCAGCCCTAGCAGCGAGTGGACCCAAGATGGACAAAGGAAATCCTTGTGCAGATTGGCAGCAAAGTGAGGTGCCTGCAACATCATCAACACAAACAAGTGATCTAATCAAGACAACTCAAGTTCTTTGAAGACACATTCAATCCTAGTCCAAGGAGCTGAAGAGAGAGAGAATTTCTCTTAAAAGTTACCTTACCATACTGGTAGCTGATTTTGAATCAGAGCTGCAGCAGGCTAACACTCAGGTGGAAGCTGTAGAAGATAGAGTCAGTGAGCACATAAGGTCCTACTGGCTTTCCAAAAGCGTATGGAGATGCTAGAACAAGGTAACATAGCCTTGTTGAGTAATCTTAGGGATCTGAAGAACTGATCATGTCACTGCAGTTTAAAGTGGTGGGCTCTGCCAGAAACGGATGCATTCGTGGACTGTATGGATATTGTGAAGCATCTTAGTCTGACTATCTTCCGGACAGAGGAGGGAGGAGATCCTCCATTGGAAATTAAGATAGGGAAGTCACATTGTGCTTCCCCCCCCCCCCCCTCATCCCCATGCTCATTTTTCCATAGACATAGTAAGACTGCAATTCTAATGTTTGTCCATTGATGGACATTTATGGGGGGAGGGGAAGTTGTGGGATTGTATAGGCCGGGAGGGAGGGGGAGATAGTTATTAAAGGGTTTTATGAGCAAACATAAACATAAATTGGTTGATGTTTGACAATGTCTGCACCCATCTGATTGTGACTATTTTTTATTCTAGTATGCATAGAACATACTCCTGCATTGATCTGTTTTTTTATTGATATAGGAGTTTGAGAGCAGATTTTGATTGCTCAGGTGGTTCCATCAAATGGTCATATTATGCTCCTATAACTATGAAGTGGAACTTAATGGGGAGAGAATAAAATGAGAGCAGTGGATTCTTAATGAGTCTCTGCTGATTGACAACATTATTGTGGACAAAGTGCGAGAAGAAATCGCCTTCTATTTTAGCATTAATGATACTGGGGAAGTGGGTGTGGAAACCTTAGGGATTGCATTAAGGTGCTGCGGAGCAGGTTTGTGGCTTGGAGCTTCCAGAAATTGAACACTTAGTTAGTGAAAGAGAATAAATTGTGATAGATTAGAGGAGCTGATATCCCAACATTCACAAGGTAGAGGATGAGAAGAACTTAAGAAGTTGTTAAGGGTTGGAGAGATGTTGAAATCCTTGCAAACTGATGATATTGAATTTGCACAGGCAGCTTCAGCAATATTTTTTTTGAAAAAGACAATAAATCAGGTAAATTATTGGCTAGAAAGTTGAAAGAGTGAAAGCACTGCCATCAAATTTTACATATCCGAAATAAAGCAGGAGCTCTCCTCACAAGTAACTCTGAGATTAGAGAGAGATTTGCCCAGCTTTTTGAGGAATTATATAAAGAGGCGAGCACAACCACAGTGGAAATGCGCGATGTATATTTAGCTGGAGTGTGGCTATCATGCCAAATGGAGAAGGAACAGGAAGAGTTGAATGCTCCTATTGAAGTAGGGAGATAGAGGGGGTGATTGAGACTCCGGTTAATGGGAAAGCTCCGGGCATGGATGACCTTATTGATACATTCAATAAGATCTTCTGCAGTGACCTATATTCCCTTTGACTAGACTTTTTCATGTTTTTCTGAGGCAGGGAGCAGTCACGCCAACCATGAGAGGGGATTGTACAGTATATTAGTGATACATTAGGAGGAGAAGGATGAATCTGTCTGTGGGTCTTAATATAAGAAGATAAGAACATGAGGAATGCCATAATGGGTCAGACCAAAGTCCATCAAGCCCAGTATTCTGTTTCCACAGTGGCCAATCCAGTTTCCCAAAAAGACACACAGATTCCACAATGCTTGTATTGGGGCAAGCAGCATATTTCCCGGATCCTCTTTAATAATGGTTTATGGACCTTTCCTCCAGGAACTTGTCCAAACCTTTGTTAAACACTAACAGCTTTTAGTACATCCTCTGGTAATGAATTCAGAGTTTGATTACACATTGAGTGAAAAAATATTTTTTAAACGGGTTACTCTGTAGTTTCATTACATGTCCCCTTGCCTTTCTAAATTTGATGACGTAAATCTACGTTTACCCGTTCCACTCAATTCATTAATTTATAGACCTCTATCATATCTCCCTTCAGAAGTCTCTTTCCCAGGTTGAAGAGCCCTAACCTTTTAAGCCTCTCCTGATAGGAGTATCCTTCCATTCCCTTTACCATTTTGGTGGCTGTTCTCTGTACTTTTTCTAATTCTGTTATATCCTTTTTAAGATACAGTGACAAGAATTGCACACAAAATTCAAGGTGCGGTCACACATGGAATGATACAGAGGCATTATAATATCCTTTATTATAGTCTTCATTCCTTATGATTCCTAGCATTCTATCTGCCTTCTTGGCTGCCACTGCATACTAGGTGGAGGGTTTCAACGTGTTATCCATGATGATGCCTAAATCGTTTACCTGAATGGTGGTTCCTAATATGGAACATTGCATTGTGTAACCATAGTTTGGGTTGTTCTTTCCTAGGTGCATAACTTTGCGCTTGTCCACATTAAATTTCATCTGCCATTTGAATATCCAGTCTTCATTGAGGTCCTCTTGCAATTTTTCACAATCCTCTTGGGTTTTAACAACTTTGAATAATTTTGTGTCATCTGCAGATTTGATTACCTTATTCATTATTTCCATTTCCAGGTCTTTTACAAATATGTTAAAAAGCAGCAGACCCAGCACAGATCCCTAGGGTACTCCACTATTCACTTTTCTCCATTGGGAAAATTGGCCATTTAGCCCTACCCTTTGCTTTCTATCTTTTAACCAGTTCCTGATCCACAGTAGTACACTGCCTCCTTCCCATGAATTATTAATTTCGCCAAGAGTCTCTTATGAGGACCTTGTCAAAGGCTTTCTGAAAACCCAGATACACTATATTGACCAGTTCACCTTTGTCTACCTATTTATTCATACCTTCAAAAAAATATAACAGATTAGTAAGACCTTCCTTGGCTAAAGCCGTGTTGGCTTTCTCCCATTAAATTATGAATATCTACGATCTCCAGGAACAAGCAGGAATGTAGTCCTCACATATGGGTATCGTCGGTACCGACGGAGCCTGCGCGGGAATGCTCCCCAGCGTCCAATAGGAACACTTTTGGGAGCATCCCTCAGCACATGCGCGCTGCCTTCCTGCCTTTCCAACTGTCCCTCTTCAGTTCTTCGTTTTCCGTGGAGCCGACAGGACCTATTCCCTGTCACTGCAGAAAATTCTGTCTTTAAATTTATTTCTTGCGGTCGCGTTTGCCTACCTCACGACGCTACCAGTACCGCCGGTTCTTTTCTTTTCTTTAAAAAAAAAAAAACGTTGACTGTTTCTTTTCAGAAACTTTCTCCTTTGGTGCTAGGTGCCATTTTGGGCATTAGGCCCCATTTTCCTAAATCATGGAAAAGCCAACTAGTGGTTTTAAAAAATGTACTAAGTATGGCGGTACCATTTCTGTCACTGACACCCATGATTGGTGTCTAAAATGTTTAGGACCTGATCATTCTCCAACTGAATGTCTCTCCTGCATGGGGATGACCAAAAGAGGAAGACAGAACCGGGCCACAAAACTCGGTACCCTCTTTTCTTCAGATGCCAGATCCATTGCATCGACATCGTCAAGGGCTTCTTCTTCCTCCCATGGATCTCAGGTAACTAAACATAAAAGCTGGTCCTCAAAGGGTAGCTCTCCTGCTAAGCATCGAGAGGCCATCGGCATTACCCTTGAGGGAACTACACTGGCAAAACATCCCCGGCGGGAGGCTTCGGCTTCCAAAGCATCGATGGGGCTTCAGGATGTTCTCAAGGCCTCAACCTCGCAACAACTACCTGTGCCATGCTCAGGGGTTCCGGCCGTCCTCACCGGTACCGACTCCCAGGCATCGGCAGCGTCGATAGACCAGAGGTTCCTCGCTATCAAACGCAGTATCGCAGCTCTTCTTTTGTCTGCGGTACCGGTGGTCCCAAGGGCACCGGTGCCGACATCGACACTGATGCCGGTACCGACACCGGTACAGACACCGGTACCAACACAGGCGATGCCGGTACCGACACCGGTACAGATGCCGGTACCAACACCAGCAATGCCGGTACCGACACCGGTACAGACACCGGCGATGCCGGTACCGACACCGGTACAGACACCGGTACCAACACCGGCGATGCCGGTACCGACGGTATCAGCCCCGGTGGGAACTCTTCCCATGCCATCTCTGGCTGGAGTGGACAAAGCGGTACCGGGTCACCTCGGTACTGACTTCGATCGGTACCGGGATCGTGCTTTGCAAGAGCATCGGGGTCAGGAATACTTCGATTCCTCCGATTCCGAAGACTCTGACAATTCTGCGGACACTAGAGGGTTTCTCCTAGAAGATCCCTCTTCTCCCCAACACAGAATGTCACCTCCAGAGGACATGTCATTTCAGGATTTCATCCGTGATATGGCCAAGGGTCTTTCAATCACAGTAGCTCCTGAAGAGGAACCCAGAGCAAAGGAATTGGAAATCCTCCAATATCCTAAAGCTCCTAAGGAGGCAGCTACTCTGCCTATCCATGAAATTCTGCATAGCTTGATGCTCAGAATGTTAGAGACACCTCTACTTCTCCTCACTCTAGGAGACTTGATACTATGTATCGAGTTCCACCATGTCCTGTATTTCAGAAAACTCAGCTGCCACACCATTCAATGGTAGTGGAATCAGCCATGCGTAGGATGAAAAGTGCAAAGAGGCATGCATCCAATCCTCCAGGTCGTGAATGCAGGACTCTGGATGCTTTTGGATGCAGAACTTTTCAAGCTTCCATGCTTTCAGCTAGGATCAGTTCATATATCCTGTATATGGGAATGTTCCTTAAGGAAGTCACAGGAGACTTGGAACTTATGAGCCCATTTCTCCCAGATGATAAGAGACAAGATTTTCTTGCTCTAGTTAAGCATGCTCAGGATGTCTCCAAGTTTGTCAATCGTGCAGCCTTTGACTGCTTCGAATGCACCAGCAGAACTTCTGCTATTGCCATTGGCGCACAACAGATTGCCTGGCTACAGGCATCAGACTTGGAGACTTGGGTACAGGACAAGTTAGGTAACATTCCTTGCACGGGGGAGAATCTCTTCAGCAAGAACTGGCAGGAAAAGGCTAATGAGTTGGATGCTGACAACTCTACCTTAGATAGATTGTCAAAGTCTACAGCCACTCCAGCCAAAAGGAAGCCTTATAAAAAACCCTCTTTTAGCAAAAAGAGGAAGTTTTATCCTTCCTATTCCCAACAGAGTCAGACTCCAGGTCAGGTTGCCCAAAAGGGACAAACTAGACAGCAAAAGAAACCAAAAGGCTTGAGAGCCCAACCAGCTCTCCAGGTTCAGCCCCCTCAAGGGCTTTGACTCCTTTCTAGAGAGCTTTGCCTTCCTGCCTCTGAGGAGTCCCCAACCCCCCAATATTCCGGGCAGGTTATGCCACTTTGTCAACAGATGGCATCAGATAAAAACAAAAGATTGGACTTTGTCCATTGTAGGAGAGGTGTACAAACTTCATTTTCACAGCATACCCCCTCCTACAGTTCTAAAGCAATTCAATTCACAAACCTCTGCAGACAATCTGCTAGATCACGAGGTCTCCACACTTCTTGCCCAAGGGGCAATAGAAGAAGTACCCATTTTTCAACAAGGGACAGGGTTCTACTCCCCCTATTTTCTTATTCCAAAGAAAACAAGGGGACACAGACCCATTCTAGACCTCAGAGAATTGAACAAATATCTGTTTCGAGAGAAATTCAAAATGATTTCTCTAGGAACTCTTCTGCCATACCTTCAAAGCCAGGACTGGCTTTGCTCTCTAGACTTAAAGGATACATACAATCACATTCTCATCCATCCAGATCACAGGAAATTTTTACGTTTCCTTTTCAAGGGAAGACATTTCCAGTACAGGGTTCTTCCTTTTGGTCTGGCTTCTGCACCAAGGGTGTTCACGAAATGCATGGCAGTAGTAGCCGCATTTCTATGAACCCTGTGGATTTTTGTCTTCCCTTACTTAGACGACTGGCTCATTCGAGCCTCCACAGTTGCAGAGGCCAGCACTGCACTGTCCCGTACAATGAGAATCCTCCAATACTTGGGATTGGAAATAAACTTCCCGAAGTCTCAACTAGTTCCTTCCCAATGCCTAGAATTCATAGGAGCCTATCTGGATACCAGACAGGCAAGGGCTTTCCTTCCACAAGCCCGCTGTCTTCGCATTATGCAGCTAACTTCCCAAGCAGCAGGCAAATCCTCCCTCACGGCTCGGGAACTACTGCAGTTACTGGGACACATGGCATCCACAGTTCATGTAGTCCCATATGCTTGCCTCCACATGCGAGCAGCTCAGTGGACCCTCTCCACACAGTGGACACAAACCACAGGTCATTTGTTGGACAAAATAACAATCTCTCAATGACTAATTTTGTCCCTCCAATGGTGGCAATCACTAGAAAATCTGACAGTGGGGTCTCCTTTCCATCAACCCCTCTTTCAGGCCACCCTAACAACAGATGCATCACAGGTGGGTTGGGGAGCACACCTGAATCATCTCTCTACCTAGGGCACCTGGACTCCACAGGAGGTAGGCTTACACATAAACCTCCTGGAATTAAGAGCAGTTTATTTAGCTCTTTGAGTGTTCCACGCCCAGCTCAGCTACAAGACAGCCCTAGTCCAGATGGACAATCAGGTAGCCATGTTCTGTGTGAACAAGCAGGGCGGAATGGGCTCTCTGTCCTTATGCAACGAAGCTTTACGACTATGGGCCCTCGCCAGAGAGCATCAAATTCGCCTTCTAGTGGTATATCTTCCAGGCATTCAAAACCTTTGGGCAGACAAACTCAGTCGAGTATTGCTACCTCACGAGTGGTCTCTCCACCTAGACCAGGTGGCGAAGATATTTCATCTCTGGGGCACTCCAGACATAGACCTCTTTGCAAGTCCACTGAATGCCAAACTTCCCCGGTTCTGTTCCAGGATCCCAGCACACAACTGCCAGGAAGGGATGCCTTCCTCATTCACTGGGGTCAGGACTTCCTTTATGCCTTCCCACCCATTCCCCTCATCCCCAAAACACTCTTCAAGCTTCAGAGAGACAGGGGTCGCATGATCCTCGTAGCACCACGATGGCCACACCAAACGTGGTATTCCCTGCTTCTGCATCTCTCTCAAGCGGCACCTCTGGAGTTAGGGCATACTCCAGATCTCCTTTCCCAGGAGAACAGGATGCTATGGCACCCGAATCCCTAGTCCCTGCACCTCACGGCCTGGTTGCTGAAGGGTTAGACCTCCAGGATTTCAACCTGTCCCAGCAGGTAAAAGATATCCTTCAGGCTTCTAGGAAACTTTCCACAAGAAGATCTTATGCCTTCAAGTGGAAACGTTTTACTATATGGTGCTCCAAGAGGGGATTAAACCCCCTTAGAACCGATACTAGAGTATCTCCTTCACTTATTGAATTCTGGGTTAAAGACCAATTCGGTAAGAGTCATCTTAGTGCAATTGCAGTTTCTTATAAGCCTCTAAATGGACAACCAATTTCCTCTCATCCACTCCTATCAAGATTTATGAGACGCCTTTTATTAACTAAACCTCCCATCAAGCCACCAACGGTAGCATGGGATCTAAATCTAGTTCTCGGGCAGCTCATGAAGCCGCCTTTTGAACCTTTGGCCACTACAGCCCTTAAGTTTTTGACTTGGAAGGTCATCTTCCTACTTGCAATCACCTCTGCCTGTCGCATTAGTGAATTGCAAGCTTTAGTGGCTGATCCTTCTTTTACTAGATTTCATCATGATATGGTTGTTCTTCGAACTCACCCACACTTTATGCCAAAGGTGGTTTCGCCTTTTCATTTGAACCAATCAATTTATCTTCCTGTATTTTTTCCGAGGCCTCACGCCTCTAATGCAGAAAGAAACCTTCATACTTTGGATTGTAAAAGGACCTTAGCCTTTTACATACAACGAACTCAGCAACATAGAAAGTCCTCACAACTTTTTGTAGCTTTTGACCCTAGTCATTTGGGACTTCAGTCTCCAAAAGAACTTTATCTAAATGGATTGCCCAATGCATATCCTTTGCTTATGAGAGTAAGGGTCTTCCTCTTCATGACCATGTCACAGCTCATGTGAGAGCCATGGCAACTTCTATGGCTAATCTCCACTCTGTGTCTATCGATGACATTTGTCGAGCAGCCACCTGGGCTTCTGTTCACACCTTCACAGCCCACTACTGCCTAAATAAAGCCTCCCATCGGGATGCCTTCTTTGGCCAAGCTGTTCTTCAAAATCTCTTTCAAACTTAAACCATCTCCTACCCACCAACCCTGGTGGGATGCCAGAGATCCATGGGAGGAAGGATTCTCACCTTCGGCGGTGGCACCTTCCTGGAGCTATCTCCCTGGCATTTTCAGCTAGGGAGTCCCCATATGTGAGGACTACATTCCTGCTTGTTCCTGGAGATAGCATAGTTACTCACCTGTAACAGGTGATCTCCGAGAACAGCAAGAATTTAGTCCTCACAACCCACCCACCTCCCCTAGGATTTGTCTCTCTCTCTCTCTCTCTCTTGTCTCTTTCCTCTCTCCCTCTATCCTTTTACTCAGCTACAAGCTTAACTGAAGAGGGACAGTTGAAAAGGCGGGAAGGCAGCGCGCATGTGCTGAGGGATGCTCCCAAAAGCGTTCCTATTGGACGCTGGGGAGCGTTCCCGCGCAGGCTCCGTCAGTACCAACAATACCCATATGTGAGGACTAAATTCCTGCTGTTCCCGGAGATCACTTGTTACAGGTGAGTAACTATGCTTTCAGTAATTTTGTTCTTTAAAATGGTTTCTACCATTTTGCCCTGTACCGATGTGAGGCTCACTTGTCTGTAGTTTCCCGGATCACCCCTGGAATCCTTTTTAAAAATTGACGTTACATTGGCCATTCGCCTTTCTTCTGTTATTACAGATGATTTTAATGAGAGTTCACAGATTATTAGTAGTAGGTCTGCAATCTCATATTTCAGTTCTTTCTTAAATATTGATGTTAAAAGCTTCCCTAAAATATTAGCTATCTGTTGTCAATGTGTTATTACCTAGCTTGTACATCCTGATTAATTTGCCTTTATACCAGGCCACCAAGCAGCTGATAATGCCCATAGCATTCTAAAGTTGATGTGGAAGGTGAAAAAGACAGCAGAATCTGAAATATTCTTCACCTTAGATGCTGAGAAAACATCAGATAGAGTAAGTTTGAAATTTGTGTTTCTTCAGGTAGTGGAGTGTATGGGGTTGAGGGGGGATTTTCTGACATGGGTTCAAGCTTATTTTATCTTCAGTCCCTCGCATGCCTGAAGGTTAATGGAGGGCTGTCTGATTTTTTAAATTTAGCACTGGGGACTAGACAAGGTTGTTCTTTATCACCTTTATGGAGAGCCATTAGTCTGTAAGATTAAGGTCCACTCTGATATTAAGGGGAAAAGAGAGGGTATGGAATACAAATTGGCTTTATTCGCTGATGATGTTATTGTGAGTTTGATGGGTCTCTTGATGACCTTTCCAGTAATGAGCGAATTAAAAGAATATGGTACACTATCCAGTTTTAAGATTAACATGGCTAAATCAGAAGCTATGAATGTGAATTTATTGGCATATTTGATTGGCTGCTCATAATCACAGTTTTCCTTCTGGTGGACAAAAGCGTGGATACGTTGTTTTTAAGTGTCATCGAGTCAATGTTGACTCATGGCAACCTTCTGGATAGTAGTCCTAAACTGTGTTCAGTCTTCAGTCAGGCAGCTTGTTACTAATAAAGTGGCATCCATAGCTGCTGTTATTCTATCGATCCATCTCATTGCTGGCCTTCCTCTTTTGCATTGACCTTCTACCTTGCCAAGCATGATGTCTTTCTCTAATGATTTCTCTCTTCGCATGATGTGCCTAAAATATGAAAATCAAAATCTTGTCATCTGAGCTTCTAAAGGTTTGATCTCCTCTAGTACTGACTGGTTTGTTCTTCAGGCAGTCCATGGTACAGTATACACAGTATTCTTTGCCAGCACGATAATTCAAAAGCATTGATTTTCTTCCTGTCTATCTTTTTCGCTGTCCAACTTTTGCATCCATATGACATTATTGAAAATACCATGGCTTGGACAACTCGAATCTTTGTACAGAAAGAGACATCTCTGCCAAGAGCAATGTGTCATCAGATTTCTTAACTGCTTGTTATTTCTTTATTGATTGTGATCCAAACAGGTTCAAGTTGTCAACTATTTCAATATCTTCTCCATCAATGATGAACTAATTGATTTTGCAAGTTGTCTGGATCTTTATCTCCTTTACATTAAGGTGCAGGCCCATTTTAAGATTAAGTTCCTTGATCTTGAGAAGCAAATGCTTCAGATCATCTTCACTTTTAGCCAATAATGTGGTATCACTAGCATAGCAAAGGTTGTTGATGAGTCTTCCACCAGTCTTCACACCTCTGTTGTCTTCATAGAGTCCTGTTTCTCTGATGATTTTTTCTGCATACACAGCCTTGTCATACACCTTTGCTGATTTTAAACTATTCTGTTTGTCTTTGTTCCATTTGAACTGTTGCTTTTTGATCAATGTACAGATTGTGCAAGAGAAAGATTAGGTGTTCTGTTATACCCATGTTTCTTAATGTGGCACAGAGTTTCTCCAGGACCAAGCAGGAAGTCAGTCCTCACATATGGGTGTCATCAACGCCGATGAAGCCCCAGCGGAGCATTTCCCCAGCTTTCTATGAAAGCCTTTGGGAATGCAGGCACGCATGCGCGGTTCCTTTCCCGCCTAAAGGTGCCATCTTACCTCAGTCAAATGACATAGCTAAGACCCCCGACCGTCGCCCTTTTTTTCCGAGAAGCCCACCGGACGTGTGTCCTGTCATCCCGGATAAAAGTGATTTTTTTCTTCGGCAATTCTCGCTGTTTTTCTCCCGGTTCAACGCCGGTTCCCCTCCCGCCGGGTTCAGTACACCGGTATCGAGCCCGTTCCTTCTTTTCGGTTTTTGCCCTTCGTGGCTGGCATTCGCGCCCTTTTTTTGCTTTTCCCTGGAAGGCTGGTCCTTTGACCTCGCGGGGACCCTTTTTTCCCCGATGGCTTCCAGTGGTTTCAAAAAGTGTGATCGGTGTAAGAAATTAATGTCTCTCACCGACACACACGACTGCTGCCTTCGGTGCTTCGGTCCTGATCACGACCCTAAGACGTGTGGACCATGTGGGAAGATGTCTTCCAAGGCACTACGAAGTCGCCAGCAGCAGAAAGAAAGGTTTTTCTCAGACTCTGCCTCCGGCCAGGCCCGGACCTCGTCTGAGGCCTCGACATCTCGGGATTCCGATCCCGAGCACCGTCGAAGCTGCTCGGACAGGGGGTCCCCCGACCGGGAACGTAAGAGGAAGAAGAGGCTCACGAGGGCTTCGTCGGAGGAGGTCCCTGGCTCCTCAAGGGCCAGGTCTAAGACCCCCGACCATCGCCCCGGGCCCTTGGAACAGGAGAAGCCTGCCAAGGTCCCTCGTGTGGAGCCGGAGTCTGCTGGACACATAAGCCCTGTGGTCCTCGAGGACTCTCCTCCCAGAGAGCCGCCGCCAGGGCCCGAGTCGGTGGCTGCTGCGTCTCCCGAGCTGAGTCTCAGGATGACAGCCTTGGAAAGCAGATTGTCTGCCTTCATGGAGCAGCAGCGGGCACTGATGGCCAGCCTGTCTGGCGCATCTGCCCCGACCACCGGGACATCGACTTCGAAGTCGACCACGGAGACCGAGCCGATACTCAAGTCTATTATAGCTCGAAGTCGACCTCGGTCGCGGTCTCCCTCGACTTCCTGTTTGGGACCAAGGGCGTCGACGCTGGTGCCTCCGGCATCGGGGCGGGTGCTCCAGGGCCCCGCGTGGTCGGACCCCGACTCCTCGTCGGACGAGTCCGCCTGGGAGACGGAGGACGAGGAGTCCCCCGATACGTTCAAGACTCAGTGCATCCCGTCGGACTCACTGCAGTCTGAGCCCCAGAGTAGATCCCCTCCGGAGGATACTAGGTTCTCAGAGTTCATCCGGGATATGGCCACCGCGTTGGGTATTCCGGCGGACCCCGAGGAAGAACCTCGAGCTGAAGAGCTCGAGGCCCTGCAGTATGACTCTCCTCCGAAGGAGGCCTTTACTGTCCCGGTTCCTCCGATGCTGAAACGGCTCCTCTTCCGGATGTGGGAGGCACCGGCCTCGGCGCCAGTTCTCAGCAAGCGAGTCGACTCGATCTATCGACTCTGGAAGAGCCCTGGCTTTCAAAAGGCACAGCTACCACACCATTCCATGGTTGTGGAATTGGCCATGCATCGTCTGAAGAGTCAGAAGATGCACTCCACGGTGCCCCCCGGCAGGGAGGCTCGGAACCTCGATGGCGTCGGTAGAAAGTGCTTTCAGGGCTCGATGGTTGCTTGCCGTGTCCAGCCTTACCAGCTGTACATGGGCATGTACTTGCGGGACATAGCCAATGAGTTGGTCGGGTTCTCTGCTGGTCTCTCCGGGGAACCCTTGCAGAGATTCAAGTCCTTGTCCTCGGGGATTCGGGACTGCTCGAAGTTCATGTCCCGCGCTGCCTACAATGGCTTCGAGGCCTCGGCCCGAGTAGCGGCAGCCGGCATCGCGGCTCGACACCAGGCATGACTGCAGTCATCGAACCTCGAGCCATGGGTTCAGGACAAGTTGGACGATGTCCCTTGCCGAGGTGAAAACCTTTTTGGCAAGCCCATGACCGAGACTGAGCACCTTACACGGACAAGGCTGTCTAGAAAGACCTCTGCCCCTTCTCATAAAAAGAAGGGCCCGGGTAAAAAGCCCTTTTACCCGAGGAAGGGCACTGCCTACAAACAGTACCCTCAATATCAGGCTGCCCAAGCTGCACCCCAGGGTCAGCAAACCAAGGGGCAGGGTAATGGGCCCCGTAGGCAGAGAACCCCCAAGCCTCCGGCCCCTACTCCCACTCAGCAGGGTGGGGGTTTTTGACTCGTTGAGCATAGCCTCTCAGTCCCTGCTCTCCCAACCCTGCACAGGAGGTCGCCTCGCCCTCTTTGCCCACCAGTGGCCCCTCATCACCGGGGACAGTTGGGTTTTGGACATAGTCCACAGAGGCTATGCACTGCATTTTCACCAACTGCCTCCTCCATACTTTCCAGGGGAGCCTCCAAGGCCTCCCCTGCACACAGACCTTCTCCTTCAAGAGCTCTAAGGTCTGTTGGTGGACAGGGCAGTGGAGCCTGTGCCTCCCCACTTGCAAGGTCACGGGTTCTACTCCAGGTATTTCCTAGTGCCCAAAAGAACCGGTGGTCTTTGACCCATCCTGGACCTCAGGAACCTCAACAAGTTCCTAGAGAAGGAAAGGTTCAAGATGCTTACTCTGGGAACACTTCTGCCCTACCTCCAGTAGGGAGATTGGCTATGCTCCTTAGATCTAAAGGATGCGTATACCCACATCCTCATTCATCCAGACCACAGAAAGTACCTCAGGTTCATTGTGGGAGGAAACCATTATCAGTACAGGGTGCTACCCTTTGGCTTCACCTCCACTCCCAGGGTCTTTACCAAGTGCCTGGCTGTGGTAGCGGCCTACCTGAGAAATCAGGGGGTCTTTGTCTTCCCCTATCTGGACGACTGGCTCATCAGGGGTCAGACATGCCAGGAGGCCAGACAAGCCACCCTCAGGACTATTGCTCTTCTTTAAAGCCTAGGGTTTGTAATAAACTTCGTAAAGTCCACTTTGCTCCCCTCCCAGAACTTGGAGTTCATAGGAGCAAGGCTGGACTCCCTGCTGGCAAAGGCTTTATTGCCAGCAGACAGAGCCCAAAGACTGATAAACTTAGCAAACCAGTTTCTCAGCAGGTCACTGGTCTCCACCAGGCTCTGCCTGAGGCTGCTTGGCCACATGGCTTTGACAGTGCATGTCACCCCCAATGCCAGGCTCCATATGAGGCCTGCCCAGTGGTGCCTTCGGACTCAGTGGTCACAAGCCACAGGCAGCCTCAGAGACAGGATAAGGGTGTCCAGACACTTTCTGAACTCCCTCAGCTGGTGGCTGCACCCACCCAATTTGCTAAAAGGCGTGCCCTTTCAGATTCCTGGGTACACAGTGGTACTGACCACCGATGCCTCCCTGCAGGGCTGGGGAGCTCATTGTCTAGACAAGTGCACCCAGGGCCTGTGGTCTCCTTGGGAGGCGGCACAGCAGATCAATCTCCTGGAACTCAGAGCTATTCGCCTAGCTCTCAAAGCTTTCTCTCATGCCCTGGCTCATCAGTCTGTCCTGATTCAGACAGACAACCAGGTAGCCATGTTTTATGTGAACAAACAGGGCGGAACGGGGTCCAGACTCCTTTGTCGGGAGGCTCAGGACCTTTGTTCGTTTGCTCTCAAGCACAACATGCTCCTCAAGGCTGTGTACCTTCCAGGCCAGGAAAACTACCTGGCCGACCAGTTGAGCAGAATTTTGCAGCCTCACGAATGGCAGCTACATCCCTTGGTTGTTCAGAAGATCTTCCTAAAATGGGGTCTCCCTTTGATAGACCTGTTTGCCAGTCCACTAAACAAGCCACTGCCAAAGTTTTGCTCCAGGCAACCGCATCCTCTGCGGATAGCAGCAGATGCTTTTCTGATTCCATGGTCTCAGGGCCTCCTGTATGCGTTTCCACCCACGCCCTTGGTGGCCCGGACTCTCTTCAAGATTCTTCAGGACAAGGCGTCAGTCCTGCTGGTGGCCCCCAGGTGGCCGAGGCAACCTTGGTTCCCACTACTGCTTCAGCTAGCAGTGGATCCCCTACTGCCTCTGGGGTTGCAACCCGACCTTCTCTCTCAGGATCAAAGTTCCCTTCTGCACCCCAGTCTCAAAACTCTCAATTTGATGGCCTGGAGGCCGCAAGGGTAGTTTTGTCTCCCCGGGGCCCCCCCCCCAGGAAGTTGAGGAGGTTCTCCTAGCCTCTAGGAAACAGTCCACTAGGAAAACCTATGCTCTCAATTGGAAGAGGTTTTCTGTGTGGTGTCAGCTACGTACAGAGGACCCTTTCTCCTGTACTGTACCAGTGGTGCTTCAGTACTTACTGCACTTGTCCAATCAGGGACTCAAGTCCAATTCTGTTCGGGTCCACCTCTGAGCTCTAGCTGCTCACCACTCACTGGTGGAAGGACATTCTCTGTCGGTTCACCCCTTGGTGTCCCGTTTTCTCAGGGGCTTGATTTTGCTCAAGCCTCCAATCCGTCCTCCTGCCCCTGAGTGGGAGTTGAATGTGGTCTTGCAGCAACTGACTCGCCCACCTTTTGAGCCGATGGCTACTTGCCCACTACGCTTCCTGTCCTGGAAGACACTCTTCCTGATAGCCCTTACTTCGGCTAGGCGAGTGAGTGAGCTTCAGGCCCTGGTCTGTGATACGCCTTACACTAGGATTTATAGGAACAGGGTGGTCCTCAGGACTCATCCCAAGTTCCTCCCAAAGGTTGTCTCCTCTTTCCACCTCAATCAGGAGGTCGTTCTTCCAACATTCTTCCCTAGGCCTCATGGAAGCCAGGCTGAAGCAGTCTTGCATACCCTGGACTGTAGGAGGGCCTTATCCTTCTACCTTGATCGTACGCAGGGGCATAGAAGGGCTACTCAGCTCTTCGTTTCTTTTGACCCTAATAACTTGGGGTTGGCTGTGTCCAAGCGTATCTTGTCCATCTGGGTGGCTGACTGTATCACCTGGACTTACAGGGCGGCTGACCTTCCTTTGCAGGGTCGGGTTACGGCCCACCGTGTCAGGGCAATGGTTGCCTCAGTGGCTCATCTCTGCTCTGTGCCCTTAGTAGACATCTGCAGGGCTGCAACTTGGTCTTCAAGCCAGACTTTTGCGGTCCATTACTGTCTGGAGAGGGAGTCCCGTAGGGACAGTGCTTTTGGCCAAGCAGTACTCCGGAATCTCTTTGAGGTTTAGGCAACTCCTGCCCTCCTGCCCTCTGTTGGGCTACCGGTAGAGGTTGTGTCAGTGAAAAGCCTTTCTGTGCAGCTGGGACTAGAGGGAGTCCTCTTGTTCAGCCTGGGTTCTTGGTAGCCCAGAGCTAGGGAGTGACTGATATGTGAGGACTGACTTTCTGCTTGGTCCTGGAGAAAGAGTAGTTACTCACTTGTAACAGGTGTTCTCCAGGAGCAGCAGGAATCAGTCCTCACAACCCTCCCTCCTCCCCTAGGAGTTGCAGTTGTACATAGTTTATTTTTCATTTTTGTGTGCTGTTCTTAGCTATGTCATTTGACTGAGGTAAGATGGCACCTTTAGGCGGGAAGGGAACCGCGCATGCGTGCCTGCATTCCCAAAGGCTTTCATAGAAAGCTGGGGAAATGCTCCACTGCAGCTTCATCGGCGTCGATGACACCCATATGTGAGGACTGATTCCTGCTGCTCCTGGAGAACACCTGTTAGAGGTGAGTAACTACTCTTTCTCATGGTTTACACTGTCAACAGCCTTGCTGTAGTCAATAAAACACATAATATCCTTTTGGTATTCTTTAGTCTTTTCAAGGATCCATCTCATATCTGCGATGATGTCTCTTGTTCCTTGCCTTCCTGAACCCTGTTTGCACTTCAGGCAGTTCTTGTTCCAGGTATGGTCGTAGTCTCTGCTGAATAATCTTGAGTAGAATCTTGCTGGCATGTGGAATCAGAGCGATTGTGCGATAATTTCCTCAATCAGTTGGATCACCTTTCTTCAGTATTGGTATAAACACAAATATTTTCCAGTCAGTTGGCCATGATGTTGTCTTTCAAATTTCCTGGCAGAGCCTTGTAAGTATGCTAACAGCTGCATCTGATTGCTATAATACTTCAATAGGAATGCCATCAATGCACGATGCTTTGTTCTTTTATAAGGCCTTCAGTGCTGCTTCAACTTCTTCTTTCATCATCAATGGTTCCTGATCATAAGGTACAGGTTGAAACGGCTGTTGGTCCATTTGATCTTTATGGTTTAATGACTCAGTATATTCTTTCCACCTTTTCTTGATCTTCTCAGCATCATTCAGTATAGATCCTTGAGTATCTTGTAGCATTCCATTTCGAGGCTGGAATTTTTTTCTTTAACTCTTGTAGCTTTAGAATAGCCAATCTTGATCTTCCTCTAATAGTTTCTGATGCTATTTCCTTGCATGGGTCATTGTAGTATTTCTCCCTGTCTTGTCTTGCTGCACATTGGAAATCTGTTGAGTTCTGTGATTGCCGCCCTTTCTCCTCTGGCTTTAGCTTCTCTGCATTTCTGGGTTACTTGAGTGTAAAATATCTCACCTAGCTTGTTGCAGTTTTTCAATTATATAGTGTGGGAGCTGCAGAGATGGTCTCAATCTAACCTCTCCTGGGTTGGAAGAATGATGACACTGTGAATTCCCATGCAGCTGCTTAGATCTTTGGAAAGAGGGGAGGGAGCATCAATTTGCACTGGCATTATATACAAACCTCCTTCACAGGCAGAAGAAATGGATAGAGATTTAATTGAAGACATTCACAGTATTGCTATGAAAGGAAAGGTATTGTTGATAGGTGATTTCAATATGCCAGATATTGACTGGGGCATCCCTGCTGCAGTGTCATCTAGAAGTAGGAAGATTCTAGATTCTTTATAAGGAGAAATATTCCACCAACTGGTAAAAGAACTGACATGTGAAGGGCCATACTTGACCTGTTGCTAACGAATGGGGAGAGTTTCTGACCATCTCACATTCAGTGATCATCGGCTGGTGTGGTGCATTATAGCACTAGGACTGATAAAGTCCAGTTAAAAGTGAGGGTCCTAGACTTTAGAAAAATTAACTTTGCCAAGATGGGAAAATACTTCAAGCAGTCGTTAGCAGGATGCGAACAGCTGGAAGATGTAGAAAAGCAGCAGGCGGAACTGAAAGAGGATATTTTAAGGGCAACAAACCATTTTATTAGGAAGTAAATGTATACCCATGCTTCTGAATGTGGCACAGAGTTTCTCATGGTTTACACCAGGCATGTCCAACTTTGAACAGGTCGTGATCTACTTTTTTCTGCCAAAAGTGCCGGCGATCTACCACCATGAAAATTAAGTTTCAAATTAGTTTCAAATTAAATTTTAACCCAATAAAGTTGGAGGATCCCCCCTCCCATTTTTAATGAACCTTCTGTCATTTACTTGGATGTGATCAGCTGTTAAGCAAATTAAGCAAAAACAAAACAGAGACAAAGATCCAGTAAGAACTGCGAGGGGAAATGGAAAGTACATTTTTTCTTAAAGTTTTATTGAGTAATAACTTTCTTTAACTGTCTTAATAACTTTCTTTAACTTTTATTGAGTAATTTTTGTTAAATTTAGGTTGAGTATTGATTCAGGCTGATCTAGAACAATCTTTAATATTTCGCTCTTGCTCATTAGTGAGACGTCTGAGCTTGCATTTCATCCACCAGCTTTTTGAAGTTGGGTGAATATTGCGTGAGGGCCGGTCTCAGGGAATCCTGGAGATGTTCATCTTTCATGTTGGAACGTTGTGTACTCTGTCATTTTCAGATGGGAAAACGCAGATTCACACAAATAAGTTGAACTGAAACAGTAGTGCACAGCTTCACTGCATCTTCCTAAGTTGGGAAATTTGTCTCTAGGCCCTAGCTTCCAAAACGATTCTTGCTCAGTACGGGTCTTGAGAAAAATGTCATTTTTAAGGGTTAATATTTCGTTTTAAAGAGATGGCTTGTTCAATGAGTAATTTTTACTGATAGCAGCTGCAGTTTCTTTAATGTCCACATCTACTTTGAATGGGTATGACAAGTACTCCACAATTGTTCCAATTTTTTGGAAGTCACTGAATCTATTTTCGAATTCCTGGATAACAGAACAGATTTCTATCACATACTTCTTGTTCTGAAAAACAAAATTTGGATATTGTCCCAGATGGTCCTGCGTATTAGGAAAATGATCAAAAGTGTTGTTTGCAAGGTCAGTCATCATTAGCTCAAATTTGCTCTTGTAGAATGAAACTGTACTCATCATCTCACCAATGCATTTGTTTTTACCTTGTAGTTCAAGGTTCATATCACTTAGTTTGCCTATAAAGTCAGCGAGAAATGCCAGATCACATAACCACTCCTCATCTTCCAGCTCTGCTTGGTCATCTCCCCTCTCCTTCAAAAAACTTCTTATTTCATTCAGCAAATCACAAAATCTTTGCAGAAATTTGTGCATACTTAGCCACCTTACATCTGTGTGCAAAATGATTTCCGCTGCCCCTTCATCAAGAGTAAGATTTAAAAGCTGTCTTTGAGTGATCTTCCACGAACTGAATTTACAATTTTCAAAGTGATGTCCATGACAGTCTTTGTATTGAGTCTCTTGCTTGCCAAAACGTGCTGGTGAATAATGCAGTGGTAAGAAAGGAAATCTGGGAAGTCATCATGCTGTCTACAGAGGGCTATGAAACCGTTAACCTCACCTGTCATTACTCTTGCTCCATCAGTAGTGATCTAAACAAGTCTATGCAATAGAAGATTACACTTTGTCACAAAGAATGGAAAGAACTGAATATTTCCTGACCGGTAGTTCTCCCTTTTAAAGAAATCATTCCAAGTAGTTCTTCTTTAACACTGAAGTCTTCAAAAACCATCCGAATAAAGACTAGTAACTTGGCTATGTCTCTTATGTCTGTAGATTCATCCAGTTGAAGTGAGAAAGCAACACAATTTGAAACATCCTCAAACAATCGTTCAGTTGTGTCTCCACACATCTTTTCTATTCGCCGCACAATGGTGTTTCTTGACAATTGTACATCTTGAATAGCAGTTATGATCTCTTTCTTCTTTTCAAAAAGATTGTCAGCTGCTTCAAGAAAACAACCTTTTACAAATTCCCCTTCAGTGAAAGGTTTGCATTTCTTTGCGATCAGGTTGCTGACCTTGAAGGATGCTATGGTTGCATTGACCGAATGTGACCTTGGCTTTGCCATCAGCTGTTGCTGAGTAGCCAATTTTGATTTAAGTTCTTTGAGCTTTAGTTTACGAAGTTCACTTTTGGGTGGAAAATCAGCATCAAACTTATTGCTATGCAGAGCCTTATAATGACGTTCCAGATTACCCTTTTTGGGAAAGGATACTAGGGCGTTACAAATTAGACAACAACACTTGTCTTTCACCATGCTAAAGAAGAAGTCCATTTCCCATTCATCATGAAAATGGTAGGTTTTGCTCTTCTTTGGACACTCATCTTCATTATGAAGCAGCGAAGTGCAAACAATGAATAAAATCCAGGAGTCAATTGCAGGGTCCAAGCCAATTTATTGTGCACAAGGCTCAGACAGTCAAGCATCAAAAAGGATTGAACAAAGTTCTTACAGAAACATATTCATTTTATACATTTCTTTTCAGTTTGATACATGCAGACTTTCTATTGGTCCCAACGCCCCCTGCATTTGTCCAATCGGAGACCCTTTCTGGGCCTAGCACCCTGTTCCCTCCTCTAGGATTGTTCTAACAATGGCACAGTTTCTAGGTATTGATATAATTCTACTGCGAGGACGTTTCTAGCTCTAGGAATGCAAGTATTGAAACAGTGCTATCATCAGAACACAAGAGAATAATAAAGGATTTATGAATTCATGAAAAACTTCTTGTTAAGCAGTTTAAAGCAGCTTTCTCAAACTGTTACAGATTTTTGGTTTTTCTCAGATGGGGGTTGGAATCAGGGCCTAACTTATAGGCCTTTCATATTTGCAGGCTATCATAGGCCATAGCCTACCACATTCCCCCCTTTGATTATTCTCACCCGCAAGTTAAAAAGGGTGGGAATTAAATCACACATTATACTCGCGTAACAGCATCATCTTGGGGTATAGGGTAATATTGCCACATAGTTAAAACTTTCGTAGCTGCCTTCCGTTCTACAGTGTTATCGATAACTGAGGTTATCGTACGTAAGCAAAGGGGTAATAGGCATGGGAGCAACAAGCATACAGTTAACATGAATAATACCATAAACACAAGGGTCTTCAGACCACCTAACCATGAAAACGCTGAACCAAACCACCCATCAAGCTTCAGACCATGCCAGGTCTGGATAGGCACATATGTTTGTCTTCGCATTTGAGTAGCTATATCTTCAACAACTTGTCCATTATTGTCAATCTGCAAACAACAGTTAGTTAAATTCAATTTTCCACATACTCCACCTTCAACTGCTAACAAATAATCTGGAGCTAAACGTTTCTGATAAATAGCTGTGCACATTTGTGTACTCTGCTTAGCTAAAAGAGTTAGTGCTTTACTAGTTTCATTAGTTATTATTTCAACAACAGCTTGTAAGCATATAATACGATTTATCATGTATACAGGAGTTCAATATCCCCATGTCCCATGTTGTGTCCAAGTGGCAGGTCCATAGTATGACATGATTCTCTCAGGTGGCCACTCCCATTGGCCCATTTTCAAGACCTCTCGTTTCTGTCGACTCTTGTACACAGGGAAACCCAGTTGTTCTCCATGGGAAATGGGCAGAAGAAAGAAGGAAGGTCGTATAGTTCCCAATACACATGCTCCTCCCCAATGGTGAGGAAGCCTAGCATATGCTCGAGTTCCACAAATCCAATATAGTCCGGGTGGAGCTTGCCAGGTACTATGGAACGCCAGATTAGTCCAGATCTTGGCAAGAGTAGGAAAGAGGACTAAAGGGTTGGAGGGCTCTGGAGTGTTTACCTCCGACCACCAGGACGTCTTCTTAGTGGTACTGTTGTAAAACTTCTGATTGAGACAGACCAGCTGTCCGACTAGCATAGTAAACTGTGGTCCTGTACGAGCAAAACACAAGTTACCAACAATAGGGTGAGCCAGTACCCACTCACTAGTAGTGTTATGTAAAGCAGTCTGATTATAAGGAATGGAATAGTTCACTTCTTGCACCTCCCAGGGCCATTGGTCTCCCATCTTAGATCCGCCACAGAAGAAACAATCAGAGATGTGGAGACTAGATGCTACTGCCCCAGCGAGTTCAATGAACAAGTTTTGGGAGGTGTGAGGGATTGCAAATTCCGCCTGCATGGCCTCATAAAAGGAGTGATGTATTCGATAAGGTGCAGATACATGGGTCTTAGTATTTAGCTGTATATATATAAAAGTTCCAGGATCTATGCCTCCTCCCGCTATATGTAACCCAAATCTGAACCCCTGCTTCCACTGGCTAGGGTTAAGTATGAGGAGCTGTAGAGGGTTACAGGCACCCTTCTTGCACTTCTGAGGCTCAGGTAATGATAATCTTTCCAAGCTGGCTTTGCGATTATCTCCATCTCGTCCAGTAGGCCCACCAGACCAAGTGGCATAATACACGCATTCCCACTTTGGACAGAAGTAGGCATCTTTAGATGACTTGCTGTAGACGGTTGGGGAATGCTTTCCAGTACACCGTCCCCATCCGTATGCTCCTTCAGGACACATATATTTATCGTCATAGTAGTAGGCTTGTTCCCATGACCCACACTTGTACTAAGCATTTCTGTTTATTACATCACAGGCATCAAAATTCAGGTTAACGGGTCTCGTAGGATCGGAGAGTTGACGTGTGGCATTTATGAGGACCCCCTCCTCATCATTCCAACGAAACTCCAGTACATAATAAGAGGGGTTCTGACGAGGGCTGAAGCAAGTTTTACTCTTCCCTTTCGTACAGATATTTAATTCTGTACAATTATACACACATCGGCTAACTATACCAGTGCAAGTATAGTAGGAATGATAAAATAAAGTCTGAGTGACCTTTATCCCAGTTCGGGTGGTAGTTATACAAGCTGCACAAGGGGGTAAGGCAAAAGTCTTTTCCAGGGATCCCAGGGCTACCGCCCCCATAAAACAGTAGTAGAGGACCATCATAACTACAGTCTTCAGAGATTAACTAAAATATTGAGAACGATGAACTTGTAGAGTCTTTTTCTTCTTTTCTGCTTCCGCTGTATGTAGACCTATCGACTGCCACATTTGTGTCAGGGGTAGGATTGTGGATCCTAAAGACTCTTACAACTCCGGTTCTCTCCGCAATGTAAGCTGCAATGGAGTTTCAGGGTCATCTACTGAAGTCCATTGACCAAGTTCAGGAGCAGCTGCCGGCTTTACTCGACTATGATGGATCCAGGGTTCAAGCTCTGCGACTTTTACTGCAGTTGGGGTTGATAGAATGACAACATAAGGTCCCTTCCAATGCGGTGCCAACGGTGTCTTTCTCCACTCTTTGATCCACACTGACACTCCAGGCTTGAAGGGATGCAGAGGTTCCGTCAGATTGATGGTCAATCGATCTTGTACCCAGGTGTGAATACTCTGCAAAACAGAACTTAAAGCCAATAGTTCTTGTCTAGTAATTTCAGATCCAATCTGTTTCATATCTCCTTTTATTCCCTGTACAATGGGTGGGGGTCGCCCATACAAAATCTCAAAAGGGGAGACTCCTAAAGACTTGGTTGGAGCAGAACGTATCCTTAGAAGGGCTATAGGGAGAACCTGGAGCCACTTCAAGTGTGCTTCTTGACAAAGTTTGGACAACTGAGATTTCAAGGTCATATTCATACGTTCTACTTTCCCTGAACTCTGGGGTCTATAGGCAGTGTACAACTTCCATTGTATCTGTAGAGCTCGGGCTAACTGTTGGGTCACTTGGGACACAAATGAGGGTCCATTATCTGATCCCATAGTCAATGGTATTCCAAAACGGGGAATAATTTCATGGAGCAGAATTCTAGTGACTTCTAGGGCTTTTTCAGTTTGGGTGGGAAAAGCTTCTACCCACCCAGAAAAGGTGCAAACTAAGACCAACAGATAGTGATATCCATTTGCTCGTGGCATCTCAGTAAAATCCACCTGAATATCACTCATAGGGGTAACTCCTACTGACTGAACTCTTGGGGGTGGATTGGGACCCTGCTTAGCATTATTCTTAGCACATGTCAAACATTGATGAGCCACTGAGGCAGACAGGGGTCCTAATAGTGAAATACAGAAATGGGGTCTTAGGGCTCTTTCCATGGCAGTTTTCCCATAATGTGTGGCTTGATGAAAAGCATGAACAAAGGCCGGTCCTAATGCTTCAGGGATTACTGTGGGACGTGGAGGTGCGCTACCCTCTGGAGGTGGCAGCACTATCCAACCTTTTTCGGTTAGGACACCCCCCTCCTTCTCACAGAAGTAATCTAACTCTCTTGTAGTGTATCGGGGGGCCCATGAGCTAAGGGGCACAGGGAATAAGGCTGCCTGCACCGAAGTATCTTGGGTCAAAACTCGTCCAGTTGTGGCTGCTTTTCGGGCAGTGGCATCAGCAAACCTGTTCCCTCGGGCAACTTCTCCTATCCCTGCTTGATGACCTCGACAGTGCATGACTGCGACTTGCTTAGGGGCCCACACGGCGTCTAATAATATCAATATCTCGGGCCCATACCTAATGGACTTGCCTCCTGAGGTGATCAACCCTCGTTTTTTATACAGGGCTCCATGTGCATGCAAAGTTGTGAAGGCATACTTGGAATCTGTATACACATTTAAGCGGAGCCCTTCTCCTAATGTCAGTGCTCTAGTGAGAGCTATCAGTTCAGCCTTCTGTGCTGAATTTCCTGGGGCCAGAGCTGAGGACTCAACTACCAGATCAAGGGTCACCACTGCATACCCGTCACAACGATGCCCATTGATGACGAGACTGCTCCCATCCACAAAGAAAGTCCGTTCAGGGTCCTCCAAAGGGACATCAGTCAAATCCGGGCGACTTGAAAATACAATGTCCGTAATTTCTAAACAGTCATGATCGGGGGGGCCAGGACCAACTGGGAGCAACGTAGCAGGATTCAGAGCTTGACTGACCTTCAGTTGTATCTGGGGGTTTTCACACAGCATACTCTGATACTTCAACATTCGTGAATTTGTGAGCCAGAAACTCCCTTTGTGTTCCATGAGGGTCAGAACAGAATGTGGTACAGTAACTTGAAGATTCTGTCCCAGAGTGAGCTTGTCTGCTTCGCTCACTAGGAGGGCTGTAGCTGCAACAGCTCTCAAACAAGGGGGCCAACCTTTTGCTACCACATCCAACTGTTTTCACAAATAGGCTACTGGCCATTGCCAAGATCCAAGAGATTGAGTCAGCACCCCTAGAGCATTTCCTTGTGACTCATGAACATAGAGACGGAAAGGTTTCTGGACATCTGGTAGACCCAGAGCTGGTGATGACATCAGAGCGGTTTTTAGAGATCAAAAGGCTGCATCCTGTTCAGGTCCCCACTCCAATGGAGACTTTTCCATTCCTTTGGTAGCTTGATACAATGGTTTTGCCAGCAGAGAGAAATTGGGGATCCATATACGACAGTACCCTGTGGCCCCCTGGAAGGCTCTTACTTGCCTCCTGGTGGTTGGGGTGGGAATATTGCATACAGCTTCTTTGCGTTCCGGTCCCAAGCGTCGAATTCCGCTAGACAACTGGAATCCTAGATATTTAACTTCAGTTTGACATAATTGCGCCTTGGCTCTTGAGACTTTGTATCCAGCCTCTTTTAGAAGGTACAAGAGTTCAATGGTGGCTTGTAGACATTCACTTTCTGAATTGGTGGCTATGAGCAGGTCGTCCACATACTGAAGAAGAACCCTTTGTCCTGGGTTCACGGAGTAGCTTGAGAGATCTTGATTTAAAGCAGCACTGAAGAGAGTAGGTGAATTCTTAAATCCTTGGGGTAATCAAGTCCAGATAAGTTGACCCCGCCTCCCTGTTGTGGGGTCTTGCCATTCAAAAGCGAACAAAAGTTGACTGGTGGGGGCCAGGCGTATGCAGAAGAAGGCATCTTTCAGGTCCAGGACGGTGAAATGAGTAGCCTCAGCGGGGATCAGTCCCAAGAGAATATAAGGATTTGGTACCACTGGGTGTATAGTTTCAACTGCATCATTTACCCGTCTCAGATCTTGTACTGGGCGGTAATCCCCTGTCCCAGGTTTCTTGACTGGGAGAAGGGGGGTATTCCAAGGTGACTGGCACTCCTTGAGAAGTCCATATTTCAGTAGTTTCATCAGATGACAGTGGATACCTTCAATAGCTGGTCGAGGAAGAGGATACTGCTTCACATGCACTGGTTCCGCTCCTGGCTTGAGGACGACAATGACAGGGGTTATGTTCTTCGCTAGGCCAGATGGATTATCTTCTGCCCATACTTCAGGCGGGGCTAAAAGGTTGGGGGTATACAGGAACTAGCTGGCTTGGTTGGTGATACGCTGTAAAACCGCCACTCTTCTTCTCGGGGGACAGTCAGCACCATCAATCCAGCAGGCCTTGAGTTCACAGTCATTTGCATTTCTCCCCCTTCAGCAAAGGATATCTGTGCCTGGAGCTTAGCAAGCATATCTCGGCCCAAGAGTGGAATAGGGCATTCAGGCATATACAGGAACTGGTGCGTTATTTTCTGTCCCCCTAGTTCACACATGCGGTTCTGCAGGAAAGGCTTGGTGGCCCTGGCCCCAGTGGCCCCAATAATGGTGACAGATCGAGAGGAAAGAGGGGCCACTGGCTTTGCCACCACTGAATGTTCGGCTCCTGTATCCACCATAAAGTCCATATATTGGTCCCCTATTTTCAAACTGACCATAGGCTCCTGGGGACCCAGGGTGATCTTGGAGCCCGGTCTGGCCTAGTCTTCATCCATGTCATAGCCCGTTGCAACTGCCACTCCCTCAATAGCTTCTTCCCTCTCTTGCTGGAACTGTGCTCGGGTCATTCCTCCACAACTCTGAAATCGACCTCCTGTTTTCCAGGGACTCCCTCCTCCCCTCCTGGGGGTGGAGTCAAGATATGGGCATTCACTTCTCCAATGTCCTTCTTCGCTGCAATGGGCGCACTGATTCGCACCCAGTGGGGTCCAATTATTTTCACGACCCCTTCCACGTCCTCTGCTCCTTCGATTAGGAAAACCTCCTTCACGTCGTTCAACTAAAGCGGCAGCAAGAAGATCTGCTTTCTTCTTCATCTTACGTTCACTTTCTCTGTTACGTTCATTTTCACGATTCACAAACACTTTCTGAGCAACTTCCATTAACTGGGCTGTATTCATGCCCGCAAATCCATCCAGTTTCTGTAACTTTCGTTTTATATCTCTCTGGGACTGACTGACAAAGGCTTCGTTTACCATACGCAAATTTTCCTGAGCAGCTGGATCGTATGGGGTATACAATCTATAGGCTTCAGACAACCACTCATAAAAGGCTGCTGGGCTCTCATCCGGACCCTGGATAACTTCTGATACCTTCCTGATATTCATGGCCCTCTGGCCTCCCTTTCTCAGGCCCTGCAACAAGGCCTGGCGAAATCGAGTTAGGGCCGCCGCCCCCCTTTCATCATTCGGATCCCATCTAGGATCTTCATTTGGGAAAGCTGCGGCGGCTGCTTGCGGGAGATTCATTTCCCCCCCCTCTACGGGATTCTTTTCTAACCAGCGGATGGCTGCTTGCACAATTCGCGCTCGCTCCTCGGTAATAAAGAGAGTGGACAGGAGCTGGTGGCAATCAGTCCAGGTGGGCTGATGAGTTTGCATTATACTAGACATTAACTCCGTCAATTCTTGGGGTTTTTCAGTATAGGATGCATAATGCGTTTTCCAGTTCAATAAATCAGTAGTGGAAAAAGGTACGTAGATTAGACTGGTTGGTCCTGGCGCCATCTGGCCCTGTTCATTTAGGATAGGTAAACCAGGTACTTGATGCAATGGCATTAGGCGCCCTGCTTTCTCCTTCTTCTTTGGGGTTACACTTCTTAAATCATACGGTTCCCGGGTATAGGCTTCCTTGGCAGGTGACCCTGAACTGGCAGGAGAGCCTCCGCTCCCAGTATCATCAGAGGACCCTGGTCCCCCTGATGTACTTGGGCCAGACTCGGGGCTATCACTCGGGGAAGTGGGCTTCTTTTGCTGCTGCAGCGGTAGTTGCTGGGTTGCCTCATCAGGTTCTGCTTCAGGTGGTGGAGCTGGTGGAACTATATGGATACTGGGGTAAACGGGCCAGGATTTCTGGGGACTCTGAGGCGGAATACACAGGTGGCTTCCCCTCCTCAAACTTCCAGGTCCCCCTGGTGGTTGCTACTAGTATTCTATACTGTTCCTCATAGCAACGCTTCATCCAAAAGGGCTGCCTCTCACAAATACCCAGCCAGGAGTCTATGTAGGGGAACTCATCAGGGAACATTTTTTGTACAATCTGATGAACACGGGAGACTATTCCCACATCAAAGGTGCCCCCAAGGGGTCATGAAGTAGCTAGCACTGGCCACTCCCTCTCACAGAGCATTTTTAATCGAGACAGAGACATTCTTATTCCGTAGTCTCCGGAAAATCCCTTACGGAAATTCTTTATCATACATTCCAACAGAGTTTGTGTAGACTCCGCCCCTCCCATAATCGTAATGACGTACGTACTGACAACAGACAGTAAGGGTAGGTAGTATGGCTGCAGGTAAGGGGTCCGTACAGCCCACAGAACAATGGGGGGGACAAACACCACACGCTTCCTCCTCTTCGCGACCTGGGCGTGGTCGCCTGGCCAGGAACTGCGCTACTCAGGAGTCCACTCTCACTTGGTCTGTATTTCAAGACCTCTCAGTCACACAGTCATGCCAGCAACAAGAAATTATTTTTCAAATGCCCAAGGTTTTACTGACTAACTCAACCCAAAGGGTCGGTGGCTTCGGCTCCGCTAACCCTTATGCGAAGCGTACTAGGACCGCCCTTATGAGAGGTGATCAGTCTCTCTCGTCTTTGCGCACTTATACAAGACGTTCCCAGTTAGTCTATACCAAATTAGTCTCACGTACTCATGCAAGACTTTTCCCCAGGCCTCACTGACTATCAAACAAGAAAATGTCTACTCACCGGATCCGGTTCCCGATACCAAACCAGTTCATGGGTTGGATCCCGGACTCCCCTCAGGTTCGGAGGTGTTGGCCAGCTGGACCCAGTGGTCCGCCGAGGCAAGGTGGAATCCTCCCCGATACAAGAGGACCGGTGGCGCCTGAGGTTTCCCCTGCGGTCGGACAGACACGGTTCCAACCGGGCCAAACCTAGAGGCGAAATACGTGGAATATTCACTTGAATACCATTCACTATCCGCACATTCCCGGCCAACGCACCAAGAATATGAAGCAGCAAAGTGCAAACAATGAATAAATCCAGGAGTCAATTGCAGGGTCCAAGCCAATTTATTGTGCACAAGGCTCAGACTGTCAAGCATCAAAAAGGACTGAGCAAAGTTCTTACAGAAACATATTCATTTTATGCATTTCTTTTCAGTTTGATACATGCAGACTTTCTATTGGTCCCAACGCCCCCTGCATTTGTCCAATCGGAGACCCTTTCTGGACCTAGCACCCTGTTCCCTCCTCTAGGATTGTTCTAACAATGGCACAGTTTCTAGGTATTGATACAATTTTACTGCGAGGTCGTTTCTAGCTCTAGGAATGCAAGTATTGAAACATTTCTATCATCAGAACACAAGAGAATAATAAAGGATTTATGAATTCATGGAAAACTTCTTGTTAAGCAGCTTTCTCAAACTTTTACAGATTTTTGGTTTTTCTCAGATGGGGGTTGGAATCAGGGCCTAACTTACAAGCCTTTCATATTTGCAGGCTATCATAGGCCATAGCCTACCACAGTTATACTGTGGTGGCTGGATGTAAGAAGGCCAAATTTGCTAAGTTAGTATAAACACTGGCTGAATCTGGTCCAAAACTGTCACTGTCCCAAAGTATTAAAGATCAACAGGAATTGAAGACCTCTGGATGATGTGCAATACAAGGACTGGAGATGCCAAAACCATACATGCAGTTCTAAAAGTAAAAATAAGAATTCATCATACTGGCACCAATAATCAAATACTACCAAACAATCATCAAAAAAACTCAAACACCTGTCCAGCAAACCAGATAAAATCAAATACTGCCAAACAAGTTCAAATACCACCACAAATGATTTAATAAATTCTGCACACTGTCATGCCCTAGCCCTCCGCCTCAGGCTAAGAGGGTTAGGGTTGCCATTATGTTCTCCTTATAGAAGGTGGGATAAACTATTTTTGCTCCAGCTAAGACAGCTGGGAGTGGTAGTTCTTTTGCCTTCTAAGAAGAAATAGTCGTGAAACCAGTGGTAAAGGCAAAGATGACAAACTTTATTCCCCAAACAAAAGGTTCTATGCAGGTTGCATCAGGATAATACTTCAACATGAAATTGCTACCCCGATCTGTCAGCACCTCCTGGGGAAAACCCACCTCACAAAATAGCTTAATTATCTCTAAAGCTATCGTTTTTGCGGAGATGTTCCATAAGGGAATGGCCCACGGAAACCTGGTGGCCTGATCCACTATAACTAATATATATTGAAACCCTCGGGGTGTCTTCAGCAAAGGTCCCACTATATCCATTGCGATTCGTTGGATGGGTTCTGATATCATGGGAGTCGGAATCACGGGCACCCCTGGTGGTTTAACAGAGGTAACTCACTGACACGAAGGGCACGACTCACAGAAGCGGGTGGTTTCCTTGAAAACACCCGGCCAGTAAAAACGGGCAAGAATCTGGTCTAAAGTCCCCTGTACTCCTTTGTGACTGCCTACGGGGTGGTCATGGGCCAGCCTCAAAACCACTGTCCTAAAAGCGGCGGGTACCACCAGCTGCTTCCTGACCGTCCCTGCCTGTGGATCAAGACTCTCCCTATATAGTACTTCCTTATCCAAAAGGAATCTTGGGAGGATATCCCTCTCAACCTGGGCATATTCAAATGCCCGTTTTAGCGCGGGATCCGCTTGTTGCTCCTTGGGGAAGGACGGGAACTTTTTAACCAATTCGGCTGGAACCCAAGGTAATCCTTGTCCGGCCTCCATCTCGGCTCTCCCCTGAGCCCTACGCAGTCTTTCCCTGTGTTTCTCAGCCTTTCCCTTTTTAGGCCTATCAGAAGGGGTAGTTCACCTCGTGACTCATCTGGGGGTTCATCCTTTATCTCTGGGGTCGTTAACTGGGATCGAGTAGACACCAGACCCACTTTTGGATGTAGGCCCTTCTCCAACCCTCTTCTGAACTGGGGACAATCCATACCCAGCACTAGGTCATGGGGCAATTTTGGGACTATCGCTACCAGGACTTCCCTCTGTATTCCTAACCCCTTTATTGATAGCTTGTGCATGGGATAGAAGGAGAATGCACCGTGGATACATCTGATCTGACCCTGCCCTCTGGTCGGCTCGGGACTGATTCACTCCGGGCTTCAATTGCCTGCCAGAGTCTCCTAGAGATCATACTCTGGTCAGCACCTGAGTCGAGTAGAGCGTTAGTAGAAATGTCTTGGACCTCAACATTCAAAAGGAAACCTTCTCGTACCTGTTTCACATTAGAACTTATCAATGCTGTACGTGCTTTACATTCCTTTTGTATGTGACCTAGTTTTCCACATTTGAAGCATCTTTTCTTTGCCCACCTACTCTCTTGCTTAGGCAAATAACTTTTTATACATTCCACATTTTGCATTGGTCCCTTTTCTGATTTTCCAAAACTAGCCTCCGCTGATATTCTCAGAGCGCCCCCTTTTGCCTGACCAGCCAATTCTGCCTCTAAATACCGCTCGGTCAGCAGGGCTGCCTCTGCTGTGGTCCGGCAGTTTTGCAATATCAGAAAAGATTGAATTTCCTTAGGGACTGCAGCCATGAACTGCTCTAACACAATTGTATCTATTACTGACTCTATGTTTTTCCCTTCTGGAGCTAACCATTTTAAAGTTAAGCTTCTGACCCTTTGGCATAGAGCCTTAGGTGTCTCACCAGCTCTTAACTTTGTAGCTCTCAGCATGCGATGGTAGACCATCGGGGTTAAACCCAAATGGTGTCGGATAGCCTTTTTGAGCTCTCCATAATCTGTAGCAAGTGCTGCTGGCATGGCCCTGTAGGCTGCTAGTGCCTCTCCCGTGAGGGATGTGGCTAGCCGTACTGCCTATTGTTCCATTGGCCACCCCACAGTATGGGCAACTCTCTCAAACGCTTCTATGAAATCATCAACATCATCACCTATTGCAAGTTGTCCAAATGAAAAAGTCCCACAAGTCTGTGGTCCTACCACACAGGTATGTTTTGTCGCATCCAAAGTCGACGGAGTTGGTATTGCTCCCACTGTCGCTTTCTGGCTGGCGAGCAACTCCTCCATTAAGTCCACTACCGGCTTTTGTTGGGCCTGCAAAGCTGCCGCAGCCTGTTCTTGCGCATGATGAGCCATCTCTCGTTGCTTCTCGAACTGAGATGCCATCCATTGTAGAACTTCTTTGGGATCCATTTCCACAATTTTTTCTGCAGGAAGATCAAAAGACAAACAAACAAAGCCCACCAAGTGCGGTACTACAAAACTTTTGTTAGTCCCTTCTAACGTGAATGCCTGGAAACCTCTATCCTTTTCACTTGAATCCTAATTACCCACGCCCAAATACTCTTTACCTGAGCACTCATGCCTTGAAAAGGAGTGTTTCACTGGTCCTCATCGCTCTGGCTGACACTGCCAGCGATTTTCCACACTGCCATTCACAGCACAGCTCAGCCGTTTTGGTGCTTGAAGAAACCTTTGGCGTATATCCTGGAGTGTTTGTAAATCCTGATGTACCAAAAATGATCCAACAACTATGCCACTTGTCATGCCCTAGCCCTCCGCCTCAGGCTAAGAGGGTTAGGGTTGCCATTATGTTCTCCTTATAGAAGGTGGGATAAACTATTTTTGCTCCAGCTAAGACTGCTGGGAGTGGTAGTTCTTTTGCCTTCTAAGAAGAAATAGTCGTGAAACCAGTGGTAAAGGCAAAGATGACAAAATTTATTCCCCAAACAAAAGGTTCTATGCAGGTTGCATCAGGATAATTCTTCAGTTGTTCGCTCAAGGTTATTTACACAAGTATGCTGGCTGAGCTTCACACTCTTTACTCAAAAGTACAACTGCTTAACAAATAAAGAAAAACATAGCAGCTTCCTTCAACAAAGAAAAATATTCTCTTTTCCTTTGTCTTCCCTCAGCTCTCCAATATACGCTAGCAAAGGGATTCAATGTCATCAGCTAAACACAACGTACAGTCCATAGGTACTTCAGATGATAATGAATCATTCTCATTACAGTCCACTTGCATTTCCTCCAACTCCTGAACTGCAGTGTTTTGCTTCAAGCTACTATCATACGTCTTAGGGTAACTCCTCCCTAAGGAGTTCTGTGTCTCCTTTGAGCACAGCTCTATGTGATAGGGATTACAGGTACCTGAGGTTGTGGAGACTCCTCTCTGGCTCTGTTCAGCAATCTCTCTCCAGCTATGGGGAAGCAGTCTCTGGTTCCCTTGTTGGAGTTCCTCCCTGGAGCTCTGCCCCGGTTCCCTGTTCCAGGCTAGGCTTTGTAGACTCTTGGACTGAGTCCTGGGCTCCCACCTCTGAACTCTCTGAGCCTTTCTATCCGGCACTGGGGTTTGAAGGTTTCTCTTCTCCCCTTCAGCTCTGATTGCTTCACCTCCACTTCTCCAGCTGTGTCTCCTCCTGTGTTCCCTCTCGTGTGCTGTCGTCGTTGTTCTTCTGTCTCTTCCTTGTTCTCCTCGTCCTCCCTCTCTTCCTGACTCTCTTTCTAGCCAGTGTTTATATTCCTGCGCTCTGAGCCGTGTCTCTGCCTCTCTGGACAGGTGTCTGTAATTAGGTTCCAAGCTTGCTACTACGTCAGCAGAGCTTGGGTGTGGCAACCTAGCTTCAGTTTCTCTGTGCTTGCTTTCTTTTGGAAAACGCTGAAACGTGTGTACTGCAGGGATGTCACTTTTCTTAAAGGTAAAATCATTCTTTTCTTCTACTTCCATATGTTCACTAGAGGCTTCCTCATCACAACACAGTGTAGAATCAACGCAAAGGCTAGGCAAAATAAAATTGCAGAGGCAAGCAAAAGTCACAGTGGTTTCAACCAATTCGAAGGCAAGGCCTAGGCAAGTTAGAACAAAATTGGAAAAGCCCGCCAAAATCACCAAATTCTTGACACTTTGTTGTGTCGGCCAAAAAACATTTAATGAAAGCGAACTATAAAGCAACCAATGACCAGCACACGATACAACTAATACGGTAAGTGTATTCAGGTAAAGCCCTGGCGAATGGATATCGCCCGGTATATAACACACTTCTATGGGGTGTTGGGCAGGGGCAGGAATGGGTGATTCTGGGAGGCAGGAGACCAGGTATGACGCCGGGCCTGTGGCGTCTCGGCGCGGGCGGCAGCCCCCTGGGGTAAACTATTGGCACGAAAACAACAAGTGCCCCCAATACACCTGCAGGCAAGATTCCCACAGGCAGGGAAAAAAGACAGGCAAAGGATCAACAGCAGCGGCAAGCCCTCGGCAGATGACCTGCCGGCACGAGCTCTCTCCTAGTGATGGGGTGAGCTGCTGGAGAGATGGAGCCAAGTGGGGCTGGCGATCTACCTCTGACCCCTCCGTGATCTACAGGTAGATTGCAATCTACCTGTTGGACATGCCTGGTTTACAGTATGGTTCTCCAAAAATAGCTTAAAAAGGTGAAGAAAATGAGGATGGTCTTTCTAAAATACAAGAGATCACAGAAAGAGGAAAACAAGCATCAATATTCAGAAAAGCTAATAGAAGCTAGGAAAGTAGTTAGGAAAACAAAGATACAAATGAAAAAAAATTGCCAACACAATAAAATGGGGGGACAAAACATTTTTCTGATATTTTAGTGAGAGGAGGAAGCGTAAAAGTCGTATTGTCAGATTGAAGAGTGAAGGGAAAGAACATGTAGTAGCTGATAAAGATGAAGTGAAATTGCTTAACAAATATTTCTGTTCTGTGTTCACAGATGAAGGGCCAGGAGCAGGACCTCAGAAAACTTAGACAAATAGGAACAGAAGTGAACTGGATTTTGAACGATTTTTAGAAGGCTTTGTTTGCGAGGAGCTGGCTAAACTAAAAGTAGACCAAGCAATGGAGTCAAATGAGTTACATCAGAGAGTGCTGGAGGAACTTTAGGGAAGTTCTAGTGGCTCCACTGTCTGACCTTGTCAAAGCTTCTTTAAAGTCTGGCATGGTCCCAGAAGACTGGAGAAAGACGCACGTGGTACCTTTATTTAAAGGCAAACTAAGGGTGTGGTTCGGAATTACAGGTTGGTTAATCTGACCTCTGTGGTGAATAAACTACTGTAATAGAACCACTGTAGAAACAGAGGATAGTGAGGTTTCTGGAATCCAATGGATTGCAGGTTCAAGGCAGCATGGTTTTATGAGAGGCAGGTCTTGTTAGACAAATGTCATTAATTTCTTTGATTGTATAACAAGAGTTAGACCAAGGGAGAGCTCTAGATGTGGTGTACTTAGATTTAAGCAAAGCCTTTGACACTGTTATGCACAGGTGACGTATAAATAAATTGAATGCCCTAGGAATGTACCCTAAAGTGACTGACTGAGCTAGAAACTGGTTGAGTGGGAGGCAACAAAGGATACATATAAATGGAGCTTTCTCTGAGGAGAAGGATGTTACCAGTGGAGTGCCACATGGATATGTCATTGGTCCGATTCTTTTTAACATTCTTGTAAGTGATATTGCGGAAGGGCTATTGGGTAAGGTTTGCCTCTTTGAGAATGAAATCAAGATCTGCAGTAGACACCCAGGAAAGAGTAGATAACATGATGAGGGATCTAGCAAAGCTTGAAGAATGGTCAAGAATCAGGTAGCTGAGATTTAATGCTAAAAAAAATACAGGGTCATGCATTTGGGCTGCAAAAATCCAAGGGAGTGGTACTGTATAGGGGGCGAAGTGTTTCTGTCCACAAAAGAAGAGCAGACCCTGGGGGTGATTGTTTCTGATGATTTTAATGCAGCTAAACAAGTAAAAAAGGTGATGGCGAAAGTCAGAAGGATGTTTGGATGCATAGGCAAAGGAATGGCCAGTAGGAAAAAGGAGGTGAATAGTGCCTCTGTAGAAGTCTTTGGTGAGACCTACTTTAGAGTGTTGTGTGCAATTCTGGAGACCACAACTTCAAAAGGATATAAAAAGAATGGAGTCTGTGCAGAGGGTAGCTATCAAAATTGTCAGTGGGCTTCGTCATAAGGTATATGGGGAAAGACTTAAAAGGCCCGATATTCGAAAGGCAGTTATACGGTTTACAGACCTGTAAACCTTGTAACTGCTGTGGAACGGAATATTCAATGGCATTAACATAGTGCTGCTGAAAATAAGGATGTGCCACGATGCTAACCGCTTAGCATCGAGACATGCCATGGGCATTCCGGGGAGGAACGGAGGCAGCAACAGTCCTTAACCAGGCAGCAGCGATATTGCATACTGCCCACTTAGGGACCTGCGGCAAAAGATAGGCGAGGAGCTAACCGGGCAGCATGCTTCCGGGCATTTGTGGCAAGCTGAGATATTCAGTGCCGGGCCGCATATGACCACGGCATTAAATATCCAGGGTTAAGGGTCGGCGGGCATGGCTATGCACCATAGTGGCGTATAGCCTGTCCAAATGAATATAGGGCCCAAATATCTCAATTTGTATACTTTGGAAGAAAGGCAGGATAGACGAGATATGATAGAGACATTTAAATACCTCCATGGCATAAATGCACATAAGGAGAGCCTCTTTCAACTGAAAGAAAGCCCTGCAACGAGGGGGCATGGGATAAAGGTGCAAGAAGTTAGACTCAGGAGTACTTTGCAGAATATTTCTTTACAGAAAGAGTGGTAGATGCGTGGAATAGTCTCTAACTGAAGGTTGCAGAGATAAAAACTATCTGAATTCAAGAACGCATGGGACAAACACAGAAGATCTCTGAAGGTAAAGTAATTTTTTAACATTTTATTGAAATAGTTTATTGTATCTCATTTTGCTGCAGTGAGGATGCTGGGAGGGGAAAGATGGCTTTTAATTGTAAATGATTAGTTTGAGCTTATTAAATAAGAACCATTTTATTCTTTCCAATCTATCTGAATTTGGAAAGAGTTATACTAAAGGGTACAATAAATGTCTGTCTGTCTCTGGGGGAAAAATAACTCTTTGGAAACTTAATGGAATGGGATGAAATTTGGTATGTAGGAAAAAAATAGTAAAAAAAATACATTGAGTTCAAAAATGGATCTAATAGGACCGAGTATTTCAGAAAAATACCCCTCCCCAAAAAGGAAGATCTATTATGTTTCTGTGAGAGAAGGAATGCTACTTTCTGTAGCATAGAAACAAATAGTGAACATAGCAGTTAGGCACTTCTTCCTTTCAAACTGTCTCTCCCTGTTTTCTACTCTCGCAATACTGCAATCTGCCCCTACCTCCCAAAAAACTACTGACTCCTGTTACCTTGCAAATTTCCCCACCAACAAAAGCTACCCCCTGCAATTGCTCCATCACCCTGCATACTACCCCCTGCAACTGCCTCACCATCCTACAAACTGTTCTAACCCTCTAAAACTAACTCAAAACAACTACCCTACCACCCCACAGTACCTCATCCCCAAAGTCTACTCCCTTCAACTGCCCCGCAAACCTGTAGACTGCTTCACTCTCAAAAACAACTCCCCAACAACTGTGCCATCACCACCCAATAAATTACCATACCTCCTGCAACTACCAAACGTGCCCCAAACTGCTGCCGCCCCACACATATCCTCATACCATATCTGCAAAACACAGACAAAGAAACTCACTGGCAATGCAGTTACAAACAGACGCACATATGTGCAGAGAGGTTGGAAAAAATTCCATGAGCCATGCTCTGCATGCTTTCCTCGATCATGATGTGTTAGAGAAAGACACCATATAAAAATTTTTAAACGGATACTTATGACCTAGCATGAAGAGGTATACATACCACCCTTTATTAAAGAGAAAGAGAAGAATGACTACAAATCCCAGAATTCTCTAGAGACTGGTAAAAACAGACAGGGAGCTAGTTCCTTAGTCAGCTGGGAAGGGAGGGGCCAGAATATAGTGGTTAGTCTCAGAATGAAAAGCAAAGGATAAAAGAAAGGCAAATCCCTCTTGGCTCATCCCTTTGTGTCTTGATTCCTACAAAGCCTCATGCTTTCCAAACCCTCCGTCCACCCTTCAGCAGCAGAATAGGATCTTAATGTGGTTCTCTTGCAACTCACAGAACCTCTGTTTGAGCCTCTGGCCACCTGCGATATCTCTCCTGGAAGGTCACCTTCCTAGTAGCACTCACATCAGCTCGCAGAGTCAGCGAGCTCCAGGCTGTGATGGCAGAACTGCTATATGCGAAATTCTACAAGCACAGACCCCAAGTTTCTGCCAAAGGTGGTGTCCCCATTCCACCTCATTCAAGAGGTAGTGCTCCCCACCTTCTTTCCAAGGACTCATGCTGGTAAGACGGAGACTGTTCTCCACACTCTGGATTGTAAAAGGGCCCTGTCTTTCTGTATATAGTTTGAATATGTTAAATGTTGATTGTATATAGTTCCAATGTTCAATGTAAAAGTTGTGGTGATGTTCGATGTAAACCGCCTCTAATCACAGGAAGAGGCGGTATATAAAACGTTGTTAAATAAATAAATAAAATCCTTCTACCTGCAACAGACCCAAGGCCACTGGAAAGCACAACCGCTTTTCTTATCCTATAACCCCAGCCAGCTGGGGCTCCCAGGACTGAGCAAACTCTGTCCACTTGGGTGGCGGACTACATTACCCTTGCCTACGAGCAAGTGGGAATCTCTCTGGACCAGAGGGTCATGGCCACTTCAGTGTCAAATCTACATTTCATCCTCATGATCAATGTTCCCTCTAATTTTCTGTAGGCTGTGTGCGCATAAAATATCAGCTGTGTGCAGCTTTTGGAGGAAGGTTAAATTTTTGTGCTCCATATAATGACACTCAGAGTTATATACTTTAAAATTTGACTACACATCAGAATACAGTATGTACACCACATTGATTTTAATCAAATTAAATGAAAATAGACGATTACTAAATGAAGCGGGAAATTTCTAGTAATTACAATCATAACTTTTAAATTTTAAGACGTCTGTGTTGTTTTCTATCAGAATCAGAGCCATAATTTTTGTGCACTCTGTTGTAAAGTATGTGCGCTCGCTCGGAGAGGTGTGTGCGCGCGCACACGCGCACAACTTAGAGGGAACAGTGCTCATGATGGAAATCTGCTGGGCCGCCACCTGGTCTTCGGTCCATACCTTTGCAGCTCACTACTGTCTGGAGTGGGAGTCCCAATTCGACAGTGCCTTTGGTCAAGCCGTACTCTGTAATTTATTCGGGGTGTAGTCAACTCCTATCCTCTGACCCTTCTGTGTTCAGGCCACCAGAGTGCTGGTTCTCTGCCGGATATCTAGGTCTTGCGAGAGTGTCTCTTAGGGATTCTGCTGCTGCTGATCATAGCTCCCCCTTTGCAGGTCGCCGTGGTGTTTTTACAAGTTCTTGGTAGCCTGACTGACTTCCTGCTTGTTCCTGGAGAATGCAGTTATTCATCTGTAACAGGTGTTCTCCAGGGACAGCAGGAATCAGTCCTCACAACCCTCCCTCTTCCCCTTGGAGTTGCTTCTTTACCGTATTTTATTTTAGCCATCTTAGCTATGTCATTGGACTGAGGCAAGATGGCATCCTTGGGCGGGAAGTGGACCATGCGTGCATGGTGCATTTCCAAAAGGCTTTCTTTGAAAGCTGGGGAGATGCTTCTGCACGTGCTCCATCGGTGCTGACGTCACCCATATGTGAGGACTGATTCCTGCTGTTCCCGTAGAACACCTGTTACAGGTGAATATCTACACTTTCCAGCATTCCTGCCACTGCTGAAAACAATTTTGAAATGCCTCTTTCATTATGCTGGGAAGCTGCTGTGTCAAATTTTGCTTAATGGTCTCCAAGTCATCGAATCTCCTTCTTTTCAGTGGTAATTTCAGTTTTGGAAACCAGAAAAAGTCACAGGGTGTGAGGTCAGGTGAGTACGGAGGCTGATGGACTTGCTCAATTTGGTGTTTGGCCAAGAACTGCTGGACAAGATGTGATGCCTGAGGTGAGGTACTATCGTGATGAAGCAGCCATTCACCATTCCTGTGCAACTCTGGCCTCTTAAGATGAACTGCATCTCTCAAATGAGTCAGAACTTGGACGTATTATTCCTTTTTGATGTTTTGGCCTTTTGAAGCATACTCATGATGAACAGTACCCTGGTAATCAAAGAAAACTGTGAGCATGGCCTTGACATTGCTCTTCACCTGACGGACTTTTTTGTGTCTGGAAGATTTTGAGTCTTCCATTGTGAGGATTGAGCCTTAGTTTCCGGGTCATAACCATACACCCATGATTCATCACCAGTAATAATCTTTTTGATGAAATCTGAATCATTTTCAATTCATTCCAAGAACTCCCTGGCTGAAGACAGTCGATCTTCTTTTTGATCAGGGGACAGGAGTTTCTACACAAATTTTGCAGACACATGCCTCATCCCCAAATCGATAGTAAGAATGGACTGTACCGACCCGAAACTGATGCCCATGTCTTCAGCAAGCTCCATGATAGCAATCAACGATTTGAGCATATTGTGGCTGCACTGCTTCAATTTTGTCTTCATTCCTGCTCGTGGCTGGCCTTTCAGAACGTTTGTTACTGACAACACTTTGGCGACTCTCTTGGAAACATTTGTACCAGTCATAAACTCGAGCATGACTTATGCATTCATAACCATACACTTGCTGTAACTTGTCATATGTCTCTGCACGAATCTCCACGTTTCTGGCAGAATTTAATGCAAATTCACTGTTCAATTTTTTCAATCATCGTAAATGTGATGAACTGCTTTTACACGATACCAAACATCAAGTGATTAAAAAATTACAGATGTGCTGCAGCCATGCTACACTCTGCATATGCAGAGCATATAACTAGGTCACTGCATGCTTAATAGCATCGTGGTGCGACGTATTGTTGTATAGCTACACAACAAGTCTCGATGCTTTTTAATCACACCTCGTTTTAGGAAAAAACTGCCACATTGTACATTCTTTTGTTTTATCACTCTTCATCATGCTTTTGCTTTGCCTATATCTACATGTTACAGGTCAAGCTAAACTCTACATGGTTCAAGTAAAGCCAAGCATAAACATATTGCTCATGCTTAATCAGGACAAGCTTCCTGCAAACAGAAGCTCCTTATCTTGCAAGCCACTTGGATACTTCAGGCCTGCGACAGTCTTATACCCTACATTCTAAATCTAATAAATTCCTCACTGGATCAAAGCTATATCCCAGAAGATTTAAAAGGGGCCTCTATATGCCCCATCTACAAGGGCAAAAACCTGGACAAATCGGATCCAAGCTCTTACAGACCTATCTCAAGTTTACCGTTTATGTCAAAACTCCAGGAAAAGGCGGCTCTAATCCAACTACAAAGTCACGTTGATCAATACGCCCAACTGGACCCACTACAGCATGGCTTTAGAACCAGCTATGGAGTTGAAACGCTCCTCATGGCTTTAACCGACAAACCGACCGGTATCGAAAAGCCAAACTCCGGATTCATCCTAATTTTTCTGGATTTAACAGCGGTTTACAACTCACTATCCCATGAATATCTCCTAATTAGATTACAAGAAATTGGCCTCATTGACAAAGTTCTGCTATGGTTCAAATCCTACCTCACAAACCGTACCAGCCAAGTAAAAATGGGAACTAACACTTCAAACCCATTTTACCAAAAGTAAGGCATTCCCCAAGGTTCAGCGTTATCTGCTCTCCTTTTCAACCTATATATCCAACCAATTTGCAATATAATAAAAATCACGGCATTGATTACAACCTTTACGCTGATGACATTATGCTTTTCACCCAAATTAACACCAAACAGCTTAACTTAAATAATATAAAGGAATGTCTCAATAACACCAATAACTGGCTATCTGATCATAATCTGTAAATAAATTTAAATAAAACAGAAATCCTTTTCATCACAAAGGATACCTCATTTATTCCACCAGAATCCCTGAAAATAAAAGATGCAAACATGCAAGTGAAAAAAGAGGTGAGATACCTGGGAGTAATACTGGATCATCAGCTTAACTTCAACAAGCACATCAGCAATCTGACAAAAGCTATCTACGCCAAACTAAAAATGATCCAACATCTAAGGCCGCTTCTCTCTCCAAATGACTTCAGAACCACAGTCCAGGCTATAATCTTCCCACAATTTGACTTCTATAACGCTGTTTTAATGGAGCTACCAAATCAAAGCATCCGTCACATCCAGCTAGCTCAAAACACAGCTGCTAGAGTAATTTCTCAGACTTCAATCAAAGATCACATCAGCCCAATATTAAAACAACTACACTGGTTACCTATACAGAATAGAATAAAATTCAAGGCACTCCACACCATATTCAGAACAATTCAATCAGAATCTGCCATCTGCCTGAAAGAGCATATCGGAATCAATCCGGAAATCAGACCAAGAAGAAGTAGCAATAAAAACTTCCTAGAAACCACACGCCAACTTCAGAAACAGCAACTCATCAACATCCAAGAGAGCATTCTCCCTCTATGCCCCAATGTTATGGAACTCTTTGCCGCCAAACATACGAGACATCAATGATTATAATTCTTTCCGCAAGCTGCTTAAAACATTTCTGTTTAAGGAACACTATGGAGATTAGTTACTTAATTAAACTCAACTTTAAAAACTCAGATTACCCACCTACAAGATGACCTCCCTTGCTCTATCCTAATACAGAACAGTCTGATAAGTTTGACATTGTTTGCACTTAAATCGGTTTGATTTAAGCTTTTTACTTCCCTTAACTTTCCACTCCCCCATTGGTTATTTGTAATCTAGTTCCTTGTTTAATGTAATGTTCATTCTTGTTTTGTAGTTCTCTGTAAACTGCTTTGATTCACAAAAAGCGGTAAATAAACACTAATAAATAAATAAAATGTAATCTTGAGTGTCTCACTTATTCGTAAACAACCCCTTGTAATATTGACAGAATGTTCAGAGCTCCAGGAAAGACCCTAGTCCCCCTTTGGGTCCCTTTCAACAGTCTCCAGATCAGGACCAACTAGATGAGCTCCAGGAAATCTAGATAGGAAAGACCAGTTTCTCCAGGATAATTAGACAAGGGGATACAAGTGAGGAACAAGGAACAAGTGGAAAACCCTCGCCTATCTTTAAGGTGTTGGAGCTAACTGTGCAGCAGAGAGGATTAAATACACCTTGTTAGGGAGAAGGTTATGGATAAGTTGTAGAGAGGACATTTCTAGGGAAGGAATGGGAAGGCATTTATTTTAAAGTTACCAGATTTTTTGCAGTCTGATCTGGGACACTTATACCAAGTGTGGTGGGGAGGGGAGGAAGGGACACCTTAGTTCCAGATTTGAGCAACAAAACATGAAGGAGGGAAAATAAATTATTACTTTACCCCCTCCACCATCCATCTCATGACAGCAAGAATAATACTTCCTAGCAGACAGAGAAATAGAAACAGCAAAGCATTCCTCCATACTGTTCAAAATATAAAGATAGTAAATATAAATTCTCAAAAATGCCATATTCAAATCACTAAATTGAAAATAAAAATTTTGTTCTATCCCCTCTGTCTCCATTGTTGGAATCAGGGACAAGAGACTGCCAAGCAGGTGGAAGTCAGGGACATCACTCTAAAATCGCGGGCAATCCCCAAAAATCAGGAACATCTGGTAAACTTCATTTAATTTGAGAAAATGCCAAACACCTGAAGTTATTGTTAGGATGTACCAGGAAGGTTTTGAAATGCAAACGAGAATGAAATGCTAGTAATTTTGCAGCAAATAGTGGCAGCAGGTTATGACTGCCAGTGTATGTAAACACTGATGTTTGAGTTACCCTCTAATCCCATGTGTTGATAATCCTTGTAAATAAAAACCTGAATTTGATGGGAAAGGACAGCTCTCTGTGTGAGTTATTGGGAGAAGGAACCAAGGAATAAAGGGGGAAAGAGGGAAATACCCTGGTAAGAACCCAATTCTGTCCCTTCACCTTGCTTCTCCTTATGGCTGGAACAAACTCCCTGAGTCTGTACGTCAGGCTTCATCTCTGTCCCTTTTCAAATTCATGTTAAAGATTCACCTCTTTAAAGCTGCTTTTGGGTCTTGACCCCCTTTTTTCCTTGTGTCTCCTTACCCTCCTTTTCCCCTTATTTTTATTCTTTGTCTTGTCTGTCTTAATTAGATTGTAAGCCCTCCCAAGCAGGGGCCGTCTCTATCTAGTCTCTATCTATGTTTGTACAGCACTGCTTACGCCTTTTAGAGCATTATAAATGATTATTATTATTATTAGTAGTAGTAATAATATGGTGCCCCAGTCTGTGACAGAAAGCATTCTCACAAAACAAAGGAAATGGTACCTCATTCTTTTTGGGAATGGATACCAAAAGAATCTAGCTATGGAAGTTTCTAGCTAAAGAAGTGGATAAGAAGTTGGGATAGGGCGAGCTATCTCAGCATGAAAGGCATTTGAATAGCAGAATAAGAAAGGAAATGGGTTTATTACTGGATAATTCACACTTGGTGGGGTAAATTAAAAAAGTTATTTTAGCCTGTATGTGGCAATATACACTCACAAAATGGCTCTCATAAAATTTACCTCGGGTGTAAAAGTAAGCACAGCAGCATGAAGATGTGTTGCTGGCAATGTGGCCGGAGCATAGGTGAAGACAGAAGGTACACACATAGATTATAAATTATGCTAATCTACATGGGTACTCTACATTTGGACATTTATGTCTGCTTCTATGCAGGCATAAGCGTCTGTGATCTCATAGTAGCCATGATTACATAAGAACATAAGATATGCCATACTGGGTCAGACCAAGGTCCATCGAGCCTAGTATCCTGTTTCCAACAGTGGCCAATCTAGGTCATATATACCTAGCAGTTTCCCCAAAAGACACAGGTTTCACAATCCTTGTATTGGGTCAAGCAGTGATATCCTGGGTCCCTTTTTAATAATGGTTTATGGACCTTTCCTCCAGGAACTTCTCCAAACCTCTTTTAAACCCAGCTAAACTAACAACTTTTACTACATTCTCCGGCAACAAATTCCAGAGTTTGATTGCACGTTGAGTGAAAAAATATTTTCTCTAATTAGTCTTAAATAGTTTACCCTGTAGCTTCATGGCATGTCCCCTAATCTTTCTATATTCTGATAAAGTAAACAACCGATCTACGCTTACCCGTTCCACTCCGTTCATTAATTTATAGACTTCTATCATATCTCCCCTTAGACATCTCTTTTCCAGGTTAAAGAGCCCTAACCTTTTTAGCCTTTCTTCATAGGGGTATCCTTCCATTCCCTTTACCATTTTGGTGGCTCTTCTCTGAACCTTTTCTAATAACACTATATACTTTTTAAGATACAGCGACCAGAATTGCACACAATATTCAAGGTGCGGTCGCACCATGGAATGATACAGAGGCATTATAATATCCTTTGTTTTATTTTCCATTCCTTTCCTTATGATACCTAGCATTCTATTTGCTCTCTTGGCCGCCGCTGCACACTGGGCAGAGGGTTTTAACATGTCATCCACGGTGAAGCCTAAATTTTTTTTCTGGTTGGTAGTTCCTAATGTGAAACCTTGCATCGTGTAACCATAGTTTGGGTTGTTCTTCCCTAGGTGCATAACTTTGCACTTGTCTACATTAAATTTCATCTGCCATTTCGATGCCCAGTCTTCCAATTTTTCATGATCCTCTTGCAAATTTCCACAATCCTCATGGGTTTTAACAACTTTAAATAGTTTTCTGTCACCTGCAAATTTGATAACCTCACTCGTTATTCCCTTTTCCAGGTCATTTATGAATGTCAGAAAGCAGCGGACCCAGCACAGATCCATGGGGTATACCACTATTTACCATTCTCCATTGGGATAATTGGCCATTCAGCCCTACCCTCTGCTTTCTAGCTTTTAACCATTTCCTGATCCACAATAGTACACTGCCTCCTATCCCATGACATTTTAGTTTTGGCAAAAGTCTCTGATGAGGGACTTTGTCAAAGGCTTTCTGAAAATCCAAATACACTATATCAACCGACTCACCTTTGTCTACCTGTTTATTCACACCTTCAAAAAAACATAACAGATTAGTAAGACAAGATCTTCCTTGTCTAAAGCCATGTTGGCTGTCTCCCATTAGGTCATGACTATCTACATGCTGAGTAATTTTATTCTTTATGATGGTTTCTACCATTTTTCCCTGTACTGACGTCAGGCTCACCGGTCTGTAGTTTCCCGGATCACCCCTGAAACCCTTTTTAAAAATTGTCATTACATTGGCGATCCTCAAATCTTCAGGTATTACAGATGATTTTAATGATAGTTCACAGATTACTAATAGCAGGTCTGCAATCTCATATTTCAGTTCTTTCAACACCCTTGAATGTATACCATCCGGTACAGGTGATTTGCTACTCTTCAGTTTATCAAATAGTTCTAATACATCTTCCCGATGTATCGATATTTCTTTCAATTCTTCTGCAGTATCACCTTTAAATACCACTTCAGTCATAGATAACATCCCTACATTTTTCTCAGTAAAGACTGAAGCAAAGAATTCATTCAGTCTCTCCGCTATAGCCTTGTCCCCTCTTACTGCCCCTTTTACCCCTCTATCATCTAATGGACCAACTGACTGTTTAACAGGATTTTTGCTACGAATGTACTTGAAAACGTCTTTATTATGCGTTTTTGCTTCCACAGCAATATTCTTCTCAAATTCTCTATTTGACTGCCTTATCAATGGCTTGCATTTAACTTGCCAGTGCTTGTGCTGTTTCCAGTTTTTGTCATTTTGCTCTTTTTTCCATTTTCTGAAAGATGCTTTTTTAGCAACAACAGCCTCTCTGACCTCACCTTTAAATCACGCTGGCAGTTTTTTGGACTTCCTTCCACTTTTCTTAAAGCGTGGAATACAGCTGGTCTGGGCTTCCAAGATAGTATTTTTAAACAACACCCAAGCTTGATGTAAGTCTTTAATGTTTGCAACTGCTCCTTTTAGTTTGTTTTTAACTATTTTCCTCATTTTATCATAGTTTCCCTTTTGCTTCTGGATTTGCACTAATATATTATAAAACATATAGGGTGTCTATATGTGTTTATAAAATTGGGTCAAAATAGGTGTCTTCTTGCCCTTTAAACCTAGGTACTCGATTGTAAAATTCCCTCTTGTTTTGTGCTTCTTTCATGTGGAGAAAGTTGCATCCAAAACCTTAGTTATGAGAGTGGTTGAGCAAAAGCTATTACAAGAGGAGGAAAAAAGGAAGGGACTGATTGCATCAATCATGGGTAAGGCCTCAGGAGAAGAAATGAAAGTGATTCTGATATTTCCAGGACAGAAACATGGGGTTTATTTCAGAAGCCTTATTCCAAATTTCCACATAGAAATTCTGGCATTTAAATGTGGAAACGGCATACACATGTAAATGGTGATTTTAGGAACAGCTCAGTTTTGAGGGGGTATAGTTTCGGCATAGTCTGGGCAGGTCAAAAATCTAAACATTTCATAAAGGGAATGCTTTTGTCTTACCAAAAATGTCCATGTCATGATTTACAGCTGCTTCCTGGCATGTATAGGTTTTTACAAAGTCTTTTTTTCTGTCAGCTCTTTGCAGGAGGGATTAAGGGAGCTATCCTCCTTAATCCCTTGTATTTATTTCCTCCTCCATATGTAAAATGCTAGGTTTCCTCCATTGATTTTTTTCGCCCCACATCTAGATTTGTAAAATGGCTCCTCGGTCTCAGTCTGTTGGAAACGCATGTGCACTCCTAAATGTCCTTATACATATTTTACAAGTCTCCACATTTGGCAGAATCTCTTCTGAAATACTATCAGAATGTTGTACATCTCAACCTCAACATCTGAATTCTGATCGCCTCATATGTTGAAGGAAAGTTGGGGAAAAGCAAAATCTATAGAGAATGAAAAGATAGCATTAAATACTATAATTGTGTTGAATGATTTACTGTATCAAGTGGAATAGAAGCCAAAGGAGGCAGTTGAGCATAAGCAGTTAATTTAATTTAATGCTGCTGTTGTTCAGTGTCATCGAATCAGTTCCTACTCACGGTGACTCCCTGGATAGTTGTCCTAAACTGTGTTCAGTCTTCAGTCAGGTGGCAAATTGTTGATAGAAAGGCATCCAAAACTTCTGTTATTGTATTTGTCCATTGCATTGCTGCCTTTCCTCTTTTGTGCTGACTTTCAACCTTGCAGAGCATGATGTCTTTCTCGAATGATCCTTCTCTTCGCATGATGCGTCCAAAGTAGGAAAGTCAAAGTCGGTTCACCTGAGCTTCTAAAGAAAGCTTAGGCTTGATCTCCTCTAGTACCGACTGCTTTGTTCTTTGAGCAGTCCATGGTATACACAGTAGTATTTGCCAGCACCGTAATTCAAAGAAATCAATTTTCTTCCTGTGTTGTTCACTGTCCAACTTTCACATCCATATGACATTATTTAAAATACCATGGCTTGGACAAGTTGAATCTTGTCTAGGTCCTTCATAGCCATTCTGCCAAGAGTAATGCGTCGTCTGATTTCTTGACTACATGTTGTTTCTTTATTGATTGATTCAAGCAGGTTAAAGTTGTCTACTCGGTCACAAAAAAGTACAGAGCAGAGTACAAGGCAAGCTTACATTCAGGTAAAGTAGATATTTTCCTAACAGCAGGGGACTTATAATCTAAATTTGCACCTTAGGCAATGGAGAGCTAACTGACTTGCCCAAGATCACAAGGAGAATCAGTAGGATTTGAACCCTAGCTTCCCTGGTTTTTAGCCTACTGCTCTAGCCATGAGACTACTTCTTCACTGCTTCCCAAGGTGTTCCAAGTCTGATATTCTCTCTTTCTTTTTTGAAGAACATTATTATTCTTTTAGGGCCCGATTTTCACCCATGACACCTTAACCCCGTATTTTCACTTCCGCAGCGATGGAAGTGGTTATCCGGGGTTCGCCACACAGCCGGAAAGCCTCTAAGCCTAATTGGACATCAGCAATTTTGGATGCTGCCCGGTTAGCGCTCTGCACCTTAAAGATAGGCGAGGGTTTTCCCAAAATCTCTGCTACCCAGTTAGTGCCATTCCCCACCTCCACTCCACTCCGGAATGCCCCCAACATGCCCAGATGCTAACCGGATAGCATCGTGACATGTAGGGGACTTAATCAGGGATTTTCAAAGGCATTAGCCATGTAGGTGCCTTTGAAAATCCCCGATTAAGGCATTTACACATTTTAACATGGGCTGTTAACCATGTAAACGCCTTCAAAAATCGGGCCATTAATGTATAGCAGTCAGCCGTTTTAAATAGAGCTTATAGCTATTATATTTAAATATGTTGAAACAGAATTCGGGGGGGTTCCAGAGTATCTGGAATTTGGAGACACCAAGCACATGGTAGCCAAGATTTTATAGGCCATTTTGCAGTGTGATGTGGAAGGAGTGTGGAGAGCGAAATCAAAATTGAAATAGCTCACTGGACACTCGGCCCACTGAACGTTCAACAACCTAAGGGCATTATCATCTGTCTTCATGATTACAAGGTGAAGGAAAAGATTCCACAAAAAATGAGACCCATTAATAAACTGGACTGGAAGGGCTACCAAATGGTGGTCTATAGTGACCTAGCGGTGGCTGCAGTGCTGCTCAGGAGGACTTATCGCCCAATTACGATGCAGTTACAACAGGGGCAAATCCACTATAAGTGGCTCTATCCTTCATGATGAATGGAATTACTAAGAAAGCAACCACACCACTGGAAGCGGTACAAGAATTACGCAAACTGGGGATGATGGGATAACCCTACCGGAGGCCGAACCTGGGGTGGGCTCCGATCAAGCATCAGGAATGGCAGAAAGTTGCATCGCACACTGAACATGGAAACAGCATTTGTCTCAGAAGGGCTGTGTAACTTGACTATGTGGTGATCAGGAATGGCGGTAGTGGGCATATGGATCTGAGATGGTTGTATTGGGTGCCCTACAGCCCTTTGGAGCCTATAAAGGACTAATTTGGTCTGTATAGGGCTTGATGCGAGCCTTATATTTGGACAGGGTTTTTTATGTGTTTATATTGTAATGGGAATGGGGGGAAGGGGGCATGGAGCCCAAGGGAATTTGTGAGTGTATGAGAGGAGGGATCGAGTGGTAGTGATGGATAGTGAAGGATGGCTAGGAGGGGTTATGGTGCTTATTAAGATATGGTGCGTTAGGTAGTGTGGGATACTAGAGGACAAGATGGAGGGTTGGAAGTATGAATGTTAACATTAAGTGGGGTTTGATAGGTGATTCACTACTCGACAGTTGTTGTGGAAGACGGGGGTCTGTGTGAAGTGGTTAGAGAGGGGAGGGGGGAGGGAGGATCTAGGGACGTTAACGGGGGGGGGGGGGGATTTGGTGATCTGCCAGAAGGAGAAAAGGTTGGAGGCTGGAAATCATGGGATGGGATGAACAGCTTAAATGGTGTCAGTTTGTCTTGAATAATATTAAGGGCTTAGGATCGTAGTGTAAACGCAGTTTACTCTGGCAGGAGGGATCCCAGTGGGGTGCAGATGTGGTGTTTATTCAAGAATCCCACCTAAAGAGAGATCAGTGTTATCTATTAAAATGTAAACAGTATCCAGATGTGTTTCTAGCTGCTCGGAAGGAGGCTTATAAAAAGGGAGGGGGCAATCCGTTAGCACATGATCATATCATTGAAGTTAAAAAGGAAATGTGGGATATCAGTGGCCGCTACCTTCTACTGAATAACCTGTTCTACTGATGGGATTGAGGTGACTAGCTAATGTTTATGCCCCAAACACAAAACAAGGGGTCTTTTTTGAGGAGTTGAGAAATCACTTGGTAAGCTTCTCCACAGCCCCGCTGATATTGAAGGGGATTTCAATTTGACCAGAGAACCGAGGTTAGACAATTCGGGGGTGAGGGCATGGGGAGGAGGGCAGACAAGAAAAAGTTGGTAAAGTTAGTGGACACCCTCAATTTGGTGAACTATTAGACAGTAAGGGAGGGGCATAAATGGCCTTATATCATTTACTCTCATCCGCATCAGTTATAGTAGGATAAGTATGTTCTGGCTGGACTGCACATGGGTGGATTGTATTGTTGTTGTTAAGTGCCGTCGAGTCGGAGTCGACTCATGGCGACCCTCTGGATAGCTATCCTAAATTGTGTTCGGTCTTCAGTCAGGCGGCTCATTGTTGACAGACTGGTACCCGTAGCTGCTGTTATTGTAGCGATCCATCTCATTGCTGGCCTTCCTCGTTTGCGTTGACCTTCTATCTTGCCAAGCATGATGTCTTTCGCTAATGATGATCTCTCTCTTCGCATGATGTGTCCAAAGTATGAAAGTCGAAGTCTTGTCATCTGAGCTTCTAAAGAAAGCTTAGGTTTGATCTCCTCTAGTACCGACTGGTTTGTTCTTCGGGCAGTCCATGGTATACACAGTATTCGCCGCCAGCACCATAATTCAAAGGCATCAATTTTCTTCCTGTCTGTCTTTTTCACTGTCCAGCTTTCACATCCATATGATGTTATTGAAAATACCATGGCTTGAACAAGTCGAATCTTTGTATGGAGAGAGACATCTCTGCTCTTGAGAATCTTATCTAGGTCTTTCATAGCCATTCTGCCAAGAGCAATGCGTCGTCTGATTTCTTGACTGCTTGTTGCTTCTTTATTGATAGTTGATCCAAGTAGGTTAAAGTTGTTCACGATTTCAATTTCTTCTCCTTCAACGATGAACCTGTATTGCACAGGTGTAAATCATTTTGATCACATGGTCAGACCATGCTCCCATTGGAATAAAGCTGCTCTGGGGACAGAGGGACCTTATTTTAAAGTTCTGGAGGCTAAACAAATCATTGTTGGACTTTGAGGCAACTATTCAGAAAGTGGGTAGAGTAATGGAAGGCTATATAAATTGAATGCAGAGGGGGAAGTGGAAGAGGGGGGGTCACATGGAATGGGCTGAAGGCGGTGGTGAGAGGAGTGTTGATATCTGAGGCCACGTACCAAAAGCGGGTGAGGCAGAGGGAAGAACAGGTTATTTGAGTGGAGCTGAAGTGTTTGGAAGGGAGGTATTTAGCAGTGGGAGGAAAAGGCCCAGTAAGCAGAATTAGGTAGCTCAGACTCCAGTTGCTCAGTCTAATGCATAGGGACATTGTTTTCAAACTAGAAAGAGTAAAGCAAACATTTTCTGAGTGGGGAAACAAGGCGGGATGGTTGCTAGCATCCAAACTGAAGGCCCAAATTAAATTACAACAAATACTGAAGCTGAGGGATTTTATTTATTTATTTATTTATCAGGTTTTATATACTGCTTTATCATTTCAATCAAAGCGGTTTACATTGACACTTAAACTTGGTAATATACATTAAACAGGGACATTGATAACTTGGATTTTTCTGAGGCAACAGAAGGTTAAGTGACTTGCCCAAGGCCACAAGGAGTGCTATTGGGAATCAAACCTGGTCTCTGGGTTCCCAAGCCACTGTTCTTAACCACTAGGCTACTCCTCCACTTTACCACATGGGATGAAAATGTTAATGCCAGCAGCCCGGCTCCATCCTGGTTAAAGTGGAGCCCATCCCCTGGAAGAGTCCCTCCCTTCCCCAGAATGTTGCCCAGCTCCTAACAAATCCCAAACTGTCTTTTTTGCACCATCATCTCATCCGGAGCTCTGCCTGCCTTTTGGGTCCTGCGCATGGCACGGGAAGCATTGCAGAGAATGCTACCCTGGAAGTAGTTCCGGATTTGGCCTCCAGAACCTTATTCCCACTTTTTTGTATGTCATTGGTACCAACATGTACCAAGACAGCAGACTCCTCCCTAGCACTTTCTAAAACTCTGTCTAGGTGGTGCGTGAGATTCACTACTTTTGCACCAGGCAAGCATGTTACAAGGCAATCCTCACGTTCAACAGCCACCCAGCTATCTACATGTCTAATGATTGAATCACACACTATAACGGCCAACATAATCCTTCCCCATGGGCACATGGCCCTGGAGAAACCTCCTCGATGAGAGAGGGTTTTACATCTTCTGGTGGACAGGTTCTAGCGATCACTTCCTGCTTCACCAATGTGATGTTCTTCTGTCACGTGATCTCTCTCCTCCATGGCAACTGAGAGGCTGCTGGACTGGAGGTGTGGCTTCAATACTATATCCCTATAAATCTCATCTATGTACCTCTCTGACTTCCTTATGTCCTCCAAGTCTGCTACTCTAGCCTCTAGAGATCGCACTCATTCCCCGAGGACAAAGAGCTCCTTGCACCTAGTGCACACATAAGACCCCTCACCAACTGTGAGAAAATCGTACATGTGACACTCAATGCAAAAGACTGAATAACCCCCATCTCGCTGCTGGACTGCTGTCTGCATCTTAGTTAGAAAGTTTTGTTTAGCCATTTAAGTTGTTTGAAGTTACTAGGGATACTTGTACTAATACAACTATACCAAATAACTTGAAGGGACTTTGTTCACCTCAAGATTAATTAATTTCAGTGCCTTAATTCATCTATTCCTGGTGTGAATAGCCAGCTGAACTTTAAAAAGAATTTGCATACCCCTCCCCCTTTAATAGGTCTAAGACCCTATAAAGCTAAGATTATGCTAGCAGTAAAGGTTGGCTTCATACACAGGTCCTAGACCTGTGCTTCTAAGGTAATCAGTGAACAATTTCCTGGGTGATTCACACAGCCCTTGCTTTGATAGAGGGAGCCTTTCAAATTGCCCCTTTGATCTGTCACTTGGCTTTAACATCTTTTTAAAACAATTTCACAGGTCTCTTGCCCCCTATATAGAAAGCCTCTTTGCAGTGCTCTCTGCTGGGTTTTAAACTTAAACTGAAATCTCTCTGCTGGTTTCTGAATTTAAATTGAAAGCCCTCTTCTGGGTTTTAAATGTAAACCAAAAGCTCTCTGCTGAATTCTAAAATTTAAACTAAAAGCTCTTTGCTGATACCAAGCCCTAACTGAATATGAAATTGAAACTAAAAACTCTCTGCTCGGTTTTAAACTTAAACTGAAAGCTTCTCTGCTGGTTTCTGAATTTATTATTTTTTTTATTATTTAACAACTTTTATATACCGCGCTATTTGTTATCGGTGCGGTTCACAATCAACAAAGGTTGCACAGTCAGAAGACTGTACTGTGCTTACATTATAACAGGAGTTCAAACTTGGAGCAACGGGGAAACTATAGACATATTTACAAAAACAACTAGATTAGGTTGGACTGTATTGTGTTAACATTGTAACAGGAGTTTAAACTTGGAGCAACAGGGTAACTATAGGCATATGTACAAAAACACAATTAGATTAGGTTGGAATAAACAAAAAGCCCTCTGCTGGGATTTAAATGTAAACTGAATGCTCTCTGCTGAATTCTAAAATTTTAAACTAAAAACTCTTTGCTGATACTAGGCCATGACTGAATATGAAATTGAAGCTAAAAACTCTCTGCTGGGTTTTTAACTTAAACTGAAAGCTCTCTGCTAGGTTCTGAATTTAAACTGAAAGCCCTCTGCTGGGTTTTAAATTTAGAATGAAAGCTCTTTGCTGAGTTTTAAATTTAAACTGAAAGCTCTCAGCTGGGTTTTAAATTTAAAGTGAAAGCTACCTGCTAAATTTTAAATTTAAGTAAAAGCTGATGTCTTGACTGAGTTTAAATTTACAACATAAAATGTGGTCCTTTCGTCGAGAGCTCAACCAATAGGACTATTTCCCAACTCTGTATCAAAACTTGAAAGTAACCAGCAATCTTAGCTGACTTGTTATTGTTTTACGTAGCACTCACAACTGATTATAAAAGTGGCAAGAGAGGTCTCAGAAAAATCGGGCATTTAATAACCATACAAATTGTGGTCATAATCAAGTACAACCCTTTAAACATCAATGACCCTCAATAAAGCCACTAATCAGTCTTCAACAACAGACCAGAAGCTGGAAACTTTTAAGTTAAGCTTGATTTTTCGTATATATCATAAAAATTGACAAAAATTGATAAAAAAAAAGTTGAAATGAAGACTGGTTAGTGGCTTTATTGAGGGTCATTGATGTTTAAAGGGCTGTACTTGATTATGACCACAATTTGTATGGTTATTAAATGCCCGATTTTTCTGAGACCTCTCTTGCCACTTTTATAATCAGTTGTGAGTGCTACGTAAAACAATAACAAGTCAGTTAAGATTGCTGGTTACTTTCAAGTTTTGATACAGAGTTGGGAAATAGTCCTATGAGTTTAAATTTAAACTAAAAACTGACTGAGTTAACAAATACACAAGATTCTAATTTACATAGATTAATCAGCTTTAATCTAAAGAATTCCTTTTTCCCCGAGATTTAGAAAATTTCCCAGCAGTAAATACTTACAAGTGCAGATCTCTCTCCAGCAGTAGCAGTCCCTTTTGGTAGTCCTTCAATACTCTCCCCATCTGCCTTGAAACAGTTCATCCTCTGTACCCCTCTGCCTTTTTCTCTCCCCCTATCTGCTCAGCAGCTCCAGTTCTTCCCAAAGCCTTCTCTCTCCTCTGCCCAGCAATATTTCCCTCACCTCGCATCTTTTGCCAAAACTCTTTTATCTCACCTGTGCTAGTATCATCTCTCCCCACAGGTCTCCCTTGCAGTATTTCTTTGTCAAGAACACATCCTCCCAAACCTCTCTCTCTCCACCTCTGCCAAGTAAACATTTCCATTCCCTTGAATGCTTCTCTCTCTCTCTCCCTCTGTCCAACACTAGATCACATTACCCCTCTCTGCCCAACATCCATCCAAAGCCTTTTGACTCACTACTGCCCAATTCCCCCCAAACCTTCCCCTTTTCTTCCTCTGTCTAGCAACACTGTCCCTGGATCTCCCCTCTCTTTCTTCTTCTGCCCAACACATGTTGAGCCCTAATCCTTCTCTGTATACTCTTCTCAAGACCATTCTCTTCAATGCCTTTCCACCCTCTTTTGCCCAACACTAGTTCAGCCCCAAAAACTACTCTCTTCCCACCCTCTGCCTAACACCATTTCCCTCCCTTAAACCCCTTTCTCTCTCCCTCTGCCTATCCTCCCACCTCTCTTTCTAGTCCTCTACTCAGCAACATTTGTTGGGAAAAATGGTAGAAACCATTATAAAGAACATTCTTTTGTCTTTTCAAGGATTCATCTCACATCCGTGATAATATCTCTTGTTCCTCGCCCTTTCCTGAACCCTGCTTGCACTTCAGGCAGTTCTCATTCCAGGTATGGTTGTAGTCTCTGCTGAATGATCTTGAGTAGAATCTTGCTGGCATGTGGGATCAGAGTGATTGTGCAATAATTTCCACAGTCAGTCAGGTCACCTTTCTTCAGTTTTGGTATAAACACAGATCTTTTCCAGTCAGTTGGCCATGAATTTGTCTACCAAATGTCCTGGCAAAGCCTTGCAAGTATGGTAACCGATTGCTGTAATACTTCAGTGGGAATGCCATCAATGCCCAGTGTTTTGTTCTTTGATAAAGCTTTCATTGCTTCTTTGACTTCTTCTTTGATCACCAATGGTTCCTGATCATAAGGTACATGTTAAAACAACTGTTGGTCCAATTAATCTTTATGGTACAATGACTCTGCATAGTTTGTCCACCTTTTCTTGATCTTCTCAGTATCCTTGAGCATTTTGTAGCATTCCAAATTGAGGTTGGAATTTTTTTCTTTAACTCTCATATCTTTAGAAAAGCCGATCTCGTTCTTTCTCTAATAGCTTCTGATTCAATTTCCTTGCATGTGTTATTGAATGTAGCAAAATATGACCTTGAGAATATACCACTGGAATTTAAAGACTGTCTGAAAATCGATTTGCTGCTTTAGATACAAATGACAGAGTTCCAGAAGAGTTATGGGATGACATCAAGAAGGTTTTGTTGGAAGAAAGTGAGAAGTCTTTACATACTATGAAAAAGCAAAAACAGCAAAATGAATGACTGAAGAAACTCTGAAAATTGTCCAGAAATGCAGAGAAGCTTAAGTCAGAGGAGAAAGAGAGGCAATTGCAGAACTCAACAGAGATTTCCAATGTGCAGCAAGACAAGACTAGGAGATCATATTACAAGCAGGGAGGAATAAGGTCCTATCTCCTCAGTTGGGAAGTTGCTAGGATGCGGAATTGAACCAACTCTCATGGGATGACCCTAAAGGTCATGGCCCGATATTCTTCTGGGATAGCTATGTGCTGCTATGGCGCATAGTTGTCGCCAGCGACCTTTAACCCCGGCTTTCAATGCCGGGGGCATAAGGAGGAAAAAAATGTCTTGGAGTCTTCACAGGCTCAGACTGCTGGAGAAAGAAAATTAGATCAGTGCAGGACATTAGGTGCCCAGGCAAACTTCATCCTTGCTGTCCCCAAAGCCACCCTTGCTGTCATCTCTTTTTGAGATCAGTGGTGGAGGAAAAGGCTATAAAACATAAAAGGAGTGTGAAGTGGGTCCTCTAAACCTTTATGTGTGGCACACTGAAAGTCCAGCCAGTGCAGCTCCCTCAATGCAAATCTGTCAACATCAGAAGGACAGAATTGGCTGCACTTTCAGAGCACAGTGCACCGGAGTTCAAAGCTTCCCTTCATGTTGTGCTTCTTTTATATAAGAATATAAGATATGTCATATGGGGTCAGACTAAGTTCCATTAAGCCCAGTATCCTGTTTCAAACAGTGGCCAGTCCAGGTCACAAATACCTTCAGGTTCCCAAAGGGTACGGATTCTAAGTTGCTTATCCCAGGGTAAGCACCGGATTTCCCTGGTCCTCTTTAATAATGGTTAATGGGCTTTTCCTCCAAGAACGTGTCCAAATCTCTTTTAAACCCAGCTATACTAACAGCTTTTACTACATCCTCTGGTGACATATTCCAGAGTATGATTATGCATTGAGTGAAAAAATATACTCCAATTAGTCTTAAATGTAGCTTCATTATGTATCCCCTAGTCTTTCTACTTTTTGAAGAAGTAAACCAGCAATCTACGTTTATCCTTCCACTCCATTTATTATTTTGTAGACCACTATCATATCTCCCCTGAGCTGTCTCTTTCCAAGTTGAAGAGTCCTAGCCTTTTAAGCCTTTCCTTGAATAGATATCCTTCCATCCCCTATACCAAGGGTTCCCAAACCTGACCCAGAGTCTCCCTAGCCTGTTGGGTTTTCTGGATATCCACAATGAATATGCATGAGAGAGATTTGCATACAATGGAGACAGTGCATGCAAATCTTTCCCATTTATTTATTTATTTAATTAAATTGTTTTTCTATACTGCCCCTTCCAAAGATCAGGGGCAGTTTACAGTAAACAAACCAGTTACAGAGAACATTATTACAAGCAGTGAAACCATTAACTATGTACATAGTAGCTTTCAGCATAAGGCATATTAGTAGGTGGTTAAAATCAACTATTTATACGTATATACAGGTTGCGGAAAGAAAGGTGTGTGCTAGTGATACTTCAGGCTTTGTTGTTAGAGTATTCGAAGAAGAGCAAGGGTTTTAGTTCTTTCCGGAAAGTCAGTAGGTCTTTGATTGACCTAAAGGGGTCTGGCAGAGAATTCCATAGTGTAGGTGCAGTGTATGTAAAGGCTCTCTTACTAGTTTTGTCTTGCGGACTGAGGATGGTATTGAGAGGAGGTTTTGGTTGCTCTTTCTTCTGCTTCTAGAATCTGTTTGGGTGTGTGTCCTTGATGTAAGGAAAGAAGGGGAGATGTTGTTAAGTAACTTGAAAGGGGTAATTATTTTTTTGTATTTTATCCTGCTTGCTATTGGAAGCCAGTGGAGGTTCTGAAGTATAGAAGTGATATGGTCTGTTAGGCGTCCTTTGCATATGGACCACCAGAATGGATTCTGGTGGTCACATTTTGAGCTATTTGTAGGGTGTAAAGGGTCTTTTTGAGCAACCCCTGTAACAAACTGTTACAGCAGTCCAAGTGGGGCGTGATTAGCGCTTGGACTAAGATTCGGAAATCAAGGTTTCCAGGAGAGGTCTGAGGTGCTGAATAGTTCTTAGTTTAAAGAATATAGTTCTAGCTGTTTGTTTTATTTGAGATGACATACTGAGGGAATTGTCTAATATGATTCCCAGGTATTTCACCTCCTGTTTTACTGGGAGGGTGGTGTTGTGTATGTTGATTGTTGGGGGGGGGGGGGTGTAAAGTCTTGACTTCTTGTTGCAGACAGAATTTCTGGGTGTTTTTAAGTTAATTTGGAGGTTGTTTTTGATTAGCCAGGATTCAGCTTCGAGGATGCAGTCAATGAGGTTGTGGGTAAGTGGGGGTTTTTATGTCTACCGGGGAGTATAACATAATTTATTTATTTAGCTGTATTTATATCCCACTTTTCACCAGGTCAAAGCAGTCAATTGGGGGATGCATTTAACACGAGGGGATATGAGACACATATGCTAATACTTACAGGGAACATGGGCAATGGAGGGTTAGGTGGTTTGCCCAAGACCACAAGGAGTGCCTATAGGCAGGGCCGGATTTACGTATACGCCATGTACGCCATGGCGTAGGGCCCACAACCGGCAGGGGCCCCCAAAAAATAGAACCAGGTTTTTTTTTTCAACTCGATTAAAAAAAAAAACCTGGTGGCTGCCGCCGCGGGGCCCCCTCTGCTGCCGCGGGGGCCCCGTCTACAAGCGGGGCGGGGCTGGTCTTGTCTGGTCGGGTCTCGTCTCCCTCCCTCCCCTCCGGCTGCGAGAGACGCGAAGATAGAGCGTCTCCTCGCGTCTGTGTTAAGCCCGCAGGGGGCTGATGGGATTTCCCATCAGCCCTGCGGGCTTAACACAGACGCGAGGAGACCTCTCCTCCCTTCGCGTCTCTCGCAGCCTGCAGCGAGGGAGGGAGAGAGACCCGACCGGACCCGACCATCTTGTAGACGGGGCCCCCTCGGCAGCAGAGGGGGCCCCGCGGAGGCAGACACCAGGTTTTTTTATTAATTAAAATTTACGTTAGGCCGGGGGGGGGGGGGTAGGAGTCCTACCCCCCCCCCCCGGCCTAAAGTAAAATTTAATTTAAAAAAAAACCTGGTGGCTGCCGCCGCGGGGCCCCCTCTGCTGCCGCGGGGGCCCCGTCTACAAGCTGGTCGGGTCGGTCCGGTCGGGTCTCCTCTCTCCTCCCTCCTCCCTCGCTGCAGGCGCGAGAGACGCGAAGATGCGTCTCTCGCAGCCTGCAGCCTGCAGCGAGGGAGGGAGAGGAGACCCGACCGGACCCGACCCTACCGGACCCGACCCGACCATCTTGTAGACGGGGCCCCCGCGGCGGCAGCCACCAGGTTTTTTTTTTAATTAAATTTTACTTTAGGCCGGGGGGGGGGGGTAGGACTGGTAATGGCTATGGGGGGGGGTAGGACTGGTAATGGGCTATTGGGGGGGTGGGCTGGAAATGGACTGGGGGGTGGGTAGGGTGGTAATGGGCTATTGGGGGCTGGGGCTGGAAATGGGCTGGGCTGGGGGGGGTTAAGGCTAGAGGTGGCTGATGGGGTTAGGACTGGTAATGGACTGTGGGCTGTTGGGGGGGCTTAGGAACTGGCAATGGGCTTTGGGGGGGTTAAGACTGGTAATGGGCTGTGGGCTGATGGGGGCTGTCTTGTTAATGGGCTATGGGGGGGGGCTAGGACTGGAAATGGGCTGGGGGGTTAAGATGGAGGTGGGCTGATGGGGTTAGGACTGGTAATGGGCTGTTGGGGGGGGGTTAGAACTGGTAATGGGCTTTGGGGGGGTTAGACTGGTAATGGGCTGTGGGCTGATGGGGGTTGTCTGGTAATGGGCTATGGGGGCTAGGGACTGAATGGGCTGGGGGTTACAACTGGAGGTGGGATGATGGGGTTAGACTGGTAATGGGCTGTGGGCTGATGGGGGGGTTAGACTGGCAATGGGCTATGGGTGGCTGACTGGAAATGGGTTTGATGGGTTAGGACTGGAAGTGGGCTGATGGGGGGTTAGGACTGGTAATGGGTTATAGGGGGGGCTTAAACTGAAAATGGGGTGATGGGGGGTAAGGACTGAAAATTGGGGGGTGATGGGGGGTTAAGGACTGTAAGTGGGGTGATGGGGGGCTAGGACTGGAAATGGGCTGATGGATGGCTAGGACTGGAAATGGGCTGATGCAGGGACTAGAAGGGAATGGATGCTGGGTGAGGCTGGAACTAGAAGGGAGCTGATGTTGGGGGGAGGATTAGAAATGGGATTGGGCTGGAAGAGTAAAAATGGCGAAGGGAAAATTATTTGGTGTGGGAGGGATAAAAAATCTACCATTGGCCGGGTCTGGGGAGAGTAAGTGGGGATTGAGGATGGAGGGGTCAAATTTGAATGGATGAACTAGGAATGAGGAAAGAGCTATAGGGGAAAGATTAGTTTGTTAAAGCAGATGGAAAATAATCTAGAAGAGAGAAGAACGGACAAATGGACAGCTGACGATGGAGAGTTAGCAGAAGACACGAAGAAACCAGAAGAAAGTGGATGGAGCAATTGCAGCTGAAAAAAATGCACAAAAGGTAGAAAATATCTATTTATTTTTAATTTATTAATTGGAATATGTCAGCTCTGGTAAATTTGCAACATTAACATCTTTGCTTTGTTTAGTACAAGAGCAAAGTAATGTATTGTTTTATTTCTACAGTGTTGTACATTCCAAGTTAGGCTTTTGGGATTCCCAGGTTAATAATTTTCTTCCTGTTTCTACATTTTGATTAATTGTTTGGTGATGGTCTATGTTCTGCATGTGTACCTGATCTGAGGGGTTCTGTTAGTATAAATCCTATTTGACATTGCCACTTGTTCTCTTTCCCCAGTAGGTCATGTATTGTTGTTCTCTGAAATTATTGGGTTTAATATTTGCAGTGTTGCCTTTTTGTTGGTTGAGTATGGTGCTTTGTGAGTCATTGTAGTGCTGTTAGGATTCGGCGTGTTTAGTATGGGAAGTGTTTTTAGTATTTCATAATGTGTCTGGATGTTGGCACTGGATTATAGTAATGTAGAAATCTTTTAGTCTTTCTTTATCCATACACTCATTAAGAGGCATGTTTACTAAAAGTTTAGTATATGGTAACATTATGCAAATATTTATGCAAATGAGGCCCCTTATGCAAATGAGGTCCGCACCCCCCTTGGGCCGCCCCTGCTGGGGGCCCACAATTTTTGTTGGCGTAGGGCCTCACTCAAGGTAAATCCGGCCCTGCCTATAGGACTAGAAATCCCAGTCCCTCTGGCCTGAGATTGCTGTCCCCAGGTGGGACTTGAACCCCCAGCCCTCCGGCCTAAAGTACCTTGTCCTAACCACTAGACCACTCCTCCCCCATAATATCATTGGCATAGATGTGGTATTTTATTTTGTGTTTTTTGAAAATTGTGTAAATTGGTTGAAGGTAGATGTTGAAAAGGAGAGCGGATAGCACTGAGCCTTGGGGGATTCCCTGTTCTTGTGAGAAGGTCGTGGAAGATTCTTGGTCAATCTTTACATATTGAAATTGGTTGATAATGTATGATTTGAATCATTGGAGGGCAATTACAGCTATTCCTAATTTGAGCTAGTCTTGCCAGGAGAATGTTATGACCTACATTGTCAAAGGCTGAGGCAACGTCTATGATGAGAAGTATGAAGGCCTGATTAACATTATCCATACCACAGATGAGGAAGTCAAATAAGACCATGAGCAGGGTTTCAACACCATGGTATGGGCAGAAATCATACTGGTGTTCGTCAAGAGGTGCATTTAAGTCAATGAAGTCCTTCAACTGTATTTGAACTATTTTTTCAATGATTTTTGCCAGAAATGGGAGAGGGATCTGTTCTTGAGTATGGGGCCAATGGTGGAATGTTTGAGTTTGTTCGGCATTGTACCCGGGAGGAGGGATTGATTAACCATACCGAATATGAAAGGGGCTAGTTCTGCTTTAGTTGGTTTTATCCATGCTACGGGACTTAGATCCAGGTGTGAAGTGGAGGTGTTGATTTTTGTGATTGTTTCAAGTAATTGTTTTTCCTTGATAATATGAAAGGCGTGCCATTTATTAGGGGAGTTTTGACCTTCATGGGGTGGGAGACTGGTTGTAAGTTTTTTACTTTGTAGTTTTGTTGCAAAATGGTTGGCAAGGATTTGTGGGTTAATGGAAGTTTTGAATGTATCATTTTGATGGGCTTTAGTTAAGGATTTAACAATTTCAAAAAGTTCTCTAGGGCAGTTAATGGCTTTATTTAGAATGTAAGTGTGGTGGTTCCTCTTTGCACTGTGTATAGTTTCTTTATATCTGTTCATTGTTGCTGTGTATAGGGCTTTAAGTTCTGAAGATTTTTTGATCCTCCATTTATTCTCATGCTCCTTTTTTAGGGTGTGTATTTCATGTGTGTACCATTTTTTGGAGGGTCTGCAGTTGATTTTCTTGCAGGTGCTTGTGGGTATAGCTGCTTTATTGATTGTAGTGTGCCAGTTCTTTACTGAATCATCAAGATCAAGTACTTTCCTAGATTCAATTGTAAGGTTATAATGGAGGGGGCTGGAGATCAATAGTTTACTCTTAGGGCAGGATTTTGATATTTATTAGTAATCTTTTGCTGCCATGGCAATTAGTTGGAAGGATTCATTTAGTTATAGCATCGAGAGAACTAATGAAATTCTAAGTATCCCCTCTTTGTTAGGGGATAAGACTGAGGGATGCCCAGATTGGGACTCCTTTTTTAATCAGTCTAAACGGAGTGTGCGATTGGAACTTCACAGCCTGACTTTAGCGGAATACTGTCACAAGTAAGTTATTCCTAAAGGTCTTCGTATATGGAAAGAGCCTGGCATGTTTTTGGACGATGAAGCTTTCGTCCAAAGATGGAATCAGATCCTTAATAAATGCTCTTTGGATCTAATGTTAGTAATTGAGACTGCACAGAGGAAAAATACTGCTCTTGTGAAAGAACTTGATGCTGATTTGGTGAAGTTGAAGATGACGGATGATTTTACTACACATCATGCTGATATTTCTAAACAGATCGAATGGTATAAAAACAACTTAAAGACCCTTAAGGTTTAAAAAAGTGCTTAAAGATGAAAAAAGATTGAAGGAAGGGTCTATATATGATTGGTCTGCTAAGAAATCGAAGACGACCATGCCAAGAAAAGGAGATACTGCTGATAATTTTGTGCACTCTTTGGACTCCAGTACTGATAGTGGGCAATTTAATGTGACCTCAAAAGCTACAGTATCTGGGTATGATCAGAATACCGAACGTTCTGTTAACCGTAACAATGATCAAGGAAATTTTCACAGGGCATCATCATGGTCCCAGCAGAAAACGGATGCAGTAACGTTTCAATAGATTCGCTAGTAATTAATTTGTCAGATGTAAAACTTACATCAGTACAACATTCTGTACTTTCACAAGGTTTATCATTTATACCTGGGCCACAGTATGATGGCTTTCAAAGTTGGGTGTCTATAGAACGACTGATTAGATCTATACAGTTAAAATTATTTTTTCATGGACAACCAACTGTATATGATTCTTCTGTAGTTTCTTCTAAATCAACTTGGGTTCCACCTGGCCCATTAGACCTTATAGTATATACTTTTAGACATCTTTTATTGTCAAATCTGAATGCTTTGGAAGCTAAACATAATTATTTTCCTAGAAATTTATTAGCGTTGGAATCAAAGGCCCTACAAGAATTAAGAAGAGTGGAGCACATAACGATTAAAAAAGCGGATAAAGGAGGTGCAATAGTCATTTTGAATATTTCAGATTATGATAAGGAGGTTTATCGTCAACTTGATAATGTTAATCACTATAAACGTTTGCAATTTCATCCGACGAATGAGATACAGGATCTTTTGAATAGCTTAACAGAATCTGTGCTTAAATTAGTTTTTTTGACGGAGAAAGAGAACAAGTATTGTCTCCACCTTTCCCTAAGGTACCAGCATTTTACATTTTGCCTAAAATTCATAAGGCATTGAAAGATCCCCCTGGGAGGCCTATACTATCAAGCAATGACTCATTACTGGAAAGAGTGGGTAATTATTTAGACTTTTATCTTAAAAATGAAGTATTGTTAATTTCATCTTATGTGAAAGATACCACTCACTTTTCTGCAAATTTTGCAGAACCTTTCAGCTATTTCATATATCACTTGGCTGGTGACATTGGATGTGGCATCTCTGTATACTTCAATACCACAAAATGATGCACTTTCAGTGCTTTGGACAGTATGGGAAGCTAGGCCTAATCTGAAAAGAATTCCATCTGAATTTTTACTTTCTTTGGCTGAATTGGCGCTTAAGCGCAATTATTTTGTATATAGAAACCAATTTTCCCAGCAAATATCAGCTACTGCAATGGGGGCAATGTTTGCATCGTCTTTGGCGAATTTGTATATGCAATCTTTTGAAGTAAAATGGGTATATACCTCTGCTTAAGCACCCTATATTTTAGGATGGTACAGATATATCGATGATGTATTTCTCCTTTGGAATAACACCTATAGCAGTTTAAAAAATGTTTTTGAATATTTAAATAATTGTGATGCTAATATACAGTTCGAGATAAATGCACATGAACATTCTATTCACTTTTTGGATGTACACGTCACTAAGGGGTATGTTTACTAAACCGTCTTAATGTTACCGGCGTTAGTTGCAGTCTTACTATGACGAATGCTATATAAGGTAGTGGGCGTTCCGGTCTTAAGGTAACTTTTCGGGTCATCGCACGATAGAGGGAGCCATGGCACGTTAACGTGTGTTAACGTGTGTGCTATACCTCTGTTGCTGACCTGGAAACATAGCAACAGAGGTATAGCACAATGGTTAATACATTGACTGATGAAACAGGGGTCATGTGTTCAATCCCCCAGTGGGCTTAATGAGTAAGGTTGTCTGAGGCATTACCCTTTACTTTAAATCAGTGCTGTTTGAGGCATTTTCTTTTTTAATTTAAATTAGTGCTGCCAGCAAACACACCCTCACAGTGCCGTAACTTAAGGTGCCGCATAAGGCGCCCTATAAGGCACTCCAGAGGGCACATTATAAAGTGCACTGTCCGGCAAGGCACCTTATAATATTCCCTATAGGGTGCCTTATAAGGCGCCTTATAGGGCGCTTTATAGGGCACCTTATAAAGCGCTTTATAGGGCGCCTTATGAGGCACCTTAAGGTTACAGCACTGTGAGGGTGTTTTTGCTGGCAGCACTAATTTAAATTAAAAAAGGAAATGCCTCAGACGGCCCTATCAAATAACACCACTGTGGGATCAAACCCATGACCTCTACCTCCACAGTCAGTGAAGTAACCAGTGGGCTACATCTCTATAGCTACTAACAAACCCCTGGCTGGCTACAGAAAGACTGCAGGTCACCACACAAACTTTCTGCTGTGGTTACCAGGATAGGGTTAACCCACCCGTACCCATGATGCACTGTACATGCAGATCAGCAGTCTACAGATGATCACAAGATGGGGTATGCACCCCCACAGCACCTCGGCCTGGTAGGGGGAACTGACCGTGTGTGTTACTGGCACAGAGTAGCTACAGACCGACACATTGTGGGGGTACTGTGCTCAGCCTGATGGCGAGGTGGGGCGCCCAACATCAGGTCCGCAGCACCTGGCTTAGCTGAGATAGGCTATGCTACAGGTCGCCATCAGTGCCAGTGTGTGATAGGTAGTCCTTGCAGACACACCTAGGATACACCTGTGTCCATCCGTATTTCCCAGTCACGTCTAAACCTTGTGGACTATGATGCACCCAGAATAGTGCATATCCTGTGTGGGTGCCATGGTCATGTGATTTAAGTGAAAGAGGGGGTGTTTGGACCCATAGGCGGATTATGTAGCACCACCCAACCCGCCCTCTGGGGCTCAGGGTGGGGGACAGAATCTTCCACCAACAGATCCACATTCTGCATCCCTGCAATGGTGGAAGTAGAGGGGACCATCAACCCCAGTCCTGCTGGGGAACAGGCACCCTACAGTGCAGTCAATGCAGATCTGTATGCTTCCATAAGGCAATGGCAGACAGACAGTAGGCCTGGAAATACTCAGCTGCCCCCACCACTATCTAACATTCTCCAGCAGCAAGCACAGTGAGTCTCCAGCCACTGCACCCTGCAAGGTGTTCCAGCCATACACATACTAACTGCAGACAGTCTGCTAGCTAGTCCATAATGCATGTTCCTGGAGGAGATGCGTGCACCCAAAACTGGGATGTGAGCACACACACCAAGAAGATAAGTCAGTGATTGGGCCCCAGAAAAGAGAACCCATAAATATCACTTGAGAGAAATACTATATAGCACTATGGGGGAACATAGCCATGCCGTGGTCACTGCTCAGTCAGGGTGAGAGTGACCTCCCAGCAGGACATGCTGTGGCCACCCTGTCCATGCAGTTGGTAGCCGGGCACTACAATGTTCCAGCCATTGCCCTATGCCCTGTGCAGATGCATCCTGCCCAGGCCACCCTGTCCGGGCCATACCCACAGTACCTTGCTCCTCATTATGCACATTGGCAGGCTAACACTGGAAACAGTGCAAGCAGTGTGGGCTGAGTAAGGTGTAGGCAGCCACAACACACTGGATAGACAGACACACACTCCCACACCTATGCCAGCATTGTGCAAATATAGAGGCTTTTGGCAGCCTTGGCCACCACACCAGTCCTGGGCACAGTGCAGGTATGGCTATGGTACGCAATACTGTTGGGGTCACTCTGCGGGGTGGTAAACACTGTCAGAAACCAAAACTGAAACACACTCCACAGATATCAGAAAGGTTGCTATGATGCAGCTCTATCAGCAAATTGTGCTTAACTTAGGAATTGCTATCTGCCATTAATCATAGCAACCTTTTGATATATGTGTAAAGTATTCCCAAGTTTAGGGCGGCATTGCTAAGGTATGCAAGTGCTAGTATTGGGAGATGCTGCTGCGCGCAGGGCCCAACAGCCTGACTCTCTATGAGGCTTTGGATAGTGGAGCCTGTGGGTGTGGGTGTTTATGCCCCTGTTGGCCGCTGCTCTAGGGCAGAGGTTCCCAACTCCGGTCCTGGTGGGCCAAACACTGTTCAGGTTTCTCTGTCTTCAGCAGATGAGGAAGCAGATGAAGGGGAGCTTTATTTTATTTATTTATTTATGTATTTATTTAGAAGGATTTAGTATACCGCCTTATCATTAAATCAAGGCGGTGTGGCACATCAATCAAAATCAATAATAAAGTGTGGTTTGTAGCATGCATTGTGAGAACTGAGAAGTGTAGTGTGTGGGGCAGTGCGTTAGATTATATCGGTGAACTATTTACATAATGAGCTATATACATATATACAAAATGGGACTGTTTGAGAGGCGTGCTAGGATTGAGATTCTGTAATGTCTTGGGGGTAGGATCGTGATCCTGTAATGTCTTCAGCTAGAAAATTTATGTGAGGTCCTTGAAATGTACTGTAAATAGATCAGTCTTAAGAAGTTTTCTGAAGTCCTTGAGGTTCTTGGTTGATCTTATGTGGTCTGGGAGAGAGTTCCATATAGCGGGTGCTGCCAGGGAGAGTGCCCTCCTTGATGTGGCCAGCCTTGTTTTAGCAAATTCTTTTGGTGTTCTGATGAGCTTCCCTTGGTAGAGGTAGAGGATCTGTCTGTGATCTGGCTTTTCCAAAGGGAGGACCTTTCCTCCCTCATTCAAGATAGCGGCTCTGTGAATTGTGGAGTCCCCTCTGGTGGACTTTTCCCTGATGAACCTTATCCTTGAGGGGATATGGTGCTCCTGTGGTTTCTTTCCCTTCCCCGAGCTCTTGTGCAACTATAGCAGCTATATTCCTTTCAATAGGAGACACAGGAGTTGGGCTGAAGGGTACTAAGATCCTGGTTAGCCTGTATCTTCTACACCAAGGGGAGATGGATTGCGCTTCCTTAGGTGGTTTCTCTAGGCACAGTGATGAAGCATACGACCATTCTTTTCCGAGTTAAATAGTTCACTAATTTTTTTGTATAACATTTTCTTTTTACTGTTAATTATGTTTTGATGTAATAGTTTTTGTTCTTTGTAAACTGCTTTGATTACACAAAAAGTTGGTATTAAAAAAACAATAAAATAAAATAAATAAATAAAAAGTAGTGATGCACTGAAGGAGCCTTATGACAGGTGAGTCAAAGTCTTCCACAAGAATGCCTTTACAGCTTCAGCTGTAGGTTCCGAGACAGCAATTTGTGCAGGCTTGGTGACCCGAGTACTTTTATGCTGGATCTAATAATTGTCCGATAGTCTGAAAGTGATGAGGTTGGAGTCTGGAGCATCATTTGTGGCAGATGTCCTTTATAGAAACATAGAAATACATAAACATAAAAACATATCAACAACTACAACAGTCCCCTTTTTTCCTTTAGAGATCCACTGTGCTTGTCCCATGCTTTTTTTAATTCTGTTACTGTCCTCATCTCTACCACCTCCACCGGGAGACTATTCCACAGATCCACCACTCTTTCCTTAAAGAAATATTTCCGCAAACCACTCCTTCCCCTTCCCCCTCATCCCATGTCCCCTCGTAGCAGAATTTGCTTTCAATTGAAAGAATCTCTCCCCCTGAACATTTATGCCACGGAGGTATTTAAACATCTCAATCATATCACCTCTATCCCGCCTTTCCTCTAAGGTGTACATATTAAGGTCCTTAAGTCTGTCCTCATATGCTTTATAATGAAGACCACTAACCATTTCAGTAGCCACCCTCTGCACCGACTCCATCCTGTTCACATCCTTTTGAAGGTGCGGTCTCCAGAATTGCACACTATACTCCAAATGAGGTCGCACCAAAGACTTATACAGAGGCACTATCGCCTCCTTTTTTCTGCTAGCCATTCCTCTCCGTATGCACCCAAGCATCCTTCTAGCTTTTGCCGTCGCCTTTTCTACCTGTTTAGCTACTTTAAAATCATCAGACACAACCACGCCCAGGTCCCGCTCTTCTTTAGTGGACAAAAGTACTTAACCCCCTATACTATATTGCTCCCTTGTATTGCTGCAGCCCAAATGCATGACCTTACATTTTTTAACATTAAATCCCAGCTGCCAGATTCTAGACTATTCTTCAAGCTTAGCTAGATCCCTCCTCATGTTATCTACACCTTCCTGGGTGTCTACTCTATTGCAGATTTTGGTATCATCCGCAAAAGGCAAACCTTACCCGACAGCCCTTCCGCTATATCACTAACAAAGATGTTAAAAAGAATCGGACCAAGGACAGATCCCTGGGGCACACCACTGGTAACATCCTTCTCCTCAGTGAGCCCCATTTACCTATACACTTTGTCGCCTCCCACCCAACCAATTTCTAACCAAAGCAGTAACTTTAGGGTCCATCCCTAGGGTGCTCAGTTTGTTTATAAGTCGCCTGTGAGGAACAGTGTCAAAGGCTTTACTGAAATCTAAATAGACCACATCTGGGGCTTCTAAATACACCACATCTAGGGTTTATAACTTGATCAGGCTCTCCTCTTAATCTATGGCTTCAGTAGTGGTGGCCTAGAAATGGCTCTGGCTCCAGAATTCGTTGGTCAAGCTGCATCCAAGATGCAGCTGAGCAAGTTCCCCTTCAGGAGCCGGTTGCTCAATGAGGAAGATCTGTTGAAGGTGGTAGAAGATTTTGGAGAAGCTTGCCCCACAGGTGTAAGGCTCAGTGGGGAACTTCAGGATGTTTGAGGACCTGAAAGGCTTCAGTCCTGGCCTATTCTGTCTATGGTTCTAAGCCCAAGAAGGGTCAGCCCTTGTGAGAGTCCCAGCAGTTTTGTTTCTCAGCCGGAGCCTCCTAGTCGATCAACAGGCTACAGGCCAGGGCAATATGCCTTTCTGTGGAGAGGTTTCAGACCCTTCTGGAGAGCAAAGCAATCAGAGTATTCTTCAACAGTTCCACAGTAGTGGTATATGTAAACAAGCAAGGCAATACACTCAGCACTGCAACGGCCATAGAGGTGGCAGGTCTCTGCCTTTGGGCGGAGGTTCATCTGGTGGCTTTATCAGCAGTCACAAAGCAGGAGTTGACAATGTGCAGAGAAGCTTTTCAAGTTGAAATATTGTAGATCCGGGCAAGTTGGAGCTCAGCCCACATGTGTTCATCCTCATTGCGCAGAGATGAGGAATTTCTTTACTTACAAAAAGGATCCATAATAGGTGGGCTTGGATTCCCTTCTTCAGATTTGGCCCAGAAGGGATTTCTGTGTGTCTTTACCCCATGGCTCTTGGTGAGCCATCTTCTGCACAGAATCTGGTCTCACCCAGGCTTTGTTATTCTGGTCACCTTTGTATTCAGATCTATTGAGCCACTCAGCAGGTGCCTCTTTATTATTGCTACAGAAGAGGGATCTTTACAACAGTGTCCTCTAGTCATGGAGGATCCCACTCCCTTCTCGCTTACGGCTTGTCCCTTAAATGACATAAGCCAGTGGTTCCCAAACTGTGGGTTGGGACCCCAAATGAGTTCACATTATCAGTGGATGGTGATCACAAAAACAAGGCTGTTTCCTCTCCTTCTTGATTTTGATTCTGACCTCTGCCCAATAGTAGCAGTCAACATGAGGCCTGCAGATAAGTAGACATTGATGAGCCCAATCCCCACTCTTCCTGTGTAGGCTTCTTGTTTAAACTGGGAGCTCATGCAGATTACTGAAGTTTGTTAGCACACATTGACACACAAGGTCCTGTGCTGACTGTTCCACCATTGTTGCTGTTTTCATGCTTTAGATAATTTGTGTGTGTGTGGAGGGGGGATGAGAGAAGAGAGGGGAGTAAAGTCTGCTATTTCCTTTTTATTATCATCTGGGTTTGCATGACATTTTAAGTGTTAAAATGGGGCCATATTGTATAAACTTTTGCGAAGCATTGATGTAAACTCTTTAAGAAAGAATGTTGTTGTTAAGTGCCGTCGAGTCAGTGTCGACTCATGGTGACCCTCTGGATAGTTGACCTAAACTGTGTTTGGTTGTCAGTCAGGAGGCTCATTGTTTATAGAATGGCACCCATAGCTGCTGTTATTGTATCGATCCATCTCATTGCCAGCTTTCCTCTTTTGCGTTGACCTTCAACCTTGCAAAGTATTATATCTTTCTCTAACAATCTCTCTCTTCACATGATGTGTCCAAAGTATGAAAGTCAAAGTCTTGTCATCTGAGCTTCTAAGGAAAGCTTAGGTTTGATCTCCTCTAGTACTGACTGGTTTGTTCTTCGGGCAGTCCATGATATACACAGTATTTATCGCTAGCACCATAATTTAAAGGCATCAATTTCTTCCTGTCTATCTTTTTCACTGTCCAACTTTCACATCCATATGATGTTACCATGGCTTGGACAAGTCAAAAGGATACCTGGGAGAATTAGTTGACACTCTTCTCAGGGCCAGGAGGTCCTTGACGTCCCTGTCTTATGTCAGAATTTAGAGGGTCTTCAAGAGGTCCTCTCAGGCCCTAGATGCCAGAAAGATGGGCATAGTCACCATGTTGTCTTTCTTAGAATCCTGTACAATTCCGTACAGTTATGCAAGCAATGACAGTACCCCACTTAGACTATTGCAATGCAATCTACCAAGGACTCACCACCACCACCATCAATCCACTATGGACTGCCCTTAACACAACAGCAAGGATCATACAGAGGGTAAAGAAACATGATCACATAACCCCAGTCCTAAGAGATCTTCACATTCTTCCACTTGAAGCACGCATAAAATATAAAATATAAAACACTGGTTCTCATACATAATGCCCTTCACCGACAGCCACCATCTCACCTACAAACCCTGCTACCCCGGATGAACTCTGGAAGATCAACACGACAGACCACAAACAATACACTCATTGTACCACATGACAGAACAAAATTTAATCTGCAAACTTGTAACTGTGCATTCAACCTCTATGCACCTTCACTTTGAAACTCACTCCCAACTCTAGCCGCTTCAACAAGGACCTCTCTGCATTTAGAAAACAGATAAAAACTCTCCTCTTTGGGGAGCACCTAGGATCAACGCAGAACAGTACTCAACAAAATTCCACAAGGCAGGCTGAGACAGCGGAGAAAGCCTGAAATATAAATGAACTGCAAATGTATCTGAAATAATAGACAGGAATGTTATCTTGGATGATCCCTCTCCCACACCATTCAAGAATGTAAATATACTATAACCCCCCTCCCCCCCCCCCCCGGTGATGAATTTCCCTCTCCCTCCTGTAAATGCAAATAAGCCCTGTTTATTGTAACCCCTCCCCCCCTTGTTTATTGTAAACCACTTTGACCCGGTGAAAAGCGATATTTAAGCACAGCTAAATAAATAAAGAAAGAAATCCTGGCTGGACCAGGGCTTGGCATTGCACTCTCTCTCAAGGTTCAAGTGGCAACCCTTGCATGCTACCAGGGGCAAGTTCAGGGAGCTTTCTTAGCATTGCATCCTGATATGTCCTGTCACTCAAAGGGATGAAATAAATCCATGCACCCGGTTGTACCACAGTGGAGTCTGTCTCTGTTACCTATGGTACTGAAAACTATCTCCTTCTCCTTTAAACCCCTTTGGAAGACCTCACTCAAAGATTTGACCCTTAAGGTGGTATTCCTGGTGGCTTTTACATCTGCCAGGAGGGTTTCAGAACTACAGGCTCTGTTCTTCAGGGAGCCTTTCCTGATCTTTTTGATGGTGAATGTGTCTCTGAGGATGGTTCCATCCTTGCTCCAGAAAGTGCTGTTATGTTTATCGCAATCATACTCAGATTCTACCTACATTCTTAAAGGAGTATCTCCCAACCAATCCCTTGCTGCGTATATTGGATGTGAGGAGGGCAGTGGTGAAGTATCTGAAGATTACTAATTTCCATCCATAGGTTAGAACATCTTTTTGTTCTCACTGGGTATTCCCACTCAAGAAAAGACTTCCCAGAGGGCATTCACAATCGCAGTAGCTTTAAAAGTTGAAACTGTTTTGGAGGGTGTAAGTTCAACCTAAATATTTCAGCAGTGTAACTATGTTCAGGAATATAAAATTCCACAAAATTCCTCATATAAATAAGCAGCAAATCTTATAAGTAAAGTAAATATGAGGGTCATTTTTAAAGTAAGAACCGATTGCGCATCGTGTCCGCGCAATCTGTCAAGTGACGGCATTTCAAGGTCAGCCACTCTTGGCCAGTCTCCCACTACGCCGCCATTACGTTTCACGTCTCTGCCGGTGTTGGTTGTATTGGTATACTGCTTCGTTTGTCGCCATGTCACTCAGTAATCCCGCCGATTGTGAAGTGCACTCGGTTATTAGGTTTTTAAATGCAAAACAAGTTTGTCCTGCTGAAATTCATCGACAGCTTGTTGAAGTGTATGGTGAAGGTGTAATGAATGATGGAAATGTGCGTAAATGGTGTAGGCTGTTTAATGAAGGAAGGAGAAATGTGCATGATGAAGAATGATTTGGACGGCCTACTGTCATGAATGAAGACTTGACAGAAAACGTTGATGAGGAAATTCACCAAAACAGGCGCTTCACTATTGACAAGCTACATCAGAAATTTCCACAAGTGTCAAGATCAGTAGTTTATCACATTGTTACTGACAAACTTCACTACAAAAAAATGTGTGCGAGATGGGTGCCGAAAATGTTGACAGAGGAACACAAAACAAAACGAATGGCACATTCTTTGTCCTTTCTGGAGCGCTATCACAAGGATGGTGACGAGTTCCTGAGTCACATTGTGACCGGTGATGAAATGTGGATTGCGTACTACACCCCAGAGAATAAACGTCAATCCAGTGAGTGGCATCATTCACGCTCCCCGACGAAACCACGAAAATTCAAACAAGAACCTTCAACACGGAAAATCATGGCCACAGTTTTTTGGGACCGGAAAGGCATTCTTCTGTTAGACTTTTTGCCAAGAGGAATGACAATAACTGCTGAGAGGTACTGTGAAACATTATTAAAGCTTAGACGCGCAATTCAGAATCGCCAGCTCTCTAGCGGCGTCGTTCTGCTGCATGACAATGCTCGGCCTCACGTTGCGGCAAGAACAAAGGCGCAACTGAACAGGTTTAATTGGGAATTACTGGATCATCCACCATACAGCCCTGACTTAGCACCATCGGACTTTCATCTCTTTCCAAAGCTTAAGGAATTCCTTGGTGGAAAGCGCTTGGAAAATGATGACATGTTGAAAGACACTGCTACTAACTGGTTTAAAGGTCAGGCGGAAGAGTTCTATGATGCTGGGATCCAAAAGCTGGTGCCACGACTTGACAAATGTTTAAATGTTTATGGTGACTATGTTGAAAAGTGAATATATGTGCACATTGTAATACGGTTTACGTTCATAAATAAAGTTTCTCTTACTCCATTACGAAATGATTCTTACTTTAAAAATGACCCTCGTAATTTGAATTGAATACACTCGTACGGTGGCTAAATGCTGCTGCTATCTACGTAATTTTGGCCCTGCCGGCAAAACTCTTCTAGCTCCTCCTTAATTTATATGGAAAAATTATAGCCATGTTGGAGATAACTTTATAAAGAGCTGCATAAAGTTACATGCCATCAACATATGTTTTCAACGACTTATGCGCATCAATGGACCCTTACTGCACATTCTAGCTGGTCGCTATTTTTTAAGTATTTGTGTCAATGCAATGGTGCATACTTTTGATACAGACATGAACAGGGGTAGAGCATGGTTGGAGCACAAATCTACACATGTGCGGTGTAAAATATTTAACATGCACATTCTTTATAAAATCTAGGTCAGGTGTAAGTGCTAGCACCTAGATTTGACTTTTATAGGCAAAATGTGTCCATTTGTCATTATCAATTTTTAAAATGAAGCACTTCTGCAACCAGCACCCAATGTTCATTGCATAATTGCTTTTGAATATTGACCTTTATACTTTTGTAATCGTTTATATGGACCCTTCTCCTGTTGCTGTTTCCTCTTTTATTCTCCCACATCGCCCCATCGCCCCCTGTACTTTCGCCTGCCATGTCTGCAATTCCTGCATTCTGGGGGTGGAGGCCCCCGCCTTCCCTTGCTCCCCCGGGTGCTTTCACTAGAAATCCTTTTAATCTTGTTCCTTGTCCGCTCTCCACCATTCCTTCACCTCCAATCCCCCATCCATCCCCCGTTTCCTCTCTCATCCTCTTACAGTTGGCCCTTCTGAATTGCCGCTCCACCCGTTCAAAGGGTTCTCTTATCCAAAATCTCATCTCTCAACACTCGGTTGATGCCCTATTTCTGACCGAGACATGGCTCAGAGAAGGCAAAGAGCCTCTCCTGAACCGATGTCTCCCTCCCGGCTACTCCGCCCTATCTACCTGTCGTCGGGGTCGGAGTGGTGAGGGGGTTGCTGTTCTCTTCCGCTCCTCCCTAGCCCTCCAGGAGGTCACCTCCCCTGCTCTCCACTATCCAGAATCTCTCCTTCTTCGTCTCAACTCTTCCCCACCACTCTACTTCTACCTGGTCTATGCCCCTCCTGCTCTATCTGCCCCCCCGCTGGGATTCCCTTGTTCAAACTCTCTCAGAACTTTCCCTCAGCCACCCACATCTTCTGATCCTAGGGGACTTTAATATTCACTCTGACTCCCCTTCCTCCTCCCGTGATTCCTCCTTTCTCTCCCTCCTCTCCGACCTTTCTCTGTTACAACACACCAATGTGCCTACCCATTCTGCTGGTCACTCCCTGGATTTGATTATATCTCACTCCTCCTCCCCTGCGGTCCCTGCCTCCCTCCGTACCTTGTCTGTCCCTTGGTCCGACCACCTCTGCTTATTTTTCTCCCTCCCTATCCCCTCTTCTCTATCCACTCAGGGCAGATCCCCCTCTGCCCCGTCGTCTTACCCCTGTAGTTCTCTCTCAATTCCCTTCCTCTGAGTCCCTCTTCCACCCAGATTTCCACTCGCTCCCTGCTGACCTCCAGGCTCAGTCCTGGAACACTACTCTCTCGGCTGCACTGGACCAGCTTGCCCCACGTCGGCCTCCCTCCTCCCACTCTTCTCAGCATCGCTATCCCTGGTTTCACCCTGGTCTATTCCTCCATCGTTCCTACCTGCGCCGCGCCAAACGACGTTGGCGTCGGCATCCCTCCCCCAACTCTCTGGCACACTTTCGCCACTGCCACTCCCATTACCGTTCCCTGCTTCATTCCGCCAAGCGTGACTATTTCTCCTCCCGTATCTCCCAGTCCGCAAACTCCACTCGACAACTCTACTCTGTCCTTCGCTCCCTCTCTGCCTCTTATTCTTTCACCTCTCCAGCCCCTTCCCCAATGACCCCTGACCCTGCCCTTTTGGCCTCTCACTTTGCCACCAAAATTCAAGACCTTCGGTCACTCCTTCCCTCCTGCCCCCCTCCCCTCTCCTCTGCTCTTCCGTCGTTTGACTCTCCCCCTTCCCCCCCTCCTCCAGCCCACCCTCTCTCTCTCATAAATGGTCCTCCTTCCAGCCTGTGTCCCTCTCAGATCTTTCCAGGGTATATTCTTCGCTTCGAAAGACCACCTGCCCCTCCGATCCCATCCCTTCCCAGTGGCTCCTAGACCCATCTCTGGCCCTCTCTCCCTTTTTACTCTCCATCCTCAACTCTAGTCTATCCTCTGGTTCCTTCCCCACCATCTGGAAGCATGCCATCATCCGTCCCATTCTGAAAAAGGCCTCTCTTGACCCATCCTCCCTGGCAAATTGGCGCCCAATCTCAAATCTCCCTTTCCTTTCCAAACTCCTCGAGAAACTGGTTTACACACAACTCTCTTCTCACCTGGAGGCCACCCTGTCACTTCACCCCCGCCAGTCAGGTTTCCATCCTAATCACAGCACAGAATCCATTCTGCTTTCTTTCCTTAATGAAGTCCACACCGCACATGACCACGGTTCCCTCACTATCGCTGTTTCTCTGGATCTATCTGCCGCATTTGATCTTGTAGACCATTACCTCCTCCTGTCTCGATTACATGACATTGGACTTTCCGGTTCTGTCCTTTCCTGGTTTCACTCATTTCTCTCCCACCGCACCTTTTCCGTCTCCACAGGCTCCTCCTCCTCCCCTCCTACTGCCCTTCCCTGTGGTGTTCCTCAGGGCTCTGTTCTTGCCCCCCTTCTGTTTAACATCTTTCTGGCCCCCCTTGCTCTCCTCGTCCAGCAACATAGTATCTTCGCCCACTATTACGCCGATGATATCATTCTCCTTCACCATACAGACCCTGCCGCTCCGGATCTTGCCCCCCTCAACTCCTGCCTGTCCTCAGTCTCTGCCTGGTTTTCTTCCCACTTGCTGCATATAAACTCCTCTAAATCTTTCGCTATTTGGTTTACCTCTGGTGCCCCGATCCCCTCCTCTGCCCCCATCCTGTCCAGTACCCCCCTACCAGTAGTCTCATCCTTGCGATACCTTGGAGTCACCCTGGATTCCGCTCCCTCCTTCAAAGACCATATCTCCTCCGTTGTGCAGTGCTCTTTCCTCACTCTGCGTCAACTCCGTGCCATCCGTCCCTTCATATCAGCTTCCTCCCTATCTACCCTGATACTATCCCTGATTGTTTCCCGCTTAGATTATTGCAATGTAGTTCTAGCCGGCCTCCCCCAAACCCAACTGCGTAGATTACAACTAGTCCATCATGCTGCTGCACGTCTCCTTACCCATGCATCTCGTTTTGACCATATCACCCCCATTCTGATCCACCTACACTGGCTTCCCCTTCCTTACCGCATTCAGTTCAAAATTCTTATTTATGTACACAGGACTATCCATACCGGGGTTCCCCTCTATCTTGCCGGTCTCATTCATCTACACTCATCATACCGTTCCCTCAGATCAGTTCACCTGAATCGCATGTCCCTCCCCTCCCCCTCACAGGCCCATCTCGAGTTCACCCGTTCCTCAGCCTTTTTCTTTCTGGGTCCGAGACTTTGGAACTCGCTCCCCGCCGCCCTCCGCCTGGAACCCTCATACAAGACTTTTAAATCCAGGCTGAAGACTCACCTTTTTTGCACCGCTTTTGGTCTCCCTTCCCCACCTGTCTCCCTTTCCCCTCCCCCACGATAGTACCAACTGTATGTTATTGTTATCTGATTTTGTTCCTCTTTTGATGTACTACCTATAGCCTTTCCTTTCTCCTCCTGTCCTGTTCTTTACATAATGGCGTTCCTTTCCTGTTTCTGCAGCTTGTATTTTTATTATTGTACACCGCTCTGATGCCACCGGTAAAGAGCGGTATATTAAATCCGTAAATAAAGATAAAGATAAAGATATGTACTGTAATTAGCTAGCATTTGCTACTAAAATACCCCCCCAGTGTGTTTGTGAGAGAGGAGTGTTTGTGCGATTCAGTGTGTGTGTGTGACAGCAACTGTTTTTCAGACAGTCTGTAAAGACGTGAAGCGGTATGTCATTGAGATGGAGGGAGAGTGACTGTGAGCAAAAGTGCAATAATGTTCAGGCGGTGAGTACATAGCAGAGAGAGATTTTTCTTTCTGGTATTTTCAGCTAGTTTGTACATAATGAAAAAGACCTGCTAAAGGAACATTAAAGCCATGTTATGACATTTGGTATGTCTCTTGTTAATCAAAAGTTGGCATGAAATAGTGAAATTGCAAACATGGAATTGTAATCAACCTATAGAATTCTAATGCTTATAATGTACTTTTCCACATGCCTAAATCTTTGCATTAAGTTCATTATTAAACAAAGTATCTGTCCCAGACTAAAATTGTGATTAACAGTTTGCACATTCATACCAAGATCAGCAGAACTTCATTGCCATAAAATCTTGTTTCCAATTTACATCTCCAAGAAGTGTGACCTTCCTTGTATTCATACCTCTGCTGCTTGCTATTTTATCGCTTGTGATTGGAGTTTTCCACTGCTATGTGGTAGACTGCATTAACTTTCTAAGTTAAGGAGTGCTAAACACATTTGTAAAATTTTTAGTGATCATTAAAAGAATTCATAGATATGAATATTGTTGCTGGTATGTGTAAAGTTTTCTCATAATTTTTGGTTATCACATTTCTTTATAGAGAATCATTGGTGTCTTGATGCATCTGGCAGCATTTTCTGACTACATTACTTGTTTAGGTATTTTTGGAAAATGCTTTGTACTCTGATTTTAATATGAGAAAAGTGACATGCAGGTACTAAAGGATGTCTGCAAGAGAAATTTGAAAAATTTTATGGTAATCCATAATCTGTATAATATTGTACTTTAAAAAAACACTCATAAGTGTACAGTATTACCTAGTTCCAATTTTATTTCATGCATATGCATTAGGGATATTCTGAAAACTTGACCACATATGCAGCTCTTAAAGGCTATTGGTAACACCACTGACCTAGTTCCTACTTGTAGTGTTCCTAGTTAAGCACAAACCTATACAGTCTGGATACCCAAGTTTAAATTCTGTCATTTATCATTATCTGGAGCAGTAGCCTTTCAGAACAGTATCTGTCTTTGTGCTATGTAACAGATGGAATCTTAGGATAGAATTGTATAAAAAGGATCAATGTCCATCTGTCTGTCCTTGGAGACAGCAATTCGCCAGATTTGGCAAGCAAAAGGAAAATGTGAATATCTTAGATAAGTCTGAAGCTCAGAAACGTAGGGTCAATATTTTCAGAAAGTCAAGCCTCCAAAAATAAAATCCCATTCACTTTTTATGGGAAAAATTTCCATTGCTTTCAACAGGAAACTGTTAGAAGCTGTTGGTGTATTTATTCTGGCTTAAGTATCCCTATTCCTCTAGCAACTTTAAATAACTGAACAACTTTACATAGCTAAACAAATCATTAAAACTAAGATGCAGACAGCAGTTCGGCAGTGAGATGGGGGCTATCCAGTCTTTTATATTGAGTGTTGCAAGTATGATTATCTCCTAGTTGGTGAGAGGTCTTATGAGTGTATTAGGTGCAGAGAGTCCTTGTTCTCAAGTAACGTGTCCAATCTCTGGAGTCTAGAATAACAGAGGAGCTGAGGAAGACAGAGAGGTATATAACAAGACCTTCAGAAACATAGTAGAAAAATCTCACCTCCAGTCTGGCAGTATCTCTGCTACAATGGAGGAGAGAGGTCACCTGAAAGGAGAGTATCACCTTGGCGTTGCAGGAAGTGATCTTGTAACTAGGACCTGTTCTCTAGGTGATGTAATAACCTCTCATAATAAGGAAATATCTCCAGGAGCATGTATCCAAGAGGGAAGGGTTAGGATGGCTGTTACATTTGGTGGTTCAATAATTAGGCATGTAGCTAGATGTGTGGCGGGTGGATGCAAGTGTCACCTTGTAACTTCTGAAGGTAGCGGGACCTTACTTTCCCCCTAGATAAGGTTTTAGACAGTGCTGGGAAATAGTCTGCTATCTTAGTACGTGCGGTACCAATGACATAAGAAAGTGTGGGATGGAGGTTCTGGAAGCTAAATTTAGGCTTTTAAATAGAAAAATGAAATCCAGAGCTTCTGGAGTAGCATTCTCAGAAATGCTTTCCATTCAATGTGCAGGACCCAAAAGAGATCTGGAGTCTCAATGTGTGGATGAGAAGATAGTTATAGAGACAAGGGTTTTAGATTTTTAGCAACTGAGCAATATTCTGGGGAAGGGGGAGCTTTTCAGAAAGGATAGGTTCCACCTTAATGAGGGTGGAACTAGGCTGCTGGCATTAACCTTTAAAAGGAGAGAGAACAGCTTTTAAACTATATAAAGGAGGAAAGCTGACAGTTGCCCAAGAGTGCATGGTGCGGAATCTTTGAAGGATACTAGTAAAACAAGGAAATTAGGGCATCCCAATAGAAGGGTTCTTATAAAGGTAAAAGTAACCCAGGTGCCTTTAAGTAAAGAGTTGAAAGATTCCAGATTACCCCTGTCAACTGATAACCAAATTGTTAATATGAAAAAAGAACACGTTTTGAAATGCCTGTATGCAAATGTTAGAAGTCTAAAAAAAATAAGATGGGAGAATTAGAATATATAACACTGAATGAAAGACTAGATATAACTGACATCTCAGAGATCTGGTGGAAGGACGATAACAAAGGGGACAGTGAGCTATCTGATCAGAAATTCTATCGCAATGATAGGGTAAATTAAATTGGTGGAGGGGTGTCGAATCATGGTATTTATTTATTTAAAACATCTATAAACTGCCTATCAAAAACTTGTAAGCAGTTTACAATAACATTCACAGTAATTCAGACAATACAAACATATCCATACATTCTGTAAAAACATTATGGAAATACCTGTTGAAACAAATCAGTCTTAATGGTCTTCCTAAAATCTAAATAATCCCGCACTGCCTGAATAGCATTAGGCAGCACATTCCATAAATGGGGCCCCACAAGTGAAAAAACCCTAGCACATGTAGCAATCAACCAGTCAAAAAATCTTTTGTGGCTGACCTCAAAGCCTTTAATATAACATATGGAGTTAAAAGCAAATAAAGTTCTGAGGCAGAAGACTTATACAAAGTCTTAAACATAAACACCTTAACTGTACCCAAAAAAAGAAAGGCAGCCAAAGAAGTTCCACATAGAAGAGTAACATAGGGGCTTGTTTACAAAGCCACGGTAGCGGCTTCCGCCCGATATCGGGCGGAAGCCACTACCACGGCTTTGTAAACAAGCCCCATAGTAACATAGTAAATCACGGCAGATAAAGACCAGTATGGTCCATCTAGTCTGCCCAGTAAGATGGCAAGAGTAGGTGCACCTGCTGCTCCGTGCAGGCCACCCCTCCCCATGTCTTTGTTTTAGGGGTAAACCCATCACTCCGTGTAGGACACCCCTGTATGTTGAGAAATTAGATAGTTAAGTTTATTTTTATTTTATCCTGTTGTTATAAAGGGATCTACTATGTCTGTCCCATGCCATTTTGAATTCTGTCACTGTATTTGCCCCCACCACTTCCATCGGGAGGGCATTCCAAGCATCCACCACCCTTTCAGTGAAAACGTATTTCCTGACATAGCCTTTCAATTTACCCCCTTGCAGCTCATGTTATGCCCTCTAGTTTTACAGCTTCCCCATCTTTGGAAGAGGTTTGTTTGTTCATTATTTCTCTTTAAGTATTTAAAGGTCTGAATCATATCTCCCCTGTCCCTCCTCTCCTCCAGCGTGTACATATTTAGGTCTTCAAGTCTCTTTTCATAAGGCTTCTGATGCAGGCTCCAAATCATTTGAATATATGGAGTATATATTAAAGAGGGCCTTAGGTCCAACAGGATAAAAGGTTTGCAGAGTACATACAGTGTAGAAACTCAGTGGATAGAAATTCCATGTAAAAAGGAGAAGGGAATGGTATTTGGGGTGTACTACCATCTGCCTGGTCAGAATGAACAAAAAGATGATGAAATGCTAACAAATAAGAGAAGCTAACAAACACAGTAATAATGGGTGATTTCAATTACCACAGTATCATCTGGGCCAATGTCAAATCAGGACATGCTAGGGAGATAAAGTTTCTAGATGAAAAAAATGACTGCTTCATGGAGCAGCTGGTTCAGGAACTGACATGAGGGGAAGTTATTTTAGACTTAGTTCTTAGTGGAATGCAGGATTTAGTGTGAAAAGTAATGGTATTGGGGCTACTTGGCAATAGTGATCACAACATGATCAGATATGCTTTAATAAATGGAAGGAGGGCAGTAAGTAAATGCACTGCACTAGCATTTAACTTTCAAAAGAGTAACTGTCGGGGGTATGGAAAGCATTTCCCCTGCAGCTAACGTGGATCCCTGTCCCTTAGCACATGCCACATTAGTGTGCACTTAACTCCACCTATTGAAGTGGCGTTAGGTGATACCTAAGAACATAAGATATGCCATACTAGGTCAGACCAAGGTCCATCAAGCCCAGTATCCTGCTTCCAACAGTGGCCAATCTAAGTCACAAGTACCTAGAAGTTTCCCTAAAAGACACAGGCTCCAGAATGCTTGTACTGAGGCAAGCAGTGGATATCCCAGGTCCCCTTTAATAATGGTTAATGGGCCTTTTCTCCAGGAACTTGTCCAAACCTTTATTAAACACAGCTACACTAACAGCTTTTACTATATCCTCCGGTAACGAATTCCAGAGTTTGATTACACGTTAAGTGAAAAGATATTTTCTCTTATTAGTCTTAAATAGTTTACCCTGTAGCTTCATTTCATGTCCCCTAGTCTTTCTATATTTTGATAAAGTAAACAATCGATCTACGTTTACCTGTTCCACTCCATTCATTAATTTATAGACCTCTATCATATCTCCCCTCAGCCGTCTCTTTTCCAGGTTGAAGAGCCCTAACCTTTTTAGCCTCTCTTCAGAGGGGTATCCTTCCATCCTCTTTACCATTTTGGTGATTCTTCTCTGTACCTTTTCTAAAAACGCTATATCCTTTTTAAGACCAGAATTACACACAATATTCAAGGTGCAGTCACACCATGGAATGATACAGAGGCATTATAATATCCTTCGTTTTATTCTCCATTCCTTTCCTTATGATACTATACTCTATTTGCCGTCTTGGCCAACACTGCACACTAGGCGGAGGGTTTCAACATGTTATCCACGATGACGCCTAAATCTTTTCCCTGGGTGGCGGTTCCTAATGTGGAACCTTACATTGTGTAACCATAGTTTGGTTTGTTCTTTCATAGATGCATAACTTTGCACTTGTCCACATTAAATTTAGTCTGCCATTTGGATGCCCAGTTTTCCAGTTTATCAAGGTCCTCTTGCAATTTTTCACAGTCTTCATGGATTTTAAGAACTTTGAATAATTTTGTGTCATCTGCAAATTTGATTACCTCACTCATTATTCCCATTTGCAGGTCATTTATGAATATGTTAAAAAGCAGTGGACCCAGCACAGATCCCTGGGGTACTCCACTATTCACCTTTCTCCATTGGGAAAAAGGAAAAAGGAGCCAAATAACAAAAAAAGGAAACAATATATGCATTGGCAAGTCAGATGCAAGGTATTGATAAGCCAAGGAAAGAGAGAATTTGAAAAGAAGCTTCCCATGGAAGCAAAAAGTCAAAATGTTTTTCAAGTATATTTGTAGCAAAAAACCTGTGAGAGAGTCAGTTGGACCGTTAGATGATAGAGGAATAAATGGGGCACCAAAGGGGAGGACAAGGTCATAGCGGAGAGACTGAATTAATTCTTTGCTTCAGTCTTTACTGAAGATATAGGGAAGATAGCCATGCCAAAAATGGTATTTAAAGGTGATATATCACAAGAATAGAAATATATTTCAATAAACCAGGAAGATATAATACAGCAATTTAATAAACTAAAGAGTAACAAATCACTTGGACCAAACAGTATGCATCCCAGGGTGCTGAAAACTCAAAAATGAAATTAAGGACCTACTATTAAAACTCCAGTTCAAACTGGTGAGTCTGACACATCAGTGCCAGACAAATTGGTAGAAACCGTTATAAAGAGCAAAATTGCTAAACATGTGGAGACACATTCCAACCTGACCGTCCAGCTCCTTGTGCGGCTGACCAGAAGCGGGACACCCAAAAGTGGACTAGATGTACCCGCAGGATCAGAATCGGGTCTGTGGCCTGAACATGCAGGCCGGGCCCTAATTCTGGTTGGCCTATATGCCCAGCAGATCCCCGGCTTCCTCAGTCAGGCTCCATTTAGGAACCACAGTGTCATGGTGTCCCATTGCCACAGCACCACGGCTCCATTCAGGAGCCACAAATGCTGGCTACCACAGATTTTCTTCTTTCTCACAGCCAGTCCCTCAATCCGGCCTCCCTTGGCCAGGGTCCAGCTGCGGGGATCTTCCTGCACCCTTACCTTTTTGTCCTGGCCCAGCGGTATGATCCTCCGATGTCTAGTGGGACTTATTCCACCTCTGTGGAATTAGTCCCCTGTCCGTGTTCACGGCCCCGGACGTACAGGGTTGACCTCAGAATCGGCCCTGTACATCAGGGGTCATGGCCTGCCCATGCCCCGCCCTCGCTCTGCCCTCACTCTGCCTCAGTAACGCCCCCTCCCGCCCCAATCTAAGCCTCCCCATACAAACGCACTGTTCATACGGGGAGGCATTAGTCAGGGCCGACATCCAATCCAGACGTCCATCCCCGCTATTCGCTGTACTGAATGACCCCCATAGAGAGTCATGGCTTAATGGGACACAACCAACATGGATTTAGCCAAGGAAAGTCTTGCTTCACTAATTTGCTATATTTTTTGAAGGTGTGAGTAAATAGGTAGATAATGATGAGCCAGTTGATATACTGTGTCTGGATTTTCAGAAAGCCTTTGATAAGGTTCCTCATGAGAGGCTCTTGAGGAAATAAAAAATTCATGGGAAAGGAGGCAGTGTACTTTTGTGGATTGGGAACTGGTGAAAAGATAGAAAACAAAGAGTAGGGCTAAATGGCCAGTTTACTCAATTGATCAAGGTGGATAGTGAAGTACCCCGGGGATCTGTGCTGGGACCACTGCTTTTTTAACATATTCATAATGAGTGATCAAATTTGCAGATGACAAAATTATTCAAAGCTCTTAAATCACAAGAGGAATGTGAAAAATTGCAAAAGGACCTTGAGAAATTGGGAGACTGGACATCCAATGGCGGATGAAATTTAATGTGGACATGTGCAAGTTATTTAGGGAAGAGCAACCCAAACTACAGTTACATGATGCAAGGTTCAACATTAGGAATCATCACCCAGGAAAAGGTTCTATGCATTATTGATAATACCTTGAAACCCTCTGCTCAGTATGCTGCTGCGGCCAAGAAAGCAAATAGAATGCTAGGAATCATAAGGAAAGGAATGGAGAATAAAAACAAGGATATTATAATGCCTCTGTATTGTTCCATGGTGCGACCATATCTTGAATACTGTGTGCAGTTCTGGTTGTGATTTCTATAAAAGGATATAGTGGAATTAGAAAAGGTACAGCGATGGGGATGGAAGGATATCCCTACTAGGAAAATTAAGACTCTTCAACTTGGAAAATAGGCAGCTGAGGGGAGATATGATAGAGATCTTCAAAATAATGAATGGAGTGGAACTGGTAAATGAAGACTGGTTGTTTACTTTTTCAAAAATAGAACTCGGGGCATGCAATGAAGCTACAATATAGGACATTTAAGGCTAATTTTTTCACTTAACGCATAGTGAAAGTATGAAATTCGTTGCCAGAGGATGTAGTAAAAGCTCTTAGTGTAGCTGATTTTAAATCAGGTTTGGACACGTTCCTGGAAGAAAAGATCATACACAATTATTAAAGTGGACTAGGTAAATCGATTGCTTACCCTTGGGATAAGCAGCATGGAATCTGTTTACTTTTTGGAAACCAGACCAGAACTTGTGACCTTGATTGACTACAGTTGGAAACAGGATATTGGGCTTGATGGACATTTGGTCTGACCCACTATGGCATATTTTATGTTCTTATCACCTCTTCATTCCAAAAGTCTCCCTCATGCTTCCATCACTTTTTGCATAGAGTAATGCTGGAAATCAGATGGCATTAAACAGTGTCTTTGAAGTCACCTCCCCCCTGGACTCGTGCAAGGATCAGAGGCACCCTAGGCAAGCTTCTTCATCCAGCCACCCCCTTCTGCCCCCATTGCTGCTGCTGCTATCTTTCTCTCGGGCTTGCAACAGCAGCAATGGCTCAGAAAATGTGGGACAGTGCTTATCTCAACTCAGTGATGCTGCCCCCAATTTCTGCACTCAGCTAGCTGTCTATCTCGTCCCCTTCCGATATGACTTCCAGTTTTGAAGTCTGCATCAGAGGGGGGTGGAAGAGATATAGAAAAGGTCAGAAACCATGGAGTAGCGCAGGCAACTTGAGGTAAGTGCTGCCTCGTGTTTTTTGAGACATTGCCACTGCTACAGGTCCTGGAGAGATGCGGCAGCTGCATCTCTTGAGGGTTGCTACTCTAGGCAACCGCCTAGTTTGCCTGTTAGTAGCACCGACTCTGCCTCACCCATACTTCCAAAGTTACACTTATATGGCCTACACATACCCAGCACAAAATATACTCACACAAACATGCACCCCCACATGTACATATACACCTTCTCACACTCTATACACATACTGTCATGCAGCAGACCCTCTTGAAAGAAAAGAAAATGTTTTAAACAGAGAAAAAGACGTGCACAAGCTGCATTATTCGGAGGAACCAGCTAGAGGGAGCCAGAGCGACTTCAGAGACACTGAGGAGCCACGGCCCGCTAGTCACAAGGTAATGCCAGCCAGCTTCCAATCCTCGAGGGGAGGAGTGCTTCTTAAGGAGAGTGTAGAAGACTGGAGACAGTTCGGCAGGAAGGAGTTGGGCAGGAAGGAGAGAGAGAAGATCAGCAGTGGAAAAAGAGAAGCAGGCCAAGGAGGCAAGTCCAGCAGAAGCAAGGGAAGGATCACTTGCAGCGCAGAGAGAAAGAGGTTAGAATGGAAACCTGATTACTCTACCGCTTGCAAACCACCCCGAGTGGAAGGTGATTTCCCTGGAGCTAATGAAGGACCTGGGAAGGTCTCAGCTCAAACAAGAGTGGGAGCTGTTTGTCCAGAGAGGCGAAAGCATTGCTGCAACTGTAGTCTAAAGTCAAATGAGAGACAGCTGGAGAACCTAAGCCGTGCTGCACAGGCAAGCTAGAAGCTAAGCGGGTACAGGCCCAGACCTTCACTTGGAGAAGGGACTCCAACCTCACAAGGTAAACCATACTTTCCTGGAAAAAGATATCAGAAAGCTGCTGTATGAGAAAGACAGGCAGTAGAAGAAAACCGTTTGTCTGAAGGTTCCTACGATACAAGGTATGAAAAATGTTTACCTAAGAAGAAAGTTCTGAATGGAAAATGTTTATATAGAGCTGCTATAAAACCTTTGAATAAAGAGGAATCTTTTCAGTATAAAACAGCACATAGCTGACGCCCCAGGCTTAACCCAGAACATTGGGAAGTGATACAGGAACTGTATAAAAAGCCTGAATATATTTTACCTGAAACCAGGGACACAGATTCAGAGGCTTCAGAAGAGGAGCCAATGCAAGTGGAACTAGCAGGGGATATTTCAGATCCAGAAATGGATTGTACATACTGTGTGACAGGAAGCCTAGAATCCTTGCCAGGCTTGTGAGCAGTGTGAATTGCTGAATTGAACATTCTTGTTTTGTGTAAACAGCACCAGTCCTGTGAAAGTAACAGTTTTTGCTTTAAACCTGAGTTTTTCTTTTCCTCACCTGAAGTAAGGACATTTTGCTTTATAGTTGTATTCCAATCATTTGAACCATTGCGCAGAAGGGAAATAAAAAGCCTTTATTTTTCCCACCACTCTGAGCAGTTGTTTTCATTGAAGATTGGTATCAAGGAAACTACTAGGACCAAAAGTCAATTGGGCCTTTGGAATACTTGCCAATCTCAACTTTATAATTTTTGTGTCTGACCTGCCCTGACCTCTACTAGCCACCAGGGTAGCCCTCACGACAATACATATACACATCCCAACACCCACACATATGTACCCCTTCACATCCACTCTTATACATTAACGCACACCCACACACACACACAAGACCATATCCCCACCATGCACGCTCCATAACTCCCCATTCACCCCCAGTAATCTGCCACCTACTTAAAAACACCCCCTCAGAAATCCACAGACAAACCCAGCAAATTCCTGTTTACCTAACACACCTACCCACAGATTGAGAACTGATATACTCCTATAGTCACAATACTGCCACACATCTATCCAGCATACAAACATAGAATCACATATCCGCACCAAAATCTGTAACCCTCACTTTTGACCGGTTCGCCCCACATGGAAATCTGATCTCTACAACGTTATCTTAACCCTCCAATCAGCCCAAACATTCGACTTTTTACACATCAGTATTGATAAGTATGCCTAAAGCCTCTGCAAGTTTTCCCTACTTGTTAATAGTAAAAAAAAAAAAAAGAAAAAAAATATGAAAGCAGCACCAATGACTTAAGCTGCCAAGAATGTGCATATATTTCAGGTTTGTTTCTCTGTGCATGGTGTTAAACAAATAGTCACACTATCTAGCTGATATAGCTGTACTTTTAACACTGCTTCCTTTACTTTCATGTTCCTTGTTTAAACATCTGTCTGTTTAATTTTTCTTTCCTCCCTCCTTAGTCTTGTAGAGCAGGTTATACATGGAGGAGTAGCCTAGCAGTTAGAGCACTGGCTTGGGAACCAAGCACATACGGTTCAATTCCCACTAGCACTCCTTGTGGCCTTGGGCAAGTCGTTTAACTCTCCATTGCATGTGATTGGGTGGGGACTGGACAGGTTAGAGGCATAACCTGGGTGTTGACAGTGCATTAAGGTTAGTGCAGGTATTATGGGTGCACTCTAAGTGTGGATATTGCTGTTAGCCTAGGTGCACTTAATGCTACCTCAAGTTGTGATAAGTATATCCACATACCAGTTAGCACAGTATGTTGCATTATCAACTGCTAATGGCAAGGGGATGTGTCCACATACTCTTAAAAGTTTGAATGGGTCCCCAAGCTAGTTTTGTGGCTCAAACGCATGCTAATAACACACTGTTTAGTAAACATGATCCTTAAGGAATAGGGTTGTGTACAAAAAAAGTTATTTATTAATTCATTATTTATTTGTCCATCTTTCTAATAACCTGAGCATGGGGTTTTCTCATCAGTTTTTCATTTCACCTTTTGTTTGTCATTTCTATAGATTATTTAAAACAAAATGCAATTTATAAAAAAAAAACCAAAATGAAAAGAAATGGTGTTGGGTCCTTCGAACCTGTGACTCATGCAGGGCTCGACAAATCCCAGATGTCAGGTTGCAGTGGTGCCTAAAAATTGCACCATAGTGCCTGGGATTTCATACCCTCAAATGTTTGTTTCTTCTGTAGTTCAGAAAAAAAAAGTGTAACTCCCACTTTCTCCAGAACCAAGCAGGAAGTCAGTCCTCACATATGGGTGTCATCGACGCCGATGAAGCCCCAGCGGAGCATTTCCCCAGCTTTCTATGAAAGCCTTTGGGAATGCAGGCACTCATGCGCGGTTCCTTTCCCGCCTAAAGGTGCTATCTTACCTCAGTCTCTTTTTTTCCAAAAGCCCACCGGACGTGAGTCCTGTCCTCCCGGTTAAAAGTAGATTTTTTTCGGCGATTATCAATATTTTTTCTCCGGTTCGATGCCGGTTCCCCTCCCGCCAGGTTCGGTACACCGGTATCGAGCCCGATTCTTCTTTTTCAGTTTTTGCCCTTTGTGGCTGGCGTTCGCGCCCTTTTTTCCATTTTCCCTGGAAGGCCGGTCCTTTGACCTCGCGGGGACTCTTTTTTCCCCGATGGCTTTCAGTGGTTTTAAAAAGTGTGATCGGTGTAAGAAATTAATGTCTCTCACCGACACACACGACTGCTGCCTTCGGTGCCTCGGTCCTGATCACAACCCTAAGTCGTGCGGGCCATGTGGGAAGATGTCTTCCAAGGCACTCCGAAGTCACCAGCAGCAGAAAGAAAAGCTTTTCTCAGACTCAGCCTCCGGCCGGGCCCGGACCTCGTCTGAGGCCTCGACATCTCGGGATTCCGATCCCGAGTGCCGTCGAAGCTCCTCAGACATGGGGTCCCCCGACCGGGAACGGAAGAGGAAGAAGCGGCTCGCGAGGGCATCGTCGGAGGAGGTCCCTGGCTCCTCGAGGGCCAGGTCTAAGACCCCTGACCGTCGCCCCGGGCCCGTGGAACAAGAGAAGCCTGCCAAAGTTCCTCGCATGGAGCCGGAGTCTCCTGGATACGTAAGCACCGTAGTCCTCAAGGACTCTCCTCCCAGAGAGCCGACGTCGGGGCCCAAGTCGGTGGCTGCTGCGTCTCCCGAGCTGAGTCTCAGGATCAGCCTTGGAGAGCAGACTGTCTGCCTTCATGGAGCAGCAGCGGGCACTGATGGCCAGCCTATCTGGCGCATCTGCCCCAACCACCGGGACATCGACTTCGAAGTCGACCCCGGAGACCGAGCCGATACTCGAGTCCATCATGGCTCGAAGTCGACCTCGGTCACGGTCTCCCTCGACCTTCCGTTCGGGACCGAGGACGTCGACGCCGGTGCCTCTGGCGTCGGGGCGGGTGCTCTAGGGCCCCGAGGGGTCAGACCCTGACTCCTCCTCGGACAAGTCCGCCTGGGAGACGGAGGACGAGGAGTCTCCCGATATGTTCAAGACTCGGTGCGTCCCGTCGGACTCACCGCAGTCTGAGCCCCGGAGTAGATCCCCTCCGGAGGATACTCGGTTCTCGGAGTTTGTCCGGGATATGGCCACTGCCTTGGCTATTCCGGTGGACCCCGAGGAAGAGCCTCAATGACTCTCCTCCGAAGGAGGCCTTTACTGTCCCGGTTTCTCCGATGCTGGAATGGCTCCTCTTCCGTATGTGGGAGGCACCGGCCTTGGCGCCAGTTCTGAGTAAGCGAGTCGACTCGATTTATCGACTCAAGAAGAGCCCTGGTTTTCAGAAGGCACAGCTACCACACCATTCTATGATTGTGGAATAGGCCATGCATCATCTGAAGAGCCAGAAGATGCACTCCACGGTGACCCCTGGCAGGGAGGCCCGAAACCTTGATGGCGTCGGTAGAAAGTGCTTCCAGGGCTCGATGCTTGCTTGCTGTGTCCAGTCGTACCAGCTGTACATGGGCATGTACTTGCGGGACCTGGCCAAGGAGTTGGCCGGGTTCTCTGATGGTCTCTCCGGGGAATCCTTGCAGAGATTTAAGTCCTTGTCCTTGGGGATTCGAGACTGCTCGAAGTTCATGTCCCACGCCGCCTACGATGGCTTCGAGGCTTCGGCGCAAGTTGCGGCAGCCGGCATCGCGACTTGACGCCAGGCGTGGCTACAGTCATCGGACCTCGAGCCATGGGTTCAGGACAAGTTGGTCGATGTCCCTTGCTGAGGTGAAAACCTTTTTGGCAAGCCCATGAATGAGAAGGCCGCTCAGCTCGAAACAGAGCACCTTACACGGACAAGGCTGTCTAGGAAGACCTCTGCCCCTTCTCATAAAAAGAAGGGCTCGGGTAAGAAGCCCTTTTACCCAAGGAAGGGCACTGCCTACAAACAGTACCCTCAATATCAGGCTGCCCAAGCTGCCCCTCAGGGTCAGCAAGCCAAGGGGCGGGGTAATGGGCCCCATAGGCAGAGGACCCCCAAGCCTCCTGCCCCTGCTCCCACTCAGCAGGGTGGGGGTTTTTGATTCCTTGAGCGTAGCCTCTCCATCCCTGCTCTCCCAACCCTGCACAGGAGGTTGCCTAGCCCTCTTTGCCCACCAGTGGCCCCTTATCTCTGGGGACAGTTGCGTGTTGGACATAGTCCGCAGGGGCTATGCACTGCATTTTCACCAACTGCCTCCTCCTTACTTTCCAGGGGACCCTCCAAGGCCTCCCCTGCACACAGACCTTCTCCTTCAAGAGCTTCAAGGTCTATTGGTGGACAGGGCGGTGGAGCCTGTGCCTCCCCACTTGCAAGGTCACGGATTCTACTCCAGGTATTTCCTGGTACCCAAAAGAACTGCTGGCCTTCGACCCATTCTGGACCTCAGGAACCTCAACAAGTTCCTAGAGAAAGAAAAGTTCAAGATGCTTACTCTGGGAACACTTCTGCCCTACCTCCAGCAGGGAGATTGGCTATGCTCCTTAGATCTAAAGGATGCGTACACTCACATCCTCATTCATCCAGACCACAGAAAGTACCTCAGGTTCATTGTGGGAGGAAACCATTATCAGTACAGAGTACTGCCTTTCGGCCTCACTTCAGCTCTCTGGGTCTTTACCAAATGCCTGGCAGTGGTGGCGGCCTACCTGAGAAATCAGGGGATCTTTGTCTTCCCCTATCTGGACGACTGACTCATCAGAGGTCAGACATGCCAGGAGGCCAGACAGGCCACCCTCAGGACTATTGCTCTTCTTCAAGGCCTGGGATTTGTCATAAACTTCGCAAAATCCACTTTGCTTCCCTCCCAAAACTTGGAGTTCATAGGGGCGAGGCTGGACTCTGTCCTGGCAAAGGCATTCTTGCCAGAAAACAGGGCCCAAAGACTGATGGACTTAGCAAATCAGTTTCTCAGAGCGTCAGTGGTCTCCGCCAGACTCTGCCTGAGGCTGCTTGGCCACATGGCTTCGACAGTACATGTGACCCCCAATGCCAGGCTCCATATGAGGCCTGCACAGTGGTGCCTTCAGACTCAGTGGTCGCAAGCCACAGGCAGCCTCAGAGACAGGATAAGGGTGTCCAGACAATTTCTGAACTCCCTCATCTGGTGGCTGCACCCACCCAATCTTCTAAAGGGGGTACCTTTCCATATTCCTGGTTACACAGTGGTATTGACCATAGACGCCTCCCTACAGGGCTGGGGAGCTCATTGTCTAGACAAGTGCACCCAGGGCCTGTGGTCTCCTTGGGAAGCTGCACAGCAGATCAATCTCCTCGAGCTCCGAGCTATTCGATTAGCACTCAAAACTTTCTCTCCTACCCTAGCTCATGAATCTGTCCTGGTTCAGACAGACAACCAGGTAGCCATATTTTATGTGAACAAACAGGGCGGGACTGGGTCCAGACTCCTTTGTCGGGATGCTCAGGACCTTTGTTCGTTTGCCCTCAAGCACAACATGCTCCTCAAGGCTGTATACCTACCAGGCCAGGACAACTACCTGGCCGACAGATTAAGCAGGATTCTGCAGCCCCACAAGTGGCAGCTGCACCCTTCAGTAGTTCAGAAGATATTCTTAAAATGGGGTCTCCCTTTGGTAGATCTCTTTGCCAGCCTACTGAACAAGCAACTGCCAAAGTTCTGCTCCAGGGCAAGCGCATCCTCTGTGAATGGCAGCAGATGCTTTTCTGATTCCATGGTCTCAGGGCCTCCTGTATGCGTTTCCTCCCACGCCCTTGGTGGCCCGAACTCTCTTCAAAATTCTTCAGGACAAGGCCTCGGTCCTGCTGGTGCTCCCAGGTGGCCGAGACAGCCTTGGTTTCCTCTTCTGCTTCAACTGGCGGTGGATCCCCCACTGCCTCTGGGGTTGCAACCCGACCTTCTCTCTAAGGATCAGGGTTCCCTTCTGCACCCCAATCTCAAAGCTCTCAATTTGATGGCCTGGAGGCTGCAAGGGTAGTCTTGGCTCCCTGGGGCCTACCTCAGGAAGTTGAGGAGGTTGTCCTAGCCTCTAGGAAACAGTCCACTAGGAAAACCTATGCTCTCAAATGGAAAAAGTTTTCTGTGTAGTGTCAGCTACGTACAGAGGATCCTTTCTCCTGCACTGTACCAGTAGTGCTTCAGTACTTACTGCACTTATCAAATCAGGGACTTAAGTCCAATTCTGTTCGGGTCCACCTCTCAGCTCTAGCAGCTCACCACTCACTGGTGGAGGGACATTCTCTATCAGGTCACCCCTTGGTGTCCCGCTTCCTCAGAGGTTTGCTTTTGCTCAAGCCTCCTATTTGTCCTCCTGCCCCTGAGTGGGAGTTGAATGTGGTCTTGCAGCAACTGATTCGCCCACCTTATGAGCCGATGGCTACTTGTCCACTACGCTTCCTCTCCTGGAAGACACTCTTCCTGATAGCCCTTACCCCGGCTAGGCGAGTGAGTGAGCTTCAGGCCCTGGTCTGTGATAGGCCTTACACCAGGATTTATAGGAAGAGGGTAGTCCTCAGGACTCATCCAAACTTCCTCCCAAAGGTTGTCTCCTCTTTCCACCTCAATCAGGAGGTGGTTCTTCCAACATTCTTCCCTAGGCCTCATGCAAGCCAGGCTGAAGCAGTCCTGCATACCGTGGACTGTAGGACGGCCTTATCCTTCTACCTTGACCGTACGCAGGGGCGTCGAAGGGCAACTCAGCTCTTCGTCTCCTTTGACCCCAATAAGTTGGGGTTGGCTGTGTCCAAGCGTACCTTGTCCTTCTGGGTGGCCGACTATCTCCTGGGCTTACAAGGCGGCTGACCTTCCTTTGCAGGGTAGGGTCACGGCCCATCGTGTCAGGGCAATGGCTGCCTCAGTGGCTCATCTCCGCTCTGTGCCCTTGGTAGACATCTGCAGGGCTGCAACTTGGTCTTCAAGCCAGACTTTGGCGGCCCATTACTCTCTGGAGAGGGAGTCCCGTAGGGACAGTGCTTTTGGCCAAGCAGTACTCCGGAATCTGTTTGAGGTTTAGGCAACTCCTGCCCTCCTGCCCTCTGTTGGGCTACTGGTGGAGGTTGTGTCCTTGAAAAGCCTTTCTTTGCTGCTGAGACTAGAGGGAGTACTCTTGTTCAGCCTGGGTTCCTCGGTAGCCCAGAGCTAGGGAGTCACCCATATGTGAGGACTGACTTCCTGCTTGGTCCTGGAGAAAGAGTAATTACTCACCTGTAACAGGTGTTCTCCAGGAGCAGCAGGAATCAGTCCTCACAACCCTCACTCCTCCCCTTGGAGTTGCAGTTGTACATAGTTTATTTTTCAATTTTGTGTGCTGTTCTTAGCTATGTCATTTGACTGAGGTAAGATGGCACCTTTAGGCGGGAAAGGAACCGCACATGCGTGCCTGCATTCCCAAAGGCTTTCATAGAAAGCTGGGGAAATGCTCCGCTGGGGCTTCATCGGCGTCGATGACACCCATATGTGAGGGCTGATTCCTGCTGCTCCTGGAGAACACCTGTTACAGGTGAGTAACTACTCTTTCTCACTGCAATTGTCTCTCTGTAAGCTCCTGCAGTGTCAACAAGCACAACCAAGAGCTGGACACAAAAAGCCATGGAAGGAGGACTTTATTCAGCAAACAAGAGGTCAACCTGGCAATAGTGATCATAGCATGATTGCCTTTGATTTAATTAGTGGAGGAGGGATAGTACGGAAATCTACAGTACTACCTTTTAGCTTTCGAAAGGGAGACTATGATAAAATGAGGAAAATAGTTAAGAAAAAACTAAAAGGAGCAGTTGCAAAGGTTAAAGACTTACATCAAGCTTGGGTGTTGTTGAAAAATACTATCTTGGCAGCCCAGACCAGCTGTATTCCACGCTTTAAGAAAAGTGGAAGGCAGTCCAAAAATCTGCCAGCATGGTTTAAAGGTGAGATCAGAGAGGCTGTTGTTGCCAAAAAAGCATCTTTCAGGAAATTGAAAAAAGAGCCAAATGACGAAACCTGGAAACAGCACAAGCACTGGCAAGTCAAATGCAAGGCATTGATAAAGCAGACAAAGGGAGAATTTGAGAAGAAGCTTGCTGCTGAAGCAAAAACGCGAAATAAAGATTTTTTTCAAGTACATTCGTAGCAAAAAACCTGTGAGAGAGTCAGTTGGTCCATTGGATGATAGAGGAGTTAAAGGGGCACTAAGAGGCGACAAGGCGATAGCGGAGAGACTGAATGAATTCTTTGCTTCGGCCTTTACTGAGGAAGATGTAGGGATGTTACCCATGACTGAAGTGGTATTTAAAGGTGCGGGAGAATTGAAGGAAATATCGATACATCAGGAAGATGTGTTACAACTATTAGATAAACTGAAGAGTAGCAAATCACCTGGGCCGGATGGTATACATCCAAGGGTGTTGAAAGAATTGAAATATGAGATTGCAGACCTGCTATTAGTAATCTGTGAACTATCATTAAAATCATCTCTAATACCTGAAGATTGGAGGATCGCCAATGTAACACCAATTTTTAAAAAGGGTTCCAGGGGTGATCTGGGAAACTACAGACTGGTGAGCCTCACGTCAGTACCGGGGAAAAATGGTAGAAACCATCATAAAGAATAAAATTACTCAGCATGTAGATAGTCATGGCCTAATGGGAGACAGCCAACATGGCTTTAGACAAGGAAGATCTTGTCTTACTAATCTGTTATGTTTTTTTGAAAGTGTGAATAAACAGGTGGACAAAGGTGAGTCAGTTGATATAGTGTATGTAGACTTTCAGAAAGCCTTTGACAAGGTCCCGCATCAGAGACTTTTGGCAAAACTAAAGAGTCATGGGATAGGAGGCAGTGTACTGCTGTGGATCAAGAACTGGTTAAAAGATAGAAAGCAGAGGGTTGGGCTAAATGGCCAGTTTTCCCAATGGAGAAAGGTGAATAGTGGTTTCCCCCACGGATCTGTGCTGGGTCCGCTGCTTTTTGACTTATTCATAAATGACCTGGAAAGTGGAATAACGAGTGAGGATATCAAATTTGCAACTGACACAAAACTATTTAAAGTTGTTAAAACCCAAGAGGATTGTGGAAAATTGCAAGAGGATCTTGATAAATTAGAAGACTGGGCATTAAAATGGCAGATGAAATTTCATGTGGACAAGTGCAAAGTTATGCACCTAGGGAAGAACAACCCAAACTATGGTTACACAATGCAAGGTTCTACATTAGAAACCACCACCCAGGAAAAAGATTTAGGCGTCATTGTAGATAACATGACCGCACCTTGAATACTGTGTGCAATTCTGGTCGCCGTATCTTAAAAAGGATACAGCGTTATTAGAAGAGGTTCAGAGAAGAGCCACCAAAATGGTAAAGGGGATGGAAGGATACTCCTATGAAGAAAGGCTAAAAAGGTTAGGGCTCTTTAACCTGGAAAAGAGACAGCTGAGGGGAGATATGATAGAAGTCTATAAATTAATGAACGGTGTGTAACGGGTAAACGTAGATCGATTGTTTACATTATAAGAATATAGAAAGAGTAGGGGACATGCAATGAAGCTACAGGGTAAACTATTTAAGACTAAGAAAAGAAAATATTTTTTTCACTCAACGTGTAATCAAACTCTGGAATTTGTTACCGGAGGATGTAGTAAAGTCTGTTAGTGTAACTGGGTTTAAAAATGTTTTGGACAAGTTCCTGGAGGAAAGGTCCATAAACCATTATTAAGAAGGGACCCAGGATATCAATGCTTGACCCAGTACAAACATTGCGGAACCTGTGTCTTTTGGGGAAACTGCTAGGTACGTATGACCTAGATTGGCCACTGTTGGAAACAGGATACTGGGCTTGATGGACCTTGGTCTGACCCAGTATGGCATATCTTATGTTCTTATGTGTTTCAGCTGGGGGCCTTCTTCAGGGGTATAAGACCTCTAAAAAATAAATAATGACAAGCAAATAAAACCATAAATACAGTCTATACATGTAATAAATAAATGATAAATAATTTAAAACATAAAACAAACCATGTGAAAATATAAAAAAAACAACCAATTAAGTGGTAAGATGATAGAGCCAAGATGAAACCAGAAAATCACACTTCATGTAGACACATATAAAGTATGCTGAACAGAATCATAAACCATCTCTTCGTACTCATAATGGAAAATATATATCTCTAAATAAAAACATCAAAGAGGGAGTTGTAAAGTGCACATGCAGAGGTGTATATATTACAAAATTCTATCTAGTATGCTGAGTGCCAATCCATAAAGACATAGGTATACGAGGGGGTACCCAAAAAAAACAGGAATTATTTTTTAAAAGCTATTTATTTCAAATTCTTTACAAAACAACCTTATCCCCTTCAAAATACTCTCCATTAGAACTGATACATTTGTCCCACCGGTGCTTCCACTGTTCGAAACATTTTTTGTAGTCATCTTTAGAAACGGCTGACAGCTCCTCCCTCTTTTTTTCTTGACTTCTTCAATGTTGTCAAATCGGTGTCCTTTCATGCCCCTTTTCATGCGTGGAAATAAGAAAAAGTCGCACGGAGCCAGGTCAGGCGAGTAAGGTGCGTGGGGCAGCGGAACCATGCCATTTTTAGCCCAAAACTGTCTAACAGAGATGGCTGTGTGTGCAGGTGCGTTGTCGTGGTGGAAGAACCAATCTCCTGTCTGCCACAAATCGGGTCTTTTTTGACGAACACTGTTGCACAATCTTCTTAAAACTTCCAAATAAAAGGTTTGATTGACGGTCTGACCTGGGGGAACAACCTCTGAATGAACTACCCCCTTGGCATCAAAAAAAGCAAATCAGCATTGTTTTGATGTTTGATTTGACTTGACGACATTTTTTGGACGGGGTGACAATGACGTCTTCCATTGGCTTGACTGTTGCTTTGTTTCTGGGTCGTAACCATAGCACCATGACTCATCACCTGTAATGACCTTTGACAGAAAATCTGGATCAGTACACGACATGTTTCAACTCGATGTTCCTTTTGATTGTCAGTCAGAACCCGAGGAACAAACTTGGCAGCAACCCTTTTCATTCCCAAATCTTCCGTTAAAATTCGCTGAACCGAGCTCCAAGATAACCCACTAATCTTTGACAGTTGATCAATTGTCTGTCGACGGTCTGTGAGCACAAGCTCTCTAATGTTTTCAATATTTTCGTCGATTCGGGCAGTTGATGGACGCCCAGAACGAGGTTTATCATCAATCGACATGTCGCCATTTTTAAACCGAGCAAACCACTGGTACACTTGACTTTTTCCCATAGCGTCATCTTGATAAGCTGTTTTCAACATTAAAACAGTTTCAGCAGCATTTTTACCGAGTAGAAAACAAAATTTCACAGCTGCACATTGTTCAGTTAAACTTGTCATCATAAAAAAAGAAACAAGAACAAAACAGCGCTAGCAAAAACAATCACTGCAGATGAACAGAACAAGCCAGGTCGACAACACAGGCGGCACTGAACTGACAATGAGTTGCACTATACATGCCTAGCGGCAGAAGTGCATACTACACAAGCTCCGCCCACGGCAATGTTATTCCTGTTTTTTTTTTGGGTACCCCCTCGTAAATCTCTATGTAAGAATACAATAGCTAAATGGCAAACAGCCAGACATGAAGTTTATATATGCAAGCGGACTAAAAAGGAAAGTTACTCACTAAAGGAGAATGTCTTAGAAAGGCAAATTGAGTAAAGTACATAAAGGTAAAATACATACTGACACCCCATTCTTTAAAATTAGAAATGTATAGTAATATCTAAGAAGCCATTCTGTGGACCCAAATCGGGAATAGAAGTCAATAGATAATAATGGAGAATTGTTTATTTAAGAGAAAGACCTATACTATTATAAGCAGTGTAAATAAATATGTTAAAAGTGTAAAAGAATCCCATAAAATTGAGCTCAATGGCAAACTAAAACATAACCTGGCGAAACCTTTCAAAACTGTGTAACATAATCCCGTGTGCCACAACGCACTGTGTACTCACAGATACATGATAACTCCAAAGTGAAAAGGCTAACCAAAGAATCTGACACCAATTTAAAATGAGGTTATTATGACATCATGATGTTACATTCAGATCATCATTGCAGGATATAGCTGTGCTGTTTGCGAAGTAGCTGTGCTGTTTGCGAAGTGGGACATCGTATGATTTAATGAAGGAATAATGACATTGTAATGGAACACTACTTAGACCTTCTGTATAAGATGTGATAGCATGCGGTAATAAATCCTGGTATATATGACTAACCAAAATTATGTGGGCTGTTCTACGCCATTCTCGATCTTGAAGAGAAACTGATGGGAGAGATGTAATGAGGGATGAGTCTAAAAACTGACAGTAAGGATGTAAATTACAGTTAATAAGGGGATTGCATTTATAGAGTGAATCTTAGATAAGAGAGCAAACCAAATCAAAACTGAGCAGTGTATATCAGAAGGGGACCGCAATAGAGATCTTGGACACGGAGGTTGAAGATCAAACAAAAAACAAATAAATCAAAACTGATATGATTTTAATACCAGCTGGCAAAGAATGGACTATGAATATAGTTATAAAACGTTGGTTCAAGGTAGGGGCTAGCTGAGACTATTGGCCTGATTCTGAGAGGCGACTTGTGGGACTGCACGTCCTGGCAGGATGTAAAGCCCCGCAAGCCATCCTGCTCATATTCCCCCTCTGACTTTCTCCACACGGCCAGAGCAGCAGTACGGGGAGAGCCAGTGGGGGACAGGAGGGGGCGGAGTGAGGACGGAGGGGGAGGCGAACCAAGGTGGCAGGACATATAGGGCTGATTCAGGTCACGACCCATGCGTCCTGCGGGGTCAGGGGGAACGTGCTGCTTATTCCAACTCAAAGCTTTGGGTCAAGTGGTGAGGAAACAGAGGGTCGGCGCCGTGGGAGTCAGGGAGGCCTGTGGGGAGGATGTCCCCTTGGGTCTGCAGGAGCATACTGGACCGTCTCAGGGCCAGATTATGTATGACACGGGAACATTTTGCTCCCACGTTACAGAATTGGGTCCTAACGGGCCTGTCCTGTTCTGAACCATCCGGACAGCCCGGACGTGCCCCTTTCTGAATCAGGCTCTATGTGTATCATAGGAATGTCATATATTGCCAATACCTAATGTATACATACGTAGATGGTAAATATGTATCGTAAAGCATAACAGCAGGATATAGGAGGGGACTGATAAAAACAATAAGTGAGGTACCCATGGGTATATTAAATAATCTTCCAAATCCAATTAATAAACCCACCCAAAAAATGATGGAGTGAACCAACCGTTCAGGTATAATGGAGTCTGACAATACATATAATATGTATGCTGTCCATATAAAAACTATAAAAACAGGTATTAAACTAAAGGGTATCATAAACAAAACAGTATATATTACATAAAAATAATAAGCGATAAAAACGTAAAAATAACATCATAAAAAGAGATACAAATGTGATGGTACAACACTATATAAAAACAATAATAAAGCCATTGAAAAGTGTCTTATAAAAGGACAAAATATGTTTTGCAGAATTGCAGTGGGACATGGGAGACATGCTGTTTCTTCATCATCTCTGAAAACAGCAAGGCTATATTTCAAAACATATGGATCTCCTTTGTGAAATAGCTGCATTTCTAGATTAATTTTAAGTGGTTTGGTTTAAATGGGTTGTTTTTTAAGACTATGAAAGAAAGATATTGATGCACCAGTAATTGTAGTTGTTTGTAGGACTGTGGTGTGCTGGTACAGGTGTTTAAATATTTTAAATAAACTGATAATTTAAAAAAATACAAATAGCAAGGCAAAGACTATATAGATGAAAGGCTTCAAAGCCCATTACTTGCCTGGGAGTGACTGATATGAGAGTGAGAAAGCGAGAGAACTGGATGAAGGCTGGCAGGGGTTGGTGGGAGGAAGGTATATGATAGACTTGGATGTAGGCTGGTTGGGGTGAGGGGAAAGAATGAGCGAGAGAGACTAGATGTCGGCTGGGGGGAGGTATTTGAGAGACTGGGTAAAGGCTGGGAAAGGGGGTATGACAAACTTGGGGGATACCAGATCATGGTGATATGTGAAGCAAAGAGGCAATCGCTTCTTTACTTCACCCATCAAGTGAGTACTGTTGCATAGCTGAGAGCATGCTTTGGGAAGGGAGATTGCTGGCTTCTTCCAGGGATATGCAGAGCACCTTAAGAGACTGATCTATTAAACTTTATTTTGCCTATAGATACAGAATAGGAAAAGAAGCTTTGTAAATCAGTTTCTAAAAGAGCTGCTATAAATTAATGAATGGAGTAGAACGGTTCAATGTAGATAGGTCGTTTACTCCATTAAAAAGTAGAAAGACTTGGGGAATCGCAATGAAGCTACAATGTAACCCATTTAAGAGTAATAAGAGAAAATATTTTTTCACTCAACGCATAATCAAACTCTAGAATTCATTACTGGAGGATGCAGTAAAAGCTGTTAGTGTAGCTGGGTTTAAAGCTGGAAGAAAGGTCCATAAACCATTATTAAAGAGGATCCAGGAATTCCACTGCTTACCCCGGGACTAGCATTGTGGAACCTATGTACCTTTTTGGGAACCTGCCAGGAACTTGTGACCTGGATTGGCCACTGTTGGAAACAGGATACTCGGCTTGATGGACCTTGGTCTGACCCAGTATGGCATTTCTTATGTTCTTATATTCTTATGATCTTAGAGGGGATTCCCTCCCCCTGTTCTGTGCCCCCTCCTACTCGAAACTGGGGATAATGTTGAGAGGTATGGGGAGGGAGGAGATGTGAGAGAGATTCAGACGGGGCCTACATTTTTGCGCTGGCTCCTAGATTTAATGGAAAATTTTTGAGGCTTACTCTAATTTGCTTCATGACCTCCCTACCATCCCCTCAGAGTCCCTGCATCTTATCCCATGACTTCAGGGTTTAAGTGTGGAAGGGGCAATTCTTGGTTGACCCATTCTGATGGTGCTGTAATTTAAAAGGGCAGAAGCTGACCTGAGCCTGGTGCCATTTTGGAGTACAACTGTATTCCAAAGTGGCATGAGCTTCCTATTAGCCATTGCCATTATTAAATATAGTATTGGTGGGTAGGAACAGCTTGGGATTACTCTTGCCATAATTGGTACCATAGCTATGAGTAAGATATGAGTGAAGGATTCTGGGAGAATGAGGCTTGGGAGGGGAGCTCTCTGGTGCCAGGTTTAATCAGCAGGGGTAATGGAGTGGGGCTGGTGCTTGAAAACCTAATAAAGGATTCTATTTTTTCTTTCAGTTTTTTTGAAATGAAAAATGAAATAAAAGCACAATCCTTGTTTATGAGAAACATACTGGGTCATTTTAAAAGACATTATCGGCCCGATATTCAACTAGGAATGTTATGTGCCCCTACGGCACATAGCTCTGCCCGCTCACCCTTAACCCTGGATATTCAATGCTGTGGTGATGGCATTGAACATCCGGTTTTGGCACCCAGAGAAAACCAACACAGAGCCTAACTGGGTAGCAGTGATATTGCACTGCTACCCGGTTAGCATCCATGGCTAAAACTAGGTGAGCCAATAGCTTGCCTAGTTTTAGCCATAGATCGCTAACCTGGTAGCAGTGCAGTATCGCTGCTACCTGGTTAGTGGTAGTCTCCGCCTCTGCTCAACCCGGAATGCCCCCAACACACCCCATTGCTAACCGGATAGCACTGGGGTGTAGGATACTTAGACAGGGATATTCAATGGCACTAACCATGTAGGTGCCATTGAACATCCTTATTTAAGGCATTTGCATGGTTTACTGGGCTGTAAACTGTGTAAATGCCTTTCAAATATTGGGCCCTATGTTTATTGGCAGCTGGTAATTTATTTTAAATAGGCATTTCTATTCCACCTATCCTATGAAGTTCAAGGTGGATTCCAACAGATGTAATTACCTCCGTACAATTAATATTATTTCATAATCATTAAAAATGAATTTAAATATAAAAATAATATTCTCCAGGACCAAGCAGGAAGTGAATCCTCAAATATGGGTGAAGTCGGCGCTGACGGAGCCCCTGTGCGGAGCATTTCCCCAGCTTTCAAAGAAAGCCTTTGGGAATGCAGCGTGCCTGCGCGGTCCCCTTCCGCCCAAGGGTGCCATCTTGCTCAGTCTTTTTTTTCCCGCAGAGCCCAACGGACGTGAGTTCGTGTCACCCGGGAAAAGTAGATTTTTTTTTCTGCAATTTTCGCTTTGTCTTATCCGGTTCGACGCCGGTTCCCGTTCCCGCCTGGGCTCGGTACACCAGTATCGAGTCCGGAGTTTTGATTTTCGGTTTTTGTCCTTCATGACTGGAATTCACGTTCTTTTTGTGTTTTCACTGGCAGCCCGGTCTTTTGACCTTGCAGGGGCCCTTTTTCCCCTGATGGCTGCCAGCGGGTTCAAAAAGTGTGATTGGTGCAAGAAACTTATGTCTCTCACCGACACACATGACTGCTGCCTCCATTGCCTCCGGCCCGACCATGACCCGCTGGCCTGTGGCCCATGCGGCAAAATGTCATCAAAGGCGCTTCAGAGCCGTCAGCATCAACGTGAGCGAATTTTCTCTGACTCCGTGTCCGACCGGGCCCGGACTTCGTCAGAGGCCTCGACATCTTGGGAGTCTGACCCTGAGTGCCGTCGGGGTTCCTCTGAGAGGGAGTCTCCCACTCGGGAGCACAGAAAGAAGAAGAAGCTTGCGAGGGCGGCGTTGGTGGAGGCTCCTGGTTCCTCAAGGGCCAGGTCGCATAGCCCTGACCGCTGCACCGGGCTCTCGGAGTCGGAGAGGCCGTCCAAGTTACCTCGTGTGGAGCCGGAGTCCCCCAGTCATGTAAGTGCAGTTGTCCTCGTGGACTCTCCTCCGGGGGAGCCAACGTCGGGGCCCAAGTCGGGAGCTGCTGAGTCTCCTGAGCTTGGACTCAGGTTGACGGCCTTGGAGAGCAGCTTGCCTGCCTTCATGGAACAGCAGCGGGTGCTGATCGCCGGTCTGACCGGTGCATCTGCCCTGACCACCGGGACCTCAATGTCTAAGTCGACCCCGGAGACCGAGCCGATCCTCGAGTCAATGAGTCTCGAGTCGATCCTCAGTCAAGGTCTCCCTTGACCTCCCGTGCGTGGCTGAGGTCGTCAATGCCAACACTCTTGGCATCAGGGCGGATGTCACCAAGGCCCACACGGCCGGAGCCGCTCAATTCCTCCTCGGAGGAGTTGGCGTGGGAGACGGAGGACGAGGACTCACCGGAGTCTGAGCCTTGCAGACGGTCCCCCCCCCCCCCGGAGGATACTCGGTTCTCGGACTTTGTGAGGGACATGGCCAAAGCCTTGGCCTTCCCTGCGGATGCCGAAGAGGAGCCTCGAGCCAAGGAGCTCGATGCCCTGCAGTATGGCTTTCCGCCGAAGGAATCCTTTACTGTACCAGTTCCTCCGATGCTGGAACGGCTGCTCTGTGGGAGGCACCGGCCTCGATGCTGGTTTATAGAAAATGGGTCGATTCCATTTATCGAGTCCGTAAGAGCTCTGGGTTCCAAAAGGCGCAGCTACCGCACAACTCCATGGTTGTGGAATTGGCCATGCACCATCTGAAGAGTCAGAAGATGCACTCCTTGGTGCCCCCAGCCGGAAGGCCCGGAACCTGGATGCCCTCAGTAGAAAGTGCTTCCAGGGCTCTATGCTATCTTGCTGTGTCCAGACTTACCAGCTGTACATGGGCATGTACCTACGAGACCTGGCAAAGGAGATTGCCGGGTTCTCAGCTGGCATCTCCGAGGAACCTTTGCAGAGGTTCAAGGTTTTGTCAACAGGGATTCGAGCGTGCTCGAAGTTTATCTCTCAATCAGCCTATGATGGCTTCGAGGCTTCGGCCCGGGTAGCCGCGGCTGGCATCAGTGCACGCCGTCAGGCCTAGCTACAGTCATCAGACCTGGAGTCATGGGTGCAGGACAAGTTGGTCAATGTCCCTTGCCGAGGTGAATACCTTTTCGGTAAGCCCATGACTGAAAAGGCTGCGGAAATCGAGACTGAGACTCTCACCAGGACAAGGCTGCCCAGGAACACTTCTGCCCCTTCTCAGAAAAAGAAGGGCTCAGGAAAGAACCCCTTTTTCCCGAGGAAGGGTGCTGCCTACAAATCCTACCCTCAATATCAGGCCTCTCCGGCTCCCCCACAGGGCCAGCAGGCCAAGGGGCAGGGGCACGGGCCCCGTAGGCAGAAGACTCCCAAGCCGCCAGCTCCGGCACCGGCACAACAGGGAGCGGGGTTTTGACTCTTACAGCATAGCCTCTTCTCCACAGCTGACTCCACTCAGCACAGGAGGTCGGCTGACCCTGTATGCCTACAGGTGGCCAGCCATCACAGGGAATACCTGAGTACTGAGCATAGTCCAGAAGGGCTACATGCTCCACTTCCACAAGCTACCCCCCTCCTACTTTCCAGGGGAGCCTCCAAGACTCCCTCTGCACAGAAACTTCCTCCTTCAGGAGTTGCCAAGTCTTCTAAAGGAACAGGCGGTGGAATCAGTGCCTCACCACCTGAAAGGGCAAGGCTTCTACTCCAGGTACTTTCTGGCACCAAAAAGGACAGGAGGCCTCCGGTCTATCCTAGACTTGCGAAATTTAAACAAGTTTCTGGAGAGGGAAAAGTTCAAGATGCTTACCCTTGGGATGCTGCTGCCCTACCTCCAGCAGGGAGATTGGCTATGCTCCTTAGACCTAAAGGATGCTTATACTCACATCCTCATCCATCCAGACCACAGACAATATTTCAGATTTGTGGTGGGAGGAAACCATTTTCAGTACAGAGTACTTCCCTTTGGCCTAACCTCCGCCCCCAGGGTCTTCACCAAATGCCTGGCAGTGGTGGCGGCCTATCTCAGGAATCAGGGAATTTTTGTCTTCCCATACCTGGATGACTGGCTCATCAGGGGCCAGTCTCTCCAGGAGGCCAGACAAGCCACTCTTTGCACTGTCTCTCTTCTTCAGCATCTGGGCTTTGCCATAAACTATGCAAAGTCCACTTTGCTCCCCTCACAGAACCTAGAGTTTATAGGGGCAAGATTAGACACCCTGCAGGCAAGAGCTTACTTGCCCAAGGACAGGGCCTACAGACTGATGGACTTGGCTAACCAATTCCAAAGTAATTCTCAGGTCTCCGCCAGGCACTTCCTGTGGCTCCTGGTCCATATGGCATCCACGGTACATGTGACTCCAAATGCCTGTCTGCACATGCGGGCTGTTCAGTGGTGCCTCAGAGCTCAGTGGGTGCAGGCCACAGGCGACCTCCGAGACAGAGTAAAGGTGTCCAAACCACTTTTGGACTTCTTGCAGTGGTGGCTACATCTCCCAAACCTCATGGGGGTACCTTTTCAGGCCCCAGCACACACAAGGGTGCTGACGACCGATGCTTCCTTAAAGGGCTGGGGTGCACATTGCCAGGGCATGTGCACTCAAGGCCTCTGGTCTCCTCGGGAGGCCACACAGCAGATCAATCTTTTGGAGCTGCGAGCAATCCGCTTGGCTCTACAGACTTTTTCTCATGCCCTCTCTTACCAGTCTGTCTTAGTTCAGACAGACAATCAGGTAGCAATGTTCTATGTGAACAAGCAAGGGGGCACAGGATCCAGACTCCTATCTCAGGAGGGGCAGGCCATTTGCTCCTTTGCAGTCAAACAAGGCATGTTTCTCAAAGCAGTTTATCTACCTGGTCAGGAGAACTTCTTGGCAGACAAACTAAGCAGGATTCTCCAGCCTCACGAATGGCAGTTGAATCCATTGCCCCCTTCCCTTTACCATGTGGGGTTCCCCAGGGTTCTGTTCTAGCTCCCCTTCTCTTTAATCTTTTCCTGGTACCCCTCACACTTATCATTCAACAATTTGGGATCTCTGCTTTTTACTACGCCGACGACATCCTTCTTCTTCATCACACCTCCCCACTTTCTCCTGATCTGACTCCCCTTAACAACTGCCTCACTGCTGTCACCTACTGGTTAACCCAAAACTGCCTTCACCTGAATCTGGCCAAAACCACTGCTATTCGGTTCCCTCATAGTCACCCCTCCCCCTCGTTAGCTCCTTCCTTGTCTAACACTCCCATATCCTTAGTCACTACCTTCCGCTATCTTGGTGTTCTCTTTGATTCAGATCTTTCCTTTCACGCCCATATCTCACATATTACTAAACCTTCCTTCTATTTCCTGCGTCAAATCCGTGCTGTCCGTCCTTTTCTTTCTCCTTCTGCCCTATCTACCCTCCTTCTCTCTCTTGTCATGTCCAGGGTTGATTTCACTAACTCTATCCTTATTGGCCTGCCTTCTTCTCATTTACACCGCCTTCAAAGAATCCAGCATACCGCAGCCCGCCTTCTTTCACACTCTTCTCATTCACACCATATAACTCCTCTTCTTATCCATCTACACTGGTTGCCTCTTCCCTTCCGCTCTCAATACAAACTACTTACTTTGGTTCACAAGGCCCTCCACACCAATTCCCCACAATACCTAGCCGATTTAATTCACTTCCACACTCCCAGATATACCCCCCGTTCATTTCACTTAAACTGGCTTACCCTTCCCCCCCCCCCCTCTGCCGCCCACTTGCAATCCACCCGCTCTTCAGCTTTTTTCTTTATAGGCCCCGCACTATGGAACTCCCTTCCCTCCTCTATCCGTTTAGAACCCTCCCACTCAGCATTTAAACAGCAGCTAAAAACCGACCTCTTTTCCCTAGCCTTTAACCTCCCTAATTCTCCCCCCTCTCTATAATCTCACTCCTCCCCTCCCACTTTCTCCTGCCCTTTCTGTTCTTCCTCTTTCTTTTTATGAAATGTAACTTCTTTTCCTTTTACCGGCCTTGCGCCCTATTTTAAAGGTTTTTATATGTTGTAAACCGCTCTGATTTTATTGTGAAGGGCGGTCTATCAAGTTTTATTAAACATAAACATAAACATTGGTGGTCCAGCAGATCTTTCTACAATGGGACTTTCATCCATCGATCTCTTTTCAAGTCCACTGAATCCTGAGCTGCCCAGGTTTTGCTCCAGACAGCCGCTTGACTTCACCTGTCAGACCTAGGCCTTAAGTCCAACTCTGTTCGGGTCCACCTCAGTGCTCTATCAGCACACCACTCACCGGTGGAGGGACAGTCTCTGTCGGTTCACCCCTTGGTGTCCCGTTTCCTCAGAGGTCTGCTTCTGCTCAAGCCTCCGGTTCATCCACCGGCCACTGAGTGTGATTTGAACGTGGTCTTGCAGCAACTTACTCACCCACCGTTTGAGCCAATGGCTACTTGCCATTTACGGTTCCTTTCTTGGAAGGCACTCTTCCTGGTAGCTCTTACCTCGGCCAGACGTGTGAGTGAACTACAAGCTCTGGTTTCTGATAGACCGTACACACGATTCTATAGGAACAGGGTGGTCCTAAGGACCATCCGAAGTTCCTTCCAAAAGTTCTCTCCTCTTTCCACCTCAACCAGGAGGTGGTTCGTCCGACATTCTTTCCCAGGCCGCATACCAGCCGGGCTGAAACAGTCTTACATACCCTGGATTGTAAGAGGGCGTTGTCCTTTTACATAGAATGTATGCGGGGGCATCGAAAGGCCACTCAGCTCTTCGTCTCCTTTGACCCTAATAAGCTGGGGTTACCTGTCTCCCAGCGTACATTGTCCACTTGGGTAGCAGATTTTATCGCCTTGGCGTATAAGGCAGCTGACCTCCCCTTGCAGGGTCGAGTCACGGCCCACCGTGTCAGGGAGAAAGCCGTATCAGTAGCTCATCTCTGCTCTGTTCCATTGGCAGACATCTGCTGTGCCGCTACTTGGTCTTCAAGCCAGACTTTTGCAGTCCACTACTGCCTCAAGAGAGAGTCCCAAAGGGACAGTGCTTTCGGACAGGCGGTACTCCATAATCTCTTTGATGTATAGGCAGCTCCTACCCTCCGGCCCTTGTGTTGGGCTACCGTACGGGGGCATTCTCAGAGGATATTCTTATCACGGATGCTGAGGCTATTCAGAGGGATCCATTTTTTTCAGCTTTGGGTTCCCGGTAGCCTAGAGCTGGGGAGTCCCATATGTGAGGACTGACTTCCTGCTTGGTCCTGGAGAAAGTGTAGTTACTCACCTGTAATAGGTGTTCTCCAGGAGCAGCAGGAATCAGTCCTCACGACCCTCCCTCCTCCCCTGGAGTTGCAGTCATATACTTTATTTTGATTTTTTGCTGTCTTTTAGCCCATGTCATCAAACTGAGCAAGATGGCATCCTTGGGCAGGAAGGGGACCGTGCAGGCGCGCTGCATTCCCAAAGGCTTTCTTTGAAAGCTGGGGAAATGCTCCGCATGGGGGCTCCGTCGGCGCCGACGTCACCCATATGTGAGGACTGATTCCTGCTGCTCCTGGAGAACACCTGTTACAGGTGAGTAACTACTCTATACCTAATCAGCCCATGAAATACAATTGCCTCATTAAACTCTTTCTAATATATAACTTGTCAGGATAGATAATCAAATGTGAAGCCCCCAAGCCCATTTTAACTATTTTATCAAATTTTCCTTAAATGTAGTTTAGATTTCTTTTTTCTAAAAAAAAACCTCATATAATAAACCTCCTTCCTCAGTAATACAGGCATTTTGTTCCAAAAGAAAAGTGGCTTTCTCTTCGCACCCCCCCCTCCCGAGTTCTTTTCCACATTGCAGTCAGCCTATAACTTTGCATTGTAGGGCGTTTCAATAAATATCCTCTTTCTGTTATTAAAGTTTGATTGGGGGAAGAGATCTTAACCAAATGTTGCAAGTAGAGCTGTAAGTATATCTTCCCTATCTGTAGATATTCAGAAGTTATACTATAAAGGCACATTTTAGAAACCACATGTTGGGGGGAAATCACATGACCATGTCAGGACATGAAGAATTATGACAGTATTTTACAAGAGGTTCTGCCAAATGTAGAGCCCCTTGTAAAACAGAGGTAGGTATAAATGTTAGTGCATAAAGTACATGTATATACTTGTGTTTTACAAAATAAGTATGTAAATTATGACTTTGCCCATGCTGCTCCTAAACATTGCTCCAGAATATGCCTACATTTGGGTCACTTAAGAGTGCATGCATTTCTATCACTTTGGGGTATGAGGAGAGGCTAAAAAAGTTAGGGCTCTTCAACCTGGAAAAGAGGCGGCTGAGAGGAGATATGATAGAGGTCTATAAATTAATGAATGGAGTGGAACGGGTAAACGAAGATCGATTGTTTATACCAACAAAATGTAGAAAGACTAGGGGACATGCAATGAAGCTACAGTGTAACCCATATAAGACTAATAAGAGAAAATATTTTTTCACTCAACGCGTAATCAAACTCTGGAATTCGTTACTGGAGGATATAGTAAAAGCTGTTAGTTTAGCTGGGTTTAAAAAAGGTTTGGACAAGTTCCTGGAGGAAAGGTCCATAGGGGACCGGGAAATCCACTGCTTGTCCCAATTTAAGCATTGTGGAACCTGTGTCTTCTGGGAAAACTGCTAGGTTCTTGTGACCTAGATTAGCCACTGTTGGAAACAGGATACTGGACTTGATGGACCATGGTCTGACTCAGTATGACATATCTAATGTATGGCATATCTTATGATCTTATGTCTACTAAGCTGGGCTAATAGTTAACCCAGGCTATCTGTTCCTAGGTCCCATTGAATAACATGGGACCTTGGTGCAGACAGCCCGGGTTAACTGTTAGCGCAGCTTGTAGACACACCCCTTTGTATACTTTTATGCACATAATCCCTGGGTTAATTTTATAAAAGCCGTTGTACACAAGAAAAATCCTTTATAAAATTACCTATTATCATCTGCACTGCCAAGAAAACCCAGAAGCTGCTGGTCGCCAGGTATCAGCATTGACTCGAAAGCATTCATTGCATTTGCATTTATATATTCAGCATCGCTGACTATGAAGGTTATTTTAGAAACCTTATTCGCGTTTTAGACGTGGATGTGGCAACAGAACAATGTGCAAGCCAAATCCACATATAAAAAGTAATTTTAGAAAAGCTGTGATTTGCATATGTGTGCCCCAGCCATGTTTAAATTACACACAGGAGAGGTCTGGGAGTAATAAAAAGCTACACATGTATTCTCCATTTCATATAGGGGATGCATGGGAAGATGGAAATTGCCCATATCTGGATTTATACCTGCTCCTTGGAATGAATAAGTTTTTGAAAAGTGTTTGTTTGGACCAGCCTTTTACAGAAAGGATTAAGGGGAAAACCCTCAAATGTTTAATAGTGACTGTGTGTCTAGGTTTGCAAAATTAATAGGACACATGTTTACGTGTTGAAAATTACACATACCTGTTCTGAAATACCAGCACTCAAATATCTAAGTTGCTGCAGTTACCATGCATGTTTTTTTTCCACATGAATGTGAAATAGCATTTCCAGCTACAAATGGATGTCTATCGCCCCGCATTCCTGCACTTTTTTCTTTGATTTAAAACACATGTCCATTATTCCCTCCCGAGATGTGGTCTATACTTATTGGAATTATGAGGATGTATTAATGGTATTTCCTTTGTTATTTTAATGATTTTCCTGATTTATTTCATTTATAATAAGTAAATCCTTGTCCTGTCTATTGATGGCGTTCCTTTCTGACTTTATTTTCAGTAGCCTCTATCCATTTTGTATTGTACACCGCCCTGACGCCTCGGCATGGGCGGTTTATCAAACTCTACTAATAAAGATAAAGAATAAAGATAATAAAAAAAATGAGGGCCTGATATTCAAAGGACATTTGCACCATTTACATGATTAATAGTTAACTGTGTAAATGCCTGCTAACCAGATATTCAACTGCACATACATGGGTAGTGCCATTGAATATTCCTAAGTCCACTATGTTCCCCAATGCTAACCTGCTACAATCGGGGCGTTCCAGGGCAGAGCAAAGGCGGGGACCGGCACTAACAAGTTGCATGGTTGGCGTTCGGCGCCTATAAGATAGGCGAGGAAAACCCTCGCTTATCTTATAGCTGCCGAGGCTAACCATGCAGCATCCAATATCGATGCTGCATGGTTAACTCAGCGGCTTCCGGGCAGCGTGGCCAGACCCAGATATTCACTTCTGTTGCCACAGAAGTGAATATCTGGGGTTAGGGAGTCGGTGGGCAGGGCTAAGTGGTTACGGCACTTAGTGCTGCCCAGTTGAATAACGGGCCCTATATGTCCATGGAGAGAGGTGGAGATATGCCGATTGTACATTGGACTTGCACATGCCCACCCTCTCTTCTAAGATTAATATAGATTTGCAGATGTATTCATTTAGATGTCCCTATAACCACATAAATGTACTTTCTAATATGTAGCTTCACATGTATAGCAGCACTGCATATATGTAAAAATGTAAATGTCATAGCTGCTGTTTGAATTATTACAGTTGTTGCCATTCTTGAGAATCCAGCCACTTTGTTCAGCAAAAGTCCTTTCCTTTAACTTTGATTATAATGGTGATGATTGTTGTAATCCCAGATAGTAGTGCTTCATACCTGAGAGACTATCCTGCATTCCACAATTCTTTTTTTTTGTATGTTGACATTAGGTTTGGATTTGGAATCCAGTACCATATATAGTCCTGTGCGAGCAGTGCAGCCACACAGGATGCAAAAGGATTAGGGGCACATGTCGGACTGACAGGCCCCCCCCCCTCCCCACACCCATTGCCCTCCACCACCGCCACTTTTTCTTTTCTCAGAGGCGGCAGCAACAGTGAGGCAGACCTGCATTTGTAGGCAGGTCAGGTCCCTCCTTCCCTTCTCTGATGTGGGTCGCGTTAGAGGAGAGAGGGACCAGGCCAGCCATTCAAACGCAGATCTTTGCAACTCAGCATTTGAATTGCTGGACTGGTCCCTCCCTTCTTTGACACGACCTATAATACATCAGAGAAGGGAATTAAATTTAGTGGGGCCGCAGCTCCGATACCACACAGTAGCCACTACCGCAGCTTAGTAAATATACCCCTTACTGTGTGGTAACTGCAGAGCCCATGCTGGCATTGTTTTTGCACTTATCACATATTACCTTTTGCTGTTAACTTATGGTTAGTGCAAAAATTTACCACACTTTTGTAAACAGGCCACTTATTGATTAAATCTAATTGCACTATAAGCAGCACACAATTATTGCATTTGGGCAATGAATTTTTTTAAACTTACTATTATTGAAATTTCAAATATTATAATAAGCAATTACCTTTGTTATGGAAATATAGCAAACTTACAATGAACAAAAATTTATGAAAGTCCCATACAGAGGAAAATCATGATGTAATTAAACTAAGTTAGTCCAAAATGTAGAATAAGGTCTAAATGAGAAATACAATTCAAGGAAACTAATGAGGCATTTGCATCAGAAACCATCACCCTTTAGAGTCATGCCTGGGTTAGTACAGTAGTTTGTGGAGAGGTAGCAGAAGTGCAGACTTAGCCGAAATAAATGCAGATAACTGAGAAGGCCAACTTGATGTACAGAGAGATGTGCTGTCTGCCAGGTGCCAAAATCCGAGATGTTACAGAGAGTTTGCCAAGACTCATCAAGCCTACTGATTATTATCCAGTGTTGCTCATCCATGTCGGCACGAATGATACTGCAAGGTATCCCTCCAAGCATATCAAGTGTGACTTCATGGCTCTGGGACAGAGGGTGAAGCAGATAAGTATGCAGGTGGTGTTCTCTTCAATCCTCCCTGTTGAGGATAAAGGCCGAGGCAGAGAAGCTCAAATTCTGGAGATGAATGTATGGCTGTGTGGATGGTGTCATCAAGAGCGTTTTGGTTTCCTGGACCATGGGATGATTTTCCAAGGGCTGCAGAGCAGAAATGGTGTTCATCTATCCAAGAAGGGTCTAAATGTTTTCTGCAGCAGCCTGGCTAACCTATTGAAGAGGGCTTTAAACTAGATTCACTGGGGATGGATGAAGAAAGCTCCCAAGTAAGTGAAAGCCCTCCGGTAAATAAAAGATTAAATACCTAAATGAGTAAAAGGGGCAACATCTGGAATGCGGTGTGCATAAATGCCTGTAGTTTGGGAAATACGATCCCAGATGTTGAGGCTTTGATAGAAGAGGCTGACTTGGATTTAGTGGCGGTTACCAAGACATGGTTTATGGACAACCATGACTGGGATGTAATTATACTGGGATATCCTTTATTCAGTAAGGACAGGGTAGAAAGAAGGGGAGGAAGAATGGCACTGTATGTAAAAAATAATATCTTATAGCTTGTTTTATTGTTATATTCCTATGTTACATACTCTGTTTCATGTAAAGCCCTGTTGAGCTATGTTCTTCTTCTTGTAAACTGATTTGACTTGTAGAAACAAAGGTATGGAAAAATAGCCAAATAAATGAATAATATTAAAGCTATAGAATTACAAGGCTTAAAAGAGAGTGAGGAAGCACAGGAAAGAGGGAATGGGAAATACTTGCATTGGTGTGATATACAGATCTCCTTCACAAGCAGAAGAAATGGACAAAGATTTAATACAAGACATAACACAGTATTGCCATGAATGTAGAAATGCTACTGATAGGTGATTTCAATATGTCAGATGTTGATTGGCACCTCCCTGCTGCGGTGTCATCTAGAAGTAAAGAGATCCTGGATTCTCTACAAGAAGAACTATTCCAGTAACTGGTAACAGAACCCACATGTGAAGGGGCCATTTTGGACCTGGTGCTTACCAATGGGGGAAGTGTTTATAATGTTATAGGGGGAGATCATCTGGCATCCAGTGATCACCAGATGCTGTGGTTCAGTATTAGGACTAGGACTGAAAGTCCATTCCAACAATGAAGGTCTTAGACTTTAGCAAAACTAACTTTGCCAAGATGGGACAATACCTCAGGGAGTCGTTAGTGGGATGGGAACAGCTGGGGGATGTAGAAAAACAAATGGCAAAACTGAAAGATGATATTTTAAAGGCAGTCCCGCAAAGGAACATAGAATAATCACACCCACACCAGTAGTATTTTTGCAAAAAAACTTTAATAAAAGGACCTAACTTGGCTAAGTTTCAGCATCAAAGCCTTTGTCAGGGATCTAAAGCACAAAAACATATAAATACATCAAAACACAATAAAAATAGAATATTATTTATTCACATTCTCTTATATACTGTGCTATTCTGCATCAGTGCAGTTTACATTGAACAGGGCATTATAACTTGGAGATAACTATTTTACAGGGAACATGGGCTATGAGGGTTAAGTGGCTTGCCAAGACCACAAGGAGCACCTGTGGGACTAGAAACCCCAGTCCTTCCGGCCCAAGGTTGCTGTCTTCTAGTGGGATTTGAACCCATGACCTTCCAGCCTGAAGTACCTTGCCCCAACCACTAGGCCACTCCTCCACTCCCAAACAAAAAACATATTATCGCAAACATATTATCGCAAACAAAAAAATAATATCAAAAAGCAATACTTGTTAGAATAAAATATTATAAAACAAAGGATATAAAAACAACAAAAAATGATGAAAAATTACAGATGCATGAAAACAAAATAGAAGAGACATCACAAAGAACAGTAATATACAAGGAGATATAACATGTATATAAGAATATTTATTTATTTATTTATTTAGTATACATTTGTATACCGCTACTTCCAGCGATCAGTAGCGGTTTGATTACAGAGTGTAGTTTGTCAAATCAAGACAGCAATTTTGGGGTATAAACACATTGATTTGAAGGGAAAAACACAACACACAGGAAAGAGGTCTTAAGGGAGGGATTCAGCATTTACATTGTAGGGAAATCTGACTTAAATCTGCCTTGGGTCTGCTTATATATGTATATATTGGCTTTATATGACTGAACTCTTGCCTGGTGAAACTACACAGGAGGATGGGTGGCACAGAAGACAAGAAGACAGACATGAAGACAATAGCTGTATGAGAGTATATGCTTGCCATAAGAAAATGGATGCGGCCTGTTATGGAGGATTCTGGGAAACCATATTCTGGATAGATGTATGCAGAATAATGGGCTTAACATGAAATTACAGGTCAAGCAAAGAATTCAAACAAATGAGCACAAAATACTCTCTGCCTGGTTTCAATTAGTGCCAAGAAGAAGGAAAAATACAGGAAGGGTCAAAGGTCACAGACCATGCATAGATAAATAGACCTAAAAGCATAGCGGTCATAGGCCATGTATAGATAAGCAAGTCTAAGTGCAGGTCCAGATGTACAAATGTAAGGAGATTCTCCCCTGGGAAAAGTGTTGCAGGGCCCTGTTGACACTTAAGAAATGTATGATTAATTTGAAGCAGACATTTGATACAGGGAGAAATGTATATAAGGCAGTTATTTTTCATGTAAAGGCGGGCAGTATTTTCTTCCCCTTCACAGAGAAAGAAAGTACTGTCTGCCATTTCTATAGACAGACCTTGCTGTTCTGCATGATGCTGGAAATAAAAGTCTTTGTAGATAAAGCAACTGCTGTCTAAGTAATTCTTTGATTGGTGATATTTGGGCAACCATCGTGGGAACCAGAAGCCACAACATATATACATTTTTACATAACAGTGTCCATGGAAAAAAATATAAGAACATATAAAAAAACGAAGGCTACCAATCAAACCAATGATCAGTTCCAATTTGATGACTATACAAGCTATGTAGTAGAACAAACACTGACCTAAAAGTCAACAAAATACTCTGGGGTATGTTTACTAAGCAGCGGTAGCGGCTTCCTTGTGATATCAGGCGCCAATATCGCACGGAGGCCGCTACCGCTGCTTAGTAAACATATCCTTAAGCCTAATGTAGAGTGAATAAGGCAGTACTAAAAACATGTGACCCATAATAAAGCACATGTATTAAAAAAGCAAATTAAATAATATAAAGAATTCAATAAGGAAACAGATAATGTCACCAGAAATATCCAACGAAAACCTAAAACAAACAACAAACTGAAGATATTGGCAAGCATGGATCATCTACATTACAATCATGAACCCAAAATACTGGCCACAAGTTATTACTCTTAAACAATGACTTTGACTTCTTCCCTTCTCAGCTCCCCCCCATTCCTCCGAGACTATGACTGCTATTTTGACAGCATCTTTAGTCCAGCAGACAGCCCAACATGGGCATTGAATTGAGGACCTTGCACATTGTAGTGCACAGCACTTAACAGCTGAGATATCAGGCTTCATTTTTCATTCAGTGTTTCAACATACAGAATTATACAGTAATAAATGATATAATAGCAAGTTAATGTGTGGAATGGATTTGCACGTGAATTTCAGTAGGTGGGGAGGGGAGTGGATTTTCAGCAGTGGCAGCCAGCACAGTTAAAGTAGCTGACCGTCGCTGCTTTAACTTTGCCCCAGATATTCAATGCCAGGGCCATATCCACTGACCGGATTGCAAAACCAGCTAATGTTAGGACACCCATTTAGCTGATTAGGGAAACTGGACAGCGGCTGAAGATCGCTGCGGCTTGGTTAGCCCATGGTGCCACCCCCGCTCCACTCTCAGAATGCGCTGATGCTAGCCGCTGAATATCCCAGTAACTGCGTTAATTGTGCTGAATATCCCCCCTTGAATTTCAGTAGTGTCCACCTGTTTTTTGACAATTTGTGATTTCCTTTGCATGTGCTCCATTTTTTTGCTGTTGATTTCAAGCTGAACGTCAGGTTTTTGCTCTACCAGTGATCTCCATAGACTGGGTCATTAGCCTTACAAATTAATTTTGTTCCCTGCTAACACATGGACAAGAAGAAATGTACTTTGCATGTAAATTTCAATAATGAGCTGGTATTTCAGCTAGCAGTATCACCTGGCAAGCATTGTTTTTGTTGGAGATAATTTTTCATTCCTTCCTTTCAGCCTGCACACTGTGTCCATCATAGTAATACTGATGTCCACAGTGATATGTGATGTCTATGCTCTGTATAGTTTTTTTCCCATACAGTTTTCTGATTGGCTTATAATCATTCTCATTCCATGAAGCTAAATGTAGACATGCAAATTATGATCTTGTTTTTCATCATTTTCTGCTGTTCTCGTACCCTGAATTCTAATAATGAGCAGTTGCAGATTAATTATACAGTTTAAGAAGGGTACTGACAATTTTCTATTAACAGATGGAATTACAGGATATCAGTGCTGAGTTAATGATGGACCCGATGGATCTATAAGCCTCTTTCCATAAAAATTGTCTATTATCTTTAGTGTATGCTAATACATTCTATATAGGTCCATATCATGGGGGAGGGGTAACAACTGCACCTGTTTGAATCACAGTTCATTGGACATTAAATGGATTCAAGAAAAGCTATGTTGCATCTGTCTAATTTTTGACTAACTTTAGAAGCATGCATTTTTGCCTAATATGTTTAATTTTTACCTTACTTTTAAGGCTGCCTGCTCACTGTACACATTTTTGAGTTCAAAAATAGTATACTTCAACTGTAGGGGAGTATGAACTTGGTCAAAAGAGGTTCAGCAAACCTAAAAAATTTTTGATGATTCCTTGAATTGTTTCTATAAACCTTTTTTAAAAAAAATCTAGAGCAGTTTATTAATATTTGCTTAGGATTTTCAGAAATGTGGATTCCGATTTTGTTGCATTGGATGTTTTGCTTCAAAGTTGTTTGAAATTAATTTTATACTGTTCAAGAGGACTAACACAACATCCATAGTTCTTTGCTGAAGATTCATGTCTTTTGAAATTTCTTACAATTTTCAAGTAAATATCAGATGGATTTCACCAGAAATGTATAAAATTACATACACATAAAGAAGGTAATTTTACAATGTCATTCCCACATGTATAATATGTGGGAATAGGTGCATAAATGGCCCCTTATAAAATACCGACTGGTGTAAATGTACATGCTTTGGCATGAAGCTGTGTAGTTTGCTGGTAGGGGTAGCCCGAGGTGCAGTCTGGGTAGAGCACAGGTGGCATTTTTAATGTATGCATGTTGATTATAAAATACCTTTATCTATATGTGTATGTGTGTAAAATATGTGCATTCTTTGTCACATAGATCTACATACAGTGGAAGCAATGCATGCAGATCTATCTCGTGCATATTCATTGTGGATACCCTGAAAACCTGACTGACCTGGTGGTACCCAAGGACTAAGTTGGGAACCACTGCTCTATAGGCACCTACCCGTGGTGCCTTGATATAAAATGACCCTCATAGGCTTGTTTGTAGCACTTCATTTTGTCATAAATATTTCAAACCAGCACTCAGTGGCTCAAAGTGTCACACTTAGTGGTCAACAAAAGTGATGCCAGTGATTTGGAGATTCTCAGAGCCATTTGCCTTATACATGATTTGCCCAGCCAAAAGTCAGTTTGTTTGGGAATGAGCTGTTTCTCCAAAATGGGTGAGAGATGATTTGGGATGAGGTGCTCCTAAAGTCTGTAGAGATGTTGATGCAAGGTAGTTGGCCAACAGCTGTTTGGATCCAAAGTTTCAAAATCACAAGAGTGCATATTTATCTTTTCTTGCATAGGAATAGAATAGTTTCAGGTCAAAAATGTTTTTTTAGTTTTTTGTTTTAGTGCACTAAGTCAATGCTGATGACCCAGCTGCCTCTGGGTTTTCTTGGCAACGAATCACCAGAATTAGATTGCCAGGCTTTTTCTTCAAAGGCAATGGAGGGTAAAGTGACTTGCCTAAGATCTCAAGGAGTACCAGTAGGAATTGAACCCTTGGGTACTAGGTAGTTGCACTAACCACTAGGCTATTCCTAATAGCATAGGAATGGACTAGTTTCAGGTTACAAGTCAATTGTTTTTAAAATCTAGCCAGTGTGGAATTTGTCAAGGCCTGCAGTCTTGCCAGTCAATGCAAAATGCAATGTGTGCCTTCGGGTCAGTCCTGACTCCTGGCGACCCAGAAGCTCCTGGGTTTTCTTGACAGTGTCACCGGAAGTAGATTGCCAGGCCTTTCTTCCAAGGCAATGGAGGGTTAAGTGACTTGCCCAAGGCCACAAGGAGTGCTAGTGGGAATCGAACCCTGGTTGCTTGGTTACCAAGCCAGTGCTCTAACCACTGAGCTACTCCTCCACTCTGCCAGTTAATGGGGCTTGTTTATTAAAGTGCAGTAAATGTTTGCACTTACTGTGCATTAGGTACAAAAATTAACATCCAGTAAGTGCCTGTGCAGTAACTATTGGAGGTATGCCCAGCATCTGCCCTGCAGTTACCTCCCAGGGCAGATACTTAGCACATGATTATTGCATTGGTAGATAGCGCAATTAGAGACATGTTTATTAAAATATGCTAATGGTTAGCATTGTGTTTACTGTGCACCAAGCCCACAGCGGTAACTGTTACCATGCGCTAAAAATGCAATCGGGATAAAGATTCTGCACTAACCGCATAGCACAGGTTCAGGCAGAGACTGGGCAGTTCAGGGGCACATTGCAGTTAGTGCGGGCATCTTTGATGCATACTAACCAGCAAAGTTGCAGTTAACATTTGTGTTCTTACTGCTAAGGCTGTTAATGTAGCTGGGTTTAAAAAAGGTTTGGACAAGTTCCTGGAAGAAAGGTCCATAAACCATTATTAAGAAGGGACCCAGGATATCAATGCTTGACCCAGTACAAGCATTGTGGAACCTGTGTCTCTTGGGGAAACTGCTAGGTACGTATGACCTAGATTGGCCACTGTTGGAAACAGGATACTGGGCTTGATGGACCTTGGTCTGACCCAGTATGGCATATCTTATGTTCTTATGTTCATCTCAGCGGGTTGTGGTAAGTGCACCCACATTAATTGCAGCAGTGACTTTGTGCAGGGCAGAGATGAACCCATGCTAACTGCATGGGGACATGCCGGGCATGCACAGATCTGGCCCTGCTGCTTTAAAAAAAAAACAACTCTCTCCATGATTTGCATCCCATCCCCCTCTATGAGGCTCCAGCTCTCCATCCCACCCCACCCCACCATCCCCTTTTCATTTACTGGAGGTGTCCCTGGTGGGTTAATAAGGGGAGTAGCAGTGATCCCCAGATGCTCCTTCTCCATCAGCAGCCTGGGTGCAAAATGATGGCTCTGATGCCTATTGGTACTCTCACAGTATTATCACTAGGGATTAAGCTGTCAAATAAGGAGCTTGATCCCTAGTGGTGGTATCATGAAACTACCACCAGGGGTCAGAGCTTCCATTTGTACCTGCACTAGTAATGGGGTAGGAGCATCTGGAGATCACTTCTGCCCCCCCCCCCCACTAACCCATCAGGAGGGGGGGAGATCAGGGAAAGGAGGAGGATCTGGAGCCTCATCAGGGGTTGAGAGAGGTCGAGATATAGATCAGAAGGGGTCTAAAGCTTTATCAGGGGAGGGGAGGAGGGTTGGAATGAAGTTCAGGAGGGACTGGGGCTTTCTTATGCAGTGGACCACGGTAACTGCCTGCCAGTAGCACAGGTGCACTTAGTGCTTCCATAAAAGTTAGTGCACAATCCTTTACCAGGCATTAACTCATTGTGAAGTCCACATCCATTCTCTGCCCATAACCTGCCCAGTTCCCACTCTGTAACACGACATACAGTTAGCATGTGAATTAGTGTGCACTATCTTGTCTGCATGGTTAAGTTACCATACTTGGGCACTAACAGCACACACTAATTGCTAACTGCTTAGCGCACTTCAGTAAAAAGGTTCTTATCTGTTTCTTGATAACTTTTGAAAAATAACTACAATTCAATCACCACTCACCCAATCCTGACAAAATTGTCTTAAAGTTACACTTATTGATTTACATAGATGTTTCAGATTTCCACAACAAACAATATGTATATTCATTAATTTATCAGTATTAATATTCAAATATCAGGCTACGGTATAATGGACAATCGTTGATACAGGAAAAATTTCTAATCATAGGCCTCCATAAACAATATTACGACATCTCCATGCACTCGAAATCTTCAGAGCTGTTTTACAACATCCATCCACGGGAGCCCCCGATGTTGACCTTCCACTCCTTCAAAGCTCTCGTGTCACCTTGCACAATACAAAAATGCACTCATTAAATACATTTCCTCTCAGAAAGCTTTTCACCATGAAGCTTTCCACTTCCAACGGGGGGCGGGGGGGGGGGGGGGGGTGGAATCTGCACCTCTTGTTGCACATTGGAAATTAAAGAAACATTCTTTGGAGGATTTTCGATGTTTTGCATTAGAGCAAGTAAGGGGTGGTGAGGGTGGTGACTATCATCAGCTATTGTGCCACAAGGAACAGCAGTTCATTTTTCGTTGGAGGAGTGTGGAACCTTATGGGTTAAACTCACAGACTGATTGGCATTGGTTTTACTGATTACTGGCTACGAGTCCTTTATTTAGGAGAGCGCATGCATCAGCGTCTTTGCAAGGTTTTTCCTTTCAGAAATGTTTGGATATTGTACCTCTGTTAAGTGGAATGAAATTTCAGGTCAGTGAGGTTAATTTCACAATGTTTATGTATTTTGTGCTACTTTTGAGTATTTATAGGGTATAGTATTGATATTATAATTGTTTGTTTTGTCTTTAGATAGTGATTGTGAAGTACGGTGAGTTTCCTTGAGGAAGCCGATGTTCGGCGAAACTGTGGCTTACGGCTTGATGTAATGTGAGTTCGTGGGAAGATAAATACTCCATGGTCCATCACGTTGTGTTGATCTCTGAGAAGTATTAAATCTTATGGTGGAGGTTTTTCAGCATGATTTCTCCATGTGTGTCCAGTGGAGGAGGTTTGTGGACTAAAGGGTGTGGTTTGCAGGTTTGAATGCTTTTTGAGGAAACGAGTGGTTGCAAAGTGGAAAGCTTCATGGTGAAAAGCTTTCTGAGAGGAAATGTATTTAATGAGTGCATTTTTGTATTGTGCAAGATGACACGAGAGCTTTGAAGGAGTGGAAGGTCAGCATTGGGGGTTCCCGTGGATGGACGTTGTAAAACAGCTCTGAAGATTTCAAGGGCATGGAGATGTCATAATATTGTGTATGGAGGCCCATGATTAGAAATTTTTCCTGTAGCAACAATTGTCCATTATACCATACCCTGATATTTGAATATTAATATTGATAAATTAATTAATAATAAATAATAAATAATACTATATATTATATACATATTGTTTGTTATGGAAATTTGAACCATCTATGTAAATCAAAGAGTGTGACTTTAAGACAATTTTGTCAGGATTGGATGAGTGGCTGATTGCATTGTAGTTATTTTTCATATATTGTGGATTTTCAGTCTTTGGTGATTTGTTTTAAGTGTCTTGATAACTTTTTCCATTTTTCCTGCTGCACTGACGTTCTTACTGTTGCAATTTTCTTTTGTGGTTTTTGATGATTTGCCATTTTCAAGCATTTGATGAGTATTCTGCCTTCCGTGGATCGTTGCTCATTTTCTTGTTTTTGGTTTTTACTATAGTGAGTCACATCTGGCTTGTGTTGATGGTCTAGAGGATTGATTCAGATGTAGCCTTCAGGTCAGGCAAGGTTCCCAGTATTTGTTCTGCAGCTTTATGAGATGTATTTTTCGGTAGTGTGTTATACCACTTTGACAAGTTGCAAAACGTTTTCTGGGTTAGGTTTTATATTTCCCAGTGCGTCATCCAAGTATGTTGTAAAAATTCTGCCAGTTCTACTTATGTTGAAATTATGGCAGAATGATACTGTCTTTGGTATTACAACTAAATGCATTTAGATGGTAATGGGGTAGGGTTGGGAATGTGGGATTAGTTTCATGTCCAATTTGCTGCTTTGTGCTGCAGTTCAGTTGCTGACAAAGATGTGGTGAAGATATAGCCTCTACTATTGAAGGAACTTTCGGTTAAGAATTGGGCTCAACTAATTTGCTTCCATCCAGGTCTCTACCTTTTCCCCAAATGTACTGCTAAGGTGTAACATTCACTTAGTTTATTACTACTATGATACTACTTGAAGCAATTTACAAACAACAACAAAAGAGCAGTTTCATAAATGGGGTAATTTGGAGCACTGCTTCCATTTATTTATTTATTTTATTTTACAATTCTTCTATACCGCACTATTCGGCATCAGCGCGTTTTACATGTTAGTGATTGCCCTGATGTTTGGTGGTAAGGCGTTCCAGATTCTAGGGGCACAAAGTCTGAAGGCCCTATTTGCTGTTGTCGAGGTGCAACTTGTTAATTCCCTCGGCATTTTTAGCATATTTATTGCTGTAGATCTTGATCTAATAGGGGCTATGGTTTGGATGAGGTTGGTTAGCAAGGAGGAGGAGAGACTATTGACCGCTTTGAAAGTCAGCAGCACTGTCTTGAAGATGATCCTGGCTTGTATAGGAAGCCAATGTAACTGTTTCAGAATGGGCGTCATATGGTCTCTCCTAGATGCACCGTGGAGAACCCTCGCTGCACTATTCATAGCAAGCTGTAGGGGGTTCAGGGTGGATTGAGGGAGCCCTTGCAATATGGCATTGGCGTAATCAAAATGCGATTTTATCAGGGCCTGGTAAATTGTCCTGAAATCCTCTGGTTCAAGCAATGGGCGTAGATGTCTGAGTGAACAGATCTTGTAATAGATTGCTCTTACAGTGTTAGCTATGTGTGCTTTCATGTCAAGGTTTTGATCCAATGTAACACCCAGGTACCGTATTGTGGGTTTTGCAAGTAGATCAGCTTCTTTCACCTTCAAATATTGGGGTGGGATGAAATTTGGGTTCCTCATGAGGAAGAGCACCTCCATCTTCTTATGTTGAATTCAAAGGTTTTGTGACAGGAGCCATTCCGATATGGCATTGAAGCAATTGGTCAAAGGGGAGAGATCCAATTTATCTATGGCGAATGGTATATAGAGCAGGACATCATCAGCATATATCATGCAACTGACATTGAAAGACCGGATGATTTTACAGATGGGTTGCATGTATATGTTGAACATCAAGGCGGATAGGGAGGATCCCTGAGGGACTCCTTGACCTTGATGAAATGGTTCTGATGTTGCTCCACCAGATCGTACGTGCTGCCATCTTCCAGACAAGTATGATCTGCACCATTCAAGTGCTGTTCCGCGGATGCCTTTCTCTTTTAGACGACCTAGGAGAAGCTCATGGCTTACCGAGTCGAAGGCTGCGGCAGTGTCTAAGAAAATGAGTGCACACCCCTGACGGATGTTGTCAACGCAAGTAATTATATTATTGAAGAGGGTGGTAAGGAGTGTTTCCACTCCGTGTGCCTCCCTGAATCCATGTTGGCATGGGTCCAGAGGAGCAGCAGAGTCAATGTGTTCTTGTAATTGTCTTTGCACCTCTTTTTCGATTATCTTTGCGAGTAAGGGTATACTTGAAATGGGTCTGTAAGAGTCAACCTTTTGGGGGTCTAGCTTGCTATTTTTTAGCAGCGGTCTGATAGACATGTGCTTGAGGGCAGGAGGGAAGGCACCAGCTGTGAATGATAGGTTCATTATCCTGGTTATTATCGGACTGAAGTCACTGCGCAGTTCCTTTATCCAGAACGCTGGACAAGGATCTGTTTGCGCAGTAGTGGTGTTGAGGGACATGATAGTGTCTTCAATGCACCTCTTCGAAGGGGTAGAGAAAGACGTTAGAGATGTTGGACACACTTGAACTGTGGATGCAACCACTATTGAAGATTTATCTGTCTGACATAACTTGGATTGCAGATAAGTAGCGAAATCCTGTGGATGGATTTCACATTGTATGCAGATCTATCTCATGCATATTCATTGTGGATATCCTAAAAGCCTGACTGACCTGAGGGTCCCAGAGGACTGGGTTGAGAATCACTGCTATATTTAGATGACAGCAAAGCATGTGAATGTTAGTATTTTAGTCATTTACATAAGTGGCCACTTATGAGTGTTTTATGATCTCTTATAAAATACAGAATAGCATAAAAGTATGCATGTATGTATCAAGCATATTTTCACTGTGGTCATGCACAGAGGCAGAGTTAGGGCAAAGCATGCCAAGTGTGTGCGTTGATTACAGAATACTATACTTTACACACGTACTTGCCTTAAGTAAGCAAGTGTATTTCTAGCAGTTCTAGGTGACTTCATAAAATAAGCATGTAATATGCATGTGAAAAGGTGCATTAACTAGGCGCGACATAATGAAATTATCTTCGATATGTTAATATCCTAAATAAATAAATAAATAATAAAATGCATAAGACAAATCATCATAAAATAAATAACAAACAAGTTGCACTACTCATCATCCAAAGCCTCTATCATCCTTATATCATTCCCTTTATTTATTATATACCACCTTTCATGATATCAAGGTGGTTTACATTGAACAAACTGAAATTACACCGAACAGGGCATTATAACTTGGAGATGACTATTTTACAGGGAATATGAGCAATGGAGGGTTAAGTGGCTTGCCCAAGACCACAAGGAGCACCTGTGGGACTAGAAACCCCAGTCCTTCCAGCCCAAGGTTGCTGTCCTCTAGAGGGATTTGAACCCCTTCTGGTCTGAGGTAACTTGCCCCAACCACTAGGCCACTCCTCCCTTTCCCAAGTGCTTTATGAAGCAGTACTTTAATTCTGAAAATTCAAATGTCAGGGTGGTTTGTAGTCTGAGATGATTGAGATTTCTCCAACATTTACATTTAGAATATCTGTGCCATTGTTAAGAATCAGTTGCCAGGAATATACTGGGAATTTGCAGTGATTTGCTGGTTGGCCTTGTGGGAATCTTATAGATGCAACATCTGACTCCAGTTCTTGGTGTACATTTTGCAAGTAGGTGGTGTTTGATGGAAGCTCCCCCCTAGCAGGGCCATACCAAAGACTGTGTGAGCGGTGCAGCAGCACAAGGTGCAAATATGGAGGGGCCCAAAAATTAAGTTACAGAAGCCCAATAAGAGCAACAGTATTTACTGTGTGGGGCCAGGGCACCATTATAGTTTGGTATACGGTGCTACCCCCCAGTATTGACAGTAAGAGTAGTCATTCCTACATAGCACAAATGTTGCTCATCGATATGTATTTTTACATTTATCAGATTATTTGTGCAAAACAAACTGTGACCCCCCTCAAAATTCCACAGATGTTTATTTTAAATGATATTATATAATTTGTATAAGTTTGTTTATTTATTCACTATTTCTGTTAGTGATTTGTACCATAGAAAATATTTCTGTCATCCTTTTATTTATTTATTTACATTCTCTTATATACTGTGCTATTCTGCATCAGTGTGGTTTACATTGAACAAACTGAAATTACATTGAACAGGGCATTATAACTTGGAGATAACTATATTACAGGGAACATGGGCTATGGAGGGTTAAGTGGCTTGCTCAAGACCACAAGGAGCACCTGTGGGACTAGAAACCCCAGTCCTTCCAGCCCAAGGTTGCTGTCCTCTAGTGGGATTTGAACCCCTGAGCTTCTGGCCTGAAGTACCTTGCCCCAACCACTAGGCCACTCCTCCACTCCTTTATTTATTGTTTATTAGTGTACCATCCTGGTTGCACCTTTTAATGCCTTTTCAAGCTGAGTAATTGCCTCTTGCTCCTTCTTGCTTCCATCTCAATCGGATTAGCTTCTAGTGGGGCTACTTTCCCATGAATTTTCATTTACAGCTTTGTTTAGTCCTTTCCCATTCCCCCTTTTTTAACCCAGCAGTGATTCCTGAAAGTGAATTTTCATGCACCTCAAATCTTCCCCAATAACTGTCATCATTTTGTAATGGCTGGGCTTCTCACCCTTGGAGAGCCGTTTATATTCAGGCACATTTTACAAAGTACATACATCTGCAATCTGGGAGGTCCAAGCCAGAATGTCTGAAAAAAAAAGCAGGCATGTCCAAGTTCAGACAAGATTTCACAAAGGTGAACATGCCCAATATGGGCACTTGGATGTCCCCACAATAGTATTTCAGAACAGGGATGTCTAATAGCCTAATGGTAAGAGTAGTAGGTTAGGGCCAGGGTGGCCAAGGATCAAATTCCTGTGCTGCTCCTTGTGATCTTAGGATAGTCACTGTCCATCTTCTCTACAGCCTCTGGATGTTTTATGGCCAAAACAAGCACTTTTCTGATGTCTATTCATGCCTGGAGCTGGTCTAAACATGGACAGAGTCACAGATGACTGACATTTCTGCAATTGAGTGGAGACGTCTAAATCCATTGGACCTCCCCAGTCATGCCTCCACTATACCCCCCCCCCCCCCGTGTACTTGGATGTCCCTGCACCGCAGACACCTTTAAAAGACATTTGTAAAATGGTTTCGGGAGTGTCTCTGTGATTTGGACATCCATGTGCACGTCTACAGACGTCCAAATCACAACTAACACTTTTAAAATGACCTCCATTCTCTCCAGGTTTGTACAGTCTGAGGAGCTGAAGCCAAGTTCAGGAATCAAACCCAAGATCGCCTCTATGGTAACTCACAACACTGCCACTGCACCAGCATGCTAGCCTAGCACTTTTTTTTCTTTAAATTTTGACTTTCTTGCTTGAGTGATGTGTTCCCTTGTTGGAGAGTCATCTCATGGCAGGGCTGACCCAGCCATTAGGCAAACTAGGCAGCCGAGTAGGGTGAAAGCTTCTAGGGGGTGGCAAAGAGCAAGGCATTCAAAGCTAAACAATAAATTCTGGCAACAATAGGGGCATAAGGCTTAAGGTTTGCTTAGAGTTCCAATACTTTGAACTAGCACTGAAGCCGGCCCTGTCTCACTGATCTCAACCACAGATCTTTCCGTAGGTTTTGTTTTTTTCAAACCTGGATTATAAGATGATAAAAAAAATGGGTATTTCTTCTTTCTCCAGGAGCAAGCAGGAAGTTAGTCCTCACTTATATGTGACGTCGGCACTGACTGAGCCCGTGGTGAGCAATTCCCCAGCTTTCAAAGAAAACCTTTGGGATTGCTGCCATGCATGCGTGGTCCTCTTCCCACCCAAAGATGCCATCTTGCTCATTCTCCCTTTTTCTACGGAGCTTTTCGGACACACTTCCTCGTCCCTCGGAAAAAGTGGGGGGTTTTTGGCCTCTGGCCCTCTTTCTTCCAGTAGTACTGGTCCTCTCCCATCCTCCCCTTCGCTCTTGTTCCTATGGGCGAAGGGATGTTTTTTATTTCCAGACCTTTGGCAATTTTTTCTCTTCAGGCTCTTTTGCATCCTTTCCAACCGCTGGCCTTAAGGGTCTTCGACCTAGCAGGGGCCCTTTTTGCCCCAATGGCCACCAGCTTTAAAAAATGTGATAGATGCTCCAAGAATATGTCGCTTACAGACACCCATGACTGCTGTCTCCGGTGTCTGGGGGCCAACCATAACCTGGAGCTCTGCTCTCTCTGTAAAAAAATGTCTGCCAAGGCCCTGCTGTCATAAGCAGAAGTCAGACGACATTTTCCGTAAAGCAGCTACGGAAACCCCGGTGGCATCCTCGGCCGTCCCTCCGCTTACAGGGTTCCCCGCAGTAGTCCTGTGTTCAAGGCGGCACTCCGATCCGGGGTCTCCTGAGGTACAGAGGTGTAAGAAGAAGAAGAAGACCTCGAAGTTGCTGTCGAGGGACCCGGACAGGTGTGAACGATCTCGTGCTCGGTCGCTCCGCCTTCCCCGGCGTACCCAAGAGTTGGATAAGGAGTGGCCTCAAAAAGGTACCTCGTACAGATACAGAGGCCTCCAGGGATGGCGCCCGGTCTCCTAAGGGTCGTCATGGTGAGGACCCGCCCTCTCCTCCTCCACACCAGATCCGGTAACCCTGGCGTCAGTGCCGCAGGGACCCACGCCCACGTGGGAGTCCCAGATGCTGGCACTAGAGCGCAGCATTTCTGCCTTCTTAGCTGCCCAGCAGGTAATTCTGCCCAGCACGGCTGGCCCGTGCCTTATGACCGAGGTCCCCCCTGAGGGGGGTACCTAAACCTGTCCTGGAAACCCCTGAGAGCAGCGGGTCTCGTGAGAGTCCTCGGCACCGGTCTTGCTCCTTGTCTCGTTTCTCGGGGGCGAGGTCCTCCAAGGCCAGTGCCTCCAGCTCCAAGCGGGCCTCGGCCTTTGGTCAGGGCAACCAGCCTGACTGACTCCTTCTCAGACCTCTCAGGCTAGGAGTCGGACGGGGATACCTCCCCGGAGACCCACACCCACAGGGACCGGACTTTGGATCCATCGCCACCCACCCCCCAGAGGCGTTTGCCTCCCGAGGACACTTCCTTTCTGGTGTTCGTGTGGGACATGGCGCAGGCCCTCAATCTGGCCACGCAAACTAAGGAAGAACTGAGGGCGGAGGAACTCGACATCTTACAGTATGAGTCCCCACCTCGGGAGTCTTGTACGGTCCCAGTACTTCCCATTCTGTCCCAGCTGCTCCTCCGCATGTGAACAAACGGCTCAATGCCATGTATAGGGTCCAGCGCAGCCCGGGGTTCCGGAAGACCCAGCTTCTGCACACCTCCATGGTAGTGGAAATCAGCGCTGTGGAAGCAAAAGAGCCCGAAGTCACATTCTTCAGTCCTGCCTGGCAGGGAGTCCAGCATCCTCAACGCCCTTGGGTGCAAGGTCTATCAGGGATCCATGCTGATGTGCCGCATTCAGGCTTACCAACTGTACATGGGCATGTTCCTGCGCAACCTCGTCAAAGAGCTCGGCGATTTTTCCATAGGTCTCGAGGGTGAACACCTTCTCAGGTTCCAGACCCTCCTGAGGTCGGTCGTGGACTGCTTGAAGTACCTCTCCCACGCTGCGTATGACGAGTTTGAGTCCTCTGCCTGAGTGATGGTGGCCAGCATCGGGGCCCGGTGCCAGGCATAGCTCCAGTCTTCGGACCTGGAGCAATGGGTCCAGGAAAAGCTCTTGGATGCCCCCTGCCTCAGTGAATAATTGTTCAGCAAGCCCATGGAGGATAAGGCAGCCGAGATTGAAATGGAGTTTGTAACTTGAACCTGCCTCTCGCATAAGACCCCTTCTCTCCCACAGAAGAAGCAGCACACAAAGAAGCCATTCTTCCAGAGAAAGGGACTCCCCTGCCGGGGATACCCGCCTACCCCAACACCAACCACTGGCACACAGGGCAAAGGGGGAGCATATGGCCATCGCAAACCTAAAGGGCACAAGGCCCAACCACCGGCGCCACCCCAACCTGCTCAGGGGTTTTGATGCTGAAGGCATAGCCTCCCGCCCCCTCGGCGGCACTTCTGCCTGTGGGGGGGGATGCCTGTCCCTTTTCGCCCTCCAAAGGGCATCGATCATGTCAGACACCTGGGTCCTCTGGGTGGTCCGGGATGGTTACCGTCTTCATCTGGACAGGCCCCCCCTCCTTTCTCCCCAGCAGAGCCTTCTCGGCTTCCCTCGCACCAGGCTTGCTTGCAATAAGAGCTGACCAACCTCCTCAGCTAGCGGGCAGTCGAAAAGGTACCGCCACACCTCCGAGGTTGAGGGTTCTACTCCTGATACTTCCTCTTTCCGAAGAAGATGGGGGGTCTACGCCCCATCCTCAATTTCAGGAACCTAAACAAGTTTCTGTTGCGGGAGAAGTTCAAAATGCTATTGCTTGGTGTCCTGTTGCCCTTCCTCCAGTGGGGCAATTGGCTATGCTCCTTGGATATCAGGGATGCTTACGCCCACATTATGGTCCACCCCCAGCACAGGCAGTACCTGCGCTTCAGAGTACAGGGGGAGCACTACCAGTAGAGGGTGCTCCCTTTTGGGCTCGCATCTGCCCCGCGGGTCTTCACCAAGTGCCTTTCCGCAGTCGCCGCCTACCTCTGGCAGCAGGGCATACCTGTTTTTCCTTACCTAGACAACTGGCTCATCATGGGGGCATCAGCCGAGGAAGCCCGCCTTGCGGCATCGCGCATGATCCTCCTCCTCGAATGCCTCAGCTTCCTGGTCAATTACTCCAAGTCCCACTTCGACCCGGTGCAGACCCTGGATTTCATCGGCGCACTCCTCGACACAGAGCGGGCGACTGCCTTCCTACCCCGGGACCATGCGGATCATCTCCGCATCCTGGCAGCCAAGGTCCAATGTAGGGCTCGGATTCCGGCGCAAGCCATGTTGCACCTCCTGGGGCACATGGCCTCCACCATCCACATTGTTCCCCACACCCGCATGCACATTCGGACAGCTCAGTGGTGCCTCAAAGCACAATGGAGCCAGGCCTCCAGCCATGTCCGGGTCTCCCGCGGCCTTAACAGTTCCCTGGATTGGTAGCAGGATCCCTGAAGCCTCCTTCGGAGCATGCCCTTCCAGGCCCTGCAGCACTAGCTTGTCCTGATGACCGATGCCTCCCTACTGGGTTGGGGAACCCACTGTGGCGACCTACATACCAGGGGACAGTGGTCGCCCAAGGAATTACAGCAGAAGATCAATCTGCTCGAGCTTTGGGCGGTCCTGTGGGCCCTGAGGGCCTTCGAGTACCATTTGAGGGGAAAGTCAGTGCTTGTGCAGACCAACAACAGGGTAGCAATGTTCTACATAAACAAGGAGGGGGAAACAGGTTCCTGCCCTCTCTGCTAGGAGGCGTTCCTCCTTTGTTCCTTTGCCATTCACCGGGGAATGACTCTCAGAGCAGTCTATATCCTGGGCCAGAAGAATGTCCTTGCAGACAAACTCAGCAGAATCCTCCGCCCACACGAGTGGTGCCTGGATCCGGAGGTGGCCAGCCTCTTGTTCCATCGGTGGGGGGACTCCGTCCATGGACCTGTTTGCCAGCCCGGTGAACGCGCAGCTTCCCCGCTTCTGCGGACCGGTTCCACACCTGAGCAGGGTGGCTCCGGATGCGTTCCTCTTGAACTGGACCTCCGGGCTTCTTTACGCCTCCCCCCCCCCACTCCTCTCATTGTGAGGACCCTCCACAAGGTCAAGTGAGAGCGAGCTTCAATGATTCTTGTGGCTCCTTTGTGGCCTCGACAGTCTTGGTTCCCGCTTCTGCTTCGGTTCTCATCCAAGCCTCCAGTCCCTCTAGGATGCGCCCCGAGCCTGCTAATGCAGGAGGAGGGATGGGTGCTTCACCCGAACCTGGCGTCATTGTGCCTTACAGCCAGGTGGCTGAACGGGTCTCTCTAGCCACACTGCACCTCCCGGGGGAGGTTGAGAAGGTCCTCCTCGGATTGAGGAAGGACTCGATGAGATGAGCCTATGCTTTTAAGTGGCGGCGTTTCTTGATATAGTGCTTTGCACTCAAGATTGACCCGTTCTCCTGCTCTCTCCGGTGTGTTCTCCAGTACCTCCTCCACCTCTTGAAAGAGGAGCTGAAGTCCAATTTGGTCAGGGTACACCCGAGTGCCACCTCGGCTAACCACTTCCCCATCGAGGGTAAAGCCCTCTCGGGGCAGCCCCTGGTCTCCCATGGAGTGGGACATGAACATCATGCTCATACAGCTTACACGATCACCCTTCAAACTGATGGTGACATGCTCACTTCGGCACCTCTCCTGGAAGGTGGCCTTCCTGGTAGCTCTGACCTCGGCTCGGCGAATCAGCGAACTCCAAGCCCTCATGGCTGAGGCTTCCTACACCAGGTTCTATGGGAACAGGATGGTTCTCCGTACCGACCCTAAGTTCTTACTGAAGGTTGTCTCGGATTTCCATCTCAATCAGGAGATAGTCTTACCGACCTTCTTCTCAAGACCTCATGCTGACCGGGCATCGGCAGTCTTACATACACTCAACTGCAAAAGGGCTCTCGCCTTCTACTTGTAGCGCACCCAGGTTCATCGCAAGTCTGATCGGCTCTTTGTTGCCTACGATCCCAACCGCCTAGGACAGGCAGTCACCAAGCACACCTTCTCCATCTGGGTGGCAGACTGCATCACCCTCACCCAGGCAAAGGCGGGCACCCTGCTGGATTGGTGAGTCACCACACACAGCGTCTGGGCCAAGGAGGCTTTTGTGGCTTCGCTGCGCTCAGTGCCTCAGATGGACATCTGCTGGGCTGAGACCTGGTCTTCAGAGAATACTTTCGCTTCTCACTACTGCCTGGAGAGGCTAGGCTGTACTCCGTAATCTGTTCGGGGTATAAGCAACTGCTGCCCTCTGACCCTTCTTCTGTGGCTACCGAGAGCTCACCCCCGAGGACTCGGGCTCTTTCGGGTATCAGCATCTGCTCGCAGCCTTGCGGAGGCATTTTTGAACTATGGGTTCTGTAGCCTGTAAATGGGGAATCCCATGTGAGGACTGACTTCCTGCTTGTTCCTGGAGAAAGCATAGTTACTCGCCTGTAATAGGTATTCTCCAGGGATAGCAGGAATCAGTCCTCACTACCCTCCCACCTCCTTTTTAAGAGTTGTAGTTTTTTTAATCCTTCCCTTGCCATCTGCTTAGTAGGGCTCCAGCTATGGGACCTGACTGAGCAAGATGGCACCTTTGGGCGGGAAGAGGACCACGGATGCGTGGCAGCAATCCCAAAGGCTTTGTTTGAAAGCTGGGGAATTGCTCCACGTGGGCTCCATCGGTGCTGACATCACCCATTTAGTGAGGACTGATTCCTGCTGTCCGTTGAGACACCTGTTACAGGTGAGTAACTATGCTTTTTCTATAATCAGCTATAGTAAATTTAATGTAAATTATGAGAAAGATGCATGCTACTTTTCTGCAAGGGCAAGACTTCTGTATTTTGAATGTAGGTACTGAAGTCACAATCTACAGTAATATTGCTTTATATTTGTTGTTGATTATTCCATTGTCATTAAGTATTCTTAGACAATATGCATTGTTTCCTTGTTTTTGTTTTCGAAGGTTTGAAGCAGAACTTTTTTGTGACCTACTTTAACAGCTTTCTTATTCTAAACTAATCTTTGTCCTCACTAGAGCTGTATGTTCTTCTCTACTTATTCAGTCTAGCCTGCTTTAAAATTTTTATATATGTACTTTTAAAAAATTGATTAGTTGGATGACTGCCTGTTTCTCTGAGCTATAGTTTAAGGATTTGAAAATTAAACTACTCATTGAATTCTGTGTAGTGTAATTAAAACTGACCCAGATTCTGGACGTGAAATACTAGGATATAGCCAACTTCACTACTGATGGCAGATGGGAACTAATGAGGACACTGTATACTCCAGAATTTCTTAAGAGTGCTGGCCTGGCCCTTTTTTTTAAACCCACAAACAATATTACCTGAATAGCATGCAAAGTCAATACGGTCTGTCATTTTTAAATAATAAATATAGTTAGGCTGTTTCATAGGATTTTTTTTTAAATGTCTGACCTCACAGGGATGATCCCCAAAATTCTGAGTCCCGGAGAACTACTAAAAAGCCCTCAGTTTTCTTCAACTGTGTTTCACCCTTGAGTTAGAAACAATCATGCCTTCAATTCAGGCTCCGTTCAAGATTCTTTTGGGAAAATTAACAGGTTTTCATATGGCAGAAAACCAGGGAATGCAGCGAGTTTCACTGGAATCTGTAGGTATTTCTTGAAGTGGTTTTAATGTTCTGGGACTATTCTGCCAGGTGTAATTGAATCAGCTTGAAGCAGCTGTAGTTGGCATGTGGTCTCTCTGATTGCCAGCACCTGCTTGTTTTGTTTTGTTTTTTTCTAACTTATTGGGATAAAAGTAGTGCCAAAACTAGCACTGAACTCTGGAAAAAAAGAACTCTACATTGAAGCCCATTCCTTGCTTCCTAACTACTTTCATGAGCTCTATTACTTAAATGAACATCAAAAACAGCAGCAGGAAACAGACCCATTTCTTTCCTTGTTTTCACCTTTACAGCAGATCTTTACCAATACTTGCCATTGTTTCAATGAAGGATGAAATGATTTTATTATGATCAGATGGTTTCAGCCGCCTTGTGAAACCGAACAGACTTTCTCTTGATGAATTGGATTAAAAACACTTAGCAATTGCTCTAGCATAGTGTTACTGGCATGCAGATTGATACATATTCTATAACAAGTCTAAGCAGCCATGGCATCTTTATCATACTTTCCCCTTTTGTTTTAGGAGCATTTAAGAGATATTGTTTCCGTCCTTGTCATTTTGACAGACAATCATGGATTCCCTTGAGTTTATTACAGTATTATTGATTTGTTGCAAGGCACATTTTCTATTGTGATTACTAACAAGACAGTCATCAGCACTTGATAAATCTCCAATAACAAAATAAAAAAATGGATGAATCCAGCCTGTATTGGATTAATAACGATAATTGCTATTTCTTCAATTACCTTAAATTGCTTGGAGGTAAAAGACCTCAGAATATGTCCTTTGAATTTTTTCTTACTTGAATCATTGGGGCCTTTTTACAAAAGGGTTGCACTTATTGCACAATTAGTAACAAAACTAACACACAGTGCAGTCATGTGCTACTTTTAGGGATGTGTCCAGCAGGTTCCCGGCACTTAGCGAACGATTAAGCACCAGAACATATGGCATAATTAAGGCAGATACACCTAACGACACCAATAGAAATATTGATGTGTGCACTCACGCTAATTGGCACATTGCTGCTGAGTGTATGGCAGTTACTCTCATGCTGGTGGTAATGTGCTTTCCATACCCATACTCTGCCCCTAGCCTGCCCACTTTTACCCTAACATGCGATGACTACTTACTATGTGTTTTTGTGGCTGGTAGCTGGCATGCACAGGTGTTAGCGTTCTTGACTGCCAGTTACCTCATGTTAAAATGCATATGAACTAATTAGTGGCCTTTAGTAAAAGGACCCTTTTGTTTTAGGACCAATTTTCATGGGTCATAAAAAATAACTGCAATACTGCGTTATTTTTATAAAAACAATGATCAAACTTAATAATGCGACATTTCTCTAGCATTTTTAGATCCAAATACCCCATGATGGCCAGTGTTTTGCAGCATGTGCTTCATCAGGGGTGCAGAGCACGTGCAATAACATTTACCAATCCCAGTGGATCTTATAGCTGCTTTTGCTCTGGTAGATCATGGACTTCTTTTACAATGACTCAGAGAGCTAGGTTTCCTAGGTACAGTGCTTTAATTGTTCACCTCCTCCCTACAGGACCTTCTCTGTTCTCTTGCAGCCCTCACTTTCCTACTATCTTGTGCTATCCTCCAAGATGTTAGCTCTCTCACCTCCCCTTTTCAATCTGTACCTCAGTCCACTTGCTAATCATATCCAGTCTAATGACATAAATGGTAATTTTTATGCCGATGATATTCAGATTATGTTTCCAACTAAACTTTTCTCCTCCAACTTTTTTTTCTCCACATCCATCTCAGTGCCATTGCTGCATGGCTATGCTCCCAAAAACCTAAGCTCAATGTTCTGAAATTACAAGCTATATGTATATCTGGCTGAAATATCTGCCTTTCATTGGCTTCTCAACTTGAAGGCATTCTGCTGGCCTTCAGCAATATCCTCAAAGTGCTTGGCTGTTTTTGTGATCGTGAGCTTTCTTTTGACTCTCAAATTTCATCCATCATCAAATCTTGATTTGCCTCTCTTCAGCAGCTTCGGCCTGTTAAATCACATTTGAGCCAGGATGCTATCACCATAGCAGCTCATGCACTATTTTTGTCATTATAACAACATCCTATATTCCAGATTCCCTATTTCTTCCTTGAAACACCTTCAAAACGTCCAAAATATCAATATCAGACACATAGATGCCTCCAAGCATATTAACCTCCATTATATTTTATCATTTTTTTGAGGGGGTATTTGGTGGTACTGAGTATCAGCACCTTTTACATTGCCTGCTAAAATTGGTCCATGGTCCCCATGTATTAATGAGAAAGCATTGCATATGAGTACTGGCTCCTTTTTGCTTGGAAAAATACTCCACATTTTACATCACTGTCTTCCAGTTATCCATTGGATTAAGTTTAAAGTTCTGATGCTGGCGCAACAGGCCTTTTATACAGGTATTTTTTTACCTGTCATCTCACTTCACACTTGCATCTTCCCAGCATCTAAATATTCTTATCTTCCCCCATCAAACCATGCCCATTTTATAACTACCCATCAATCAGCCTTCCATTTGCTTGCTTCTTCCGTATGGTGCTGCCTTCCAACTTCCCTCCATATTGAATCACAGTATAAGAAGTTCAAAACTGCTCTGAAAACATATTTCTTTACTGAGGCCTTGACGACCACAAACTTTAGCAACCCAACTTAATCTCTCGGATTACCTTCTTTCCCTTATGTATAATCCCCTCCCTGTGATTTTCCAGTAATTCCTCAATTTCCTGTCTCCACATTGTTGTTTTGTTTTTCCCCTTCTATTTAATTCTCGTTTTATTGTAAACCACTTTGATATTGTCACCAGTAGGGAGTACACTACATGTAACATTGGATGATACCAGGGTCTGACGTACCTCAGAAACAGGAACTCTACAAATACAAAAGGCTCATCCTAAAAGGCTTCTTTATCAGCAAAGAGTACTTTAATACTCCCATAAAACCTTTAAGCTACCCAAATAGGCTCAAATAGGGGAACAGAGAGAGAGTCCACTGCAGTCCCATTCCTTGTCTGAACAACTTCAGTAGCAGACTCTTTCTTGTGGCACAGTGAGCAAAATGTAAAGTTCCCAACAGTTCAGACTCAGTGTCATTAAGGTTCAAGGCCATACCACAGGTTTTTTTTTCCTTTTTACTGGTTCATTAAATTCCTCATTTATTTATTTATTTATTTTATTTAGACAGTTTTGTATACCACCTTATCCTTCAATCAAAGTGGTCACAACACAATTGGGGGATACATTTTTAACACAAGGGGATATGAGACACTTACACTAATACTTACAGGGAACATGGGCTATGGAGGGTTAAGTGGCTTGCCCAAGACCACAAGGAGCACCTGTGGGACTAGAAACCCCAGTCCTTCCGGCCCAAGGTTGCTGTCCTCTAGTGGGATTTGAACCACCGACCTTCCGGCCTGTAGTGCCTTGCCCCAACCACTAGGCCACTCCTCCCTCTGAGCATTTAACTGAGCATTCAGCTTTTCCAAACTTTCATACAGTCTATTAGGAAAAGAACTCTGGTATGGTGTTACCTATCAAACAAACAACTGCTGCATATAACTCATAAACCCACTGTCAATCACTTTAAGAAAAACAGCAACAAGAAAGCAGGTTGACTCACTTAGTTCCTGGGTCCTCCCTCACAGTAACTGGAAGATCTTGACTTGCAAATTATTGGCTTGACTGTCATCTGTGTCCATGTAGGTGTCTTTTGAGCTACTATTTTGTTTTTCTGCAGTGTATCCTGAGCTTTCGCAAATCTATCCACCTTCCCCTTTCCAAGACCCTGTTAGATTCCCACTTCCTCTATCCCCAGCATACCTTCTTACACTTGTACTCCCTTTACCTGTATGTTCTACCACCTCATTTTGCTACCTCCGCTCCATCTAGGTTCTATGTGTGGGCATGCAATCAACTATCACCCACTTTGCGAATGTGTTCCTCATGCCCAGACCTGGGTGCATGCAGCAGGGGAGACCTGGTTCATAATCACCAATAGTTTCTGACAGGCACGCACTTAACTTGTCCCCATTCCTTCCTACTACCACCAAAGGTGTATCATAATATATGAACAGGGCCTCTAAGGAATGCATAGGCTGCTTTCCAAACCCTCTGCTATGAGAGTGCATTAGCAGTATCCATTTCGGTCCCTACTCTTTGGGCCCTGTCCCCTACTCCTGCAGCAGGTCAATGTCACTCTTGCCCAACTACTGCTTCATCACTGGCCAGTCCCTCTGTTTTATGTTTTATTCAACTTGATATACCGCCCTTTAGGGGGACCAGAGCGGTTTACAATATAAAAACAATCATAAAAACAAAAATAATAATAAAAATATTAAGCTAGAAGAAAGGAAAAGGAAGTTACTAGTTGCTACATGTGTCTTGAGTTGGGGCTAGCACACATCTATGTGCATTTGGGCTTTTGGTGCAGGCCAGGATAAGTTTTGCAGGAAACAAAACGCACTGTAGAATCTCTATGGATAGAAATTCCATATAAAAAGGGGAAGGCCATGGCAGTGGGGGTGTACTACCATCTACTTGGCCAGAACGAACAGATGGATGATGAAATGCTAAAACAAAAGTTACAAAACAGTAATAATGAATGACTTCAATTACCCCGGTATCATCTGGGTCAGTATCATAGCAGGATATACTAGGGACATAAAGTTTCTAGATGAAATAGAATGACTGCTTCTTGGAGCAGCTGGTTCATGAACCGACAAGAGGTGAAGCTATTTTGAACGTAGTCCTTAGTAGAACACAGGATCTGGTGCAAGAGATGAAAGTTTTGGGGCCACTTGGCAATAGTTATCATAGCATGATTGCATTTGATTTAATAAATGGAGAAAAGATAGCAAGGAAATTCACAATACTACCTTTTAATTTTCAAAAGGGAGATTATGATAAAATGAGGAAAATAGGTATGAAAAAACTAGGTTTATATCAAGCATGGTTGTTGTTTAAAAATACTATCTTGGAAGCCCAGACCACATGCATTTCATTTTTAAAGAAAGATGGAAGGAAGGCCAAAAATCTGCTAGCATGGTTTCAAGGTGAAGACGGAGAGGCTGTTGTATTCAAAAAAGCATCTTTCAGGAAATGGAAAAAGTAGCCAAATGATGAAAATGGGAAATATAAGCAGAAACTAACCAGAAACCAGATCTGTTATATTGTATATATGTATATACGGAGCACACCCCCACCCACGCATCCTAATGTATATATAGGTAAGCAAACCCGCACACACTAATTCAAATGTAAATCAAATGACTCTGTGTTTGTGTTGTTTCTAATCAAATCCTTAACCAATCATAATGTAAATCATACAAATTACTGCACTGTGCAGTCCAACCTGATCTGTAAAGTTAACCGCTGCTGATCGTAGGAAGCAGCGGTATACAAGTGTCTACTAAATAAATAAAATAAATAAATAAATTGGCAAGTTAGATGCAAGACATTGAAAAGACAGGCAAATAGAGAATTTGAAGAAAAGCTTTCCATGGAATCAAAAACGCAAACCAAAAACTTTTACAAGTACATTCATAGCAAAATATCTGTGAGAAAGTCAGTTGGAAATTTAGATAATAGAGAGATAAAAGTGGTGCTAAGGGAGTACAAGGCCATAGTAGAGAGACTGAATAAATTCTTTGCGTCGATCTTTACTGAAGAAGGTGTAGTACAATCAATCTTTTGGACTTAACACCTCGGTCTGGGCTTGTGTGTTTGACATTTGCGAGTGTGTAGTGCTTTTTGGGTTGGACTGTTCCCACTGTGATGGGAAATATTGCTGTATCTTTCTGCCACATTTTCTTGGTCACTGACTGCATTTCTGGTATTTCAATATCTTTTCCCTCTCCACACGATTCAGAGAATAATCACTTGTAACGGTTGCCTCTGTAATCAGTGCCGTTCTCTGCTTCTATGTGCCTCCTTCTGGCTCTCTTGAGCTCCCTGTGAACCTCATGAAGCAGGGCCAGCACAACCAATTTATTCATCTCATCCATGGCTCCTGCCTCTCACCACCAGCACTGCACAAGCACCTCCACACACATCTACAGGCAGCAGGAAACCAAGGAGTGACACAGGGGCTGCAGGTAGCACTGGGCACAGCAGACAACAGGGAACTGGGCAGAAGGGAAGCAGATGCACCAAGGGCTAGGGAGTGTGCATTTGGGGTTTGAGTTAGCACAGCTGGGGATAGAGGAAGTGGGAATCTAACAGGGTCTTGGAAAGGGGAAGGTGGATAGATTTGCGAAAGCTCAGGATACACTGCAGAAAAACAAAATAGTAGCTCAAAAGACACCTACATGGACACAGATGACAGTCAAGCCAATAATTTGCAAGTCAAGATCTTCCAGTCACCAAGGCTACAGACAGTCTCAAAAGACAGCAAAGCCCCATCCTTATTCGTGATGTAGCTTGGCACATTTAAGGCAACACAAAGCACAGGCGCCAGGTCGCCATGGCAAAAAGGAAATTGACATCTGGGACCTGGGATTTGCTGCACTCCCTCCCCTCCTCATTTAAAAAAAAATATGATCACGGGCAGAAGACCCCTTCTGTTGGCCTGGGGAATCTAATCCGATCTCCCTTGGGCAGAGTTAGGAGGGATCTTTGCTGCGATCAAGGCTTATATGCAGCAGACAGCCCGCGGGGGTTAGGATCCTCAATTGTGACAAAGATCCCTCCTGTTCTGCCTGCGGGAAATTGGATCCTCATGGACAGAACACCTCAAAGCAGCAATGAGCCCATGGAGATTGGAGCCTTGAAAAAAAAAGTAAGATGAGGAGTGAAGCTGCAAAAATTTGAAGGGGCAGCACCTTAAAAAAATAAAGTGTAAGAGGATGGGGGAATGGAGGACAGGAGGTGGGCATGCTGAGGAAAGAGTAAAGGGGAGATAGTACAGAAGGAGATCAGAGAGTGGGGAAGGGGTGAAGTAAAGAGGGAAGATTGCAGGATGGAGGACAAAAATGAAAATCTGTATATGTATCCTTCCCCCGAACATACACATAAGCACCCCACCCCCAAACTACACACACACACACACACACACCACTTTTGCATGACAGACATACACACAGGCACCACGCACACACACACAAACACCTCATCTCCGCACCACACATCTCACACACAAACACACCCCTACAGGCAACCCACAGAGGCTCCCCAACTCTGCAGCACACACACACACACACACACACACACACACACACGCACCGCAGCCCTGCACCCTATCCAACAAAGGCACCACTGCCACATCCCACACACAGACAGGAACACCACCATTGTACCACACACCCACAGAGATACTTGTGTTATCTAAAGATGGCACATGGTGTAGGAACTCTGGCGCTGGTCTCACGAGTGCATGAGACCAATGCGAGAAAACCACATGGGGGGGAAGGGGGACGAGTAGGTCAAAAGCAATGGCTCCTAAGATTTTGGCCTGACTCCTAAATCCACACAAAATTTGTCAAGGCCAGAATACATCTTCAGCCTATGTGAAATACATCATGTACATACAAGCATAGGCAGCTCCCAGTTCATGCCCAGAAGCGTCCCTGGAATGCCCCTGGCAGAAATGTGAAGAGATCAACATGGCAGACATGGATGGAAGCATGCATCTTGTGGCCTTTCTAAAATGGCATTTTAGATGTGGGCGTGGCTTGCATGTTTTTCTGCCACTACATCCACATTTAAAGGCTGAATAAGACTTCTAAAATAAACCCCTCAATATGTGAATGTTCATGCGTAAAGTATTCACAAACAATGTATGTGATCATGTATATATTCAAGTGCTACACTAATATATGTATTTATTATTTATTTATTTTATTTTTATTCAGATTTTAAATATTTTACAAGATAAATCTAGTGACAAAAATGACAATAACAAAAAATAAAAAATATTCTTACTTACCAAAGAAATACATTTCCAAAAATTAACCTGTCAAAGTACACTGAATTGTTCTGTCCCCAATTTAAATTTAAGGAAATGAGAAATTAGAAAAAAATAAATCTTCACACAGCAGACTACCAGTTAATACAAAAACACATGCAGGATTCACTCAAAGCTAACTACGCTCATGGGGGTGGAAGTAGATCAAAGGTCCATCTGGCTTGTGCCTGACAAAAAATGGGTCAGCTGAGCTGGTTAAAAAAAGACATTGCAATACAATGTCCCACTGGCAGTCCTTTTGGCCTTGGGCAAGTCACTTTACCCTCCATTGCTCGGAAGAAAGGCCTCACTAAATAACAAGGGTATTTTTTCTAGAGTGTGCAACAATGCTTCAAAAAATGTGTATACACTCCAAATATATCACCAGTCTCGTTGAAGATATTATAAATTCACTTCAAATTGGTGCTAAGGCAAATGACAATGCACTTATGTATTCAAACTCACAGGTCTCAGATCAAAGGGAAAAAGGTGGCCAACAATGACCAACAATACTCCCATAATAACATCAACGACCTGATTTATATAATGTTGTGCATAAATCACTTTTCCTGTGCCCACATGAAGATAATATTAAACTACTTTTCTCAATCCAATGATAAAATTACTTTTCTCAATCCAATGATAAAATCAAACAGTTGTAGGTAAATCAGAATGGCTTCAGTTGTTGTGCAATACAAGCCCGCTGCTCTCACAAAAATAGCTTCACTGATTGTGATAACGCCAACTTGACAAATAGCTTCTTTGCTTATTATAGCGCCAACTTGCTTATGACCCTAAGAAAGGCCTGGCAATCTACTTCTGGTCACACCTTACCAAGAAAACCCAGAAGCTGCTGGTTCGCCAGGAGTTAGCACTGACTTGACGGCACACATTGCATTTTGATTGCTACAAATGATAGTTAAGCCAAAATAGTGCTCCTAACTGAAGAATGCTAGATTTCATAAGTAGGATTCTCTTCCTGATGGCCTGAATAGGCCTAGCCACATCTGGATATTTATGAGCCTTAAGCCTATAAAAGGATACATCCTTATTTTGAAAGAAAAATCTTAATATAAAATCTCCATCAGAATCCAAAACTAAAGAAACAATCAAGGTGGTGGATACTGCCTTTTCTTCTGCAGACACTTCCAAAAAAGCAGTTAAGTCCTGCAAGTCCATTCTTGAATCTTGAGATGGTACAGGCACTTCCCCAGTTCCACTTGGGACACATAATAAGCTTTGGTAATCATAGAACAAGCTTTTCCAAGAATTTTTAAAACTTTCTGTAAATATTTTCTGAACAGCTCCAGAGAAGAAACATATTTTAAATTTAGAAAATTAAGTGTAGATTATATCATTGAATCAGATTTTCCAGTTCTTTGACCTTATTCTGAAGCAATAAATTTCCTTTTATCAAAGAAACTACAGTCTCATGATCTTGTTTTACAGGACCTTCCAAATTAGTTAACCTCTCAGTAAAGCTTATTAATCTACTCCTGCTACTTTCTCAAAGCTTCAGATTGTGAAGAAAACCATTCAATCACAGAAAAAATTTGAGCAGATATGATAGCAAGCATCTCCCAAGTCGTTTATCGCATTTGATATACTGCCCTTTGAATGGGCATTCAGAACGGTTTACAAAGATTCAAAACCAAAAAAAAAAAAAAAAGAGTAGAAAAGAACTCCAATCATTATAGGAAAGTTACACACAGACTAGGTAAAAAGTTCTAGACATAGGTCAAGCAGTATCAGACAGTGCAAATGCAGAGGAAATTAAAGTTGTCCAACACACAACCAGTTGATTATTTCTGGACCACCCCCGCCCCAAAAGCTTGCTAAAAAAAATTAGTTTTTAGTAGGGTCTTGAATTTTTTTGTAGCTGGGTTTCAAGCAGATAGCCAATGGGAGACTATTCCAAAGGGATGGTGCCACACAGAGGAAAGCTGAATTCCTTGTGGATTCCAGTTGGGCTCTAAATGGGGAGGGAATGACTAACTGGTTTCCATGGCGTGAGCGAAGGCAAAGGGGTGAGGCATAAGGAGTTATAAGAGTAGAAAGGTACTCTGGGGCTTCATTATACAAGGCATGATGTGCCAGAGAAAGAATCTTAAAGAGAATTTGAAAGAGGACTGGGAGCCAGTGGTGCTGTATAAATAGAGGGTAATATGGTCATATTTCCCTGCAGACGAGAGGATGCATATGGCTGTGTTCTGAATAGTTTGGAGTTGCTTTAATCAGTATGCAGGGAGACCAGAATAGATCATATTACAGCAGTTGAGGTGTCCAATAACCTTATTGAGAGATATTGATGCTTATGCAGCTGAATCTAGAAAGGGGTGGAGAACTCAAAAATGATGGAGAGCAGCAAAGGTTGATTTGGTCAGTTGGGTAAGTTGTGCAGAAAAGGAGAGTTCTGAATTAATAAGGATGCCAAGGTACTTGAAAAAGGTGAAAGAGAGATGGGGAAGTAATTGAGAAGGGAAGCAATCTGAGGTGAGAAAGATGTCCTCATTATCCAAGTGGCCGTCATTTTTTGTGGGTTTTAACCTCAAAGCATTCTCGTGGAGCCATCTAGCCAGTTTCTCTAAACAGACAACTGCAGAGAGATACAGAGAACTGTCAAGATGGGCAATAAGAAGGATGCCATTTATTTATTTATTTATTTAACTGTATTTATATCCCGCTTTTCACCGGGTCAAAGCGGTCAATTGGGAGATACATTTAACACGAGGGGATATGACACACATACGCTAATACGTACAGGGAACATGGGCAATGGAGGGTTAAGTGGCTTGCCCAAGACCACAAGGAGTGCCTATAGGACTAGAAATCCCAGTCCCTCCGGCCTGAGATTGCTGTCCCCAGGAGGGACTTGAACCCACGGCCCTCCAGCCTGAAGTACCTTGTCCTAACCACTAGGCCACATCCTATGTAAAAATAAGCGGGGAAAGGGGAAACTCTGTTGACTGAAATCGTTGCCAAATTAATAGTTTTAGTTTTTGTAGAAGGAAGGCAGAACTCACTTTCTATACAGTTGCCACCACTGAACCAGTCAAGCCAGTTCCATGGTTGGATTTGCCCAGCAATGGGGCCAGGAGCTTTAGGCTGCAGTACTTGCAATCACTGTTCTGTTTTCACTGGAACTGCCACGGGGGATGGCTATTGTCACGCCCATAGCCCCTTACAGCAGTGTGGAGGGGCGTGCTTGTTATAGCAGATTCCACCACTTCAGCAATGTGCCTGACTGACTGACTTTGAAGTGCACCATGGGAAAGGTAGTCCAGTCAGGTTACACTTGACTTTTAGGCAGAAAAACACTCTTTTGTAGTTGGCCGAGGGGTAAGGCATTGACAGAATTTATTTATGAGATAAACGCAAATAAGGTTCACAAATTGTCACCTACTGGATTTCTTCTCCAGGATAATATTTAGTACAACAGGATATAACTGAACTTAAGCACAAACAGCTTGTAATGTCTTTCTATGCAAAGCAGAAAGTCCTTTCCACAGCCACTGCTAGCAAACGTGCCTAGCAGTGCTGTTTAAAACAAAACCAAAAATATCATCTTTACATAAACAGCTCTCTTTTCTGTTCCAAAAGAAACTTCTTAAATCCACCGTGAGTACGGCATAAGCTCTGCACTGCACTGACTTCAGCTGGTCAATGAGCAAACAATTAAGCAGCTGCAGACATTCTCAGCACAAGTATTTTCCTTTTCAAAGAATGTTTTCACTTCACATACAGGCTCTCTAGGGTACTGGACTCTGGAAGGTTCCCTTATGATGTATTCCCTCTCAGGACTTCTCTGTGCTTGGCAGTTTGGCATAAAGAACAGTCCATGTAAGAATCATCCTCTTCCAGAACTAATTCCTGTTCTCCTAGCTGCATGGGTTCTACTTCTGGCTCAGAGGGCTTAGCTGACTGCCTCCCATCAGGACAAGCGCTGTATCCAGCAAATCTGTAATGCTCCCCATCAGACAGGCTTCCAAAACTCATACCTGGGTCAAGGCTTGGTTCAGTGGTTCCTCCCTCATATTCTGGCCAGCATGTATATGAGCTTCCCTGTCTTGTCCTATAGTATGGGCTCTTGGTTCTCAGGGCTTTAGCTCCATTTCTCTTTCAGTAGGCATTCCTACTCCTCCTCCTCTCCCCTCCTGAATCTTCTATCCTAGCTTTAAACCTCCCAGGCTCTAACCCTGCCCTTTCTCCTCTCAGGTGTTGCAAATCAGTCTGCCTCTTGGTAGCTGAGTAATTTGGAAAGTCAGTGACATAAGGGTTCCTTACTCTGAGCTTGCTTTCCCCCTCCTTCTCACCACTAGGGACACTCTGCAACCTATTGCAGCCTGGTATAATCTGGTTTCTAGGTACAACTGAGGTTTTGTATCTCTGACCTGGCAATACAGGTCCTTTGATAAGGGTAAATTCCCCCTCTTTATCCTTGTTTCCTGGGCCCTGATAAGCTTCCTTATCACACTATCTGGGAGCAAATTGTGCTTCTTTGCCTCCGGTGCTCCTCCCAAGGCAGGCACAGGACTTTCTCCCCCATTTGTTATAAAGAGGTCCTCCTTAAAAAATGCTGCCTCATCTGGTGCTTTTGGCTGCGGAGGAGGTGCCTGCTGGGATGGAGAAAATGAAAATGGAAAAAGGAGCCAAATGATGAAAACAGGAAACATCATAAGCATTGCCAAGTTAGATGCAAGGCATGGATAAGGCAGGCAATCAAATAATTTGAAAAAAAGCAAACTTGCATAATAAAAACAATTTCAAGTACATTTATAGAAGAAAACAACCTGTGAGAGAGTCAGTTGGAGCATTAGATGATAGAGGAGTAAAAGGGGTGCTAAGGACAGTCAAGACCAAATCGGAAAGACTGAATGAATTCTTTGCTTTGGTCCTTATTGAAGAAGATATGGGAAGTTACCGATTGAAAAACACAAAAACATGGATGCCCACACCTTACTTTAAAAATTCAACAAACAAAAAAAAATGGCAGAATCTAGAAGATAAGTATTCTGCTATGTTTTAGACCTTGTCTAATAAAATTGAGATTTTGGTATCTTATAAAATTAAGAGGTATATGATTAAAATGAGAGCCATATAAGATCAATTACTTTAAGTCACTAACAATTGGGGTCATGGGTTATAATACCTCTTTATACAAAAAAATGTTTTAAAAATTCTCTCACTTTAGGGTGATTATCTGAAGTTGCTGTGGAATAAGTGTTGTATAAATTATAAATTATTTAATGCTACAATAGCTTGTTTGGACACCTGTTTTCATTTGTTGGGAAGTTACCCATGCCAGAAATTGTATTTAAAGGTGCTATATCAGAGGAATTGAAACATCTTGATAAACTGGGAAATATATAGTATAGCAATTAGATAAAGAGTAGCTAATCATCCCAAGGTGCTGAAAGAACTCAAAATTGAAATTGAAAACCTACTATTCATAATCTATGAACTATCATTACAATCTTCCCGAAGATTTAAGAAAGTCCAATGTAATGCCAATTTTTAAAAAGAGTTCCAGGGGTGATCAGGGAAAATATAGACCAGTCAGTCTGACATCAGTGCTGAACAAAAGGTAGAAACCATCATAAAGAATAAAATTACTGAACGTAAAAATGATGATGTTGTTGTTGTTAAGTGCCACTGTGTTCGTGCCGACGCAGGGTGACTCTGGATAGTTGTCCTAAACTGTGTGAGCATATAGACAGTCATGGTTTAATGGGAAAACACCAACATGGATTTAGCCAAGGAAAGTTGTCCCACTAATCTGTTATATTTTTTGAAAGTCTGAATTAACAGGTTATAAAGGTAAGATGGTTGATATATTAGTATATCTCAATTTTCAGAAAGCCTTTGGAAAGGACCCTCATGAGAGACTCTTGAGGAAATTAAAAAGTAATGGGGATAGGAGGCAATGTATCATTGTGGACAGGAAACTGGTTGAAAGAAAACAGAAAGTAGGGCTAAATGGCCAATTTTCTCAATGGAGAAAGGTGAATAGTGGGGTACCACAGGGATCTGTGCTGTGCCTGCTGTTTTTAATATATTCTTAAATAATCTGGAAATGGGAACAGTGATTAAGATAATCACATTTTCAGATGACACAAAACACTGTGTAACACAATTTTTATTCCTGGGTAGTGACTTATTTCCTAATTGCTTATAACTTAAAAGTATGGAAAATGGTTATTTCCATTTAACTTTGCTTTTGTGAACAGGAGATTGATATTTGTGAAATTTATGTATTCCCATTTTTTTTTTTTTACTTCTTTATTTATATTTTCCAACAAAATACAAAGAAAAAATATCAAGTTACAATAAAAATAAAATACAAAATACTTCTCTTTAAAACAAAACAAAAAAAGGCAATTCACAGCCTACCCCATCCTGCCCCTCCCATCATCATGAGATCATCAAGGACTATATAGAAAGAAAAAACAGCTGAAGGCCTAAAAGGCCTACAAGGACTATGGAACATCCAAGCACGCCACTACATACAAACAAGAAGATTTGACTAATGACCCCTTATTGTATCTCATATCATGCTTTCGAGATGCAATTCTGAAGGGGTTTCCACGAGAAAAGTGGAAGGTATAAGGGATCTCCCACACCGTGGCATTTGCTCATATTTGCAGCATAAGCACAAGCGGTTCCACCATTCGTGCCAACTAAGCTCTGCTGTATGTTTCCAGTTAGAAATAACGAGATGGCTGTCCATTGGTGTTTCTTGAAGGCCTTGCATGTTTTCCTGTTTGGTCTTATTTTCAGATTTGTTTGGCTGCTTTTAAGTTTGTTGCCTGTGAAGCATGGGGAAACGGAAAAATAAGAAGCTAACAGGTGATGCAGGCTCTATTGGTATGGGGGATGGTAAGATCGTTGGTCCCCTTGATAAGCATTTCCTGGTGTTACCCAAGATGGGTTCTCTCACTGAAGGGGCATCTCTCAGCTCCGTGGAGCGCACGCCTCCTCCTCTTCCTGGCCCCCAGCTTTCTACTACTCTAGATAGTAGTGTTGTTACCAAGTGTGATAAAATTTCCTATTCTCCCGGACCATTGCTTAATCCGGTCACTGTTCTAACTGGTGTTAAATTGAACCCTCCACCTGATGATGTTACTTTAAAAGATTTGTGGTCTGCCATTACTGCTATTGATACTAAAGTATCTACTTCGTTTGAGTCCTTATATACCTTTACACAAGAGGCTCATCACAAATTTGCTGAGGTAGATAAGCAATTACTTGATATAGCTAGCACTGTTTCTATTCTGAATAAACAGGTAATTAATTTGCAGCAGACAAGTTCTGCATTTATTAAAGATTCATTATCTACTTGTTATAAATTAGAATCATTGGAGAATAGTGCTAGGGCATTGAATCTTCGTTTTTTAAATTTTCCTAAATCATCTTTGCTCTCTCCTCAGATTTTGTTAGAAAAATATTTCAATGAAGTTTTGTTGTTTTCTGATAAGATTGCTATTCAGTCTTCTTATTACCTCCCTGGAGGGAAGCGCCAGCTGGATAAAGCAGTTGATGGGGTAGATGTATTATTATCTATAGATGTGGCTAAAAATGTAACCGATTTCCTAGAGGATTCAACGGATTTGATTGCTAAAAGGCCCACATTGGTGGTTTCCTTCTTCTCTAATTTAGATAAAATACAGGTCCTGAAGGCTTATTTTAAAAATAAAGATAAGCCTTTTTGTGGTAAAATATATGTGTTTCCAGATGTTTCCAAGCCTACTCAGGGCCTAGGACAGGCTTTTTGGCCTTAAAACCTAGGGTGCTAGTGTTGGGCGCTACCTTTTTTCTTAGATTTCCATATAAATGTATTATTACCTTTCTGGGATGTATATATTTATTTTCTGATGTTACTCAATTGGAAACATTTCTAATAAATAGGAAAAAGAAGTAGGTTTCTGTGTTTTTGCTCCCATTTTGATGTATCCTGCAGGGTTGTGGAGAATTTTTTTTTTACTTCTTGATTTCCTTTTTTATTACTTGATATTGTAATATGTGGGTCTCTTACTCATCATGATGTGGACTGTTACAGTTCTTTTTTATATGCTAGTTTATTTCATTTTACAATTTCTTGGTATTGCCTGTTTTGTTTATGATTGTATTAATTTAAATCTCTCAATAAACATATTGAATGATAGAAAAAAAGAGAAATAACGAGATGCAGGGCCACTCCCACAATGAAGTCAAATAGAAACTAACAATCCCTCTGTAATGACGAGATGCTAATTGCTGACCGAAAAAACGACCACAGACCAGGAGACAGTGGTCCTGAATCCCAACACCTCTTGAATGCGATTCCATATTGAAACCCAATAAGACTGAATGTTAGGGCAATCATACACCACATGCCTCAAAGTGCCGACATCTCCCCGACGAGACCAACACTCATTCCCAGCTGCCTTATCCCATTTAGCAACCTTTACCGGAGTAAAGTGAGCTCTGTGCACAAAGAAGTACAAAGCTTGTGAGACAGAGGCAGACTGAGAAACCCTGTTTATCTTACTCCAGAATTTTGTCCAAGTTTCCGGAGAAAGAACTTCCCCAGTGTCATGTTCCCAGATTCGTTGAACACCAATGGCCTGAGAACTGTTGTTCTGAACCACCAGTTTATTGTAGTGAGAAGCCACCCCAGAGGCCATATGCGCTGAACCTATCTTACTCAACAACCCCACTCGTCAGACAATGATGTAATATCCAAATGGGATTTCTCTATACAATGCCTCAGCCGAATCCACTGAAAGTAAAGGGATTTAGGCAAATCAAATTCACTTTGTAGAGAAGCAAAAGGTTTCCACTTGCCATCCATTATCAATTGGCCAACACTCCAAATGCCCCTGCTAAACCATTGTTGCCATGCGAATTAATTTTTATTAATTTTAAAAGAAGGACTGTGTCAGATGGGTATTAGTTTCGATAGCAAATGCAATTCCTAAGGAGGATTGTCTAACTGCTGAAAAGCCTTCTGAGTGTCCGATGTAACCCTACGAAACTTCAACCTCTTTAAAGACACCATGCCAGGGAGGAAATTTAAAGGGAAAGGAGCACTTAATCTCTCTTCTAGGTCAAACCATACTGGATGCAAACCTATGGCCCCCTCCACCATCGTGAACCTTTCTTTAATAAAAAAGCACAATGATAGGCCGGAAGGTCAGGGAAATTCACCCCCCCCCCCTCTTCTTTTTTAGATTTAAGTTTCCTAAAAGCAATCCTAGGCGGTTTATTTTTCCATAGGAATTGAACCAGAATCCTTTCAATTTGACAATAAATTTTACTTGTAAGAAAGACTGGTAGCATTTCTAGCACATAATTTACTTTAGGAGTGATAGTCATTTTTATAGCTTCAAGACAACCCCACCAAGAGAGATAGACCGGCGACCACTTTGCTGTTATATTACGAACCGTAGATAGGATCTCCCCTTCATTGTACTGTAGGGTTTCACTAAGTGGGTAGCAATAGTGAACTCCCAAATACTTTACCATCTTAGGCTCCCACACAAAAGAAAAATCCTCCAGATCTGTCCTACACTCTTTGAGTTTAAAGGAAATGCGACAGTCTAGTCCCAAACCTCTGGGGTTGTGTTTCTCTTCCAGCAGCTTGGAGACTGAGAAACGTCATTCTTTTGTGATGACACTGGTATATCCTCTGAGGATCCGCCTCCTCACTCCAGTTACCTCATTCTCCAAGCAGCTGGAGGATTAGTGAACCTGGAGGTCCAAGTTCACTAGAGAAGCAATTAAGGAGAGATAGAGTTTAGATTGGGTTTTTTTCAGTAATTTAGAATACAGATTAGGAAGAAGTCAAGGATAGAAAAAGGAAAAGAGAGGTTTAATTCGGGAGTTCTGTGCCTTTAAGGTGCTGCTAAGGCCTTCCCTCCCTCCCCCCCCCCCTCCCTCTTCATCTGCTAAGAAGATTTAAGCAAAGAAGAAGCTCTCCGATAGAGCAGAGTTCCGGCTCCCGAACCCGTTTGAAAGGGTGAGGAACCAGAGCTTCTGCCAGTCGGCACACGCAGAAGTTTGCCTGCTAGTGCTCTGAAGAAGTGCAGGAGGAGTCCAGTAGGAAAGATTGCTGTCTCTCCATTTCCCCTTCATGCTGGAATCACAGCAAGTCGGTTGAGAGCAGTGACGGCATCGGGCTGATGAAAGCAGCGGCATTGGCAAGTAAGGTAAGGGGGGGGGGCGCTTTGCGTCAGTACAAGAGTGAAGTGATTTCAGCACCAGGAGCTTAGAGGACCTAGCCGCGTGTTGGAAATGTGGAAAACCGCGGTATTTTTTTGGGGCTTGCAAAGCTTCTAATTTTGGCGGGAAGCTTTGTTTTTCATTTTAATTTTCAGTTTCAGACTCGGGGCGCTGAGGTGCAACTTACACATTCATTTAAAAAAAATGAACAGAGGTTTTTTTGCTGACTGGTTCAGTTTATTGTCATTTATAGGCCTCTGGAGTCCATTCCTTCTGCAGAGTTTACAGACAGAGTACAAGCTCCAGCGGGATGCCTTCTAAACCACAGTGCTTAGTCTGTGGATCTAGAAGGGGGAGCTGTGTCAGATGCAGGAGTCTGTAGGGGGTGTGTACAGGAGGCAGCCACTATGGAGAGCACCTTGGAAGGGGGAGCCGAGGTTCAGGGTGCCCCAGTAGTGCTGGAGGACACAGTTTCTCTGGATTTACCGCTTAGAGAGCCTGTAGCAGGGACTTCATCCGCGCCTGATCTCCCATTCTCGCAGACGTCCTTGCCGGAGGGACTGGCAGCAATCTTTGCCCAAGAGTTTGTTACGCCGATTCAGCAGGCATTTGGGGGCCAGCAGAAGAGGCGGGCAAGGAGTTTCATGGACGGGGAGCTCTGGGAAAAGAGACCTGGAACTCCATTAAAGTGCAGTGGCAACAGGAAGTGTGGCAAAGAAAGCCAGGATGGAGAAGGAACAGCAAGAACAGTCAGTGGCTTCGGAGGGACTTCACTCCGACGAGGGGGATCCCGACTTGGAAGTTGATGAGGAGTTGGAAGAAGGAGAGAGAGATTACAGACAAAGAGGACCAAGCCAGGGTGCTCCGCGTGTTCCAGAGAGATATGAGTTGCCGGCACTCATTTCTGAGACACTAAAATCGCTTAATATGCCGTCGCTGAGACCTGCAGAGGATGCTACTTTAGAAGATCCGTTGCCGCAGGTTTTTTGGAAGACTCAAAGAGCTTTTCCGGTGCACAGAGTGGTTCGTGAAATGATACAGGAAGAGTGGGACATGCCAGAGGCAAGTCTAAAAGGGTCCAGAGTTATGGGTCGGCTTTACCCACTGGTGGACCAGGATCGTGAATTGTTCAAGTCTCCCAAAGTAGACGCCGCCGTCGCAGCAGTTACGAAGAAGACTACCATTCCAGTAGAGGGAAGTGCAGCACTCAAGGATACACAGGACAGGAAACTAGATACCTTGTTAAATCAGGTCTTTGAAGTCAATTCTCTGTCCATTCAGGTAGCTATTTGTGGAGCGTGGGTGGCGAGAGCTTGCCTCCACTGGTCACAACGGATTCAGGGAGAACAAGGAGAGGATACTATCGGGGAAACATCCAGACTGGAGTCAGGAATGGCTTATATAGCCGATATCCATTACGATCTTATTTGGGGCTTATCGAAAAGCATGGCATCGGTAGTAGCGGCCCGTCGTTACCTTTGGCTGCGCAATTGGGCAGTGGATGGATCTTCCAAGTCCAGGCTAAGTAAGCTTCCTTTCAGAGGAAAGCTACTGTTTGGAGAAGATTTAGACAAGCTGGTGAAGGATCTGGGAGAGTCCAAAGGGGGCAGACTTCCAGAAGACAAACAATGGCAGGGACGATCGACTCCAATGTCCAAGGGTCAGCAGAGAGAATTTCATCGGTTATGTTTCCCAAGATTCAGTCAAGCTCAAAGAGGATGCTTTCCAAATAGAAACCAGGGGTTTTGTGGCTTTTGGGGAGCAGGAAGTGGTTTTGGTGCCTCTTCCTCCTCCACAAATCTTCGAAAGTCGCAATGAAGTCAGGGGGACCCAGGTGGATTTGGTGCCCGTAGGAGGTCGGCTACGGGATTTTTACCCTGCCTGGTTCCAAATGATGTCAGACTGGTGGGTGCTGGAGGTCGTTCAAGAAGGTTATGCGTTGAGTTTCAGAGGCCGGTAAAGGATTCGTTCGTGCAGTCTTCATGCAAGGCGCTGGCCAAGTGCACCGCAGTGATGGAGACGGTACAAGGCTACTCGACCTCAAAGCAGTAGTGCCGGTGCCTCCAGACCAATGCAGCTTTGGTTGGTACTCCATATACTTCATAGTCCCGAAAAAGGAAGGGGCTTTTCGACCAGTTCTAGATCTCAAGAGAATACGTCATTGCCTTCGCGTGTCTCATTTTCGTATGGAAACCCTAAGATCGGTAATTGTGGCAGTAAGAAAAAGGGGAGTTTCTTACTTCCCTAGATCTGTCAGAAGTGTACCTGCACATTCTTATATGGCAGGAACATCAGAAATTTCTCAGATTTGCGGTTCCTCTAGGTCATTTTCGGTTCCGGGACTTGCCGTTTGGGCTAGCTACAGTGCCACGTATGTTCACCAAGTTGATGGTCATGGTAGCGGCGGCATTGCGAAAAGAGGGCATTCTCGTGCACCCTTATCTAGACGATTGGTTAATCAGAGTGAAGTCCATAGACGAGAGCGAATCTGCTACAAACAGAGTGGTAACATTCTTACAGTCTCGGTTGATTAGTCCATATGGTAAAGAGCAAGTTGATTCCCTCACAACACCTAGAGTATTTGGGAGCTCGGTTTGATACGAATGCTGGAAGAATCTTTCTGCCGCGACAAAGAGCGATTGGTTTGAGGTGGCTAGTCCGGCAATTTCTGAGCAGAGCAACTCCCACAGCGTGGCATTATCTGCAGTTGTTCGAGACCATGGCGGCGACTCTAGAGCTGGTCCCGTGGGCGAGAGCCCACATGAGGCCGTTGCAGAGGCCATTGCTCAGACTTTGGTCACATCAAAACGATTGCCTGTCGCAAAGACTGCCTTGTCCGGCAGAGACGCGGCAAGCTCTTCAATGGTGGTTGCTTCTGGCGTGTCTGGAGAAGGGGATGCCCTTGGAGGTGCCTTGTTGGATACCGCTGATGACAGACGCCAGTCTCTTAGGCTGGGGAGCTCATCTTCAGGGACGGTTCGCGCAGGGTCAGTGGACCGATTGGGAAAAGACCTGGTCAATCAGCAGGTTGGAATTGAGAGCGGTGACACTGGCTCTACAGGTTTTTCAAATTTATCTTCATGGAAGTGCCATTCCGGTGTTTTACAACAACGCAACCGCAGTGGCCTATATCAATCGGCAAGGCGGCACGAGCAGTGTACTGATGGAAGCCGAAGCCGAACAGTTGTTCGAGTGAGCCGAAGTAAATCTCCTAGCGTTGTCGGCAGCACATGTAGTGGGAGTGGACAATGTGGAAGCCGACTTCTTGAGTCGAGTGAAGGTGGACCCGGGGGAGTGGGTTCTTCATCAGAACGTGTTCGAGATGCTGGGACGGTGTTGGGGAACGCCAGTAATGAATCTCATGGCGACGTTCCAGTCAGCAAAGGTCGATCAAGTTTTCAGCAGATGAAGAGAAAGGATGTCGGAAGGTCTGGATGCTCTCATACAGGTCTGGCCAGAAGAGCAACTTCTGTACGTGTTTCCACCTTGGGTGTTAATCGGAAAGGTGGTACAGCGTATCGAGCGACACAGAGGACAGGTGATGTTGATAGCGCTGGATTGGCCAAGGCATCCTTGGTACGTGGATTTGATGTGGCTCTTAGTAGAAAAGCCATGGCGCCTTCCTCTTTGGACAGATCTCTTATCTCAGGGTCCACTGCACATGCCTCACGTGGATCGGTTCTCGCTAACGGCTTGGCTATTGAGAGGGCTAGGCTAAGGAAGAAAGGCTACTCAGCGTCAGTGATTAGCACTTTGTTGAAGAAAGGAAGAGATCTACATCTTTAGCATATGTTCACATTTGGCGGGTCTTTGAAGCATGGTGTGGTGACAGACAGTTACAGGCGTTAAGAGCGTCAGTTCCACAGGTGCTGGCATTTTTACAGGATGGTGTGGAGAGTGCAAGTAGCTGTGCAAGTAGTGGGTGCAAGTAGCTGTGTTGTCCTGTTATAGAGGGAAGATAGCGGGAGAAGCGTTAGGTGGTCATCCGGATGTCAGGTGGTTTTTGAGAGTGGCGTCTCTTTTGAGGCCACCATATAGACAGGTAGTACCAAAGTGGAATCTCACTTTCGTATTGGAAGCGTTGGGGTGAGATCCCTTTGAGCCTTTGTCGAGGGCGTCCTTAAAGGATCTCACACTCAAGTGGCTATATGCTCCTAGTGGCTATATGCTTGGCTACAAGAATATCAGAGTTACAGGCTTTGTCCTGTAAGGAACCTTTTTTATCTTTCTATAATACGAAGGTGGTGTTGAGACCAGTGCCGTCCTTTTTGCCCAAAGTGGTTTTGTCTTTTCACGTGAATCAGGTGGTGTCATTACCGGTGTTTAGTGAATCTGCAGAGGGTTCCTCCGCTAGAAAGTTTCATCTGTTGGACGTTCGTAAGGCGTTGAAGTAGTATATCAGGAGGACTGCATGTTTCCGCAGATCAGATAGACTTTTCATCCTGTTTGGAGGGCCGAGAAAGGGAGAGACAGCATCAAAAGCTTTCATTGCCAGGTGGATTAAAGAAGCCATAGTGTCCGCATATGTTTTGAAGGGTAAAGCGGTACCTGAAGGCTTACGAGCTCATTCGACTAGAGCCCAAGCGGCGTCTTGGGTTGAGTTCCGTTTAGTATCTGCGGTAGAAATTTGTAGGGCAGCTACCTGGTCATCATTGAATTCCTTTGTCAAGCATTACCGTCTTGATGTTCAGGCAAAAAGGGATACGTGTTTTGGATCAGCGGTGCTTAAGGCTGGTCTAGCAGGTCCCTCCCGATGATTGTGTTTTACTGCTCTGTTACATCCCCAGAGGTTTGGGACTAGACTGGAGGGACGATAAGGAAGGGTAAATTAGACTTACCTGCTAATTGTTGTTCCTTAAGGAACTCCAGTCTAGTCCATTATCCCTCCTGGAGTTTTTTCTTTCGGTGAGCTAGTGCCTGAAGCAAATGAGAGATAACAAGTAAGAGGAAAAAGCTTCTAGGCATCGGAATTACGTTTGGGCCACGGTCCTCCATTAAGGGGTAGGGCAGGCCTAAGTGATTCTAACAAGGGTTAGGATACATAGGAGGAGATCAGTTAACGGGTTAATTTCTCCCTTAAAGGATAAATAGTTCAGTTAGTTACGTTTGTTTGTAATGTTTACTACTTAATTGTTGCTCCGGTGAGTTTGCTTTGTCAATAGGTTACTGGAGTAAGGAGGTGGATCCTCGGAGGATATACCAGTGTCATTACAAAAGAATGACGTTTCTCAGTCTCCAAGCTGCTGGAGGAGAAGCACAACCCCAGAGGTTCGGGACTAGACTGGAGTTCCTTAAGGAACAACAATTAGCAGGTAAGTCTAATTTACCCATTTTGACCAAATAATTTTATAGTCAGACAATCCTGAGTATTTATCTATCAATTCTAAAATAACCGGTATAGAGCTAGGCGTGGTGAATAGAAGCAAATCATCAGCATATGCAGATAGTTTAATTTTCATGCCAGCAATAGAGACGCCCTTAACCGCGAGGCTTTGCCTTATCAATAAGACCAAAGGTTCCAAGGCCAGATTGAAAAGAATGGGAGAAAGAGGACAACCCTGATGGGTACCACGCCCTAGAAGAAATTCTCTAGACTGAGTCGCATTCACAGAAATTTTCGCACTTGGTCTCGCATACATAAGTTTGATTAGGTTGCAGAAACCCTCACCAAATCCAAACCACTTCAGAACAGCAAACAGGAAAGGTCACTCCAGCCAATCAAATGCTTTCTCTGCGTCTAGCGAGAGTCCCACAAGAGGGCCCTCTGTTCCCTCTGCGCCTTCCAAAGTGTGACAAAGCACTCTGGCATTATCAGCTGTGGAGCGTCCCTCAGTAAAGCCACATTGGTTTGGATGAATCAAAGAAGGGATCAATTTGGAGAGAGGACCAGCTAAGATGGCCGCAAAGATTTTATAATCTGCATTTAACAACGAAATTGGCCGATAGTTACTGACTGAGGGTCCCTCCCAGGTTTTTCAAGAACAACAATGTTTGCAGAGGCGAACGCTCCAGTCTGTGCCTCATTGTCTAAAAGAAGTCTATAATATTGTTGAAGGTATGGCCCTAAGGTTTTTGAAAAGTTTTATAGAATTCAACCGGAAGTCCAACTGGTCCGGTAGCCTTGCCCACTTGCATAGAGTCAATAGCTTGGATAATTTCCATGACTGTGATCTGCTTATCTAGTCCCGCAGCAGTTTCTTGATCTAACACCGGCCTCTGAATATTATTCAGTAGTCTAGCAAACTCCTTCTCAGAGAAATCTATCTCTGGGGAGTATAACTGAGTGTAAAATTGGCAAAAGGTCTCTGCAATGTCAGGGTCCTTGACAATCAAATGTTGCACCTGAGGAACCCTTAAAGCTGTAATGCGAGAAGCTTCCTTATGACCCTTTAACGAGTTAGCTAGCAACCGTCCAGCTGTGTTACCTTCCAAGTAGTATCGCCCTTTCTGCCCTTGAATATTCTGTGAAGCCTCAGTGGTCAAAATCAAATTATATCTACATCCAAGGCACTGTAATCTTATCAGAATATTAGGATCAGTTTTCTGGCCTAAAATGCGTTCTCCCGCTTTAATCTGCTTGTCTAGCACACTTAGTTCTGCTTTACGCTGTTTGGCCTGCCGTATAGCAAAACTGGTAATGGTGGCCCACATACTAGCTTTAAAACCTTCCCACCACGCCAACCCCGAGGAATCTTGAGGTAAATTAAATTGAAAGTACTCCTCTATAGCCACCAGGATGGTCTCGCGGAATTCCTGACTGCCAAGAAGAGTCCTATCAAATTGCCAATGTGAGTGAGATTGATAGCTCGTTAAGTCAAGTAGGGTGAGTGAGATTGCGGAATGATCAGAGATGTGAGCCACGTGGATATTGGACAGAGTCCCTTGGAGACTAGAAAAAAGTCTATATGTGATAACGAGTTATGAGGAGGAGAAAAGAAAGTAAATTCTTTGTCCATAGGGTGCTGCAACCGCCATATGTCTATCAGGTCCAATTCCTGCATTAAAGATACAAGAAACTGGGTGAGCCTTGGGAACCCTAATGGTTATCACTGGACTCCTATCTACCAAGGGGTCTAGCACGAGGTTGAAGTCTCCCCCCATAATAGTCGGATATCTGGACACCTCCTGCGCCAAGGCCACATTGGAGCAAAAGAAAGTAGGGCAATCAATATTAGGAGCATAAATATTAATTAAGGCCATTTCAATGGATCCAATTTTGATGACAGCCATTGTCCACCGCCCATCAGTATCAGACCTAGTTTGTATAATCATGGGGGATAGAGCTTTCCTCACTAAAATGGCTATCCCATTTTTCTTATGATTGGCAGCTGAGAAGGCCACTAGAGAGAAGTGTTTTATATATAGTTTTAACGACTCCTTCACATTCAAGTGTGTGTCTCCTGTAACTGTAAGATGTCAGCACTTTCTTTACGACCATACAGAAGAATCTTTTTCCTCTTAATGGGATTGTTAATGCCCTTAACATTCAGTGAAACTATCTTAAAGGAAGACATACTCACAATATAGCACAGACAGTCAAATGTTGCAAAAACATACCAAATTGTAGCATATAGTTTTACATTGTAGAACAACACCTTAAACACCCTCAGTGGTAGCTGCACCTATAGCCCAGAAAAGAAAGCCTAAAAAAAGAGCCACAGTTTAGCTCTAGCCCTTGCACATGATCGCTCACAGTAAGAACACAATTCTGAAAAACAAACCACCAGAACTAACAAAATAAGGGGGCCTATAAACCACACAAAACTTAGCAGGTGAGCCCACAAGGACAAAACAGACATGGGGGGCAAAGTGACCTATTACATTCCCACTTCTTTGTCACTTAAAGTATCGCATCTTGCCCACCACCCACAACAAGAGTAGAGACAATGTCCCCAGAACCCAAAATGACAGAACTATATGGCAGGGCGACCCCCATCGATTCAGTTTATAACCTAGAAGACCCCAACCTAGTAAATAAGGGTCATCCCGCTATTCCAAGCCCTGTCACTCTCTCAACTGCCATAGACATCAGACAACATAAAACACAAAAGAAGAGAGAAAACATCTTCTTTATTATTTATTTATTTATTTATTACAATTTCTTATATACCGCACTATTCGGTATCAGCGCGGTTTACATTATAACATAACGACCACAACAACATGCTGTTTGGTTTTACATCGAACAGGAGTACAAACTTGGATAACAGGGGTGAACTATATACATGAGATATTTACACTGAGCAAAATTAGATATCAATCACATAATGAACGAAAGGGTCAATTCTTAAGTGGGTCATTTCTTCAGCGGGATACCGACCAGGATATTACCCTGGAGCTCCTTCAAAAGAGACAAAATAAATGTCACAGTGTATAGCAATGCTGCATGATTGAATGTCGCTTCTGCATGGATAAGTCGCCACTACACGACCTCAGACCAGTTAAACGCCCATTATAGAAAGCACCGTAGAACTTTTGCAAATAGAAACTGCTAGGTACATTTCACCGCATCACCGCCGACTCCTTATCTTCCAAAAATGCATATAACTCCCCTGGCTCATCAAAAGTCTTGGTCTGGTTATGCAGCGTGACTCTCATGAGGGCAGGATAAAGCAGCCCAAAATGGGCCTGCAACTGCAATAAACATGGAAGTAGCACCAGAAAGCTCTTCCTCCGATCCACCGTCGCCTTTGCGAAGTCCGGGAAGAACAGGAGTTTGTGTCCCTGATATTCCAAAGTTGAAAGTGCTCTGGCTGCTCCCATTATTTGTGATACTTGTTGAAAACGCAAGACTTTCAAGATGACTGGGCGTGGACGCTTGTCTGCGCCACGGACTGAGTAGGTACTCGATGGGTGCACTCAATCTCAAATGGCATGGCAAACTTCACCTTTAACATACCCGGAATTATGGCCTGCAAAAAGGACACCATATCAGGGCCCTCTGCTCCCTCAAGAGCTCCCAGTATTCTTATTTTGTTCCTCTGATAGTGGTTATTACCGTCTTCCATCTCTCTTTGCAGTGAACGAATCAACTTAGCCTGCTTCTCAACGGCCTTGAGCCTCTCTCCATGCGATGCCACCACATTCTCTACTATCTCCAAATGAGCTGTAATGGACTCCAAAGAAGCTTTTAAGGTGTTGGTATCTTCCTCCATTGAGCACAGCGAGTCTCCATTAGATCTGACCAAGTCTTTGACTGCCCATATCTCAGCCAGAAATTCCTGCAAGTCCTCAGGACAATCTCGGATGACTGCCATCTTGTGAGGAGAGAGAGATTCCATTTTGGTTCTCTTTGCGCTGGCGTTTTGAGATACTTGGTAATCCAGCCGCATCGGCTTGGGACCTGACATATCCGGGATCAAATGATATCAAAGTAGGTAGGAACTATTTGATTAAAGACTGCTGAAGTCAGGATTCTTGACCATTGCCCTCCGGAGCACAGCTCTTGCACGTCCATCTTGACCAAAAGCCAGGCTCCGCCCCCTACATATTCCCTTTCTTAAAACAGGCTTACTTGTGTCTTTTTGTTCACATAAAATAAAAAAAACACAACATATAATATTTATTTATATTTAAGTTATTCAAGAAAGACCATAAAACATTTAGAAGTGAGTAGATTTTTGCCATTTATGACTATATTGAAAATCACTTTCACGAATAATCCCCCAGATGTAGTCTCCCATCATGTTCCTATTATACTGTCCTTGGTAGTGGTGTTCAAATTCCAGTATATCCTGGTGGAAACGTTCGCCTTGCTCCTCTGAATACACTCCCATGTTCTCCTTGAATTTATCAAGATGAGCATCAAGGATAAGGACTTTGAGAGACATCCTGTAACTCATTTTGCCGTAATTCTTAACCAGAGTCTCAACCAGCTTTACATAATTTTTGGGCTTGTGATTTCCCAAAAAGCCACGAATCACTGCAACAAAGCTGTTCCAAGCCACTTTCTCCTTCCTCATAAGCAGTTTGGGAAATTCCATGCACTCAAGAATCCTTTTTATTTGTAGTCCAACAAAGACACCAGCTTTGACCTTTGCCTCAGACAGTTTAGGGAAGAAGTCTTGAAGGTACTTGAAAGCTGTCAACTCTTTCTCTAGAGCTGTGACAAATTGTTTCATAAGGCCCACTTTAATGGGCAGTAGTGGCATCAGCACTTTAAGGGGTTCCACCAGTGGCTCCCGCTTCACGTTCTTTGTCCCAACAGAAAATTCAGTTCACTTTGGCCAGACCTGCCTTTCGTAGTGCACCGCGGTGTCCTTGCTGTCCCAAAGACAAAGATAGCAGGGAAACTTGGTAAAACCACTTTGGAGACCCATCAAAAATGCCACCATTTTAAAGTCTCCAATAACCTCTCAGCCGTATTCAGCATACTTCAAGGCCTCTAGCAAGGTCTTGATGCTGCTGTAATCCTCTTTGAGGCTCACTGAGTGAGCTAGGGGAAGAGACAGGTACTTGGTTTCAAGGGTTCTGTGCTATCCTGATTCTCTTCTTCTCTCTCCCATCACTCTTTCCATATTTGTCTGGTGGATCCTCCTCTGCTGTTATCCTGCTCTCAGTTGGTGTACCCCAAGGATCAGTCTTGGGTCCGCCCCTCTTCTCTCTCTATACCCAGTCCCTTGGTGCACTCATCTCTTCCCATGGCTTTCAGTACCATCTTTATGCTGATGACTCCCAGATCTACCTCTCTACACCTGAAATTTCTCCGGCAATCCAGGCCAAAATCTCTGCCTGCCTTTCTGACATTGCTGCTTGGATGTCTCATGGCCGCTTGAAATTGAACATGGCCAAAACCGAGCTTTTTATTTCTCCCCCTAAACCCTCCTCTCCCCTTCTTCCTTTCTCTTTCTCTGTGGATAACTCTCTACTCCTCCCTGTCTCCTCAGCTCGCAATCTTGGGATTGTCTCCTCTCTTTCCTTCTTCACACACATCCAACTGATAGCTAAAACCTGTCGTTTCTTTCTCCACAACACCAACAAAATTCACCCATTCCTTTCTGAACACACTGCTAAGACACTTATCCACTCCTTAGTCACCTCCCGTCTAGACTATTGTAAACTGCTCCTTGCTGGTCTCCCTCTGAGTCATCTCTCTCCCCTTTGATTTGATCAACACTCTGCTGCATGGCTAATCTTTCAGCAGTCTCATCATGCTCATATTACCCTTTTCTCAAGTCTCTTCATTGGCTTCCTATCCATTTCCACATCCAGTTGAAACTTCTCCTGCTGACCTATAAGTGCATTCACTCCTGCAGCTCCTCACTACCTTTCCTCTCTTATCTCTCCCTACACCCCTCCTTGGGAACTCCGCTCTTGTGGCAAATCACCTCCATCTGCGCCCTTGTCTTCTACTGCCAACTCAAGACTTCACTCCTTTCACCCTGCTGCTCCTTATGCCTGGAACAAACTACCTGAGTCAGTACATCAAGCGCCTTCTCTGACCCTTTTCAAATCCAGGCTGAAAACTCACCTCTTCGTTGCCACTTTCAGATCTTGACTCACTAATGTCCATTGTGCTTCCTTACCATTCCCCCTAGCTGTATCCCATGTCTACAGCTACTGTCTTGTCTGTCTATATTAGATTGGAAACTCTGATGAGCACGGACCATCTTTTACTTGTGTCTGTGCAGCGCTGCCTACACCTTGTAGAGCTATACAAATGTTCAGTAGTAGTTATGTAGAAGCATGGCTTTGAGGCTTCTGGAAGAGCTGTCAATGACCAGGTGCCACTCCTTCGGGTTACATGCAATTCCGATTGTGTCGAAAAGACCAGTCATTGTGGCAAAAGCAGAGTGCAACTTGATTAGTGAAGAAGCTAGACAAAGTGTGGTGAAACTTCCTCTGGCCTGTGACTTGCACACTTTCATCCAACAAGTTCCACTGCTTGAACCTGGATGTCCAAAGCTCGGCATTGGACTTGGTGAGACCAAGATCTCTGACTAAGTCATTGATGTCATTTTGGTTTGGGTAGTAAGGGTTTCTCTCCTCCGCTCCACCTCTGATATTGTAACATAGATCTACAACGTCTTCTTCATTTTGTGAATTGCTGCTTTCTTCTGAAGACAACTGCTTTCTCTGCAAAGAAATGGGTATAGGGAGATCTGGGCAGTCTGGCACTAGGGCAATGGATGAAGGAATGCTCGGATACATGGTAGAAGGAGCATTCTTGCCAGTCCGATATTTGGAAGGATCCACCATGCAGAAGTAGCAATTGCACACGGGGTCAGTGGATTCCTGCCAAATTCCTGGGATAGCGAACTTCATGACTCTCTTTTCCCCTCTGTACCATCCTGCCATAGAAAAAATGAAAATATATATATAATTATTTTTTATTTTCACAGTTATGATGATAAAAAATAATTTGAATTAATGATGTTCTTGCTAAATAATTTAGTAACAATAAAGATTTTATAACATAAAATGCCACAGTCTAAGCCAGCATGAATTGTCCATCTTACCTTCCAGAGATTTCTTGCAGTGCCTACAAGTGAAATGAAGCGCCCAGGGTTTGTCCTGATCCCCAAAAGGCATGCCGAAATATGCCTTGTAAGCTTCACAGATCTTGGCAGATGCTTCCACGGAGTATTTTTTCGCTCTTGTCTTGATAAAATCACTACAAATATAGCAATATAGCCTCTTGATGCCATGGCAGTCCTCTTAAGAAGCTAGAATGAAAATAAACTGGTGAGCTTAAGGCACATGTTGCTCGCTCCTAGGTTTCCAGTTGGTAAGAAGGCTGCTGAATGACTATGCTCACTCCACGCAAATCCGTTGTTTATATAGATGCAAGGCGGAAGTGATGTCACCAAAAGGCTTTTATTAAAAGTTCTCAAAAGTTATACAAAGTTCTAAAATTTTGGATGTCCTGCAAGATAGATAATTTTTAAAAATATCACTCTCTGGTCTCAAAAGCAGTGATTGTGGGCAATAATTGCCATTTCCTATGGTTTTCAGACATAAGATAGTGGAAAATAACACAAATTACACAGGAACAAGAAAAAAGTAAAAATTTGTCACACAGTGAAATTATTCAAAGTTGTTAAATCACAAGAGAGTTGTGATAAATTGCAAGAAGATGTTGAGAAATTATGACACTGGAGGGTTCATTCTGTTACGGACGTAGATCCCCTCTGTACATCCGGTCTGAACCGGACATAAAGAGGGGATCGCGATTCTGATCCTGCGGGGTACATCTAGCCCTGTGGGATCATAATCGCGATCAGTAATGTATGTGGAGGTCGGGACTGCGATTCATTTCAGCCTGCACATACATGACCTGCCCGACTAACTCAGTCAGTGCTTTTAAATGGAGCTTCGGCACCATGGCATCCGGATGCCATGGCACTGCGGCTCCATATAAAAGCTGCAAAGCCGGCTGCCGGATAAAAGTGTTTATTCCCTGCAGCCCAATCCCCAATCTGGCCTCCTAAGGCCAGGTTTGGGCTGTGGGGAATGTCCTCAGGCCCCCACCTGCCTTAACCGCGCCCTGGCAGTACAAACAAAAAACATCCAAGGAAGTTATTCCACCTCAGAGGAGGAACAACTTCCCAGCACATGTCACCGGCCCAGGACGTACAGGGCCAACATTAGAATCGGCCCTGTATGTCCAGGGCCGGCAACCGCCCAGACTTCTCCCCCTAGCCGCCCCATCTAATATCCATCCTTGCTATTTGTGGCACAGATTCGGGCCCTGGGTATGCAGATTGCAGGTGAAATTTAATGTGGACAAGTGCAAAGTTATGTACTTAAAGAACAACCCAAATTATAGTTACATGTTTCAAGGTTCCACACTGGGAGCAGGTAAACATAGATTAGTTGTTTACTCCTTGAAAAGTGGAAGTACTAAAGGACATGCAATGAAGCTACAATGTAGCACATTTAAGACTAATCGGAGAATATATTTTTTCACTCAATGCATAATCAAACTCTGGAATTCGCTGCCGGAATATGTTAGTAAAAACTGTTAGTGTAATTAGATTTAAAAGATGTTTGGACAAGTTCCTGGAGGAAAAGTCCATAAACCATTATTAAAGTGTACTGGGGAAATCCACTGCTTACCCCTGGGATACGCAGCATGGAATTTGTCTACCTTTTGGGTACCTGACAGGTTTTTGTGACCTGGATTGGCCACTGTTGGAAACAAGATACTGGATTTGATGGACCTTTGGTCTCACCCAGTATGACATATCTTATGTCATACTTATCTTATGTTTTTATTTTCTAACCAGAGCTATCTAGCAGGTGGCAATCCTGCTGTACTCCCGCTCCACTCACTGATACACTAGTATTTTTTTTAAAGAGAAGTAGGTACCTACCCATAACACTCTTATAAAATTACCCTTCAGAAAAATTCATTGGCAATTAATAGTGTATTTTTCCCTCACTTTATATCCTCTCTAACAATCTCTGTTCCAGTTATTATTGCAACAGTCCCTGGCCAGTCCCTCTGGAGTCCCAGAATCCTGGATTCCAAATGCAGCAGCTTTATAGTGACTATGAATCTTTCCATTTCCTCTTCCTGCAGGGTTTGTGTATTCTGCCTCCACAGCATCTTCAGTTCCATTGGTCACAATCTTTATCTTTATTGTCATTTGATATACCGCCCTAGGCAGCAAGGCATCAGAGCAGTTTACAGAAATCTAAATTATATAGGACAGGACAGAAAAGAAAGAATGAAGAAGAGAGCTAAGAATGTAACTGGGCAGCGGCGACATTCAGCCACCGCCCAGTCAGCTTCAGTGGCAAAAGTCAGGCTATTCTCTACAGTATCTGGCTTTCACCATATTGCAATATCTAGGCAATGGCTCAATATCGCTGCTGCCGGTTACCGCCCCTGCTCCTTTTCTGGAATACACCAGTGCTAGCCAGTTAGCTTCGAGGCATGCAGTGTCGGCACCCGTGGATATTCAACAGCACCAACAGTGTTAGTATCACTGAATATCCCGGCTATGAGTATTAACGCAGTTAACAGGTCTGCCATTCGCATTAATCCCTTTAAAGAAATTGGGCCCATAAGGTTTTCATACCGGGTCAGATCAATGGTCTATCAAACCCATCACCCCCCCTCCAACAGTGGTCAATCCAGGCCATGAGCATCCAGCAGGACCCCTAAAGGCAGACAAATTCCATGCTGCCCATCCTAGGGACAAGCAGCAGACCTCCCTCAGTCCACCTCAACGATGGTTTCCGGACTTCTCTCCGGGAACCCATCCGAACTCCAAGACCAACTGCACCAGAGCATCTTTTAAATAAGATATAATCAATGGAAGACCTAAGCAGGGAATCAAACCCATGTCCTTGCCCCTGGTATTGCACAGCACTGCTACTGAATTGGCCTGATGACAGTTTGAAAGGGATGACACTGTAATATAATTGATCCTTGATAAGCAATAAATATTTGATGGATTTTGATCTTAAATATCCTTACATTTACTTAAAAAGCCAAAAGATTATTGCTAAATATTGTTACATTTGCATTCAGATTTCTCGTCTTACCTTTAGGGATAAATTAGGAATTTATGATCAATCAAGTTTTCTGTGAATTTAAGGGACGTTTACTAAAGGTTAATGCGTGTTAATGAAGTTAACACTCATTAAGTGCCACTACACGCATAGAAATAAGTGTTCTGGACCCTGAACCTGTGTTAACTTTATAAGTGTGCATTAAGTTCTTTAGTAAACATGCCCCTAAGTGTTGAATTTTAACATTTTTTGATTTGATATAAGAGTTGAAGTTTTTTTTAAAAAATGGACTTAAACCGTGTTAGATTCAGTATTTCTTGCTACCTAGAGAAACTTTGCCCAAATTTTAGAACTTTCACAATTCTGGGTTACTTAGGTGACATTATAATTACCGGGGGCCAACCACCATGGTTCCTTTCTTCCACTGAAATGAATGAATCCTCATTTAGACCTCTCTTTATAAACATTCCTATGTCTTTTTTTTGGTGTGGAAAAGTAGCCTAGTGGTTAGAGTAGCAGTCTTGTACCCAAGAAAACAGTGTTCAATTCCCACTGGCATTCTTTGTGACCTTGGCAAATCACTTTACCCTCCATTATCTCAGAAAAAAAAGCCTGGCAGTCTACTTCCAGTCATACCTTAATCAAGAAAACCCAGGAGTCAGCATTGACTTGATGGTATTTAAAAAAAATTTCTCTATTTTATTTCTTCCTTGTACTAGTTAGACATTGTACATTTTGTTTTATTTTTCTTTCGATTAGCTTTAAATTGATATCAATATAAAAACTTGATGATAAATTAGAGTTAGCTCCAATAGGCTTGAGGTTTCTGTAGCATAGAACTATATTGTATGGAGTATGTCTGCCTCCCCCTTCCCCCACCCCCCCAGCTGTTTTAATGCATACATTTTACAAATCATTTTTCATAACATCTCTTGATCTTTTTTTTTTTCTTGAATGCCAGTAGTTGCTTTTGCTGTTTTAATAACTGTTCCCACTGAAGAGATAAAATATTGCTGATGGTCATCGCATCTGTTATCAATAGTTGAGTAAAGAATACAAGGTCATAAGATCTACTTAAAGGCTTTGTCTCACAATGTCTGGTTCCCACAGGAATGATCCATACCTGCTTGGTGAAAAGGTCCAAGTTCAGTTCCATACTGCTTTGATTCTGGTAAGCCCTTTCCTGATTTTTGGTCAACTCTTAATTCCCATTGAACTATGCTATGCCAGAGAGTTGAGTCAGATAAAATTCAGCCCCTAATCCCTTCAACATATTTAAAAGAACCAGGAATGGAGGAGGAGGGGACTGCCAGTACTGTGTACTACTGGATCTGATTCATTGCTCTGGTCTTCCAGTATTTAAGTAAGTTGGGGATGGGGATGCTATGAATGTAGCATTCACCCCTCCTAGGGAAGGAGACACGACAGTAATACCTACCAGCTCGATTCAGAGCCTATGATAGCAGGGTTAGAATACAGGAACATAAGATTTCCCATACTGGATCAGACAAATGGTCCATCAAGTCCAGTATCCTCTTTCAGTAGTGGCCAGTCCAGATCACAACTACCTGCTAGGATCCCAAAAGGTAGATAGATTTCCTCCAGTCTACTTTAATAATGGTTTATGGACTTTCTTTTCCAGGAACATGTCCAAACCTTGTTTTAAACCCAGCTAGTTACTTTTATTTCATCCTCTGGCAACACATTCCAGAGCTTTGTTGGGTATTGAGTAAAAAAAATATTTCTTCTGCTTAATCTTAAATGTATTCTGCTAATTATTTTATAGAACTCTTGAATGAGTCCTGATGTGAGCTGCCTGGTCAACGACTATGGTTGCTATAAACTAAAGTGTTTATTTTATACATTTCAATTTAATTTCATACCTTAGAAAAAAGTTTAAGGCAAATTACAATTTGCCAGAATTTCACAACATAAATTAAAAAGACAAGCTTAAATAATACAAAGACAACAGATCATATGACTCCACTGCTCTGTGAGCAACATTGGCTTCTTGTCTCTTGTGGAATTAAATTTAAAATCCTTTTACTGACTCACCCAGCCTTCTATACTGGCCTCCCAAAATACCTCTACTCAAAACTTCTTCCCTATCATCCAATTTGATCACTGTGCTCGGCTAACAAAAATCTCATAGTGATACCATCCAAAATGATCCTGCATCTGGAAATATATGTCCATTGCCTTTTGCTTCTCAGCTCTCCACCTTTGGAATGCTCTTCCAACAGAGCTTCAACTTGAATCCTCTTATAAAAAATTTAAAATAGGCCTAAAAACTTGGTATGCTTTTTTATGATTCAAAGCAGTCGTCAGGCTGTTTATTTCTTTCAGATTGTGTGCCCCTTCTTGTGGCTCAGCTACATGTTTGTTTTTGGCCAATATTGTGGTCAACATTATTAGCACCCTTGCATTTTAGGTATGTTGTGTACAACATCTTAAGAAATACAGTTGGAATATTTCCAATTGTATGTTATTATAATATTGTAATAGTATGTTCAAAGGTAAACAACAACAAAAAAGATGTCTGTGCAACTTAGACATAGTAATTTCTGAGAAAAAAATGTTGACCTAGACAGGATTAATGCCACCCTTCGCTAATATTTGGTTGCACAACCCTTGCCAGTAATGACAGCCTCCAAACGTTTCTTGTAACAATCTAAAACTTTCATACATCTGTCTACTGGTAGTGTCTCCCACTCTTCAACTGCAATTTGTTCCAGCTCATAAATGTTTCCAGGATTCCTTTAACCATTAGCAGATTTCAGCCCTTTCCAAAGGTTCTCATTTGGATTGAGATCAGAACTCATTGCCAGTTTATAACAGTCCATTTGTTCCTTTTTAACCATTCTTTTGTACTTTTGGATGTATGTTTTAGGTCACTGTCCTGCTGGAGGACTCATGACCTTCGTTCCAGACCTAGCTTTCTGACACTAGGTAGCACATTTCACTCCAAAATACCTTGGTAGTCCTCTGAATTCATGTTTCCTTTAATATATTCCAGGCCTCCAGTTCCTCAGGCAGCAAAACAGCCCCACAACATTATGTAACCGCCACCATATTTAACTGTAGGAAGGGTGTATCTGGACTTTCAGAAAGCTTTTGACAAGGTCCCTCAGAGACTTTTGGCAAAACTAAAAAAGTCATGAGATAGGAGGCAGTGTACTATTGTGGATCAAGAACTGTTTAAAAGATAGAAAGCAGAGGGTAGGGCTAAATGGCCAATTTTCTCAATGGACAAAGATGAATAGTGGAGTACCCCAGGGATCTGTGCTGGGTCCGCTGCTTTTTGACATTCATAAATGACCTGGAAAAGGGAATAACGAGTGAGGTTATCAAATTTGCAGATGACACAAAACAATTTAAAGTTGTTAAAACCCAAGAGGATTGTAGAAAATTGCAAGAGGATAAATTAGACTGGGCATCCAACTGGCAGATGAAATTTAATGTGGACAAGTGCAAAGTTATGCACCTAGGAAAGAACAACCCAAACTATGGATACACGATGCAAGGTTCCACATTGGAAACTACCACCCAGGACAAAGATTTAGGCGTCATCATGGATAACATGTTAAAACCCTCCGCCCAGTGTGCAGCAGTGGCCAAGAGAGCAAATAGAATGCTAGGTATCATAAGGAAAGGAATGGAAAATAAAACAAAAGGATATTATAATGCCTCTGTATCGTTCCATGGTGCAACCACACCTTGAATATTGTGTGCAATTCTGGTCACCGTATCTTAAAAAGGATACAGCGTTATTAGAAAAGGTACAGAGAAGAGCCACCAAAATGGTAAAGGGGATTGAAGGCTACTCCTATGAAGAGAGGCTAAAACGGTTAGGGCTCTTCAACCTGGAAAAGAAACGGCTGAGGGGAGATATGATAGAGGTCTATAAATTAATGAATGGAATGGAACGTGTAAATGTAGATAGATTGTTTACGTCATCAGAATATAAAAAGACTAGGGGACATGCAATGAAGCTGCAGGGTAACCTATTTAAGACTAATAAGAGAAAACATTTTTTCACTCAATGTGTAAACTCTGGAATTTGTTGCCGGAGGATGTAGTAAAAGCTGTTAGTGTAGCTGGGTTTAAAAAAGGTTTGGACAAGTTCCTGGAAGAAAGGTCCATAAACCATGCACTCTCATCACTCCGCCTCCACTCCTTCCCCTTCGGTTTGCGGTGTCCCTCAGGGATCTATTCTTGCCCCCCTACTTTTCAATGCCTTCCTCACTCCACTTGCTCTACTTATCCAACAATCTGGCATATCCTTCTATATTTACGCCGACGACATCCTGCTGGTTCACCATACCTCCCCCTCCACTCCTGACCTCGTTCCACTTAACCGCTGCTTGTCTTCCATTGCATCATGGTTCGACTCTAACTTTCTACACGCTAAGTCCTCCGCAATCTGGTTCTCCTTCGGTCTCTCCTCTCCTTGCTTGTCCCCCGTAATGTCTTCCCATTCGATTCCCCTGGTTCCTACCCTTCGTTATTTGGGCGTCACCCTGGACTCATCTCTCTCCTTTCACCAACACATTTCTTCTGTCCTTCGGACTTCTTTTTTTCCATTTACGCAAGATTCGGGCCGTCCAATCATCACTCCCCCCTTCCTCTGTTGTCACCCTCGTCCTGTCCTTAGTCATGACCCGGTTAGACTATTGCAATGTCATCTATGCAGGTCTGCCTTCTTTTCAGCTTCGCCATCTTCAATTAGTACAGAATGCCGCCGCTCGCCTCATTACTGGTTCCCCAGCTCGCTCTCATGTGTCCCCCTGCCTCCTTGCCTTGCACTGGCTTCCGGTCAGGTTCCGCTTCATCTTCAAGGTCCTCATCCTTACACACAAGGCTCTCCATTCCAGCACTCCCCAATACTTGTCGGACATCATTCACCTCCAACCCTCTCCTCGTCTTCTCCGGTCCTCTTTTGGTAACCGCCTTTTTCTTCCTTCCCCCGCTCAGGCCCACTTAGAGCTCACCCGACATTCAGCTTTCTTCTTAGGTCCAGCTCTCTGGAATTCACTCCCTCTATGTCTTCGCTTGGAACTTTCCTATTCCCGCTTTAAAACTCTCCTTAAAACACATCTCTTTTGTCAAGCCTTTGATCTCCCTCCTTCCGACGATGGTGCCTTGTCCTCTGGTTGTCCCCCCCACCCTCCATGATTATCCCCTCCCCTGCCCGTTCCTCTTCCACTTTCCTTTTTCTCTTTCCTTCTCCTGCCCTATTACCCCTCCTGCCCCTCCTGGGCTCTTTCCCCTTTCGATCTTTTTCTCTGCCCTTTCCTATCCTGTCGATTTTGGCGTTCTTTTCTAGCTTTGTTTCCAGTAGCCTGCTTTTTGTATTGTACACCGCCCTGATGCTTCGGCCTGGGTGGTTCATCAAATTGTGCAAATAAAGATAAAGATAAAAGGGACCCAGGATATCACTGCATGACCCAATACAAGCATTGAGGAACCTGTGTGTTTTGGGGAGATTGCTAGGTACTTATGACCTAGATTGGCCACTGATGGAAACAGGATACTGTGCTTGATGGACCTTGGTCTGACCCAGTATGGCATATTTTATGTTCTTATTGTATTTTCCCTTATAAGCTTCATTTCTTTACCTGTAAATGTATCACTGGTCTGCATTGCCAAAGAGCTCAAATTTGGTTATATCTTTCCACAGAACATTTTCCCAGGACTGTGGTTTCTCAAGGTGAGTTTGGGCAACGATCAGGTGTGCCTTTTTATGTTCCTTGTTCTATGTAATATGTTCTGTTAAAAGGTAAACTGCTTTGACCAGTGGATAAAATGGTATAAAAAAATTGTTAAATAAATAAGTCTGTCTTTGAGCAGTGGTGTCCTCCTTGGCCTATGCCCATCAAGTCCTTTTTTGTTTAGTGTGCGGCATATGGTTTGGGTTGAAACCACCACTTCAGATTGCTCCATGTCAGGCTTAAGCTCTTTGCATGTTGTATGCAGTATTTTTCCAGCAGTTTGCACTAACCTTCAAAGACTTCTTGGATTAATTTTTCTCTTCCCACAATGTCCTTGGAGGTTCTTGACAGTTCCATGAGCAGAAAACCTCTTAATAACATTGCGAACTATAGACACAGGAATCCCAAGGTCTTTGGAGATGGCCTTGTACCCCTTTGAAGTTTGATATTTGGTGATTAATGGCTTTGCTGATGGTCTCAGACAGTTCTATTGTTTTCACCTTTGTGAAAATGTAACAGGGAGCGAATGTGACTATATTTTAAACATTAAAGGCTTCATTTGTTTGTTGATTCAAGTCATGCGAGTACTGACTATTGATCACAAGTTCATCTGAGTTTACTGAAATGGGAATGTGTTTCTTTTGTTCAAACTGATTTGAATTGTTTATAAAAGGTGCCAGTAATCATGTCTTATCCTAACCCAAAAACCCAAATGTATTTCCCACATATTTATTCCAACAACCAATAAGAGAAACCCAAATCTAATATATTTTTGTCGGAACTTACACCTTGAAGAAAACTGTTTCCTTCTTGCAGTGTGATGTTCCTTTTTTTCTTTAAATAGAGACGCAACCCCAACAAGTGCTAAGGAGACATTAACCTCTTAGTGCACACCGGTAAAATTCTCTTTCAGGCTTTAAATATTTTTATATAAATCAAAGAAAAGTCACTTAGCTGGTCAGGAAGATTTCTTCTATATAAAGCGAATTGCTGGAAAGGTTTCCAACCACAGAAAAAGAATCAGGGTCATCCCCCACATCTCAACAGCTGGTTAAATGAGAGCACCAACATTCGAGCTTTTATCGCTCAACTCACGATTGTTTTTTCCTGATATCCTCCTTCAGACTTTTCAATTACCATCCATGAGAGTAACTGTACCGTGGTCATACCACAAACTAGTAACCAAATGTTGCATTTCGAACCATAGATCCTCTTGGCTCTTCTTCAAACTTCGTTGCTTCTGATCGAACCCGGAAATCAGCGTTCTTTAAATTCCATGCCTTGATCACATGACCAGTCCAGAACCAATGGAAACCAGTACAACTATCCACTCCCCAAAAAAACGGGGATTACAAAATGCTCCACCAATCCAGAGAGGAGTTTAAACCCGCAGGTGACAAAGAATCCATCATCATTCTAGGTGTTTTGCCAACGTACAACGTACGTACAATTACTAGATGCGACTTCTGTGCACAAACATTGGAAGGTGAAGTATGGGAACATCCATCTCAACATCGCCAAGTATATAGTAAGTTTTACACCACAAATGATAATTGACATGTAGTGTATGTGTTGATTTGTCCGCGTATGAAATTGTACATTGGCAACACATCTAGAACGATGAAGAGGTGGCTACTGGAACATCATTCACGCATAACCACAGGGGTATTGTCAGCCCTGATGGTTGCACATTGTCAGGAATGTCAACATCAGTTTGCTGATTTACGTTGGAGAGTTTTGGACCACGTACCAATAAAGGAGAGAGGGGGTGATCGTGATTTTTGTTCGCATTATCATGGATTGTTTTGGATCTACACTTTGGATTCTTTGTCACCTGTGGGTTTAAACTCCTCTCTGGAATGGTGGAGCATTTTGTGTGTACTAAGGAGTTAATGTCGCCTTAGCACTTGTTGGGGTTGCGTCCCTATTTGAAGGAAAAAAAGGAACATCACACTGCGAGAAGGAAACATTTTTCTTCAAGGTGTAAGTTCCGACAAAGATATATTAGATTTGGGTTTCTCTTATTGGTTGTTGGAATAATCATGTCTTGGCAATGTCCCAGTATTTACGCTATTTCCTTTTTTAATTGGTCTTGTTTTATTTGATTCTTTTATATGTCAAATATGTATGCAAATATAGTCCAAAGCCATTTCACTGGCCACTTTTTTTTAGGAGATATTAGGCATTAAAGGGTTGAACTGCAAGGGCGCCAATAATGTTGCTCACAACTGTAGTTCTACCTTTTGTCTCTGCCTTAGTCTTTGAGTGTTTTTTGTGCATTTTTGTCCTGACTTTTTATCCAGTATCCTGCCTCTCTTATTGGAAATCACTATGATGTTTTTGCCATAGTGGTCTATAAAAACAGCAAATAAATATTCCAACATTGTAATAAAAACAAATACATTTAAAATAAGAACAAAGTAAATATTCCCCCTCTGTCAGCACAACCCAAACACAATCTCTCCTTCCAACTTAAGAACACAGCCCATCTCTATCCTAAATCCCTCATCCATAAGCCAAGACTGATAAATGTCACACTAAATAAGCAGTAAAACAATTAAAAAATAAATCCTGCTATGGCAAAGAAAAGTAACAATTAATGCAAGGCCAATGCAAAAAGCTAAGTTTAAGCCTTTTTCCAAAAAAGCCAGGTAATTTACCTTCTGCTGTAAATCAAAAGATGCAACGTTCCAAAGACTTGGACCATAGTATTCCAAAGCTGTTTACTTGGTGCATGACATCCTAAACTGAGTAAGATTTGGAACATTCAAGGGCAATTGTTGGGAAGATCACAGGGTCCTTGGAGTTGGAGTAGCCTACTGGTTAGAGCAAGTGGTCTAAGAACTAGGGAAGCCAGGCTCAAATTCCACTGCTACTCCCTTGTCATTTTGGGCAAATCACTTAACCCTCTATTGCCTCAGCTACAAACTTAGGGGCCCTTTTACTAAAGTGCATTAAATTGTTGCACTTAATGCACTTTTAGCACTAAAACTAAAGTATGGTAAGGGCAAAGGCTCCACAGTAGCTGTTGAGGGTATGGCCAACAGTTACTGTGTTGATTCATACCCTAACATGCTGCACAATTAACATAGGTGCACTTAGTGCTACCCATTGAGGTGACATTAAGTGCACACATGTGTTTCCCCATGCTAACTGCAGTGTGCTCTCCATGCCCGCTGTCTGCTCCAACTCACCTATTCCCTGCCCGAAAGCGTGATTTGCAGTTACCACTGGAGTTACTATTCAACACTTGTCATGCCTGCACGATAACAATTACCACAGCCCTGCACTGACAGTTACAGCATTCTACAATGCATGTTAACCACTTAGCACACATAAGGAAAAGGGCCCCCTCAGATTGTAAGCCCTCTGGGGACAAGACCTAAGGTAACTTACTCTGAATTTCCATTGAAAAAAGCATGAGATAAATCCATATCCCCATCATTCTCCTTCCCTTGTTGGCTCCTAGGGCAAATAAACCCTCTAGCAGTTCTGAGCTCAATTCTGATTATTGGTTCTTTTTTTGGGTGCTCTTTTAGCACAGTCCCTTGATGGGACTCTTCCACTTCCTCCTCCCTCCTTAATAGATTACTCTGCCCTGCCCTGCCCCTTTGCCACCTCCCCCACAAACTCACTCAGTGATGGCATCCAGTTATGGTTTCTGGAAAAGTTAGAAATTCTAGATTAGACCAGTGATTTTCAAAGTTTTATCCCATATGACCCCATTTTAATAACTGAAAAATCACGTGACCCCAGATAATAAAATCAAAATGGCAGGTCTCCCTCCCAATCATCTCAAGTGACCCTAGTACTCAAGCATGGGTTTCCAGTCCAACAGGAAGCTTACCCAGGAGGGGAGAAGGACCAATGAATGTTCCCTGGCTCACAGGCCATATGCTGACTGGTAACTGCCACTACTTAGTACAGATTACAGTGAAGGTCCAGAGAGAAGTGGAAATGACCATGTTTCTGTGACCCCCATCCACTGATGATGTGACCCCATTTGGGGGTCCTGATCCCAAATTTGGGAAATACTAGATTAGACTAAGATAAACACTAAAAAGTAAGGGAGAAGGGCCTGAGCCATGTGGTACCTCACAATTGAATATTGTGAGAAGGAATACACCCCGTATGTCCTGTTGGACAAAAAAAAGAAAGACTTTCATCATTCCCAGAACATCCCAGGAAGAGGTTGTACCATTGCCTTTTCTAAAGAGTACCAGCATAGCTTTTCATCAGACCCTTGATCTTTCAACCATTCACTCCCCTGCCACAAGATAAAAGCTGCACGATATAAAGCAAAATCAGGAAAATAAATACCGCCTTGTTCTTGTTCTGTTTTACCCTCTTTAATGCAATTTAAGATGATTCATCATGCCACAGAAACTGTACTTCCAATCTCTTCTAAAACGTTTTTTGGGAAAGGAAGAGGGAGTATCTGTACATAGAATATTTTGGAGTTAAAGCTATCTATATGGCCTCCAGATGCCCCCACCAAAATGAAAAGAGTGGAGACCAGGCCGATATAAAATTTCGAACTGCACCCTCCATATTTCATTCATATTTCTTGTCATTGTGTTCTCTGCAGTAGACATAATTATCACACCTAAATACTTTATAATACTAGTACTGATTTGAAAGAAGTATTCTGCAAGATCAGTCTGCCAAGTATACTTATCCAGGGGCATAGCCACAGTTTTTGTCTAATTGATTTTGTATGTTGAAAAAGCACTAAAACGCTCTATCAACTATAATGAAGCTGGTATGTATGTCACACTCAAGAAAACTAACAATTCATCAGCATATGCAGCATTTCATGTTCCACACCTTTATTATTTTATTTATTTAATACTCTTATATACACCACGCTATTCGACATCAGTGCGGTTTACATGGAACATCAAAGCAGTTTTACGGTGGGGTTATACTGTAATTTACAGATAAGAACATAAGAACATAAGATATGCCATACTGGGTCAGACCAAGGTCCATCAAGCCCAGTATTCTGTTTCCAACAGTGGCCAATCTAGGTCATACGTACCTAGCAGTTTCCCCAAGGGACACAGGTTCCACAATGCTTGTATTGGTTCAAGCATTGATATCCTGGGTCCCTTCTTAATAACGGGGAGATTAACTTGGATAACATGTTAACTATATACACAAAGGCATAAGGTGAAAACCCTATGTACATCACATTGTGGAATGGTTACCGGGTGATTAAGGATCTGTGTGGCGTGCAGGGCGTTTTGGTTTGCCTACTTCAGGGTAGCACTTGAGGAAGAGGTGATGCTTCAGGGCCTTTCTGAATTTAGTTATCTGTGTGATTGCTCGTATGCTGGGTGGCAGGGCGTTCCAGCTTCTAGGTGCACAGAGACTGAAAGCTCTGTTTGCAGTTGACTGTACTGTCATGAGGCTGGTACCAATAAAGATGCAGAGTTGAAAAGAAACTCTGTTTATCACAAAGCTCTAGAGGCGCAATTACCTCAAAGCACAGCTAGAGGGGGCAGGAGTGATCCTACAGAGCCTAATGAGGGTAGGAGAGCTAACCAGTTGCACCTGGAAATGAGCCCGGGAGATTCAAAGGGAAGATCCCTTTATAAACGGAAGCTTAATGCTAGCACAGCAGATGAGGAAGCAGAAGGAGACGCAGACGCAGAAGGAGAAGGAACTAAGGATTACGGCTGAAGGAGGAAGGAGAGACCTGAAAGAAGGAATCCTCCTTGAGCAAGCCCAAAAGGACAGAATCCACAGAGGTAGAGTTCAGAGGGGCCAAGCTACGAGAGCCGCTGTTCAGAGGGAGTCTGCTAAGAAAAGCAGTCAGGCTGGAGGGTATCCCACTCCCTGCTTAAACAACGTTCCTGAGTCCAAAGCTGAAAGACATATACAGAGAGCCAGGCTTGGAGGAAAGCCTGCAGGCATTGGATATGCTGAACAAGTTTTACCAGGTATCCGAAGGGAAGGGGTTTCTAACAAAGCTACTGTGTCACTGAAGCATAGAGCTGGAGAATCCGCACCAGGTTTTACTAAGCTTTCATGAAGTCCAGCAACTGCCCAGAAGCTACCGACAGAAAACCTGTTGTCACAGAGACGTGCATGAGAGAGAAGGCTCCAGAGCTTCAAGCTACAGAAACTCAAGGTATGAAAGTTTTATTCCTGCTAATGAAAGCTTAACTCCTAAAAGCACTGCTAAAGCTAAAACTCACTTTATAAGAAGAGGAAAGAAACCAGAGTGGTTTGAAGAACTACCAGAAGACTTTAAAGCACAGTCTTATTGGAGGCAAGATACCAGAGACAGTCTATATAAACCCGTAACTGCCAGGGACAGCGTGTGCTCTGAGGGGGAAAGTAGTGAAGCAGAATTTATGGAAATAGAAGATGCAAACACTATTCCCATTCCTCAGGAAGAAGCTATGGATTGTAGTTTGTGTATAGCTTCTAGCCTAGAATCCATAGCGTCCTTGTAAATAAGAAGAAGTCTTGTTTAAATTGCTTTGCCCTGGAATGAATTGAATTCCTCCCTTTAACCCTTACAACTAATTGTGAAGATATTAACAATTGGTTTTACCTGCTTATTACTGGAACCTTTATGAACAAAGGACATTCTTTGATTTCTAGTGTCTTAATGAACCCTTGCACAGAGGAGAAATAAAAGCCTTGTTTCCCTACACTCGTGGCTTACATATTGAGTTCTCACAAGGAGCTGAAATACCTAAGACCAATCTCCATTTTTGGCCTTAAAATACCCCACGCTCCTTGAAAATAAATATGTTGTACAGCATGCCCTTACCGCCTTTGGCCACTAGGGGATGCCGGCATGACAGTACACTGGGTTATTGTTTTGGGGATTACTATAGTATTTATTGCTGTGTGTCGTCTGGCTCTGGTAGGAGGAGTCATGAGCGTAAGGCTTGCAAGTGATGAGGGGGAAGGTCCGTTGATAGCCTTGAATGTTAGTAGTAAGATCTTGAAGGTGATCCTACCGTGAATTGGGAGGCAGTGGAGACTTTTGAGGATCGGTGTTATATGGTCACGTCTTGAGGCTCCATTTAGAACTCTGGCTGCAGAGTTCATGGCGAGTTGGAGTGGAGTTAGGGTGGATTGAGGTAACCCTTGCAGAATCGCATTTGCATAGTCGAGATGTGGAATAGTTAATGCCTGAAAGATCGTTCAGAAATCATCCGGTTGTAGCAGGGGGCGTAGATGTCTGAGTGTTTTGATTTTTAGATATGTTGATTTGACCATGTTGCCAATATGGGATTTCATGTCCAGTTTCTGGTCCAGTGTTACACCCAGGTAACGGATTGTAGATTTGGTTTGGAGCTCTACATTTCCGACTTTTAGGTTGGCTGGTGGGCGGAAGTTAGGGTTTCTGGTAATGAACAGCACTTCAGTCTTTTTGTGTTGTATCCGGAGATTCTGATTTTGGAGCCAATTTTCCACTGCAATGAAACAGTTCGTTAGTGATGAGAGATCAATCTGGTCAGTCTTGAAGGGTGTATATAGCAGTACGTCATCTGCATATATCATGCAGTTAATGTTGAATGACCGTATGAGCTCGCAGATGGGCTGCATGTAGATGTTAAACAGCAGGGCTGATAGGGAGGATCCCTGCGGAACGCCTTGTTTCTGGTGGAACGGTACCGACGTTGAGGTCTCTGTTCGCACATGCTGCCATCTATCAGAGAGGTATGATTTGCACCATGCTAGGGCTAACTCGCAGATGCCTTTCTCTTCTAGGCGTCTCAGAAGGGTCATGTGGCACACCGAGTCGAAGGCTGCGGCTATGTCCAAAAATATAAGAGCCACACCGTGATGAATGTTGTCTATTGTGTTGAGAATGTTGTTGAAGAGGGAGGTGAGTAGTGTCTCTACACCATGTGCAGCTCTGAAGCCATGTTGACAGTGGTCTGGAGGTGCGGTATCGTTGATGTGTTGTTGTATTTGGCATTGGACCTCTTTTTCTATTATCTTGGCCAGGAGTGGGATACTGGCAATTAGTCTATATGACTCCACTTTCTGAGGGTCAAGTTTGCTGTTTTTTAACAGGGGTCTGATGGATGTTTGAGATTTAGGGGAAAAACTCCTGAGCTGAATGATGTGTCAAAGAGTCTGGCTATGAATGGGCTAAACTCTGTTTTTAGTTCCTTTATCCAAAAGGCTGGACAAGGAGCAGACTGTGCTGTGGAGGTGTTGATTGTGGAGATGGTGTCAACAATTTGTTTAAGTGATGGAGTGGAGAAGGTTGTTAGTTTCGTTGGATTGCTTTGCGCTTTGTTGGGGGCAGGTGTTTCGAGCCTGCTGGTTTGGCATAGTTTTGATTGAAGGAAGTCGGCGTAGTCTTGTGCGTGGATCTCAGTTTTTTGCACCGGTCCTGGTTCAGACGTGAGGTTCTTGACTAGGTTGAATAAGTCATGTGGTTTCTTTAGTGATCGTCGTAGAGTATCTGTGTGTACTTGTCTTATTTTCTCAGTTATCGCTTTACGGTGAGATGCTAGTTGGCGGTTATAGGCCTCTTGGTCTTCTGTGGATTGTGAATGCCTCCATCGCCTTTCGAGTTTTCTGAGTTTGAGGAGGGAATCTCGTAGTTCTTTTGAGTACCAGGGCACGGCAGCCCTTTTCCTTGGGGCTTTGTTGTGTGTAGTGCGTAGTGCAATGGAGCTAAGGCTATCATTCCAGCTGGAGACAAGGTTATCAAGGTTAGTTGATGTTGTGCTGAGAAGTGACTGTGTGTGATTCATAATGGATTCCCTGTTGAAAGGATGAAAACTACGAGGGGGTATTCTTGTGGTGTTTGTTTTGTTATCAGGGTGCTTCCTGGGGTGGTTTTCCATGGGGATAAGGAACGTGATTAGCTTATGGTCCGACCAAGGAGCTTCAATGTAGGTTGGTGAGGAGTAGGGGGCTGTGTTGTGTACAGTTAAAGGAGCGAAGATCAAGTCTAGTATGTTCCTTTTTGTGTGCGTTGGTTCGTTGATTAACTGCTGATAACCTAGTTCTGTCAGAGCAGCAAGGAATGCTGTCGCTTGAGAGTCATGCAGGGATGGCAGGTTGAGGTCTCCTAGTATCCAGTTTGGGGTACGCAAGTTCGGAGTATTGCAAGCTAGCTCAATTATCGTGGCGAGGTCCTCGGGTCCTGTATAGCAGATTGATGGAGCAGCGATTATTTGCTATGGTAACTATATCGAGGTTGGGAGTGTTGGTACTGTTGTAGAGATGGAAATTGAGGTCAGCTTTGGCGAGTATGAGTACTCTGCCGCCTCTTTTGTCTCCTCTATGACAACAGTGTATTGTGAAGTTGGGGGGTAGCAGGTGGTTGAGGAGTACGGTGTCAGTATTTGTTAGCCAGGTTTCTGTGATTAGGAGAATGTCAAGGTTGTGGAGGGTGATTAAGTCGGTGATGATTGGCCATTTGTTGCGGACTGAGCGTGCATTTATAAGAGCAGCCTTTAAGTCTTGTGGGGGTGGGTTGATCTTTTTTACATTTGTGGTATGTTGAATTGCAATGTGTAGTAGGTGCTGGTATGTAGGATGGGTGTCATTTACTGACTTGTGGGGGGCGTCTCTTGACCATCTCCTCCCATATACATGTAGAGTAGGTATCTGGTTGTGAGTGCCTGTTAGGGCTAAAGTACTACTGAGCACCCCTAAAAGAAGGTAGCTACATATTAGTGTTATCGTGAAGTGATCCATTCCAGTGATTGAGCTGGCTTGAGATTATAGAGCCTTAGTGAGTGAATAGGACACAGAGTTGAGCGGATTCGGGAGTATACAGGTGATGTCTTTGGCTTGGGTGGTTTGATGTAATGCTACAGTTAGGTACCGTAATCATGTGGCTAGCAGTTGTAGAGTGTACAGCTGAGTATGTATGTTATACATAGACTCATAGGTATATGGATACAACGTCTAGTTCTAAAACTCTAGGTTACATATGACATAGATCTGCAACATATACTATCTAATCGTTTTAGGCCCGCTAGTATAAAGCGTAATCCTGTTGGTCTTTATCGTACCTATTGTGTCCTGAGGTTCAGTTTGGGTTTATTTTATTTATTTTATTTAACATTTTTTATATACCGCACTATTCATCATCAGTGCGGTTTACATTGAACATCAACATACCTGTCAATCCATGACTGATCTAGGTTTACAGATAACAGGGAAGATAAACTAGGAGTTAACAGGGGAATAACTATCTACATAATTATACATAATTATATATACATTGAATAGGGTTCTGCTTCCTAGGAGATTTTGTTGTGATGTACCACTGTAGGACCATAGACGACCAGGAGAGAGCTCAAGCAACTGAAGCGGGGGTCTGGCGTTGAGGAAGAGGGTGGATATCCGGAGGACTTGGAGTTGCTCATGCGGTAGCTACTTCTGGCGGAGACAGTAGGTGGATGTGCTCGTTGGGCGGACTTCCTTTGCAGAGCTGTGAGATGGTTGTTTCATTGGGCCACTGCCTAAGGGCCATGCTAAAGGGCCCTCTGGCGAGGCCCTCAGGCGCGGGCCTGCCCGATGGTGCATTGCTTTTAAAACTGGGTGGCTGCCCCTATTGGGCAGGGATGGCTGCTGCTCCTCCCGCTGCTGGAGGCTCGATCCCCGGAGGGGAGAGCTGATGATGGTGGCGGGAGAGTTCTTTTGTTGCATGCCTTTCAACAGTTTAGAAGACTAAATTGCCAAAATCAGTGGCTCCAAGGTCAAGTTAAAAAGCTGTCTGAAAGTAGAGCTTTGCTCTTGGGTTGCCTGCGTTTTGTTTCCTTAAATATCTCCTCGTATTGTGGGCTAGGATTGATGGTATGTTTATATTTTATTTTGTATGTATTGATTTCCACTATGGATCATCGAAAGTTTCTTTATGCTTGCTTCTGTAAGTTTGTTAAATTTCAATAATAAAAAAAAAAAGAAATGGAGAGATAGTAGCCTTGATGCGTATCTCTCTGCAAACACACTGGGTTGGAGAGTCTCCCATTGGCATAAACCGGGACCACTGGCTTAGTATACAAGATATTCATCAAAAATATAAGCTGATCTACCAAGCCAAACCAAGCCATTACCAAGTGCAAGTGTTGCCACTTAACACTATCAAAAGCTTTCTCAGCATCCAGTGAGAGGGTTGCCTCCGTGTTGTTTGCTGCTGTGCGATACTTAGCACATCTAAGAACAATCTGGTATTATCTTAAGGGAAGTGGCCTCTCTTAAATCCTGTTTTCTCTCTCCCTATAAGCGGTGACACAATTGTTTTCAACCTGATGGCCAATATCTTAGAGTAGATTTTATAATATACATTAATCAAGGATATAGGTTGATAATTCCACACTTACAGGCTTACCAATCACCACTACTTTGGCTTCAGCCATGGAGCCTGATAATTTTGGCAACAAAGTCATCACATTGTAAGCTTGGCATAATCTAAGAGAAATTTTATTCAAAAATGTTTGCTAAAATTCCAATAGTCAACTCAGCTAACACCAAAGCTTTGTGTTTAAGTGTTTTTGATGGCCTTCCAGATCTCATCCACCAAATAGTCCCCTCTAACTGGTCCCTCTGATCTTCTGTCAATACCAGATGGAGAACATCTTGTAAATAATTGTTAATGAAAGTAGACACATCACCCACTCCACTAGTATACAACCATTTGATAAAACTCTTGAAACTGAGCTACAATGTCAGCATCTTGGCTCAAGGAGTTATCCTCATCTGTTAACAAGTGAGATATCCTCTGTCTATTGGTCTTTCTCCTGAATGTACTGAGACAAAAGATGCCCAGATCTGTTGGAATCCCCATCATTATGAGCCACTTTTATGTACAGGAAGGCCCCAGCTTGTTTACTATATAATCGAGTATACTCAAATCTCAATTTTGTTGCATCAGGAGTGCCAAGTTATCCCACTATGCCTTATGCAACTGCTGAAGCCTGGATATCTCTGCTTCCAATAGTTGCAGTTGCCGAAGACCTAGAGCAAATGTTATATTGGCACCCCTCACTGTGGCCTTGAAAGCATTCCACCTGTTAAGGACCGACATGTCCCCCAGGCTATTGTGTCAAAAATAATCCTCTATAACAGTGGCAATAGTATTCCTAAATCTAGGTTCACTAAAAAGCCCAACATTAAATTGCCAGGAACATGAAGCTTTTCCAAAAGCATACAAGGATATAGCAGCATGGTCCAAAAGAGTGATGGAACCAGTGGCTTAAATTTATTTATTCATTCATTCATTCCAAATGTTTTGCTCTACTGCCAAATGGCCAAAATGTCATCATGGCAATTTACAATAATAAAGGGAAGAAATAAAATGAAAAAAAAAAATCTGAATGAGGAGAAAGCAAAAGAGAAATAAGGGATATACAATATCATGAGGAATAGAAAAGGAGGAGGGAAGAAAGAAATGCAGGCAAAGTCCCAGAGGGGAGTAGGCCTGCGGGAAGGCATGCAAGAAGAAACATGTCTGTAGGCCCTTCTTAAACCTAGGAAAGGAAGATTCCTGGTGAAGAGAAAGAGGAAGGGAATTCCAGAATGTCTCTGAACAGTGCTGCATACGCCTTGTAGTGCTATGGAGTGGAGGAGTAACCTATTGGTTAGGGCAGCAGTCTGGAACTGGAAAGACCAGATTCAAATCCTACTGATACTTCTTGTGGCCTTGCACAAGCTACTTAACCCTCCTCTGACTCAGGTACAAACTTAGACTGTATGGAGACAGAAATAGCTACTGTACACGAATATAACTCACCTTAAACTGCTATAGGAAAGGCGTGAGCTAAATACAAATATACAAATGATTACTAGTAGTAGTAGTGAGAACTGAGGTAGTCAAGGGAGAAGTTAACAAGGTTAAGAGAAACCTTTCCTGGATCTTTCTAACTTCCACCCATCTCTTTCTCTATAACATCAGCAAAATTCACCCCTTCCTTTCTGAACACACTACTAAGACACTTATCTATTCTTTAGTCACCTCCCATCTAGACTTTTGCAACCTCCTCTGTGCTGGTCTCTCTCTGAATCATTGGTCTCCCCTTCAATCTGTTCAAAATTCAGCTGCACAGCTAATCTTTCACATGTCTCTCTATGCTCATGTAACCCCTCTTCTCAAGTCGCTTCATTGGCTCCCTATCCGTTTCCATATTCAATTCAGACTTCTCCTGCTGACCTATATGTGCATTCATTCTTCTGTTCCTCACAATGTTTCCTTTATCTCTCCCTGCACCCCTCCTTCAGGAACTCCGCTCTTCTGGCAAATCACTTCTATTTGTGTCCTTCTACAGCCAACTCCAGACTTCAATCTTTCCACCTTGTTTGTCCTTATGCCTGGAACAAACTACCTGAGTCAGTGCATCAGACTTCATCACTGGCCCTTTTCAAATCCAGGCTGAAAATTCACCTCGTCGAGGCTGCTTTTGGATCCTGATCCGCATAGTCTCCTGTTTTCCAACTATATGTTTCCTTCCTATTCCTCTAGACCAGAGGTCTCCAATTCTGGTCCTGGAGGGCCGCAAACCAGTCAGGTTTTTAGGATGTCCCTAATGAATATGCACAGCATAAATTTGAACACATTGGGGGCAGTGCATGCAAATGTATCTCATGCATATTCATTAGGGGCTTCCTTAAAACTCCAGTCAGAGACTGAACCAAATCAAAAGCCGATTAGATTATGTGGAAGAAATGCAAGATGTTTGCACACAAAACAACAAAATAGAGCGAGAACCGCAGCACAGTTTATAAACCAAATTATAGCTAATTGCTATTTTGTTGCTATAAACTTCATTATGGCTCTTGTTTTTTTCTTTTTGAACATATATTTTACATTCACAGAACCACCTTCCTCAACAATGGGTGCAGAGAAGAACTAGGACATTCACCCACAGAACTCAATATCTTAAAATAAAAATCTGATTTTGGTCATCTCATTAACAATAACAAACATTCTCCAGTACCAGGCATATTGTGAACTGATACAAAACCCTACAACAAAGTCACTGAAGATCTATAGAGCAAATCTACAATACCATACCAGTACCAACTTCCAAAACTTATATAAGGAGTCTGCCCAAAAAATGTATTACTGTAAATACTGCAGCAGGCCCTGGAACATCTAACACCTATTTGAAAAGCTGAACAATTCAGATTAGTACAGCACAAATCCCTATGTACAAACTCCATGTTGACAGGACACCTGGCCTTGGTCACTCATTCAGTACACAGACCTTCATCAAGTACAGAATAAGTAACCATAATCTAAAAATAAACATATGTAGATAAAAATTAAACTGCAACCCTAAGAAGCCAGATTCTACATACAATGCAAAACCAGAGAAATGAAAAGAGATGAATTTCCCTGCACTGTATAAAATATAAGGACAACACAAAGTCTGATCACTAAATTGAAAATAAAATTATCTTCTACCTTTGTTGTCTGACCATTTTATTCTCTGATCATGCTCGTCCCAATCTGAGGTTTCTGCTTTCCTCCACCTCTCAATGTTCCCCCTGTCTACTTCCCCCCAGGGGTGGCCGGAGGGTGATACGGTGCCATGTGTGGAGACTCATTGCGGCATCATTTGCATAAATTTAGTATACTTTAATTTAAAGTGTATATGTCATCCATCTAAAATCCTAGGTGGCTTCCAAACAGACTTGCAATATAATAAAACAGATGTTACAATAAAACAAACATAATAATATACATTAAATTAGATTAATGAAAAGCCACTTACACAGCCCACCACCCCAAATCAAACAATTATAAGTATCTGCACAACAGATTTATTTTGCTATGACCAGATTATTGATGAGGAGGGAAGATATAAAATGAGATGGATTGGATTGTGCAAGAGCTGGAAAAGTCCGGGACTCAGCTGCGGTGAAGCTATCAGGTGCTAAATAAAATTAAACTGAGACATTCCCTTAAAATTTGAAATTTCCTTGAAACTCATACAATAAGGGGCCTACCCAGAAAAAAGCAGCACTGTAAATTCTGCAGGGGGTCCCAGAACATCCATACACCTATTTGAAAAGCTGAACAAGTCAAATTACTACAGTACAGATCCCTACATACGAATTCCGTGATAACAGAATGCCTGGCCTCAGTTACGAACTCATAATACAGATCCTCACCAAGTACAGAATATGTGACCACAGCCTAAAGTAAAAATAAAAATATGTAAGCAAAAATTAAATTAAAACCCCAGAAGCCAGACTCCACATGCGGAGCAACACCAGAGAAATAAGAGATGCAGTTTCCCATAGTGTGTAACATATAAAGATAGCGCAAAGTTCAATCATTAAATAGAAAATAAAATTATTTTTTTCTACCTTTGTTGTCTGACCATTTTATTCTCTGATCATGCTGGTCCCAATCTGAGGCTTCTGCTTTCCTCTGTCTTCTCTTTGCTCTCTTTCAAATGGTATGTAGTCCATCTGCCATTTCTTGTTTCTCCTTTTGTTTTCTTCACTTCCTTCCATCTTGGATATCAATTTTTTTCCTTTCAGCTTTCTTCCATTTATTTCTCTATCTTTTTCCACCCAGATTTCACAGCACGGTACAGTTCTCAATCACCCTCTTTTTTATGCCATCTATCTACTGCTGTTAAATTTTCACCCTTCCATTCCCCAGCTCTTCTTCCCTAGTCCATTATTCCCCAGTCTTTTGCTCACTCTCTCATCCCCCATCGAGTGTTTCTCTCTCTCTCTGGCACTCTCTTTTCCTCCATCCAGTACCTCCACTCTCTCTTTCCTTCCATGTCTTCCCTCTCCCTTCCTATCCCCCTGTAACTAGTATCTACCCTAGCTCCATACCATACCATCCCCTCCCTATTACTCTCATGTCCAGCATCTTTCCGTCTCTTTCTCAACCTATTTACCCCATCTCCATCTTCTCCCTTCTTTCTCCCTATTGCCCCCATGTCCTTCATTTCCTTATCCCCTTATTACCCCATGTCCAGCATCTCCCCTTGGTCCCTCCCTCCCCAAGTCCAGCATTTTCCCATAGTCTCTCTATAAGCCCCTGGCCAACACCACCACTGCCTCACCCTGCCTCATTATAGAACCGCCCCTGCCCCTAACAGTAATCTCATTTGCCCTTACTGGCAGCCTGATGAGATTACTGCTAGGGATCATAGGTGCCATTTTGAACCCAGAACTCATAGGAGCAGGAACGGCAAAGGATCACTTCTGCTCCCACTAGACTACCAGAAATCCCAGGAAGAGCTGGGGCAGGGGGATCAAGGGTGAGGTGTAAAGAGTGGAGGAGGTCATTATGTCAGGGAGGGATATGGATTTCAGGGGGACTGTGATAGGGGGAATTGGATGCTGGGACAAACTGAATGCCAGGGGAAAGGGTGATCAGTGGAGGAGTGTGGAGGAGTGGAGGATCAGTGGAGGAGTGTGGAGGAGTGGCCTAGTGGTTGGGGCAAGATACTTCAGGCCGGAAGGTCAGGGTTCAAATCCCACTAGAGGACAGCAACCTTGGGCCGGAAGGACTGGGGTTTCTAGTCCCACAGGTGCTCCTTGTGGTCTTGGGCAAGCCACTTAACCCTCCATAGCCCATGTTCCCTGTAAAATAGTTATCTCCAAGTTATAATGCCCTGTTCAATGTAATTTCAGTTTGTTCAATGTAAACCGCACTGATGCAGAATAGCGCGGTATATAAGAGAATGTAAATAAATAAATCAGTGGGTGGAGGAGAGACCTGTGACTTTTGGTGGGTGGAAATTGGAGGGGTGCGTGGATACTGACAGCAGTGACTTTAAAAAGCTGCTCCCATGCACATTTGGGGAAAAGCTAGATGCTTTTTCCCTTCCCCCACATATGGAACTTTTAAAATCACTGATCCCACTCGATGTGGTGAAACAGACATATGCACTAGTACACATCCTTATATGTATTTTACAAAAGGTTCTGCATTTGGCAGAGCCTTTGTAAAATACAGTGGGAATTTTCCACATCCTGATCTGTATGCCTTAATTCCCCTCTCCATGACCTATCTAAAATTGCCCTTGGCAATGGGAACGATTATGCCAGGAGTTCCAGAGAAATAAGCTCTCTCCTCAAAATAGCCCTATTCATTTTATGGGAGAAGCAGGGCTAGCTTCTAGAGCACAGGAGCTTTCATACAGTCAAAAATAGCAGACTGCAAATACTTTCAAGTAGTGGATCCTCCACTGGCCCCTCACAAAGCTAGCTCTCCTCCATAATGTTTAATGCCACCAGTGCCTGCATAATCAGGGACAGTAGTTTGTCCCTATGAAAAATTTGCACTACTGAGGGCTCCTCCCCGAAGGGATATCCCCTTCCTCCATATCAGTCTCCAACTCCCCTCTTCCCCCTCTTCAATACCAACTCTTCCCCTCAATCTCTGCTACCCTTTGATCCTTTTCTAAGATCTCTGAAGATGAAACCTCTCAGCTTCTTTCCTCTTCTAAACTCACTACCTGTTCCTCGGATCCTATCCCCACCCATTTCCTTAACTCCATCTCCTCCTCTGCCATCCCTTCCATCGTTCACATTCTCAAACTTTCGCTCTCCGCTGCAACTCTCCCAGCAGCCTTCAAGCATGCTGTGGTCACACCTCTCCTCAAGAAACCTTCACTTGACCCTACTTGTCCTTCTAATCATTGACCCATCTCCCTTCTTCCCTTCATTTCCAAACTTCTTGAACGTGCAGTTCTCCGCCGTTGCCTTGAATTTCTCTCTGCTCATGTCCTTCCAGATCCTCTACAATCTGGCTTTTGTCCCTTACATTCTACTGAGACGGCCCTTGCCAAAGTCTCCAGTGATTTGTTCCTGGCTAAATCTAAGGCCCTTTACTTAATCCTCATTCTTCTTGACCTTTCTGCTACTTTTGACACTGTTGACTACCACTTTCTCTTTGGCACATTGTCCTCACTTGATTTTAGGAGCTGTGTGCTGTCCTGGTTTTCTTCTTATCTCTCCCATCACTCTTTCAGTGTTTGTTCGAGTGATTCTTTCTCTACTGCTATCCCACTTTCAGTTGGAATACCCCAAGGGTCTGTTCTGGGCCCTCTCCTTTTCTCTCTCTATACCCAGTCCCTTGGTGCTCTCGTCTCCTCTCATGGCTTTCAATACTATTGTTACGCTGATTTTTTTCAAATTTCTCTCTCTATACTCCAGGCCCGAATCTCTGCCTAGATGTCTCAATGCTGTTTGAAATTGAACATGGCTAAACCCGAACTTCTTATTTTCCCCCTAAACCCTCCTCCCCCTTTATCTTTTCTCTATCTCTGTTGATAACACTCTTCTACTTCCTATTTTCTCTGTCCACAACCTCTGAGCATCTTTGACTCCTCCCTCTCCTTCTCCACACACACTGCTAAAACCTATCGCTTCTTTCTCTATAACATTAGCAATATCTGCCCCTTCCTTTCTGAGCACACTACTAAGACACTTATGCACTCTCTAGTCACCTCCTGTCTAGACTATTGTAACCTCCTCCTTGCTGGACTACCTCCAAGTCACCCCTCTCCCCAATCTGTTCAGAAATCAACTGCATGGCTAATTTTCCACTAGCTCCATTATACTCATATAACCCCTCTTCTCAAGTCACTTCACTAACTCCTCTTCTGTTTCCTTATCCAATTCAAATGTCTCCTTCTGCCCTATAAATGCATTCATTCTACTGCTCCTCACTACATTTCCTTTCTTCTCTCTGCCTACACCCCTCCTCGTGAACTCCATACTTCTACTGGCTTGCTTCTCTCTACCAACTCCAGACTTCTTCCACTGCCAACTCCAGACTTAGATCGTTTCACCTTGGTGCTCCTTATCCCTGGAACTACCTTAATCTGTACATTAGGCTTCATCTTTGCCCCTTTTCAAATCAATGCTAAAGGCTCACCTCTTTGAGGCTGCTTTTGGATCTTGATCCCTTATTCTCCTTTATGTCTCTGTAGGACACTGCGAGCGGGTCAGGACACAAACCCCCACAGAGCCAGGCAGAGGGTTAAAGGAAAATGCTTTATTTGCAGGGAGTTCACAGCAGTGATAGCAGAGACACAGTTCTTCCCTCCCCCAAAGTTCCTTCACTCTGGGCTCCACAACAGTAGTAGAGAAACAGTTCTCTCCTCCCCCAAAGTTCTTTCACTATGGGCTTCACAGCAGTAGTAGAGAAACAGTTCTCCCCTCCCCCAAAGTTCTTTCACTGGGCTTCACAGCAGTAGCAGAGAAACAGTTCTCCCCTCCCCCAAAGTTCTTTCACTCTGGGCTTCACAGCAGTAGCAGAGAAACAGTTCTCCCCTCCCCCAAAGTTCTTTCACTCTGGGCTTCACAACAGTAGCAGAGAAACAGCTCTCCCCTCCCTCAAAGTTCCTTCACTCTGGGGCTTCGCAGCAGTAGCACCACAAGCCTGCTGACCAATGTGGAAACACCCAGCCCCTACCTTCTCATGGGATCTCCTTAGAGGTAGGTGGTCATTTCATATTCTGGAACTCCTCGGGCTTTTCTCTCTCCCTTCTTGTCTCCTCCCTCCCCATAAAAAGGGCCGTCTCTGGCCACACCCTTCCAGGTATATTCAAGCCAGGTTCTTTAAAGGGGCCCGGCTTCTGGTGCTTAAAGGGACATGTTTGATGTAAACCGCCCCTGATCGCTGGAAAGGGCGGTATATAAAACTGTTTGCATAAATAAATAAATGTGCTTAGTCTGGCTGGAGGTATATCAGTATGGGGAATGGAGAGTTCTCATACACCTCATCACAGTCTTTTTACTTTTCCCTTTTTGTACCCTTATTTCCCAGCTATTGTGTTGTCTGTCTTGATTAGATTGTAAGCTCTAACGAGTGGGGACTATCTTTTACATGTATCTGTACAGCACTGTGTACACCTTGTAGTACTATATAAATGATTAATAGTAGTAGTCGTAGTAGCTCTTCTTTCAACAACCCTGAAGGACCTTCGAGGAGGTCCAAGGAATCCCCCGATAGCAACAAAATCATGCCCTCCAGAATATCCCCAGACTCTTTCATAGCTCTTTGCACTAAGAGGATCTCTTTGAGGCTTTGCACTAGCTGACAAACCTGTCACCAGTTTTGATGGACCCATTACCAGGGCCTTCTTCAGGCAGAAGGCCTGATGTAACGCTAAAATAAACTCTGGCAAAAAGACACCTCTGAAGATGAGATGGTCCTCCCAACAGAGCTACGGAACTACCTTCTGTGCAACATCCTCTGCCATGCTCAAATCCGAAGGGCCTTTCCTGAGGCCCACTGCCTGTCCTGGAGGTGATACAATAGCAGCATGTCCCACCAAAATCTGGCTCTCTTCCAATTCCAGTGACAAATTGGCCCCACTAACTTGCTCTACCACACTGAGCTCTAAAGATGCAAAAGATAACAACCCCGGTGCCCAAAAGCAGCTCTCCCTGGCAGCTGCAACAGCACCCGGCAGCGCTAAGGTGAATTCTCTTGACTGCTAAGCGATTTGGCGCAGCTCTGTCCTGCCCTGCCACTTTTGCTGTATTGGGTCAGCAGCAGCAGAAACAGGCTACCAAAGCTGAGAGTTAAAAAAATAAAATAAAAGCAAACAAACCAAAAGTGCGGGCTCGTGCATCATTCTGCTCATGTGAGCGGCCAGGCTTGTCTTGCTCCCTTTGATGTCGCGTTAGGGACCAGCTGGGCCATTCACATGAGCAGAATGATGCAGGGGCCCATGGTTTTGGTCAGTTTGTTTGTTTTTTTAAATTCAAACTCCCAGTTTTGGCAGCTGCTTCTGTCGACCCCAGCACAACAATGCAGCAGGGCAGGGCAGAGCTGTGCCAATTTGTTGATCTTCCAGGGTTTGGGGGTTTTATTTTTTGGCAGTGTGAGGCGGCTGGCGCTGGTGTGATTTTGTGATGTTTTTTTGCTGCCCCCAAAAATTTGCTGCCTGAGCCAGCCACCTCACTCCACCTCATTATAGAACCGCCCCTGAGCTTGCCTCCTGTGAATTTATATCTTTGAGATATTTAAGAAAAGCAAACCTATCAACCACAAACAGGGCCTTCTCATTAAGAACATAAGAACATAAGATATGCCATACTGGGTCAGACCAAGGTCCATCAAGCCCAGAATTCTGTTTCCAACAGTGGCCAATCTAGGTCATATGTACCTAGCAGTTTCCCCAAGGGACACAGGTTCCACAATGCTTGTATTGGTTCAAGCATTGATATCCTGGGTCCCTTCTTAATAATGGTTTATGGACCTTTCCTCCAGGAACTTGTCCAAACCTTTTTTAAACCCAGCTACACTAACAGCCTTTACTACATCCTCCGGTAACAAATTCCAGAGTTTGATTACACGTTGAGTGAAAAAATATTTTCTTTTATTAGTCTTAAATACTTTACCCTGTAGCTTCATTGCATGTCCCCTAGTCTTTCTATATTCTGATAAGGTAAACAATCGATCTACGTTTACCCGTTCCACTCCGTTCATTAATTTATACACTTCTATCATATCTCCCCTCAGCCGTCTCTTTTCCAGGTTAAAGAGCCCTAACCTTTTTAGCCTTTCTTCATAGGAGTATCCTTCCATCCCTTTACCATTTTGGTGGCTCTTCTCTGAACCTTTTCTACAATCGCTATATCCTTTTTAAGATACGGCGACCAGAATTGCACACAATATTCAAGGTGCGGTCTCACCATAGAACGATATAGAGGCATTATAATATCTTTTGTTTTATTTTCCATTCCTTTCCTTATCATACCTAGCATTCTATTTGCTCTCTTGGCCGCTGCTGCACTCTGGGCCGAGGGTTTTAACATGGTATCCACAATGACGCCTAAATCTTTTTCCTGGGTGGTGGTTCCTAATGTGGAACCTTGCATCGTGTAACCATAGTTTGGGTTGTTCTTCCCTAGGTGCATAATCTTGCACTTGTCCACATTAAATTTCATCTGCCATTTTGATGCCCAGTCTTCCAATTTATCAAGATCCTCTTGCAATTTTCCACAATCCTCTTGGGTTTTAACAACTTTAAATAGTTTTGTGTCATCTGCAAATTTGATAACCTCACTCGTTATTCCACTTTCCAGGTCATTTATGAATATGTCAAAAAGCAGCGGACCCAGCACAGATCCCTGGGGTACACCACTATTCACCTTTCTCCATTGGAAAAATTGGCCATTTAGCCCTACCCTCTGCTTTCTATCTTTTAACCAGTTCCTGATCCACAATAGTACACTGCCTCCTATCCCATGACTCTTTAGGTTTGCCAAAAGTCTCTCATGAGGGACCTTGTCAAAGGCTTTCTGAAAGTCCAGATACACAATATCAACCGACTCACCTTTGTCCACCTGATTATTCACACCTTCAAAAAAACATAACAGATTAGTAAGACAAGATCTTCCTTGTCTAAAGCCATGTTGGCTGTACCCCATTAGGTCATGACTATCTACATGCTGAGTAATTTTATTCTTTATGATGGTTTCTACCATTTTTCCTGGTACTGATGTCAGGCTCACCGGTCTGTATTTTCCCGGATCACCCCTGGAACCCTTTTTAAAAATTGGTGTTACATTGGCGATCCTCCAATCTTCAGGTATTAGAGATGATTTTAATGATAGTTCACAGATTACTAATACAGGTCTGCAATCTCTTTTTTCAGTTCTTTCAACACCCTTGGATGTATACCATCTGGCCCAGGTGATTTGCTACTCTTCAGCTTATCTAATAGTTGTAATACATCTTCCCGATGTATCGATATTTCCTTCAATTCTTCCGCACCTTTAAATACCACTTCAGTCATGGGTAACATCCCTACATCTTCCTCAGTAAAGACTGAAGCAAAGAATTCATTCAGTCTCTCCGCTATCGCCTTGTCGCCTCTTAGTGCTCCTTTAACCCCTTTATCATCTAATGGACCAACTGACTCTCTCACAGGTTTTTTGCTACGAATGTACTTGAAAAGGTCTTTACTTCGCGTTTTGCTTCCGCAGCAAGCTTCTTCTCAAATTTTCCCTTTGCCTGCCTTATCAATGCCTTGCATTTGACTTGCCAGTGCTTGTGCTGTTTCCAGGTTTCGTCGTTTGGCTCTTTTTTCCATTTCCTGAAAGATGCTTTTTTGGCAACAACAGACTCTCTGACCTCACCTTTAAACCATGCTGGCAGTTTTTTGGACTTCCTTCCACTTTTCTTAAAGCGTGGAATACAGATGGTCTGGGCTTCCAAGATAGTATTTTTCAGCAACAGCCAAGCCTGATGTACATCTTTAACCTTTGCAACTGCTCCTTTTAGTTTTTTCTTAACTGTGTTCCTCATTTTATCATAGTCTCCCTTTTGAAAGTTAAAAGGTAGTACTGTGGATTTCCTTACTATCCCTCCTGCACTAATTAAATCAAAGGTGATCATGCTATGATCACTATTGCCAAGTGGCCCCAACAACTTTATCTCTTGCACCAGATCTGGTGTTCCACTAAGGATTAGGTCTAATATGGCTTCCCCTCTGGGAACCATATTAGACTCCATATTAGACTCCAAGAAGCAGTCATTTATTTCATCTAGGAACTTTATCTCCCTAGCATGTCTTGACGTGACACTGACCCAGTCGATACCGGGGTAGTTGAAATCACCCATTATTATTACTGTGCTGTAACTTTTGTTAGCTTCCTTGATTTCTTTGAGCATTTCATCATTCATTTGGTCATTCTGGCCAGGCGCTCGATAGTACACCCCCACTGCCATTGCCTTCCCCCTTTTACAAGGAATTTCAATCCATATAGATTCTACAGCAGATTTTGTTTCCTGCAAAACTTTAATCCTTTCTGACTCAATGCCATCTCTAACATAGAGAGCAACCCCTCCACCAATTTGATCAGCTCTATCATTGCGATATAGTTTGTACCCAGGTATCACAGTGTCCCACTAGTTGTCCTCCTTCCACCATGTCTCTGATATTCCAATCATATCTAACCTTTCATTTAGTGCTATATATTCTAACTCTCCCATCTTATTTTTTAGACTTCTAGCATTTGCATACAAGCATTTTAAAGAATGTATTTTATTCATATTAATTTGGCCATTGTTAGACATGGGTAATTTGGGATCTTTAAGCTCTGTCTGCTCCATACTTGAGGGCATTTGGGCTACTTTACTCTTTTGTGGAACCTCTCTACTTTTGGTAGTATCCTTCAAAGATACATTCTTCCGAACCATCCGCTCTTGGGCGACTGTCAGCTTTCCCCTAATATCTAGTTTAAAAGCTGCTCTATCTCCTTTTTAAAGGTTAATGCCAGCAGCCTGGTTCCATCCCGGTTAAGGTGAAGCCCATCCCTTCAGAAGAGCCCCTCCTTTCCCCAGAATGTTCCTAACAAATCCAAAACCCTCATCTCTGCACCATTGTCTCATCCACGCATTGAGACTCCGGAGCTCTGCCTGCCTTTTGGGTCCTGCGTGTGGAACAGGAAGCATTTCGGAGAATGCTACCCTGGAAGTTCTGGATTTCAACTTCCTACCTAAAAGCCTAAATTTAGCCTCCAGAACCTCCCTACCACATTTTCCTATGTCATTGGTACCGACATGTACCAAGACAGCAGACTCCTCCCCAGCACTATCTAATTGTACGCACTGACCCTTTGGAACTCTTTACCTAACTACCTTAGAGAGATAAAAGACCTATCCATATTCAGGAAAAATCTCAAAACTGCCCTGTTCTCTGAAGCGTACCTAGCGATAATGGATAAGCAAGCCTCAACGTCCCAGAATGGCAATTCATCCATGAAGTAAAGAAACCCTTCATTAGAGCACCCTCTGTAAAATTTACCCATACATGTACATAGTTGGCCGTTATATGTTATACTACTGGCAAGAGTTTGTTGTAACTAATTTATAACAATTTCCTGTACTTGTTAATATGTACTAAACTTGTTAATATGTTTATTCTTGTTCTTGTTCTATATAAACTGCTCAGTGCAGTAAGAGTTTGTTCTCTGTAAACCGCCTTGATTATGTGATAAAGCAGTATATAAAATCCTTAAATAAATAAATAACTGTCTCTATCATATCTTCCATAGTCTGCCTTTCTTCCAAAGTATGTATTTGTATTTAGCTCACAACTTTCCAGTAGTATTTCAAGATGAGTTACATTCAATGTACAATAGATATTCTCCTGTCCCCAGAGGGCTTTCAATTTTTTTGTACCTGAGGCAGTGGAGGGTTAAATAACTTGCCCAAGATCACAATGAGCATTGGTGGGATTTGAACCTGGCTTCCCTGGTTCCAGCCTGCTGCACTAACCACTAGGTGACTCTTCAATTCCAGATTTAGATCTTCAAGTTTCCCTTCTTTATGATGAGGGCCATTGACCATTTTAGTTGTTGCCCTCAGGATCAACCTCATATGGTTTATATCCGTTTGATGGTGCAGTCTCCAGAAATGCAAAAATATTCCAAATTAGGTTTCACCAGGCAAATACAAAGACTCTATTCTCTTTTTCCTACTAGCCATTTCTCTTTCTATGCATTCAAGCTTTCTTCTGACTTTTCTGTCACCTTATCTACCTGTTTGGCCACCTTAAGATCATCAGATATGATCACCCCCAGATCCTGCTCTTTTCTTCAAGCACAGAACTTCACCCCCTATTCTGTACTGCTCCCTTGACTCTGCAGCCAAAATGTATAACTGTGAATTTTTTCACATTAAATCTTTACTATCGCACTCTAGACCATTCCTCAAACTTTGTTACATCCCTCTGTTTTTCACACCTTTCAGGATGTCGACTCTGTTGTAGATTTTATATCATCAACAGAAAGGCAAACTTTTCCTAGTAGCCCTTCCATAATATCACTTGCAAAAATGTTGACTAGAACCAGCCTAAGGAATGATTCCTGTAAATCACCTCAGATAATGCCCTTTCCTCAGAGTTAACTCCATGTACTACCTCCTTTGTAGCCTCCCACTCAACCAGTTCCTAACCCAGTCAGTTACATTTCAGGACCCATACCAAGAGCATTCAGCTTATCTATGAGTTGCTTATTTGGAAAAAAAGAAGAGCCTTGCTGAACTCTACCACATCTAGTGCTCTTTCCTGATCCAACAATCTAATTATCTAGTCAAAATATTGATCAGATCCATTTGACAAGATCTATCTCTAGTAAAATTGTGCTACCTCAGATTTTGCAATCCATTGGATTCCAAAAACTGCACTCTCCTCTATTTTATCAACAATTTAATTCATTTACTTAATACCAAGGTCAGACTAACCTGCCTGTAGGTTCCAGCCGCCTCCTTAATTCCACTTTTGTGAAGAAGAACCACATCCATCCATTTGAAGCACGATGTTGTGATGCCTCATCCCCAGGATGTCTGTAATCTCTTAATAACATGCAGTCTTTTGGGTCTAATTATTTAAAGTACAGTTCTTTTGCTGTGTGGTTTCTATTTCCTCCAAAAGAAAACAGGCTGCCAGCATTACTTTTAAAACAATCCAGTCTTATTTTTTTGTTTTACAAATTTTAAGCTGCTGGCTTAATGATAATGCCTGCATCAGAATCTGATTTGGTCTGCTAGGGGTTTTCCAGTACATTTCACAAAAAAGTCACCTTTCGTTGCACTAGATAAATTTCCCTCTGTCTTTAGCCCCTTCCACATATGTCCAGTAATTTATAAGTAAACATATGCATGAAGATACTGCAGGCTTTTAAATATATAAATATTGAAATGTAAAATAATAGAAGGCTTTAAAAGCTTTTTTTTTAAGTTCATAGTCGTTTTATTTCACAGACAGTGAGGGATCAGACAGCATAAGAAAGGAAAATTTTGGTTATACTTGATGATTTCCTTTCCTTGAATCCTGTTAGACTGGTCCAGATGAGTGGGTTATGCTATCGTGCCAGCAGATGGAAGCAGACTTAAACATGTTTCAGTGATGTAATCAGAAGGCATAACCACTGTTTGGGGCTAATAAAAGGGGTTTTACTTGAACTGAATATTCGCCAGTCTCTTTTGTGCCTGATTTTTGGTCTTCTTTGGTAGTGTGCAGGTACCCACTGCTCTCCTTGGCCGTTTCTTCCAAAGTATACATATTGAGACCTTTAAGTCTTCCCCCATATGCCTTATGACGAAGCCTACTGAGCATTTTGGGTAGCCACCCTCTGTACCGACTCCATTCTGTTTATATCCTTTTTGCCTTATGTGGCAGACTGACCGCATCTCCAGAATTGCCCACAATACTCTAAATTAGGTCTCACCAAAGACTTATACAGAGGCTCTATCACCTCTTTTTTCCAGCATCCTTCTGAATTTTGCTATCGCTTTTTCTACCTGTTTAGCCACATTAAGATCATCAGAAACAATCATGCCCAAGCCCTGCTCTTCTTTCGTGGACAGAAGCAATTCATTCCCTATACTGTACTGCTTCCTTGGATTTTTGCAGCCCAGATGCATGATCTTGCATTTTTTAGCATTAAATCTCAGCTGCCAGATTCTCGACCATTCTTCAAGCTTCACTAAATCCCTCCTCATGTTATCTGCACCTTACTGGGTATCTATTCTATTGCAAATTTTGATATCATCCACAAAGAGGCAAACCTTACCTGATAAGCCTTCCGCGGTATCAGTTACAAAATTTTTAAAAAGAATTGGACCAAGGACAGATCCCCATGGCACACCACTGGTAACATCCTTCTCCTCAGAGTAAGCACCATTTATCTGTACCTTTTGTCGGGGGTCCAACAAAGGGCACAACACCACGTGCAAAAGCTGTCCAACAAAGAAACGTGGATAGCAAAGGAGGACGTGTGAAAATCGCGTTTGCAACAGGATACAATACGATTTTATGATTGCATACTTATGGTCGTAGGAAGAGTTTCTTGGTCAGCACAATTTTGAAGACACACACTGTTTTAGTCCTTTTTGGTTAATTTATACAGTCTGTTGATTCAGCCATTTAGCCCCTGAAGAAGGGAATTCCGAAACACGGCCTGTGTCGGGCCTTTGGCTGATTTGACCAATAAAGATTTTCACACGTCCTCCTTTGCTATCCACGTTGGTCTGTACCTTTTGTCGCCTCCCACTCAACCAGTTTCTAACTCAGTCGACCTCTTTAAGGACCATTTCTAGGGCATTCACTTTATTTATGTCACCTGTGTGGAACCATGTCAAAGGCTTTACTTAAATCTAAGTACACCACATCTAGAGCTCTCGCTCAGTCCAATTCTCTGGTTATCCAGTCAAAGAAATTAATGAGATTTGTCTGACAAGACCTGCCTCTCATAAAACCATGTTGCCTCGAATCCTGCAATGTATTGGATTCCAGAAATCTCACTATCCTCTCTTTTAGAAGCTTTTCCATTAGTTTACTCACCACAGAGGTCATACTAACCGGCCTGTAGTCCCCAAATTCATCCTTACTTCCGCTTGGGTGTAAAGGAACTACATGCACCTTTCTCCAGTCTTCTGGGACCACACCAGACTCTAAAGAAGCATTAAAAAGATCAGACAATGGAGCCGCTAGAACATCCCTAAGTTCTTTCAGCACTCTCGGATGTATCCCATCCAGCCCCATTGCTTTGTCTACTTTTAGTTTAGCTAGTTCCTCACGAACACAGTCTTCTGAAAATCATTCAAGATACAGTTCACTTCTGTTCCTATTTGCTGGTGTTTTCTGAGGTCCTGCTCCTGGCCCTTCATCTATGAACACAGAACAGAAATATTTGTTAAGGAATTCCACTTTATCCTCATCGGCTACAACATATTCTTTCTCTTCACCCTTCAGTCTGACAATACCACTTTTGCACTTCCACCTCTCACTAACATATATGAAAAATGTTTTGTCCCCCTCCCCCCACCCCATTTTACTGCATTGGCAATTTTTATTTATCATTTGGATTTTTATTTTCTTGATGACATGTTTAGCTTCTCTAAGCTTTTCTGAATATTGATACTTGTCTTCCTCTTTCTGTGATCTCTTGTATTTTATGAGTCCCTGACACATACACACACACACACACACACACACACACACACGCGCGCATATGAGATTCATTACCGTCATGGTATGTACATAGTAACATAGTAGTTGACGGCAGATAAAGACCAGCATGGTCCATCCAGTCTGCCCAGCAAGATGGCAAGAGTAGGTGCACCTGTCGCTCCGCGCAGGCCACCCCTCCCCATATCCTTGTTCAGGGGTAAACCCACCACTCCATGTAGGACATCCCTATTTGTTGAGATGTTATATGGTTCAGAAGTTAGATGGTACCGTTTATTTTGTTTTTTTCCTATTTCTGTAAAGGGATCCTCTGTGTTTGTCCCATGCCTTTTTGAATTCCGTCACCGTGTTCGCCCCTACCACTTCCATCGGGAGGGCATTCCAAGCATCCACCACCCTTTCAGTGAAAAAATATTTCCTGACATTGCCTTTCAATTTACCCCCTTGCAGTTTCATGTTATGCCCTCTAGTTTTACAGGTTCCCCGTCTTTGGAAGAGGTTTGTTTGTTCATCATTTCTCTTTAAGTATTTAAAGGTCTGAATCATATCTCCCCTGGCCCTCCTTTCCTCCAAAGTATACATATTTAGGTCTTCAAGTCTTCAAGTCTCTTCTCATAAGGCTTCTGACGCAGGCTCCAAATCATTTTGGTCGCCTTCCTCTGAACAGTCTCCAGTCTTTTTACATCCTTTGCAAGATATGGTTTCCAAAACTGAACACAGTATTCCAAGTGAGTCCTCACCAGTGACCTATACAGTGGCATAAGTACCTCTTCTTTTCTGCTGGTAATCCCTCTTTGTATGCAGCCCAACATCCTCCTGGCTTTTGCCACTGCCTTGTCGCACTGTTTTGCCACCTTGAGATCAGCAGAGATAATCACACCAAGGTCTTTTTCCTGAACTGTGCATACCAACCTTTCTCTCCCTATCGCGTACATTTCTCTTGGATTTCTGCTACCCAAGTGCATGACACTGCACTTTTTTGCATTAAATTGTAGTTGCCAAGCTTTAGACCAGTCTTCCAGCTTTTGTAGATCTTTCTTCATGTTAACCACTCCCTCGGGGGAGTCCACTCTGTTGCAAATTTTTGTGTCGTCTGCAAAAAGACAGACCTTTCCATTCAGTCCTTCAGCAATATCACTCACAAATACATTGAACAGTGCCGGGCCCAGGACCGAACCCTGGGGCACCCCGCTAATCACCTTCCTCTCATCCGAGTGAGCTCCATGTACAATCACCTTCTGACGTCTGTCAGTCAACCAATTTCTAATCCAGTTTACCATCTTGGGACCCATCCCCAAGCTACTGAGTTTGTTGACAAGCCTCCTATGAGGAACAGTATCAAAGGCTTTGCTGAAATCCAGGTAGATGACATCCATCGCATGCCCCTGATCTAGTTCCCTGGTCACGCAGTCAAAGAACTCGATCAGATTTGTTTGGCAAGATCGTCCTTCGGTAAAACCATGTTGCCTCGGGTCTTGCAAGCTGTTGGTTTTCAGAAAGTTCACTATTCGCTCTTTCAGGAGTGCCTCCATTACTTTTCCCGCCACCGAGGTAAGGCTCACGGGCCTGTAGTTTGACACTTCTTCCCTGTCACCACTTTTGTGTAGAGGTACGACATCAGCCATTCTCCAGTCCTGAGGAACCTCTCCTGTTTCCAAGGATCTGTTGAAGACATCCTTTAACGGTCCTGCAAGAACCTCTCTGAGCTCTTTCAGTATCCTGGGATGTATCCCATCCGGTCCCATGGCCTTGTCCACTTTCAGTTTAGCAAGTTGTTCTAACACCTCTTCTTCTGTGAATGGTGTGGTATCTACTTCATTCCCATTTTTATATTTGGGAGTCACAGCTGGTCCATCCCCAGGATCTTCTTTAGTAAACACAGAGCAGAAGTAATTGTTTAGCAATTTTGCTTTTCCAGTGTCACTTTCCACGAGTCCTTTCCCAGCACTTCTGAGTCCTGCAATTCCAACTCTGATCTTTTTCCTTTCCCGAATATACCTGAAGAAATTTTTGTTGCCACCCTTAACATCTTTAGCCATCTTTTCCTCTGCCTTTGATTTTGCTATCCTTATTACTCTTTTAGACTCTTTGAGTTGGATCCTGTATTCATTTCTGTGTTCTTCTGAATGCAAACTTTTGAATTTTGCAAAAGTTGTGTTTTTTGCCTTTATATGAGCAGCCACCTCTTTGGAAAACCAAATAGGTTTCCTTCTCCTCTTGCTTTTATTTACTTTTCTTACATATTTATCTGTTGCTCCTTTTATTGCCTCCTTTAGTTTAGCCCATTGCAATTCCACTTCCTTTATCTCTTCCCACCCCGTCATCTCCTCCTTTACGTACTCTGCCATTTTATTGAAGTCAGTGTATTTGAAGTTTAGGACTCTGAGCTTGCTATGATTGACCTGTACCATGGCTTTTATTTCAAACCACACCGTGTGATGGTCGCTGTTGCTCACAGGGGCACTCACGCAGACATTTGACACACTATCACCGTTGGTGAGCACTACATCCAGCGTTGATCTTTCCCTGGTTGGTTCCATCACCATTTGTCTAAATAATGCATCTTGGAGAGCATCCACAATTTTTTTGCTTCTTTCCAAAGCTAACCCATTGGGAGAAACTG